>CAMAOD020000232.1:0-735000 GCA_945859595.2 Megachile willughbiella | reverse complement strand
TATGTATCTGTGTCTCTGTCTCTGTGTCTCTGTCTTTGTGTCTCTGCCTCTGTGTCTCTGTCTCTGTGTCTCAGGCTCTGTGTCTCTGTCTCTGTGTCTCTGTCTCGGTGTCTCTGTCTCTGTGTCTCTGTCTCTGTGTCTCTGTCTCTGTGTCTCTGTCTCTGTCTCTCTGTCTCTGTCTCTCTGTCTCTGTGTCTCTGTCTCTGTGTCTCTGGCTCTGTGTCTCTGTCTCTGTGTTTCTGTCCCTGTGTCTCTGTCTCTGTGTCACTGTCTCTGTGTCACAGTCTCTGTGTCACTGTCTCTGTGTCTCTGTCTCTGTGTCTCTGTCTCTGTGTCTCTGTCTCTGTGTCTCTGTCTCTGTGTCTCTGTCTCTGTGTCTCTGTCTCTGTGTCTCTGTCTCGGTGTCTCTGTCTCTGTGTCTCTGTCTCTGTGTCTCGGTCTCTGTATCAGTGTCTCTGTCTCTGTGTCTCTGTCTCTGTGTCTCTGTCTCTGTGTCTCTGTCTCTGTGTCTCTGTCTCTGTGTCTCTGTCTCTGTCTCGGTGTCTCTGTCTCTGTGTCTCTGTCTCTGTGTCTCGGTCTCTGTATCAGTGTCTCTGTCTCTGTGTCTCTGTCTCTGTGTCTCTGTCTCTGTGTCTCTGTCTCTGTGTCTCTGTCTCTGTGTCTCTGTCTCTGTGTCTCTGTCTCTGTGTCTCTGTCTCTGTGTCTCTGTATCTGTGTCTGTGCCCCTGTCTCTGTCTCTGCCTCTGTGCCTCTGTCTCTGTGTATCTGTCTCTCTGTCTCTATCTCTGTGTCTCTGTCTCTGTGTCTCTGTCTCTGTGTCTCTGTCTCTGTGTCTCTGTCTCTGTGTCTCTGTCTCTGTGTCTCTGTCTCTTTGTCTCTGTCTCTGTGTTTCTGTCTCTGTGTCTCTGTCTCTGTCTCTGTCTCTGTCTCTGTCTCTATCTCCGTCTCTGTCTCTGTCTCTGTCTCTGTCTCTGTCTCTGTCTCTCTCTGTCTACGACTCTGTCTCTGTGTCGGTCTCTGTCTCTGTCTCTGTCTCTGTCTCTGTCTCTGTCTCTGTCTCTGTCTCTGTCTCTGTCTCTGTCTCTGTCTCTGTCTCTGTCTCCGTCTCTGTCTCTGTCTCTGTCTTCTGTCTCTGTCTCTGTCTCTGTCTCTGTCTCTGTCTCTGTCTCTGTCTCTGTCTCTGTCTCTGTCTCTGTCTCTGTCTCTGTCTCTGTCTCTGTCTCTGTCTCTGTCTCTGTGTCTCTGTCTTTGTGTATCTGCCTCTGTGTCTCTATCTCTGTGTCTCCGTCTCCCCGTCCTGTCTCTCTGCCTCTGTCCCTGTCACTGTCTCTGTCTCTGTCTCCGCCTCCGTCTCCAGCTCTGTCTCTGTCTCTGTCTCTGTCTCTGTCTTTGTCTCTGTCTTTGTCTCTGTCTCTGTCTCTGTCTCTGTCTCTGCCTCTGTCTCTGTCTCTGTCTCGGTCTCTGTCTCTGTCTCTGTCTCTGTCTCTGTCTCTGTCTCTGTCTCTGTCTCTGTCTCTGTCTCAGTCTCAGTCTCTGTCTCTGTCTCTGTCTCTATCTCTATCTCTGTCTCTGCCTCTGTCTCTATCTCTGTCTCTGTCTCTGTGTCTGTCTCTATCTCTCTGTCCCTGTCTCTGCCTCAGTCTCTGTCTCTGCCTCTATCACTGTATCTCTGTCCCTGTCTCTGTCTCTGTCTCTGTCTCTGTCTCTGTCTCTGTCTCTGTCTCTGTCTCTGTTTCTGTCTCTGTCTCTGTCTATGTCTCTGTCTTTGTCACCTTCTTTGTCTCCGTCCTCGTCTTCCTCTTCGTCTCCGTCTTTGTCTCCGTCTTTGTCCACGTCTTTGTCTCCGTCTTTGTCTCCGTCCATGTCTCCTGCCCCTCTGTCCCGGTCTTTGTCTCATGCATCTGTGTCTCTGTCTCTGTCTCTGTCTGTGTCTCTGTCTCTGTCTCTGTATTACACTCTGTCCCCGTCTTTGTCTTCGTCTTTGTCTCCGTCTTTGTCTCCGTCTTTGTCTCCGTCTTTGTCTCAGTCTTTGTCACCGTCTTTTTCTCCGTCTTTGTCTTCCTACTTGTCACTGTTTTTGTCTCCGTCTTTGTCTCTATATCTGTCTCTGTCTCTGTCTTTGTCTCTATCTCTGTCTCTGCGTCTGTCTCTGTCGCCGTCTCTGCCTCTGTCTCTGTCTCTATCTCTGTCTTTGTCGCCACCTTTGTCTCCGTCTGTGTCTCCGTCTTTGTCTCCGTCTTTGTCTCCGTCGTCGTCTTCCTCTTCGTCTCCGTCTTTGTCTCCGTCTTTGTCTCCGTCTTTGTCTCCGTCGTCGTCTTCCTCTTCGGCTCTGCCTTTGTCTCTGTCTCTGTCTCTGTCTCTGTCTCTGTCTCTGTCTCTCTCTCTGTCTCTGTCTCTGTCTCTGTCTCTGTCTCCGTCTTAGTGTCTCTGTCCCTGTCTCTGTCTCCGTCTCTGCCTACGTCTCTGTCTCGGTCTCTGTCTCTGTCTCTGTCTCTGTCTCTGTCTCTGTCTCTATCTCTGTCTCTGTCTCCGTCTCTATCTCTGTATCTGTTTCTATGCCTCTGTCTCTGTCTCTGTGTCTGTGTCTCCGAGTGTCCGTCTGTGCGACTCTGTCTCTTTATCTCCGTCCCTGAGTCTCTGTCTCTGTGAATCTGTCTCTGTTTCTATGTCTTTGTGAATCTGTCTCTGTGTCTCTGTCTCTGTGTCTCTGTCTCTGTGTCTCTGCCTTCGTGTCTCCGTCTCTGTGTCTCAGTCTCAGTGTCTCTGTCTCTGTGTCTCTGTCTTTTTGTATCTGCCTCTGTGTCTCTATCTCTGTGTCTCTGTCTCCCTGTCCTGTCTCTCTGCCTCTGTCCCTGTCACTGTCTCTGTCTCTGTCTCCGCCTCCGTCTGCAGCTCTGTCTCTGTCTCTGTCTCTGTCTTTGTCTCTGTCTCTGTCTCTGTCTCTGTCTCTGTCTCTGTCTCTGTCTCTGTCTCAGTCTCAGTCTCTGTCTCTGTCTCTGTCTCTATCTCTATCTCTGTCTCTGCCTCTGTCTCTGTCTCTGTCTCTGTCTCCGACTCCATCTCTGTCTCTGTGTCTGTCTCTATCTCTCTGTCCCTGTCTCTGTCTCAGTCTCTGTCTCTGCCTCTATCACTGTATCTCTGTCCCTGTCTCTGTCTCTGTCTCTGTCTCTGTCTCTGTCTCTGTCTCTGTCTCTGTTTCTGTCTCTGTCTCTGTCTATGTCTCTGTCTTTGTCACCTTCTTTGTCTCCGTCCTCGTCTTCCTCTTCGTCTCCGTCTTTGTCTCCGTCTTTGTCCACGTCTTTGTCTCCGTCTTTGTCTCCGTCCATGTCTCCTGCCCCTCTGTCTCGGTCTTTGTCCCATGCATCTGTGTCTCTGTCTCTGTCTCTGTCTGTGTCTCTGTCTCTGTCTCTGTATTACACTCTGTCTCCGTCTTTGTCTCCGTCTTTGTCTCCGTCTTTGTCTCCGTCTTTGTCACCGTCTTTGTCTCCGTCTTTGTCTCCGCCCATATCTCCTGCCCCTCTATCTCCGTCTTTGTCTCATGCGCCTCTGTCTCTCTCTCTGTCGCTGTCTGAGCCTCTGTCTCTGTCTCTGCCTCTGTATCGGTCTCTGTCTCTGTCTCTGTCTCTGTCTCTGCCCCTGTTTCTGTTTCTGTCTCTGTCTCTGTCTCTGTCTCTGTTTCTGTCTCTGTCTCTGTCTATGTCTCCGTCTTTGTCTCCGTCCTCGTCTTCCTCTTCGGCTCCGTCTTTGTCTCAGTCTTTGTCACCGTCTTTGTCTCCGTCTTTGTCTCCGTCTTTGTCTCAGTCTTTGTCACCGTCTTTTTCTCCGTCTTTGTCTTCCTACTTGTCTCTGCTTTTGTCGCCGTCTTTGTCACCGTCTTTGTCTCTATATCTGTCTCTGTCTCTGTCTTTGTCTCTATCTCTGTCTCTGCGTCTGTCTCTGTCGCCGTCTCTGTCTCTGTCTCTGCCTCTGTCTCTGTCTGTGTCTCTGTCTCTGTGTCTGTCTCTGTATCTGCCTCCATCTTTGTCTCCGTCTGTGTCTCCGTCTTTGTCTCTGTCTTTGTCTCCGTCGTCGTCTTCCTCTTCGTCTCCGTCTTTGTCACCGTCTTTGTCTTCCTACATGTCTCTGTTTTTATCTCCGTCTTTGTCTCCGCCTTTGCCTCTATCCCTGTCTCTATCTCTGTCTCAGTCCCTGTCTCTGCCTCTGTCTCTGCCTCTGTCTCTGTCTCTGTCTCTGTCTTTGTCGCCACCTTTGTCTCCGTCTGTGTCTCCGTCTTTGTCTCCGTCGTCGTCTTCCTCTTCGTCTCCGTCTTTGTCACCGTCTTTGTCTCCGTCGTCGTCTTCCTCTTCGTCTCTGCCTTTGTCTCTGTCTCTGTCTCTGTCTCTGTCTCTGTCTCTGTCTCTGTCTCTGTCTCTGTCTCTGTCTCTATCTCTGTCTCTGTCTCCGTCTTAGTGTCTCTGTCCCTGTCTCTGTCTCCGTCTCTGCCTACGTCTCTGTCTCTGTCTCTGTCTCTGTCTCTCTCTCTGTCTCTGTCTCCGTCTGTATCTCTGTCTCTGTCTTAGTGTCTCTGTACCTGTCTCTGACTCCGTCTCTGCCTACGTCTCTGTCTCTGTCTCTGTCTCTGTCTCTGTCTCTGTCTCTGTCTCTGTCTCTGTCGCTGTCTCTGTCTCTGTCTCTGTCTCTGTCTCTGTCTCTGTCTCGGTCTCTGTCTCTATCTCTGTCTCTGTCTCTGTCTCTGTCTCTGTCCCTGTCCCTGTCTCTGTCTCTGTCTCTGTCTCTGCCTCTGTCTCTGTCTCTGTCTCTGTCTCTGTCTCTGTCTCTGTCTCTGTCTCTGTCTCAGTCTCTGTCTCTGTCTCTGTCTCTATCTCTATCTCTGTCTCTGCCTCTGTCTCCGTCTCTGTCTCTGTCTCCGACTCCGTCTCCATCTCTGTCTCTGTGTCTGTCTCTATCTCTCTCTCTCTGTTACTGTCTCTGTCTCTGTCTCTGTCTCTGCCTCTATCACTGTATCTGTGTCTCTGCCTCTGTCTCTGTCTCTGTCTCTGTCCCTGTCTCAGTCTCTGTCTCTGTCTCTGTCTCTGTCTCTGTCTCGGTCTCTGTCTCTGTCTCTGTCTCTGTCTCTGTCTCTGTCTCTGTCTCTGCCTACGTCTCCGTCTCTGTCTCTGTCTCTGTCTCTGTCTCTGTCTCTGCCTACGTCTCCGTCTCTGTCTTAGTGTCTCTGTCTATGTCTCTGTCTCTGTCTCTGTCTCTGTCTCTGTCTCTGTCTCTGTCTCTGTCTCTGTCTCTGTCTCTTTCTCTGTTTCTGTCCCGTTCTCTGTCTCTGTCTCTGTCTCTGTCTCTGTCTCTGTCTCTGTCTCTGTCTCTGTCTCTGTCTCTGTCTCTGTCTCTGTCTCTGTCTCTGTCTCTGTCTCTGTCTCTGTCTCTGTCTCTGTCTCTGTCTCTGTCTCTGTCTCTGTCTCTGCCTCTGTCTCTGTCTCTGTCTCTTTCTCTGTCTCTTTCTCTGTTTCTGTCCCTTTCTCTGTCTCTGTCTCTGTCTCTGTCTCTGTCTCTGTCTCTGTCTCTGTCTCTGTCTCGGTCTCTGTCTCTGTCTCTGTCTCTGTCTCGGTCTCTGTCTCTGTCTCTGTCTCTGTCTCTGTCTCTGTCTCTGTCTCTGTCTCTGTCTCTGTCTCTGCCTCTGTCTGTGTCTCTGTCTCTGTGTCTCTGTCTCTGTGTCTCTGTCTCTGTGTCTCTGTCGCTGTGTCTCGGTCTCTGTATCTGTGTCTCTGTCTCTGTGTCTCTGTCTCTGTGTCTCTGTCTCTGTGTCTCTGCCTCTGTGTCTCTGTCTCTGTGTCTCTGTCTCTGTCTCTGTGCCCCTGTCTCTGTGTATCTGTCTCTCTGTCTCTATCTCTGTGTCTCTGTCTCTGTGTCTCTGTCTCTGTGTCTCTGTCTCTGTGTCTCTGTCTCTGTGTCTCTGCCTCTGTGTCTCTGTCTCTGTGTCTCTGTCTCTGTGTCTCTGTCTCTGTGTCTCTGTATCTGTGTCTGTGCCCCTGTATCTGTCTCTGCCTCTGTGCCTCTGTCTCTGTGTATCTGTCTCTCTGTCTCTATCTCTGTGTCTCTGTCTCTGTGTCTCTGTCTCTGTGTCTCTGTCTCTGTGTCTCTGTCTCTTTGTCTCTGTCTCTGTGTCTCTGTCTCTGTGTCTCTGTCTCTGTGACTCTGTCTCTGCGTCTCTGTCTCTGTGTCCCTGTCTGTGTGTCTCTGTCTCTGTCTCTGTCTCTGTCTCTATCTCCGTTTCTGTGTCTCTGCCTCTGTCTCTGTCTCAGTGTCTCTGTCTCCGAGTGTCCGTCTGTGCGACTCTGTCTCTTTATCTCTGTCCCTGTGTCTCTGTCTCTGTGCCCCTGTCTCTGTTTATCTGTCTCTCTGTCTCTATCTCTGTGTCTATGTCCCTGTGCCTATGTATCTGTGTCTCTGTCTCTGTGTCTCTGTCTTTGTGTCTCTGCCACTGTGTCTCTGTCTCTGTGTCTCAGTCTCTGTGTCTCTGTCTCTGTGTCTCTGTCTCAGTGTCTCTGTCTCTGTGTCTCTGTCTCTGTGTCTCTGTCTCTGTGTCTCTGTCTCTGTCTCTCTGTCTCTGTGTCACTGTCTCTGTGTCACAGTCTCTGTGTCACTGTCTCTGTGTCTCTGTCTCTGTGTCTCTGTCTCTGTGTCTCTGTCTCTGTGTCTCTGTCTCTGTGTCTCTGTCTCTGTGTCTCTGTCTCTGTGTCTCTGTCTCTGTGTCTCTGTCTCTGTGTCTCTGTCTCTGTGTCTCTGTCTCTGTGTCTCTGTCTCTGTGTCTCTGTCTCTGTGTCTCTGTCTCTGTGTCTCTGTCTCTGTGTCTCTGTCTCTGTGTCTCTGTCTCTGTGTCTCTGTCTCTGTGTCTCTGTCTCTGTGTCTCTGTCTCTGTGTCTCTGTCTCTGTGTCTCTGTCTCTGTGTCTCTGTCTCTGTGTCTCTGTTTCTGTGTCTCTGTCTCTGTGTCTCTGTCTCTGTGTCTCTGTCTCTGTGTCTCTGTCTCTTTGTCTCTGTCTCTGTGTTTCTGTCTCTGTGTCTCTGTCTCTGTCTCTGTCTCTGTCTCTGTCTCTATCTCCGTCTCTGTCTCTGTCTCTGTCTCTGTCTCTGTCTCTGTCTCTCTCTGTCTACGACTCTGTCTCTGTGTCGGTCTCTGTCTCTGTCTCTGTCTCTGTCTCTGTCTCTGTCTCTGTCTCTGTCTTTGTCTCTGTCTCTGTCTCTGTCTCTGTCTCTGTCTCTGTCTCTGTCTCTGTCTCTGTCTCTGTCTCTGTCTCTGTCTCTGTCTCTGTCTCTGTCTCTGTCTCTGTCTCTGTCTCTGTCTCTGTCTCTGTCTCTGTCTCTGTGTCTCTGTCTTTGTGTATCTGCCTCTGTGTCTCTATCTCTGTGTCTCCGTCTCCCCGTCCTGTCTCTCTGCCTCTGTCCCTGTCACTGTCTCTGTCTCTGTCTCCGCCTCCGTCTCCAGCTCTGTCTCTGTCTCTGTCTCTGTCTCTGTCTTTGTCTCTGTCTTTGTCTCTGTCTCTGTCTCTGTCTCTGTCTCTGCCTCTGTCTCTGTCTCTGTCTCTGTCTCTGTCTCTGTCTCTGTCTCAGTCTCTGTCTCTGTCTCTGTCTCTATCTCTATCTCTGTCTCCGCCTCCGTCTCCAGCTCTGTCTCTGTCTCTGTCTCTGTCTTTGTCTCTGTCTCTGTCTCTGTCTCTGTCTCTGTCTCTGTCTCCATCTTTGTCTCCGTCTGTGTCTCCGTCTTTGTCTCTGTCTTTGTCTCCGTCGTCGTCTTCCTCTTCGTCTCCGTCTTTGTCACCGTCTTTGTCTTCCTACTTGTCTCTGTTTTTATCTCCGTCTTTGTCTCCGCCTTTGCCTCTATCCCTGTCTCTATCTCTGTCTCAGTCCCTGTCTCTGCCTCTGTCTCTGCCTCTGTCTCTGTCTCTGTCTCTGTCTTTGTCGCCACCTTTGTCTCCGTCTGTGTCTCCGTCTTTGTCTCCGTCTTTGTCTCCGTCGTCGTCTTCCTCTTCGTCTCCGTCTTGGTCACCGTCTTTGTCTCCGCCTTTGTCACCGCCTTTGTCTCCGCCTTTGTCACCGTCTTCGTCTCCGCCTTTGTCTCCGTTGTCGTCTTCCCCTTCGTCTCCGTCTTTGTCACCGTCTTTGTCTTCCTACTTGTCTCTGTTTTTATCTCCGTCTTTGTCTCCGCCTTTGCCTCTATCCCTGTCTCTATCTCTGTCTCAGTCCCTGTCTCTGCCTCTGTCTCTGCCTCTGTCTCTGCCTCTGTCTCTGTCTCTATCTCTGTCTTTGTCGCCACCTTTGTCTCCGTCTGTGTCTCCGTCTTTGTCTCCGTCTTTGTCTCCGTCGTCGTCTTCCTCTTCGTCTCCGTCTTTGTCTCCGTCTTTGTCTCCGTCTTTGTCTCCGTCGTCGTCTTCCTCTTCGGCTCTGCCTTTGTCTCTGTCTCTGTCTCTGTCTCTGTCTCTCTCTCTCTGTCTCTGTCTCTGTCTCTGTCTCTGTCTCCGTCCTAGTGTCTCTGTCCCTGTCTCTGTCTCCGTCTCTGCCTACGTCTCTGTCTCGGTCTCTGTCTCTGTCTCTGTCTCTGTCTCTATCTCTGTCTCTGTCTCCGTCTCTACCTCTGTATCTGTTTCTATGCCTCTGTCTCTGTCTCTGTGTCTGTGTCTCCGAGTGTCCGTCTGTGCGACTCTGTCTCTTTATCTCCGTCCCTGAGTCTCTGTCTCTGTGAATCTGTCTCTGTTTCTATGTCTTTGTGAATCTGTCTCTGTGTCTCTGTCTCTGTGTCTCTGTCTCTGTGTCTCTGCCTTCGTGTCTCCGTCTCTGTGTCTCAGTCTCAGTGTCTCTGTCTCTGTGTCTCTGTCTTTTTGTATCTGCCTCTGTGTCTCTATCTCTGTGTCTCTGTCTCCCTGTCCTGTCTCTCTGCCTCTGTCCCTGTCACTGTCTCTGTCTCTGTCTCCGCCTCCGTCTGCAGCTCTGTCTCTGTCTCTGTCTCTGTCTTTGTCTCTGTCTCTGTCTCTGTCTCTGTCTCTGTCTCTGTCTCTGTCTCTGTCTCTGTCTCAGTCTCAGTCTCTGTCTCTGTCTCTGTCTCTATCTCTATCTCTGTCTCTGCCTCTGTCTCTGTCTCTGTCTCTGTCTCCGACTCCATCTCTGTCTCTGTGTCTGTCTCTATCTCTCTGTCCCTGTCTCTGTCTCAGTCTCTGTCTCTGCCTCTATCACTGTATCTCTGTCCCTGTCTCTGTCTGTGTCTCTGTCTCTGTGTCTCTGTCTCTGTGTCTCTGTCTCTGTGTCTCTGTCGCTGTGTCTCGGTCTCTGTATCTGTGTCTCTGTCTCTGTGTCTCTGTCTCTGTGTCTCTGTCTCTGTGTCTCTGCCTCTGTGTCTCTGTCTCTGTGTCTCTGTCTCTGTCTCTGTGCCCCTGTCTCTGTGTATCTGTCTCTCTGTCTCTATCTCTGTGTCTCTGTCTCTGTGTCTCTGTCTCTGTGTCTCTGTCTCTGTGTCTCTGTCTCTGTGTCTCTGCCTCTGTGTCTCTGTCTCTGTGTCTCTGTCTCTGTGTCTCTGTCTCTGTGTCTCTGTATCTGTGTCTGTGCCCCTGTATCTGTCTCTGCCTCTGTGCCTCTGTCTCTGTGTATCTGTCTCTCTGTCTCTATCTCTGTGTCTCTGTCTCTGTGTCTCTGTCTCTGTGTCTCTGTCTCTGTGTCTCTGTCTCTGTGTCTCTGTCTCTTTGTCTCTGTCTCTGTGTCTCTGTCTCTGTGTCTCTGTCTCTGTGACTCTGTCTCTGCGTCTCTGTCTCTGTGTCCCTGTCTGTGTGTCTCTGTCTCTGTCTCTGTCTCTGACTCTATCTCCGTTTCTGTGTCTCTGCCTCTGTCTCTGTCTCAGTGTCTCTGTCTCCGAGTGTCCGTCTGTGCGACTCTGTCTCTTTATCTCTGTCCCTGTGTCTCTGTCTCTGTGCCCCTGTCTCTGTGTATCTGTCTCTCTGTCTCTATCTCTGTGTCTATGTCCCTGTGCCTATGTATCTGTGTCTCTGTCTCTGTGTCTCTGTCTTTGTGTCTCTGCCTCTGTGTCTCTGTCTCTGTGTCTCAGGCTCTGTGTCTCTGTCTCTGTGTCTCTGTCTCGGTGTCTCTGTCTCTGTGTCTCTGTCTCTGTGTCTCTGTCTCTGTGTCTCTGTCTCTGTCTCTCTGTCTCTGTCTCTCTGTCTCTGTGTCTCTGTCTCTGTGTCTCTGGCTCTGTGTCTCTGTCTCTGTGTTTCTGTCCCTGTGTCTCTGTCTCTGTGTCACTGTCTCTGTGTCACAGTCTCTGTGTCACTGTCTCTGTGTCTCTGTCTCTGTGTCTCTGTCTCTGTGTCTCTGTCTCTGTGTCTCTGTCTCTGTGTCTCTGTCTCTGTGTCTCTGTCTCTGTGTCTCTGTCTCGGTGTCTCTGTCTCTGTGTCTCTGTCTCTGTGTCTCGGTCTCTGTATCAGTGTCTCTGTCTCTGTGTCTCTGTCTCTGTGTCTCTGTCTCTGTGTCTCTGTCTCTGTGTCTCTGTCTCTGTGTCTCTGTCTCTGTCTCGGTGTCTCTGTCTCTGTGTCTCTGTCTCTGTGTCTCGGTCTCTGTATCAGTGTCTCTGTCTCTGTGTCTCTGTCTCTGTGTCTCTGTCTCTGTGTCTCTGTCTCTGTGTCTCTGTCTCTGTGTCTCTGTCTCTGTGTCTCTGTCTCTGTGTCTCTGTCTCTGTGTCTCTGTATCTGTGTCTGTGCCCCTGTCTCTGTCTCTGCCTCTGTGCCTCTGTCTCTGTGTATCTGTCTCTCTGTCTCTATCTCTGTGTCTCTGTCTCTGTGTCTCTGTCTCTGTGTCTCTGTCTCTGTGTCTCTGTCTCTGTGTCTCTGTCTCTGTGTCTCTGTCTCTTTGTCTCTGTCTCTGTGTTTCTGTCTCTGTGTCTCTGTCTCTGTCTCTGTCTCTGTCTCTGTCTCTATCTCCGTCTCTGTCTCTGTCTCTGTCTCTGTCTCTGTCTCTGTCTCTCTCTGTCTACGACTCTGTCTCTGTGTCGGTCTCTGTCTCTGTCTCTGTCTCTGTCTCTGTCTCTGTCTCTGTCTCTGTCTCTGTCTCTGTCTCTGTCTCTGTCTCTGTCTCTGTCTCCGTCTCTGTCTCTGTCTCTGTCTTCTGTCTCTGTCTCTGTCTCTGTCTCTGTCTCTGTCTCTGTCTCTGTCTCTGTCTCTGTCTCTGTCTCTGTCTCTGTCTCTGTCTCTGTCTCTGTCTCTGTCTCTGTGTCTCTGTCTTTGTGTATCTGCCTCTGTGTCTCTATCTCTGTGTCTCCGTCTCCCCGTCCTGTCTCTCTGCCTCTGTCCCTGTCACTGTCTCTGTCTCTGTCTCCGCCTCCGTCTCCAGCTCTGTCTCTGTCTCTGTCTCTGTCTCTGTCTTTGTCTCTGTCTTTGTCTCTGTCTCTGTCTCTGTCTCTGTCTCTGCCTCTGTCTCTGTCTCTGTCTCGGTCTCTGTCTCTGTCTCTGTCTCTGTCTCTGTCTCTGTCTCTGTCTCTGTCTCTGTCTCTGTCTCAGTCTCAGTCTCTGTCTCTGTCTCTGTCTCTATCTCTATCTCTGTCTCTGCCTCTGTCTCTATCTCTGTCTCTGTCTCTGTGTCTGTCTCTATCTCTCTGTCCCTGTCTCTGCCTCAGTCTCTGTCTCTGCCTCTATCACTGTATCTCTGTCCCTGTCTCTGTCTCTGTCTCTGTCTCTGTCTCTGTCTCTGTCTCTGTCTCTGTCTCTGTTTCTGTCTCTGTCTCTGTCTATGTCTCTGTCTTTGTCACCTTCTTTGTCTCCGTCCTCGTCTTCCTCTTCGTCTCCGTCTTTGTCTCCGTCTTTGTCCACGTCTTTGTCTCCGTCTTTGTCTCCGTCCATGTCTCCTGCCCCTCTGTCCCGGTCTTTGTCTCATGCATCTGTGTCTCTGTCTCTGTCTCTGTCTGTGTCTCTGTCTCTGTCTCTGTATTACACTCTGTCCCCGTCTTTGTCTTCGTCTTTGTCTCCGTCTTTGTCTCCGTCTTTGTCTCCGTCTTTGTCTCAGTCTTTGTCACCGTCTTTTTCTCCGTCTTTGTCTTCCTACTTGTCACTGTTTTTGTCTCCGTCTTTGTCTCTATATCTGTCTCTGTCTCTGTCTTTGTCTCTATCTCTGTCTCTGCGTCTGTCTCTGTCGCCGTCTCTGCCTCTGTCTCTGTCTCTATCTCTGTCTTTGTCGCCACCTTTGTCTCCGTCTGTGTCTCCGTCTTTGTCTCCGTCTTTGTCTCCGTCGTCGTCTTCCTCTTCGTCTCCGTCTTTGTCTCCGTCTTTGTCTCCGTCTTTGTCTCCGTCGTCGTCTTCCTCTTCGGCTCTGCCTTTGTCTCTGTCTCTGTCTCTGTCTCTGTCTCTGTCTCTGTCTCTCTCTCTGTCTCTGTCTCTGTCTCTGTCTCTGTCTCCGTCTTAGTGTCTCTGTCCCTGTCTCTGTCTCCGTCTCTGCCTACGTCTCTGTCTCGGTCTCTGTCTCTGTCTCTGTCTCTGTCTCTGTCTCTGTCTCTATCTCTGTCTCTGTCTCCGTCTCTATCTCTGTATCTGTTTCTATGCCTCTGTCTCTGTCTCTGTGTCTGTGTCTCCGAGTGTCCGTCTGTGCGACTCTGTCTCTTTATCTCCGTCCCTGAGTCTCTGTCTCTGTGAATCTGTCTCTGTTTCTATGTCTTTGTGAATCTGTCTCTGTGTCTCTGTCTCTGTGTCTCTGTCTCTGTGTCTCTGCCTTCGTGTCTCCGTCTCTGTGTCTCAGTCTCAGTGTCTCTGTCTCTGTGTCTCTGTCTTTTTGTATCTGCCTCTGTGTCTCTATCTCTGTGTCTCTGTCTCCCTGTCCTGTCTCTCTGCCTCTGTCCCTGTCACTGTCTCTGTCTCTGTCTCCGCCTCCGTCTGCAGCTCTGTCTCTGTCTCTGTCTCTGTCTTTGTCTCTGTCTCTGTCTCTGTCTCTGTCTCTGTCTCTGTCTCTGTCTCTGTCTCAGTCTCAGTCTCTGTCTCTGTCTCTGTCTCTATCTCTATCTCTGTCTCTGCCTCTGTCTCTGTCTCTGTCTCTGTCTCCGACTCCATCTCTGTCTCTGTGTCTGTCTCTATCTCTCTGTCCCTGTCTCTGTCTCAGTCTCTGTCTCTGCCTCTATCACTGTATCTCTGTCCCTGTCTCTGTCTCTGTCTCTGTCTCTGTCTCTGTCTCTGTCTCTGTCTCTGTTTCTGTCTCTGTCTCTGTCTATGTCTCTGTCTTTGTCACCTTCTTTGTCTCCGTCCTCGTCTTCCTCTTCGTCTCCGTCTTTGTCTCCGTCTTTGTCCACGTCTTTGTCTCCGTCTTTGTCTCCGTCCATGTCTCCTGCCCCTCTGTCTCGGTCTTTGTCCCATGCATCTGTGTCTCTGTCTCTGTCTCTGTCTGTGTCTCTGTCTCTGTCTCTGTATTACACTCTGTCTCCGTCTTTGTCTCCGTCTTTGTCTCCGTCTTTGTCTCCGTCTTTGTCACCGTCTTTGTCTCCGTCTTTGTCTCCGCCCATATCTCCTGCCCCTCTATCTCCGTCTTTGTCTCATGCGCCTCTGTCTCTCTCTCTGTCGCTGTCTGAGCCTCTGTCTCTGTCTCTGCCTCTGTATCGGTCTCTGTCTCTGTCTCTGTCTCTGTCTCTGCCCCTGTTTCTGTTTCTGTCTCTGTCTCTGTCTCTGTCTCTGTTTCTGTCTCTGTCTCTGTCTATGTCTCCGTCTTTGTCTCCGTCCTCGTCTTCCTCTTCGGCTCCGTCTTTGTCTCAGTCTTTGTCACCGTCTTTGTCTCCGTCTTTGTCTCCGTCTTTGTCTCAGTCTTTGTCACCGTCTTTTTCTCCGTCTTTGTCTTCCTACTTGTCTCTGCTTTTGTCGCCGTCTTTGTCACCGTCTTTGTCTCTATATCTGTCTCTGTCTCTGTCTTTGTCTCTATCTCTGTCTCTGCGTCTGTCTCTGTCGCCGTCTCTGTCTCTGTCTCTGCCTCTGTCTCTGTCTGTGTCTCTGTCTCTGTGTCTGTCTCTGTATCTGCCTCCATCTTTGTCTCCGTCTGTGTCTCCGTCTTTGTCTCTGTCTTTGTCTCCGTCGTCGTCTTCCTCTTCGTCTCCGTCTTTGTCACCGTCTTTGTCTTCCTACATGTCTCTGTTTTTATCTCCGTCTTTGTCTCCGCCTTTGCCTCTATCCCTGTCTCTATCTCTGTCTCAGTCCCTGTCTCTGCCTCTGTCTCTGCCTCTGTCTCTGTCTCTGTCTCTGTCTTTGTCGCCACCTTTGTCTCCGTCTGTGTCTCCGTCTTTGTCTCCGTCGTCGTCTTCCTCTTCGTCTCCGTCTTTGTCACCGTCTTTGTCTCCGTCGTCGTCTTCCTCTTCGTCTCTGCCTTTGTCTCTGTCTCTGTCTCTGTCTCTGTCTCTGTCTCTGTCTCTGTCTCTGTCTCTGTCTCTGTCTCTATCTCTGTCTCTGTCTCCGTCTTAGTGTCTCTGTCCCTGTCTCTGTCTCCGTCTCTGCCTACGTCTCTGTCTCTGTCTCTGTCTCTGTCTCTCTCTCTGTCTCTGTCTCCGTCTGTATCTCTGTCTCTGTCTTAGTGTCTCTGTACCTGTCTCTGACTCCGTCTCTGCCTACGTCTCTGTCTCTGTCTCTGTCTCTGTCTCTGTCTCTGTCTCTGTCTCTGTCTCTGTCGCTGTCTCTGTCTCTGTCTCTGTCTCTGTCTCTGTCTCTGTCTCGGTCTCTGTCTCTATCTCTGTCTCTGTCTCTGTCTCTGTCTCTGTCCCTGTCCCTGTCTCTGTCTCTGTCTCTGTCTCTGCCTCTGTCTCTGTCTCTGTCTCTGTCTCTGTCTCTGTCTCTGTCTCTGTCTCTGTCTCAGTCTCTGTCTCTGTCTCTGTCTCTATCTCTATCTCTGTCTCTGCCTCTGTCTCCGTCTCTGTCTCTGTCTCCGACTCCGTCTCCATCTCTGTCTCTGTGTCTGTCTCTATCTCTCTCTCTCTGTTACTGTCTCTGTCTCTGTCTCTGTCTCTGCCTCTATCACTGTATCTGTGTCTCTGCCTCTGTCTCTGTCTCTGTCTCTGTCCCTGTCTCAGTCTCTGTCTCTGTCTCTGTCTCTGTCTCTGTCTCGGTCTCTGTCTCTGTCTCTGTCTCTGTCTCTGTCTCTGTCTCTGTCTCTGCCTACGTCTCCGTCTCTGTCTCTGTCTCTGTCTCTGTCTCTGTCTCTGCCTACGTCTCCGTCTCTGTCTTAGTGTCTCTGTCTATGTCTCTGTCTCTGTCTCTGTCTCTGTCTCTGTCTCTGTCTCTGTCTCTGTCTCTGTCTCTGTCTCTTTCTCTGTTTCTGTCCCGTTCTCTGTCTCTGTCTCTGTCTCTGTCTCTGTCTCTGTCTCTGTCTCTGTCTCTGTCTCTGTCTCTGTCTCTGTCTCTGTCTCTGTCTCTGTCTCTGTCTCTGTCTCTGTCTCTGTCTCTGTCTCTGTCTCTGTCTCTGTCTCTGCCTCTGTCTCTGTCTCTGTCTCTTTCTCTGTCTCTTTCTCTGTTTCTGTCCCTTTCTCTGTCTCTGTCTCTGTCTCTGTCTCTGTCTCTGTCTCTGTCTCTGTCTCTGTCTCGGTCTCTGTCTCTGTCTCTGTCTCTGTCTCGGTCTCTGTCTCTGTCTCTGTCTCTGTCTCTGTCTCTGTCTCTGTCTCTGTCTCTGTCTCTGTCTCTGCCTCTGTCTGTGTCTCTGTCTCTGTGTCTCTGTCTCTGTGTCTCTGTCTCTGTGTCTCTGTCGCTGTGTCTCGGTCTCTGTATCTGTGTCTCTGTCTCTGTGTCTCTGTCTCTGTGTCTCTGTCTCTGTGTCTCTGCCTCTGTGTCTCTGTCTCTGTGTCTCTGTCTCTGTCTCTGTGCCCCTGTCTCTGTGTATCTGTCTCTCTGTCTCTATCTCTGTGTCTCTGTCTCTGTGTCTCTGTCTCTGTGTCTCTGTCTCTGTGTCTCTGTCTCTGTGTCTCTGCCTCTGTGTCTCTGTCTCTGTGTCTCTGTCTCTGTGTCTCTGTCTCTGTGTCTCTGTATCTGTGTCTGTGCCCCTGTATCTGTCTCTGCCTCTGTGCCTCTGTCTCTGTGTATCTGTCTCTCTGTCTCTATCTCTGTGTCTCTGTCTCTGTGTCTCTGTCTCTGTGTCTCTGTCTCTGTGTCTCTGTCTCTTTGTCTCTGTCTCTGTGTCTCTGTCTCTGTGTCTCTGTCTCTGTGACTCTGTCTCTGCGTCTCTGTCTCTGTGTCCCTGTCTGTGTGTCTCTGTCTCTGTCTCTGTCTCTGTCTCTATCTCCGTTTCTGTGTCTCTGCCTCTGTCTCTGTCTCAGTGTCTCTGTCTCCGAGTGTCCGTCTGTGCGACTCTGTCTCTTTATCTCTGTCCCTGTGTCTCTGTCTCTGTGCCCCTGTCTCTGTTTATCTGTCTCTCTGTCTCTATCTCTGTGTCTATGTCCCTGTGCCTATGTATCTGTGTCTCTGTCTCTGTGTCTCTGTCTTTGTGTCTCTGCCACTGTGTCTCTGTCTCTGTGTCTCAGTCTCTGTGTCTCTGTCTCTGTGTCTCTGTCTCAGTGTCTCTGTCTCTGTGTCTCTGTCTCTGTGTCTCTGTCTCTGTGTCTCTGTCTCTGTCTCTCTGTCTCTGTGTCACTGTCTCTGTGTCACAGTCTCTGTGTCACTGTCTCTGTGTCTCTGTCTCTGTGTCTCTGTCTCTGTGTCTCTGTCTCTGTGTCTCTGTCTCTGTGTCTCTGTCTCTGTGTCTCTGTCTCTGTGTCTCTGTCTCTGTGTCTCTGTCTCTGTGTCTCTGTCTCTGTGTCTCTGTCTCTGTGTCTCTGTCTCTGTGTCTCTGTCTCTGTGTCTCTGTCTCTGTGTCTCTGTCTCTGTGTCTCTGTCTCTGTGTCTCTGTCTCTGTGTCTCTGTCTCTGTGTCTCTGTCTCTGTGTCTCTGTCTCTGTGTCTCTGTCTCTGTGTCTCTGTCTCTGTGTCTCTGTTTCTGTGTCTCTGTCTCTGTGTCTCTGTCTCTGTGTCTCTGTCTCTGTGTCTCTGTCTCTTTGTCTCTGTCTCTGTGTTTCTGTCTCTGTGTCTCTGTCTCTGTCTCTGTCTCTGTCTCTGTCTCTATCTCCGTCTCTGTCTCTGTCTCTGTCTCTGTCTCTGTCTCTGTCTCTCTCTGTCTACGACTCTGTCTCTGTGTCGGTCTCTGTCTCTGTCTCTGTCTCTGTCTCTGTCTCTGTCTCTGTCTCTGTCTTTGTCTCTGTCTCTGTCTCTGTCTCTGTCTCTGTCTCTGTCTCTGTCTCTGTCTCTGTCTCTGTCTCTGTCTCTGTCTCTGTCTCTGTCTCTGTCTCTGTCTCTGTCTCTGTCTCTGTCTCTGTCTCTGTCTCTGTCTCTGTGTCTCTGTCTTTGTGTATCTGCCTCTGTGTCTCTATCTCTGTGTCTCCGTCTCCCCGTCCTGTCTCTCTGCCTCTGTCCCTGTCACTGTCTCTGTCTCTGTCTCCGCCTCCGTCTCCAGCTCTGTCTCTGTCTCTGTCTCTGTCTCTGTCTTTGTCTCTGTCTTTGTCTCTGTCTCTGTCTCTGTCTCTGTCTCTGCCTCTGTCTCTGTCTCTGTCTCTGTCTCTGTCTCTGTCTCAGTCTCTGTCTCTGTCTCTGTCTCTATCTCTATCTCTGTCTCCGCCTCCGTCTCCAGCTCTGTCTCTGTCTCTGTCTCTGTCTTTGTCTCTGTCTCTGTCTCTGTCTCTGTCTCTGTCTCTGTCTCCATCTTTGTCTCCGTCTGTGTCTCCGTCTTTGTCTCTGTCTTTGTCTCCGTCGTCGTCTTCCTCTTCGTCTCCGTCTTTGTCACCGTCTTTGTCTTCCTACTTGTCTCTGTTTTTATCTCCGTCTTTGTCTCCGCCTTTGCCTCTATCCCTGTCTCTATCTCTGTCTCAGTCCCTGTCTCTGCCTCTGTCTCTGCCTCTGTCTCTGTCTCTGTCTCTGTCTTTGTCGCCACCTTTGTCTCCGTCTGTGTCTCCGTCTTTGTCTCCGTCTTTGTCTCCGTCGTCGTCTTCCTCTTCGTCTCCGTCTTGGTCACCGTCTTTGTCTCCGCCTTTGTCACCGCCTTTGTCTCCGCCTTTGTCACCGTCTTCGTCTCCGCCTTTGTCTCCGTTGTCGTCTTCCCCTTCGTCTCCGTCTTTGTCACCGTCTTTGTCTTCCTACTTGTCTCTGTTTTTATCTCCGTCTTTGTCTCCGCCTTTGCCTCTATCCCTGTCTCTATCTCTGTCTCAGTCCCTGTCTCTGCCTCTGTCTCTGCCTCTGTCTCTGCCTCTGTCTCTGTCTCTATCTCTGTCTTTGTCGCCACCTTTGTCTCCGTCTGTGTCTCCGTCTTTGTCTCCGTCTTTGTCTCCGTCGTCGTCTTCCTCTTCGTCTCCGTCTTTGTCTCCGTCTTTGTCTCCGTCTTTGTCTCCGTCGTCGTCTTCCTCTTCGGCTCTGCCTTTGTCTCTGTCTCTGTCTCTGTCTCTGTCTCTCTCTCTCTGTCTCTGTCTCTGTCTCTGTCTCTGTCTCCGTCCTAGTGTCTCTGTCCCTGTCTCTGTCTCCGTCTCTGCCTACGTCTCTGTCTCGGTCTCTGTCTCTGTCTCTGTCTCTGTCTCTATCTCTGTCTCTGTCTCCGTCTCTACCTCTGTATCTGTTTCTATGCCTCTGTCTCTGTCTCTGTGTCTGTGTCTCCGAGTGTCCGTCTGTGCGACTCTGTCTCTTTATCTCCGTCCCTGAGTCTCTGTCTCTGTGAATCTGTCTCTGTTTCTATGTCTTTGTGAATCTGTCTCTGTGTCTCTGTCTCTGTGTCTCTGTCTCTGTGTCTCTGCCTTCGTGTCTCCGTCTCTGTGTCTCAGTCTCAGTGTCTCTGTCTCTGTGTCTCTGTCTTTTTGTATCTGCCTCTGTGTCTCTATCTCTGTGTCTCTGTCTCCCTGTCCTGTCTCTCTGCCTCTGTCCCTGTCACTGTCTCTGTCTCTGTCTCCGCCTCCGTCTGCAGCTCTGTCTCTGTCTCTGTCTCTGTCTTTGTCTCTGTCTCTGTCTCTGTCTCTGTCTCTGTCTCTGTCTCTGTCTCTGTCTCTGTCTCAGTCTCAGTCTCTGTCTCTGTCTCTGTCTCTATCTCTATCTCTGTCTCTGCCTCTGTCTCTGTCTCTGTCTCTGTCTCCGACTCCATCTCTGTCTCTGTGTCTGTCTCTATCTCTCTGTCCCTGTCTCTGTCTCAGTCTCTGTCTCTGCCTCTATCACTGTATCTCTGTCCCTGTCTCTGTCTCTGTCTCTGTCTCTGTCTCTGTCGCTGTCTCTGTCTCTATTTCTGTCTCTGTCTCTGTCTATGTCTCTGTCTTTGTCACCTTCTTTGTCTCCGTCCTCGTCTTCCTCTTCGTCTCCGTCTTTGTCTCCGTCTTTGTCCACGTCTTTGTCTCCGTCTTTGTCTCCGTCCATGTCTCCTGCCCCTCTGTCTCGGTCTTTGTCTCATGCATCTGTGTCTCTGTCTCTGTCTCTGTCTGTGTCTCTGTCTCTGTCTCTGTATTACACTCTGTCTCCGTCTTTGTCTTCGTCTTTGTCTCCGTCTTTGTCTCGATCTTTGTCTCCGTCTTTGTCTCCGTCTTTGTCTCCGTCTTTGTCTCCGTCTTTGTCTCCGTCTTTGTCCACGTCTTTGTCTCCGTCTTTGTCTCCGTCCATGTCTCCAGTCCCTCTGTCTCGGTCTTTGTCTCATGCACCTGTGTCTCTGTCTCTGTCTCTGTCTCTGTCTGTGTCTCTGTCTCTGTCTCTGTATTACACTCTGTCTCTGTCTTTGTCTTCATCCTTGTCTCCGTCTTTGTGCCTGTCTTTGTCTCCGTATTTGTATCCGTCTGTGTATCCATCTTTGTCTCCGTCTTTGTCTCCGTCTTTGCCTCCGTCTTTGTCACCGTCTTTGTCTCCGTCTTTGTCTCCGCCCATATCTCCTGCCCCTCTATCTCCGTCTTTGTCTCATGCGCCTCTGTCTCTCTCTCTGTCGCTGTCTGAGCCTCTGTCTCTGTCTCTGCCTCTGTATCGGTCTCTGTCTCTGTCTCTGTCTCTGTCTCTGCCCCTGTTTCTGTTTCTGTCTCTGTCTCTGTCTCTGTCTCTGTTTCTGTCTCTGTCTCTGTCTATGTCTCCGTCTTTGTCTCCGTCCTCGTCTTCCTCTTCGGCTCCGTCTTTGTCTCAGTCTTTGTCACCGTCTTTGTCTCCGTCTTTGTCTCCGTCTTTGTCTCAGTCTTTGTCACCGTCTTTTTCTCCGTCTTTGTCTTCCTACTTGTCTCTGCTTTTGTCGCCGTCTTTGTCACCGTCTTTGTCTCTATATCTGTCTCTGTCTCTGTCTTTGTCTCTATCTCTGTCTCTGCGTCTGTCTCTGTCGCCGTCTCTGTCTCTGTCTCTGCCTCTGTCTCTGTCTGTGTCTCTGTCTCTGTGTCTGTCTCTGTATCTGCCTCCATCTTTGTCTCCGTCTGTGTCTCCGTCTTTGTCTCTGTCTTTGTCTCCGTCGTCGTCTTCCTCTTCGTCTCCGTCTTTGTCACCGTCTTTGTCTTCCTACATGTCTCTGTTTTTATCTCCGTCTTTGTCTCCGCCTTTGCCTCTATCCCTGTCTCTATCTCTGTCTCAGTCCCTGTCTCTGCCTCTGTCTCTGCCTCTGTCTCTGTCTCTGTCTTTGTCGCCACCTTTGTCTCCGTCTGTGTCTCCGTCTTTGTCTCCGTCGTCGTCTTCCTCTTCGTCTCCGTCTTGGTCACCGTCTTTGTCTCCGCCTTTGTCACCGCCTTTGTCTCCGCCTTTGTCACCGTCTTTGTCTCCGCCTTTGTCTCCGTTGTCGTCTTCCCCTTCGTCTCCGTCTTTGTCACCGTCTTTGTCTTCCTACTTGTCTCTGTTTTTATCTCCGTCTTTGTCTCCGCCTTTGCCACTATCTCTGTCTCTATCTCTGCCTTTGTTGCCACCTTTGTCTCCGTCTGTGTCTCCGTCTTTGTCTCCGTCTTTGTCTCCGTCGTCGTCTTCCTCTTCGTCTCCGTCTTTGTCTCCGTCTTTGTCTCCGTCGTCGTCTTCCTCTTCGTCTCTGCCTTTGTCTCTGTCTCTGTCTCTGTCTCTGTCTCTGTCTCTGTCTCTGTCTCTGTCTCTGTCTCTATCTCTGTCTCTGTCTCCGTCTTAGTGTCTCTGTCCCTGTCTCTGTCTCCGTCTCTGCCTACGTCTCTGTCTCTGTCTCTGTCTCTGTCTCTCTCTCTGTCTCTGTCTCCGTCTGTATCTCTGTCTCTGTCTTAGTGTCTCTGTACCTGTCTCTGACTCCGTCTCTGCCTACGTCTCTGTCTCTGTCTCTGTCTCTGTCTCTGTCTCTGTCTCTGTCTCTGTCTCTGTCTCTGTCTCTGTCTCTGTCTCTGTCTCTGTCTCTGTCTCTGTCTCGGTCTCTGTCTCTATCTCTGTCTCTGTCTCTGTCTCTGTCTCTGTCGCTGTCCCTGTCTCTGTCTCTGTCTCTGTCTCTGCCTCTGTCTCTGTCTCTGTCTCTGTCTCTGTCTCTGTCTCTGTCTCTGTCTCTGTCTCAGTCTCTGTCTCTGTCTCTGTCTCTATCTCTATCTCTGTCTCTGCCTCTGTCTCCGTCTCTGTCTCTGTCTCCGACTCCGTCTCCATCTCTGTCTCTGTGTCTGTCTCTATCTCTCTCTCTCTGTTACTGTCTCTGTCTCTGTCTCTGTCTCTGCCTCTATCACTGTATCTGTGTCTCTGCCTCTGTCTCTGTCTCTGTCTCTGTCCCTGTCTCAGTCTCTGTCTCTGTCTCTGTCTCTGTCTCTGTCTCGGTCTCTGTCTCTGTCTCTGTCTCTGTCTCTGTCTCTGTCTCTGTCTCTGCCTACGTCTCCGTCTCTGTCTTAGTGTCTCTGTCTATGTCTCTGTCTCTGTCTCTGTCTCTGTCTCTGTCTCTGTCTCTGTCTCTGTCTCTGTCTCTTTCTCTGTTTCTGTCCCGTTCTCTGTCTCTGTCTCTGTCTCTGTCTCTGTCTCTGTCTCTGTCTCTGTCTCTGTCTCTGTCTCTGTCTCGGTCTCTGTCTCTGTCTCTGTCTCTGTCTGTGTCTCTGTCTCTGTGTCTCTGTCTCTGTGTCTCTGTCTCTGTGTCTCTGTCTCTGTGTCTCTGTCTCTGTGTCTCGGTCTCTGTATCTGTGTCTCTGTCTCTGTGTCTCTGTCTCTGTGTCTCTGTCTCTGTGTCTCGGTCTCTGTATCTGTGTCTCTGTCTCTGTGTCTCTGTCTCTGTGTCTCTGTCTCTGTGTCTCTGTCTCTGTGTCTCTGTCTCTGTGTCTCTGACTCTGTGTCTCTGTCTCTGTCTCTGCCTACGTCTCCGTCTCTGTCTTAGTGTCTCTGTCTATGTCTCTGTCTCTGTCTCTGTGTCTCTGTCTCTGTGTCTCTGTATCTATGTCTGTGCCCCTGTATCTGTCTCTGCCTCTGTGCCTCTGTCTCTGTGTATCTGTCTCTCTGTCTCTATCTCTGTGTCTCTGTCTCTGTGTCTCTGTCTCTGTGTCTCTGTCTCTGTGTCTCTGTCTCTTTGTCTCTGTCTCTGTGTCTCTGTCTCTGTGTCTCTGTCTCTGTGACTCTGTCTCTGCGTCTCTGTCTCTGTGTCCCTGTCTGTGTGTCTCTGTCTCTGTCTCTGTCTCTGTCTCTATCTCCGTTTCTGTGTCTCTGCCTCTGTCTCTGTCTCAGTGTCTCTGTCTCCGAGTGTCCGTCTGTGCGACTCTGTCTCTTTATCTCTGTCCCTGTGTCTCTGTCTCTGTGCCCCTGTCTCTGTGTATCTGTCTCTCTGTCTCTATCTCTGTGTCTATGTCCCTGTGCCTATGTATCTGTGTCTCTGTCTCTGTGTCTCTGTCTTTGTGTCTCTGCCTCTGTGTCTCTGTCTCTGTGTCTCTGTCTCGGTGTCTCTGTCTCTGTGTCTCTGTCTCTGTGTCTCTGTCTCTGTCTCTCTGTCTCTGTGTCACTGTCTCTGTGTCACAGTCTCTGTGTCACTGTCTCTGTGTCTCTGTCTCTGTGTCTCTGTCTCTGTGTCTCTGTCTCTGTGTCTCTGTCTCTGTGTCTCTGTCTCTGTGTCTCTGTCTCTGTGTCTCTGTCTCTGTGTCTCTGTCTCTGTGTCTCTGTCTCTGTGTCTCTGTCTCTGTGTCTCTGTCTCTGTGTCTCTGTCTCTGTGTCTCTGTCTCTGTGTCTCTGTCTCTGTGTCTCTGTCTCTGTGTCTCTGTCTCTGTGTCTCTGTCTCTGTGTCTCTGTCTCTGTGTCTCTGTCTCTGTGTCTCTGTCTCTGTGTCTCTGTCTCTGTGTCTCTGTCTCTGTGTCTCTGTCTCTGTGTCTCTGTCTCTGTGTCTCTGTCTCTGTGTCTCTGTCTCTGTGTCTCTGTCTCTGTGTCTCTGTCTCTGTGTCTCTGTCTCTGTGTCTCTGTCTCTGTGTCTCTGTTTCTGTGTCTCTGTCTCTGTGTCTCTGTCTCTGTGTCTCTGTCTCTTTGTCTCTGTCTCTGTGTTTCTGTCTCTGTGTCTCTGTCTCTGTCTCTGTCTCTGTCTCTGTCTCTATCTCCGTCTCTGTCTCTGTCTCTGTCTCTGTCTCTGTCTCTGTCTCTCTCTGTCTACGACTCTGTCTCTGTGTCGGTCTCTGTCTCTGTCTCTGTCTCTGTCTCTGTCTCTGTCTCTGTCTCTGTCTCTGTCTTTGTCTCTGTCTCTGTCTCTGTCTCTGTCTCTGTCTCTGTCTCTGTCTCTGTCTCTGTCTCTGTCTCTGTCTCTGTCTCTGTCTCTGTCTCTGTCTCTGTCTCTGTCTCTGTCTCTGTCTCTGTCTCTGTCTCTGTCTCTGTCTCTGTCTCTGTCTCTGTCTCTGTGTCTCTGTCTTTGTGTATCTGCCTCTGTGTCTCTATCTCTGTGTCTCCGTCTCCCCGTCCTGTCTCTCTGCCTCTGTCCCTGTCACTGTCTCTGTCTCTGTCTCCGCCTCCGTCTCCAGCTCTGTCTCTGTCTCTGTCTCTGTCTCTGTCTTTGTCTCTGTCTTTGTCTCTGTCTCTGTCTCTGTCCCTGTCTCTGCCTCTGTCTCTGTCTCTGTCTCTGTCTCTGTCTCAGTCTCTGTCTCTGTCTCTGTCTCTATCTCTATCTCTGTCTCCGCCTCCGTCTCCAGCTCTGTCTCTGTCTCTGTCTCTGTCTTTGTCTCTGTCTCTGTCTCTGTCTCTGTCTCTGTCTCTGTCTCCATCTTTGTCTCCGTCTGTGTCTCCGTCTTTGTCTCTGTCTTTGTCTCCGTCGTCGTCTTCCTCTTCGTCTCCGTCTTTGTCACCGTCTTTGTCTTCCTACTTGTCTCTGTTTTTATCTCCGTCTTTGTCTCCGCCTTTGCCTCTATCCCTGTCTCTATCTCTGTCTCAGTCCCTGTCTCTGCCTCTGTCTCTGCCTCTGTCTCTGTCTCTGTCTCTGTCTTTGTCGCCACCTTTGTCTCCGTCTGTGTCTCCGTCTTTGTCTCCGTCTTTGTCTCCGTCGTCGTCTTCCTCTTCGTCTCCGTCTTGGTCACCGTCTTTGTCTCCGCCTTTGTCACCGCCTTTGTCTCCGCCTTTGTCACCGTCTTTGTCTCCGCCTTTGTCTCCGTTGTCGTCTTCCCCTTCGTCTCCGTCTTTGTCACCGTCTTTGTCTTCCTACTTGTCTCTGTTTTTATCTCCGTCTTTGTCTCCGCCTTTGCCTCTATCCCTGTCTCTATCTCTGTCTCAGTCCCTGTCTCTGCCTCTGTCTCTGCCTCTGTCTCTGCCTCTGTCTCTGTCTCTATCTCTGTCTTTGTCGCCACCTTTGTCTCCGTCTGTGTCTCCGTCTTTGTCTCCGTCTTTGTCTCCGTCGTCGTCTTCCTCTTCGTCTCCGTCTTTGTCTCCGTCTTTGTCTCCGTCTTTGTCTCCGTCGTCGTCTTCCTCTTCGGCTCTGCCTTTGTCTCTGTCTCTGTCTCTGTCTCTGTCTCTCTCTCTGTCTCTGTCTCTGTCTCTGTCTCTGTCTCCGTCTTAGTGTCTCTGTCCCTGTCTCTGTCTCCGTCTCTGCCTACGTCTCTGTCTCGGTCTCTGTCTCTGTCTCTGTCTCTGTCTCTATCTCTGTCTCTGTCTCCGTCTCTACCTCTGTATCTGTTTCTATGCCTCTGTCTCTGTCTCTGTGTCTGTGTCTCCGAGTGTCCGTCTGTGCGACTCTGTCTCTTTATCTCCGTCCCTGAGTCTCTGTCTCTGTGAATCTGTCTCTGTTTCTATGTCTTTGTGAATCTGTCTCTGTGTCTCTGTCTCTGTGTCTCTGTCTCTGTGTCTCTGCCTTCGTGTCTCCGTCTCTGTGTCTCAGTCTCAGTGTCTCTGTCTCTGTGTCTCTGTCTTTTTGTATCTGCCTCTGTGTCTCTATCTCTGTGTCTCTGTCTCCCTGTCCTGTCTCTCTGCCTCTGTCCCTGTCACTGTCTCTGTCTCTGTCTCCGCCTCCGTCTGCAGCTCTGTCTCTGTCTCTGTCTCTGTCTCTGTCTCTGTCTCTGTCTCTGTCTCTGTCTCTGTCTCTGTCTCTGTCTCTGTCTCTGTCTCTGTCTCTGTCTCTGTCTCTGTCTCTGTCTCTGTCTCTGTCTATGTCTCTGTCTCTGTCTCTGTCTCTGTCTCTGTCTCTGTCTCTGTCTCTGTCTCCGTCGCTGTCTCTCCCTCTGTCTCTGTCGCTGTCTCCGTCTCTGTCTCTGTCTCTGTCTCTGTCTCTGTCTCTGTCTCTGTCTCTGTCTCTGTCTCTGTCTCTGTCTCTGTCTCTGTCTCTGTCCCTGTCCCTGTCTCTGTCTCTGTCTCTGTCTCTGTCTCTGTCTCTGTCTCTGTCTCTGTCTCTGTCTCTGTCTCTGTCTCTGTCTCTGTCTCTGTCTCTGTCTCTGTCTCTGTCTCTGTCTCTGTCTCTGTCTCTGTCTCTGTCTCTGTCTCTGTCTCTGTCTCTGTCTCTGTCTCTGTCTCTGTCTCTGTCTCTGTCTCTGTCTCTGTCTCTGTCTCTGTCTCTGTCTCCGTCGCTGTCTCTCCCTCTGTCTCTGTCGCTGTCTCCGTCTCTGTCTCTGTCTCTGTCTCTGTCTCTGTCTCTGTCTCTGTCTCTGTCTCTGTCTCTGTCTCTGTCTCTGTCTCTGTCTCTGTCTCTGTCTCTGTCCCTGTCTCTGTCTCTGTCTCTGTCTCTGTCTCTGTCTCTGTCTCCGTCTCTGTCCCTGTCTCTGTCTGTGACTCTGTCCCTGTCTCTGTCTGTGACTCTGTCTCTGTTCTTGTCTCTGCCTCTGTCTCTGTCTCTGTCTCTGTCGCTGTCTCTCCCTCTGTCTCTGTCCCTGTCTCTGTCTCTGTCTCTGTCTCTGTCTCTGTCTCTGTCTCTGTCTCTGTCTCTGTCTCTGTCTCTGTCTCTGTCCCTGTCCCTCTCCCTGTCCCTATCGCTGTCTCTGCCACTGTCTCTGTGTCTGTCTCTATCTCCGTCTCTGTCTCTGTCTCTGTCTCTGTCCCTGTCTCTGTCTCTGTCTCTGCCTCTGTCTCTGCCTGAGTGATGCCCACTTGGACGTCGACCGATTGGACGCGTCCCGATTGGACGGTCCCGTTTGGATGCGTCCCGTTTGGACGCGTCCCGATTGGACGTATTCTAATTCGAAGCGGTGCCGATTGAACATTAATTTGGCTTATGATAGGCTATGTTGGGCTGAGTTAGGCCATGTTAGGTTGAGTTAGGCTATTTTATTGTTCTGTTAGGCCTGGTTAGGTCTTATCTGCACCGTTTCGAGTTCGAACACGTCCAATCGGGACGCGTCCAATCGGGACTAGTCCAAACAGGACGCGTCCAAACGGGACGTGTCCAAACGGTCGACGTCCAAGTGGGCATCACTCAGGCAGAGACAGAGGCAGAGACAGAGACAGAGACAGAGACAGAGACAGAGACGGAGACAGAAACAGGGACAGATGCATAGACAGAGACAGTGGCAGAGACAGCGATAGGGACAGGGAGAGGGACAGGGACAGAGACAGAGACAGAGACAGAGACAGAGACAGAGACAGAGACAGAGACAGAGACAGAGACAGAGACAGAGACAGAGACAGAGACAGAGACAGAAACAGAGACAGAGACAGAGACAGAGACAGAGACAGAGACAGAGACAGGGATAGAGACAGAGACAGAGACAGAGACAGAGACAGAGACAGAGACAGAGACAGAGACGGAGACAGCGACAGAGACAGTGGGAGAGACAGCGACGGAGACAGAGACAGAGACAGAGACAGAGACAGAGACAGAGACAGAGACAGAGACAGAGACAGAGACAGAGACAGAGACAGAGACAGAGACAGAGACAGAGACAGAGACAGAGACAGAGACAGAGACAGAGACAGAGACAGAGACAGAGACAGAGACAGAGACAGAGACAGAGACAGAGACAGAGACAGAGACAGAGACAGAGACAGAGACAGAGACAGAGACAGAGACAGAGACAGAGACAGAGACAGAGACAGAGACAGAGACAGAGACAGAGACAGAGACAGAGACAGAGACAGAGACAGAGACAGAGACAGAGACAGAGACAGAGACAGAGACAGAGACAGAGACAGAGACAGAGACAGAGACAGAGACAGAGACAGAGACAGAGACAGAGACAGAGACAGAGACAGAGACAGAGACAGAGACAGAGACAGAGACAGAGACAGAGACAGAGACAGAGACAGAGACAGAGACAGAGACAGAGACAGAGACAGAGACAGAGACAGAGACAGAGACAGAGACAGAGACAGAGACAGAGACAGAGACAGAGACAGAGACAGAGACAGAGACAGAGACAGAGACAGAGACAGAGACAGAGACAGAGACAGAGCCAGGGACAGAGACAGAGACAGAGCCAGGGACAGAGACAGAGACAGAGACAGAGGGAGAGACAGCGACAGAGTCACAGACAGAGACAGGGACAGAGACGGAGACAGAGACAGAGACAGATGCATAGACAGAGACAGTGGCAGAGACAGCGATAGGGACAGGGAGAGGGACAGGGACAGAGACAGAGACAGAGACAGAGACAGAGACAGAGACAGAGACAGAGACAGAGACAGAGACAGAGACAGAGACAGAGACAGAGACAGAGACAGAGACAGAGACAGAGACAGAGACAGAGACAGAGACAGAGACAGAGACAGAGACAGAGACAGAGACAGAGACAGAGACAGAGACAGAGACAGAGACAGAGACAGAGACAGAGACAGAGACAGAGACAGAGACAGAGAGAGAGACAGAGACAGAGATAGAGACAGAGACAGAGACAGAGACAGAGACAGAGACAGAGACAGAGACAGAGGCAGAGTCAGAGACAGAGACAGAGACAGAGACAGAGACAGAGACAGAGACACAGAGACAGAGACACAGAGACAGAGACACAGAGACAGAGACACAGAGACAGAGACACAGAGACAGAGACACAGAGACAGAGACACAGAGACAGAGACATAATGACAGAAACACAGAGACAGAGACGCACAGACGGAGACACAATGACAGATACACAGAGACAGAGACACAGGGACAGAGACACTGGGACAGAGACACAGAGACAGAGATTCAGAGGCAGAGACACAGGGACCGTGACACAGGGAGGGAGACACAGAGGCAGATACACAGAGACAGAGACAGAGACACAGAGACAGGGACGCAGAGAGAGAGACACAGGGACGGAGCCACAGGGACAGAGACACTGAGACGGAGACACAGAGACAGGGACACATAGACAGAGACACAGAGACAGAGACACAGAGACAGAGACAGAGGCACAGAGACGGAGACACAGATACAAAGACACAGAGACAGAGACACAGAGAGAGAGAGACAGATACACAGAGACGGAGACACAGGGACAGAGACACAGAGACAGGGTCACACAGACAAGGACTCAGAGACAGAGACAGAGAAACAGGAACAGGAACACAGAGACAGAGACACAGAGACAGAGACACAGAGACAGAGACACCGAGACAGAGACACCGAGACAGAGACACCGAGACAGAGACACCGAGACAGGGGCACAGAGACAAAGACACAGAGACAGAAACACAGAGACAGTTTCACGGAGACCGAGGCATAGAGACAGAGACACAGAGACAGAGGCACAGGGACTGGGACACAGCGAGAGAGAATCAGAGACAGTGACACAGAGACAGAGACACAGAGACAGAGACACAGAGACAGAGACACAGAGACAGAGACACAGAGACAGAGACACAGAGACAGAGACACAGAGACAGAGACACAGAGACAGAGACACAGAGACAGAGACACAGAGACAGAGACACAGAGACAGAGACACAGAGACAGAGACACAGAGACAGAGACAGAGACACAGAGACAGAGACAAAGAGACGGAGACACAGAGACCGAGACACAGAGACCGTGACACAGGGACAGAGACACAGAGACAGGGTCACACAGACAAAGACTCAGAGACAGAGGCAGAGAAACAGGAACAGGAACACAGAGACAGAGACACAGAGAAAGAGACAAAGAGACGGAGACGCAGAGACACAGAGACAGAGACACAGAGATAGAGGCACAGAGACAGAGAGACAGAGACAGAGACACACACACAGAGACAGAGACACAGAGAGGGAGACACGGCGACAGAGACACAGAGACAGAGACACAGAGAGGGAGACAGAGGCACAGAGACAGAGACACCGAGAGAGTGACACAAAGACAGAGGCACAGAGACAGAGACACAGAGACAGAAACACAGAGACCGAGACCCAGGGACAGAGACACAGAGACAGAGACACAGAGAAAGGGAAACTGAGACAGAGACAGAGACATAGAGACAGAGACACAGAGACAGAGACACAGAGACAGAGACACAGAGACAGAGACGCAGAGACAGAAACACAGAGACCGAGACCCAGTGACAGAGACACCGAGACAGAGACACCGAGACAGAGACACCGAGACAGAGACACAGAGACAAAGACGCAGAGACAGAAACACAGAGACAGTTTCACGGAGACCGAGGCATAGAGACAGAGACACAGAGACAGAAACACAGAGACAGTTTCACGGAGACCGAGGCATAGAGACAGAGACACAGAGACAGAGGCACAGGGACTGGGACACAGCGAGAGAGAATCAGAGACAGTGACACAGAGACAGAGACACAGAGACAGAGACACAGAGACAGAGACACAGAGACAGAGACACAGAGACAGAGACACAGAGACAGAGACACAGAGACAGAGACACAGAGACAGAGACACAGAGACAGAGACACAGAGACAGAGACAGAGACACAGAGACAGAGACACAGAGACAGAGACACAGAGACAGAGACACAGAGACAGAGACACAGAGACAGAGACACAGAGACAGGGACACAGAGACAGAGATACAGAGACACAGAGACGGAGACACAGACACAGAGAAAGAGACGCAGAGACGGAGACACAGAGACCGAGACACAGAGACCGTGACACAGGGACAGAGACACAGAGACAGGGTCACACAGACAAAGACTCAGAGACAGAGGCAGAGAAACAGGAACAGGAACACAGAGACAGAGACACAGAGAAAGAGACAAAGAGACGGAGACGCAGAGACACAGAGACAGAGACACAGAGATAGAGGCACAGAGACAGAGAGACAGAGACAGAGACACACACACAGAGACAGAGACGCAGAGAGGGAGACACGGCGACAGAGACACAGAGACAGAGACACAGAGAGGGAGACAGAGGCACAGAGACAGAGACACCGAGAGAGTGACACAGAGACAGAGGCACAGAGACAGAGACACAGAGACAGAAACACAGAGACCGAGACCCAGGGACAGAGACACAGAGACAGAGACACAGAGAAAGGGAAACTGAGACAGAGACAGAGACATAGAGACAGAGACACAGAGACAGAGACACAGAGACAGAGACGCAGAGACAGAGACACCGAGACAGAGACACCGAGACAGAGACACAGCGACAGAGACACAGAGACAGAGACGCAGAGACAGAGACACAGAGACAGAGACGCAGAGACAGAAACACAGAGACCGAGACCCAGTGACAGAGACACAGAGACAGAGACACGGAGAAAGGGAAACTGAGACAGAGACAGAGACATAGACACAGAGACACAGAGACAGAGACACAGCGACAGAGACACAGAGACAGAGACACAGAGACAGAGACACCGGGACAGAGACACCGAGACAGAGACACCGAGACAGAGACACCGAGACAGAGACACAGAGACAAAGACGCAGAGACAGAAACACAGAGACAGTTTCACGGAGACCGAGGCATAGAGACAGAGACACAGAGACGTAGGCACAGGGACTGGGACACAGCGGGAGAGAATCAGAGACAGAGACACAGAGACAGAGACACAGAGACAGAGACACAGAGACAGAGACACAGAGACAGAGACACAGAGACAGAGACACAGAGACACAGAGACAGAGGCAGAGACACAGAGACAGAGACACAGAGACAGAGACACAGAGACAGAGACACAGAGACAGAGACACAGAGACAGAGGCAGAGACACAGAGACAGAGACACAGAGACAGAGACACAGAGACAGAGACACAGAGACAGAGACACAGAGACAGGGACACAGAGACAGAGAGACAGAGACACAGAGACGGAGACACAGAGACACAGAGACGGAGACACAGAGACAGAGACACAGAGACAGTGACACAGAGACGGAGACACAGGGACGGAGACACAGAGACAGAGACACAGAGACAGAGTCACAGAGATAGAGATACAGAGACAGAGACACAGATACAAAGACACAGAGACGGAGACACAGAGAGAGAGAGACAGATACACAGAGACGGAGACACAGAGACAGATACATAAAGAGAGAAACACAGAGACAGAGACACAGAGACAGAGACACAGAGACAGAGACACAGAGACGGAGACACAGGGACAGAGACACAGACACAGAGACACAGAGACAGTGTCACAGAGACAGAGATACAGAGACAGAGACACAGATACAAAGTCGCAGAGACAGAGACACAGAGAGAGAGAGACAGATACACAGAGACGGAGACACGGAGACAGATACATAAAGAGAGAAACACAAAGGCAGAGACAGAGAGACATAGACACAGAGAGAGAGACACAGAGACGGAGACACAGGGACAGAGACACAGAGACAGGGACATCGAGGCAGAGACACGGAGACAGAGACACAGAGAGGGAGAGACAGAGAAAGAGAAACTGAGACAGAGTCAGAGACATAGAGACAGAGACACAGAGACAAAGACGCAGAGGCGGAGACACAGTGACAGAGACACAGAGACCGAGACAGATGCACAGAGACAGTGACACGGAGACAGGGACACAGGGGAGGGGACACAGCGGCAGAGACACCGAGTCAGAGACACAGAGACAGAGACAGAGAGACAGAGACGCAGAGACAGAGATTCAGACACAGTGACACAGAGACAGAGTCAGAGGGACAGAGATACAGAGACGGAGACACCGAGACAGAGACACAGAGGCAGAGACACAGAGACAGAGACATAGAGATCGACACACAGAGACGGAGACACAGGTACAGAGACACACGGACAGAGGCATAGACACAGAGACAGAGGCACAGAGACAGAGACACGGAGAGAGAGAAACAGAGACATAGAGACAGAGACACAGAGACAGAGACACAGAGACAGAGACACAGAGACGGAGACACAGAGACAGAGACACAGAGACAGAGACACAGAGACAGAGACACAGAGACAGGGACACAGAGACAGAGACACAGGGACAGAGACAGAGCGACCAAGACACAGAGACAGAGACAGAGAGACAGAGACACAGAGACAGAGACACAGAGACAGAGACACAGAGACAGAGACACAGAGACAGACACACAGAGACAGAGACACAGAGACAGTGGCACAGAAACGGAGACACATTGAGTGAGCCACAGAGACGGAGACACAGGGACAGGGACACAGAGACAGAGAAACAGAGAAAGAGAAACTGAGACAGAGACAGAGACATAGAGACAGAGACACAGAGACGGAGACACAGAGACAGAGACACAGAGACAGAGATTCAGAGACAGTGACACAGCGACAGAGTCAGAGAGACAGAGATACAGAGACGGAGACACAGGGCCAGAGACACAGAGACAGAGACACAGAGACAGATTCACAGAGACAGAGACACAGAGACAGATACATAAAGAGAGAAACACAGAGACAGAGACACAGAGACATAGACACAGAGACAGAGACACAGAGACGGAGACAGAAGGACAGAGACACGGAGACAGAGACACAGAGACAGAGACACGGACGCAGAGACACGGAGACAGGGACACAGAGAGAGAGAGGGACAGAGACACGGAGACGGAGACACAGAGACAGAGACACAGAGACAGAGGCACAGAGACAGAGACACAGAGACAGAGACACAGAGACCGACACACAGAGACAGAGACACAGAGACAGTGACACAGAGACCGACACACAGAGACAGAGACACAGAGACAGTGACACAGAGACAGAGACACGGGGACGGAGACACAGAGACAGGGACATAGAGACAGAGGCACAGAGACAGAGACACAGAGACAGAAACACAGAGACCGAGACCCAGGGACAGAGGCACAGAGACACAGAGAAAGGGAAACTGAGACAGAGACAGAGACATAGAGACAGAGACACAGAGACAGAGACACAGAGACAGATACACAGAGACAGAGACACAGAAACAGAGACAGAGACACAGAGACAGAGACACAGAGACAGATGCACAGAGACAGAGACCCAGGGACAGAGGCACAGAGACACAGAGAAAGGGAAACTGAGACAGAGACAGAGACATAGAGACAGAGACACAGAGACAGAGACACAGGGACAGAGACACAGATACAGGGGCACAGAGACAGAGACAGAGGGACAGAGACACAGAGACAGAGACACAGAGACAGAGACACAGAGACAGGGACGCAGAGAGAGTGACACAGAGAAGGAGCCACAGGGACAGAGACACTGAGACAGAGACACAGAGACATGGACACATAGACAGAGACACTGAGTCAGAGACTCAGAGACAGAGACAGAGGCACAGAGACGGAGACACAGAAACACAGACACAGAGACAGAGACACCGGGACGGAGACAGAGACACAGAGACAGATACACGGACGCAGAGACACGGAGACAGGGACACAGAGAGACAGAGAGACAGAGACACAGAGACGGACACACATGGACCGAGACACAGAGACCGAGACACAGAGACAGATAACGTCGGCAGAGACACAGGGAGAGAGAGACACAGAGACGGAGACACAGGGACAGAGACACAGAGACAGAGACACAGAGAAAGAGAAACAGAGACAGAGACAGAGACAGAGACAGAGACAGAGACACAGAGACAGAGACTCAGAGACAGAGACATACACACAGGGACAGACACAGAGACACACACACACACAGAGACAGAGACAGAGACACCGAGACAGGGACACAGATACAGAGATACAGAGACGGAAACACAGGGACAGAGACACAGAGACAGTGACACAGAGACATGGACATAGAGACAGAGACACAGAGACAGAGACACAGAGACAGAGACACAGAGACAGAGACACAGAGACAGAGACACAGAGACAGAGACGCAGAGACAGAGATTCAGACACAGTGACACAGAGACAGAGTCAGAGAGACAGAGACACAGAGACGGAGACACAGGGCCAGAGACACAGAGACAGAAACACAGAGACAGATTCACAGAGACAGAGACACAGAGACAGAGACATATTGACAGAAACACAGACACGGAGACACAGGGACAGTGACACAGGGACAGAGGACACAGAGTAAGAGAAACAGAAACAGAGACAGAGACAGAGACAGAGACAGAGACAGAGAGACAGAGACTCAGAGACAGAGACACAGAGACAGGGTCACAGAGACGGAGACAAAGAGACCGTGACACAGGGACAGAGACACGGAGACAGAGACGCAGAGACGGAGACAAAGAGACCGTGACACAGAGACAGAGACACAGAGACAGAGACACAGAGACAGAGACACAGAGACAGAGACACAGAGACAGAGACACAGAGACAGAGACACAGAGACAGAGACACAGAGACAGAGACACAGAGACAGAGACACAGAGACAGAGATTCAGAGACAGTGACACAGAGACAGAGTCAGCGAGACAGAGATACAGAGACGGAGACACAGGGCCAGAGACACAGGGACAGAAACACAGAGACAGATTCACAGAGACAGAGACACAGAGACAGAGACACAGAGACAGAGACACAAAGACAGAGACACGGAGACAGCGACACAGAGAGGGAGAGACAGATACACAGAGACGGAGACACAGGGACAGAGACACAGAGACAGAGACACAGAGGCAGAGACACAGAGAGAGAGACATAGAGATCGACACACAGAGACGGAGACACAGGTACAGAGTCACACGGACAGAGGCATAGACACAGAGACAGAGGCACAGAGACAGAGACACGGACAGAGAGAAACAGAGACATAGAGACAGAGACACAGAGACAGAGACACAGAGACAGAGACACAGAGACAGAGACACAGAGACAGATACACAGAGACAGAGACACAGAGACAGAGACACAGAGACAGAGACACAGAGACAGAGACACAGAGACAGAGACACAGAGACAGAGACACCGAGACAGAGACACAGAGACAGAGACATAGAGACCGACACACAGAGACGGAGACACAGGTACAGAGACACACGGACAGAGGCATAGACACAGAGACAGAGGCACAGAGACAGAGACACGGAGACAGAGAAACAGAGACAGAGACAGAGAGAGAGACAGAGAGACAGAGACTCTGAGACAGAGTCATACACACAGGGACAGACACAGAGACACACACACAGAGACATAGAGACAGTGACACAGAGACAGAGACACAGAGACAGAGACACAGAGACAGAGACACAGAGACAGAGACACAGAGACAGAGATTCAGAGACAGAGACACAGAGACAGAGACACAGAGACAGAGATTCAGAGACAGTGACACAGCGGCAGGGTCAGAGAGACAGAGATACAGAGGCAGAGACACAGAGACAGAGACACGGAGACAGAGACACAGAGACAGAGACACAGAGACAGAGACACGGAGACAGCGACACAGAGAGGGAGAGACAGATACACAGAGACGGAGACACAGGGACAGAGACACAGAGACAGAGACACAGAGGCAGAGACACAGAGGCAGAGACATAGAGATCGACACACAGAGACGGAGACACAGGTACAGAGACACACGGACAGAGGCATAGACACAGAGACAGAGGCACAGAGACAGAGACACGGAGAGAGAGAAACAGAGACATAGAGACAGAGACACAGAGACAGAGACACAGAGACAGAGACACAGAGAGAGATACACAGAGACAGAGACACAGAGACAGAGACACAGAGACAGAGACACAGAGACAGAGACACAGAGACAGAGACACAGAGACAGAGACACAGAGATAGAGACACCGAGACAAAGACACAGAGACAGAGACATAGAGACCGACACACAGAGACAGAGACACAGGTACAGAGGCATAGACACAGAGACAGAGGCACAGAGACAGAGACACGGAGAGAGAGAAACAGAGACATAGAGACAGAGACACAGAGACAGAGACACAGAGACAGAGGCACAGAGACAGAGACACAGAGATAGAGACACAGAGACATGGACATAGAGACAGAGACACAGAGGCAGAGACACAGAGACAGAGACACAGAGACAGAGACACAGAGACAGAGACACACGCAGGGACAGAGACAGAGACACACACACAGAGACAGAAACAGAGACACAGAGACGGAGACATAGGGACAGAGACACAGAGACAGGGACAAAGATACAGGGATTCAGAGGCAGTGACACAGGGACAGAGACACAGAGACGGAGACATAGGGACAGAGACACAGAGACAGGGACATAGAGACAGAGACTCAGAGACAGAGACAGAGACAGAGACAGAGACAGAGATAGAGACACAGGAACAGAGACACAGGAACAGAGACACAGAGAAGGAGACACAGAGACAGAGACGCAGAAACAGAGACACTGAGACGGAGACAGAGACATAGAGACAGAGACACACACACAGAGACACAGAGACCGAGACACAGAGAAGGAGACACAGAGACAGAGACACAGAAACAGAGACACTGAGACGGAGACAGAGGCACAGCGGCAGAGACACACAGACAGAGACACAGAGACTGAGACACAGAGACGGAGACACAGTGACAGTGACATAGAAACAGAGACACAGAGACAGGGACACAGTGAGAGAGACAGAGACACAGAGACGGAGACACAGCGACAGCGACACAGAGACAGAGACACAAAGACAGAGCCACAGAGACAGAGACACAGTGAGAGAGACAGAGACACAGAGACGGAGACACAGCGACAGAGACACAGAGACAGAAACACAGAGACAGTTTCACTGAGACAGAGGCATAGAGACAGAGACAGAGACACAGGGACTGGGACACAGCGAGAGAGAATCAGAGACAGGGACACAGAGACAGAGACAGAGACACAGAGACGCAGAGACAGGGACACAGAGACAGAGACACGGAGACAGAGACACTGAGACAGAGGCACAGAGGCAGAGACACGGAGACAGAGAAACGGAGACAGAGACACGGAGACAGAAACACAGAGACAGAAACACAGAGACAGAGACACAGAGACAGAGACACAGAGGCAGAGACACAGAGACAGAGACACAGAGACAGAGAGACAGAGACACAGAGAGGGAGACACAGACACAGAGAAAGAGACGCAGAGACTGAGACACAGAGACCGAGACACAGAGACCGTGACACAGGGAGAGAGACACAGAGACAGAGACACAGAGATAGAGACACAGAGACAGAGACACGGAGACAGAGACACAGATACAGAGACACAGATACAGAGACACAGAGACAGAGACACAGAGACAGAGACACAGAGACAGAGACACAGAGACAGAGACACAGAGACAGAGACACAGAGACAGAGACACAGAGACAGAGACACAGAGACAGAGACACGGAGACAGAGACACGGAGACAGAGACACGGAGACAGAAATACAGAGACAGAGACACAGAGACAGAGACACAGAGACAGAGACACAGAGACAGAGACACAGAGACAGAGACACAGAGACAGAGACACAGAGACAGAGACACAGAGACAGAGACACAGAGACAGAGACACAGGGACAGAGACACAGAGACAGAGACACAGAGACAGAGACACGGAGACAGAGACACAGAGACAGAGACACAGAGACAGAGACACAGAGACAGAGACACAGAGACAGAGACACAGAGACAGAGACACAGAGACAGAGACACAGAGACAGAGACACAGAGACAGAGACACAGAGACAGAGACACAGAGACAGAGACACAGAGACAGAGACACAGAGACAGAGACACAGAGACAGAGACACAGAGACAGAGACATAATGACAGAAACACAGAGACAGAGACACAGAGACAGAGACACAGAGACGGAGACACAGGGGCAGAGACACAGAGAAAGGGAAACAGAGACAGAGACAGAGACATAGAGACAGAGACACAGAGACCGAGAAACAGAGACGGAGACAGAGACACAGAGACCGAGACACAGAGACAGAGACAAAGAGACAGAGACACGGAGACAGAGCCACAGACACCGAGACACAGAGACCGAGACTCTGGGACAGAGACACAGAGACAGGGACACAGAAACAGAGACACAGAGGCAGAGACACATCGACAGATTCACAGACACAGAGACACGGAGTGATACACACGGAGACACAGACACAGAGACAGAGGCACGGAGACAGAGACACAGAGACAGAGACATACACACAGCGACAGAGACAGAGACACAGAGACAGAGACGCAAGGACGGAGACACAGCGACAGAGACACAGAGACAGAGACACAGAGACAGAGACACAGAGACAGAGACACAGGGACAGAGACAGAGCGACCAAGACACAGAGACAGAGACACAGAGACAGAGACACAGAGACAGAGACGCAGGGACAGAGACATAATGACAGAAACACAGACACGGAGACACAGGGACAGTGAAACAGGGACAGAGACACAGAGAAAGAGAAACAGAGACAGAGACAGAGAGAGAGACAGAGAGACAGAGACTCAGAGACAGAGTCATACACACAGGGACAGACACAGAGACACACACACAGAGACAGCGACAGAGACACAGAGACGGAGACACAGGGACAGAGACACAGAGACAGGGACACAGATACAGAGATTCAGAGACAGTTTCACAGAGACAGAGACATAGAGACAGAGACACAGAGACAGAGACACAGAGACAGAGACACAGAGACAGAGACATAATGACAGAAACACAGAGACAGAGACACAGAGACAGAGACACAGAGACCGAGACACAGAGACCGAGACTCTGGGACAGAGACACAGAGACAGGGACACAGAAACAGAGACACAGAGGCAGAGACACATCGACAGATTCACTGACACAGAGACACGGAGTGATACACACGGAGACACAGACACAGAGACAGAGGCACGGAGACAGAGACACAGAGACAGAGACATACACACAGCGACAGAGACAGAGACGCAGGGATAGAGACGCAGAGACAGAGACAGAGCGACAGAGACACGGAGACAGAGACACGGAGACCGAGACACGGAGACAGAGACACAGAGACAGAGACAGAGAGACAGAGACAAAGAGACAGAGTCATACACACAGGGACAGACACAGAGACACACACACAGAGACAGCGACAGAGACACAGATACGGAGACACAGGGACAGAGACACAGAGACAGGGACACAGATACAGAGATTCAGAGACAGTTTCACAGAGACAGAGACATAGAGACAGAGACACAGAGACAGAGACACAGAGACTGGGACACAGAGACAGAGACACAGAGACAGAGACACAGAGACAGAGACACAGAGACAGAGACACAGAGACAGAGACACAGAGATAGAGACACCGAGACAAAGACACAGAGACAGAGACATAGAGACCGACACACAGAGACAGAGACACAGGTACAGAGGCATAGACACAGAGACAGAGGCACAGAGACAGAGACACGGAGAGAGAGAAACAGAGACATAGAGACAGAGACACAGAGACAGAGACACAGAGACAGAGGCACAGAGACAGAGACACAGAGATAGAGACACAGAGACATGGACATAGAGACAGAGACACAGAGGCAGAGACACAGAGACAGAGACACAGAGACAGAGACACAGAGACAGAGACGCAGAGACAGAGATTCAGACACAGTGACACAGAGACACAGTCAGAGAGACAGAGATACAGAGACGGAGACACAGGGCCAGAGACACAGAGACAGAAACACAGAGACAGATTCACAGAGACAGAGACACAGAGACAGAGACATAATGACAGGAACACAGAAACGGAGACACAGGGACAGTGACACAGGGACAGAGACACAGAGAAAGAGAAACAGAGACAGAGACAGAGAGAGAGACAGAGAGACAGAGACTCAGAGACAGAGTCATACACACAGGATCAGACACAGAGACACACACACAGAAACAGCGACAGAGACATAGAAACGGAGGCACAGGGACAGACACACAGAGACAGGGACACAGATACAGAGATTCAGAGACAGTTTCACCGAGACAGAGACATAGAGACAGAGACACAGAGACAGAGACACAGAGACAGAGACACAGAGACGCAGAGACAGGGACACTGAGGCAGAGACACAGAGACGCAGAGACAGGGACACTGAGGCAGAGACACAGAGACAGAGACAGAGACGCAGAGACGGGGACACACGGACAGAGACACAGAGACAGGGTCACAGAGACAGAGACTCAGAGACAGAGATTCAGAGACAGAGACAGAGTCACAGAGACAGAGACTCAGAGACATAGACATAGAGACAGAGACACAGAGACAGAGACACAGAGACGGAGACAAAGAGACCGTTACACAGGCAGAGAGACACAGAGACAGAGACACAGAGACAGATAACGTAGACACAGACACAGAGAGAGAGAGACACAGAGACGGAGACACAGGGACAGAGACACAGAGACAGAGAAACAGAGAAAGAGAAGCAGAGACAGAGGCAGAGACAGAGACACAGAGACAGAGACTCAGAGACAGAGACACACGCAGGGACAGAGACAGAGACACACACACAGAGACAGAAACAGAGACACAGAGACGGAGACATAGGGACAGAGACACAGAGACAGGGACAAAGATACAGGGATTCAGAGGCAGTGACACAGGGACAGAGACACAGAGACGGAGACATAGGGACAGAGACACAGAGACAGGGACATAGAGACAGAGACTCAGAGACAGAGACAGAGACAGAGACAGAGACAGAGATAGAGACACAGGAACAGAGACACAGGAACAGAGACACAGAGAAGGAGACACAGAGACAGAGACGCAGAAACAGAGACACTGAGACGGAGACAGAGACATAGAGACAGAGACACACACACAGAGACACAGAGACCGAGACACAGAGAAGGAGACACAGAGACAGAGACACAGAAACAGAGACACTGAGACGGAGACAGAGGCACAGCGGCAGAGACACACAGACAGAGACACAGAGACAGAAACACAGAGACAGTTTCACTGAGACAGAGGCATAGAGACAGAGACAGAGACACAGGGACTGGGACACAGCGAGAGAGAATCAGAGACAGGGACACAGAGACAGAGACAGAGACACAGAGACGCAGAGACAGGGACACAGAGACAGAGACACGGAGACAGAGACACTGAGACAGAGGCACAGAGGCAGAGACACGGAGACAGAGAAACGGAGACAGAGACACGGAGACAGAAACACAGAGACAGAAACACAGAGACAGAGACACAGAGACAGAGACACAGAGGCAGAGACACAGAGACAGAGACACAGAGACAGAGAGACAGAGACACAGAGAGGGAGACACAGACACAGAGAAAGAGACGCAGAGACGGAGACACAGAGACCGAGACACAGAGACCGTGACACAGGGAGAGAGACACAGAGACAGAGACACAGAGATAGAGACACAGAGACAGAGACACGGAGACAGAGACACGGAGACAGAGACACGGAGACAGAGACACGGAGACAGAAACACAGAGACAGAGAGACAGAGACACAGAGAGGGAGACACAGACACAGAGAAAGAGGCGCAGAGACGGAGACACAGAGACCGAGACACAGAGACCGTGACACAGGGAGAGAGACACAGAGACAGAGACACAGAGACAGAGACACAGAGACAGATTCACAGAGACAGAGACAGAGACAGAGACAGAGACACAGAGACAGAGACACAGAGACAGAGACACAGAGACAGAGACACAGAGACAGATACACAGAGACAGAGACACAGAGACAGAGACACAGATACAGAGACACAGATACAGAGACACAGAGACAGAGACACAGAGACAGAGACACAGAGACAGAGACACAGAGACAGAGACACAGAGACAGAGACACAGAGACAGAGACACGGAGACAGAGACACGGAGACAGAGACACGGAGACAGAAATACAGAGACAGAGACACAGAGACAGAGACACAGAGGCAGAGACACAGAGACAGAGACACAGAGACAGAGACACAGAGACAGAGAGACAGAGACACAGAGAGGGAGACACACACACAGAGAAAGAGACGCAGAGACGGAGACACAGAGACCGAGACACAGAGACCGTGACACAGGGAGAGAGACACAGAGGCAGAGACACAGAGACAGAGACATAATGACAGAAACACAGAGACAGAGACACAGAGACAGAGACACAGAGACGGAGACACAGGGGCAGAGACACAGAGAAAGGGAAACAGAGACAGAGACAGAGACATAGAGACAGAGACACAGAGACCGAGAAACAGAGACGGAGACAGAGACACAGAGACCGAGACACAGAGACAGAGACAAAGAGACAGAGACACGGAGACAGAGACACAGAGACAGAGACACAGAGACAGAGACACAGAGACAGAGACACAGAGACAGAGACACAGAGACAGATTCACAGAGACAGAGACAGAGACAGAGACAGAGGCACAGAGACAGAGACACAGAGACAGAGACACAGAGACTGGGACACAGAGACCGTGACACGGGGAGAGAGACACAGAGACAGAGACACAGAGACAGAGATTCAGAGACAGTGACACAGAGACAGAGTCAGAGAGACAGAGATACAGAGATGGAGACACAGGGCCAGAGACACAGAGACAGATTCACAGAGACAGAGACAGAGACAGAGACAGAGACACAGAGACAGAGACACAGAGACAGAGACACAGAGACAGAGACACAGAGACCGAGACACGGAGGCGGAGACACAGAGACAGAGGCACAGAAACAGATACACTAAGACAGAGACACAGAGACAGAGACACAGAGACAGAGACACAGAGACAGAGACACAGAGACAGAGACACAGAGACAGAGACACAGAGACAGAGACACAGAGACAGAGACACAGAGACAGAGACACAGAGACAGAGACACAGAGACAGAGACACAGAGACAGAGACACAGAGACAGAGACACAGAGACAGAGACACAGAGACAGAGACACAGAGACAGAGACACAGAGACAGAGACACAGAGACAGAGACACAGAGACAGAGACACAGAGACAGAGACACAGAGACAGAGATACAGAGACAGAGACACAGAGACAGAGACACAGAGACAGAGACACAGAGACAGAGACACAGAGACAGAGACACAGAGACAGAGACACAGAGACAGAGACACAGAGACAGAGACATAATGACAGAAACACAGAGACAGAGACACAGAGACAGAGACACAGAGACGGAGACACAGGGGCAGAGACACAGAGAAAGGGAAACAGAGACAGAGACAGAGACATAGAGACAGAGACACAGAGACCGAGAAACAGAGACGGAGACAGAGACACAGAGACCGAGACACAGAGACAGAGACAAAGAGACAGAGACACGGAGACAGAGCTACAGACACCGAGACACAGAGACCGAGACTCTGGGACAGAGACACAGAGACAGGGACACAGAAACAGAGACACAGAGGCAGAGACACATCGACAGATTCACAGACACAGAGACACGGAGTGATACACACGGAGACACAGACACAGAGACAGAGGCACGGAGACAGAGACACAGAGACAGAGACATACACACAGCGACAGAGACAGAGACACAGAGACAGAGACGCAAGGACGGAGACACAGCGACAGAGACACAGAGACAGAGACACAGAGACAGAGACACAGAGACAGAGACACAGGGACAGAGACAGAGCGACCAAGACACAGAGACAGAGACACAGAGACAGAGACACAGAGACAGAGACGCAGGGACAGAGACATAATGACAGAAACACAGACACGGAGACACAGGGACAGTGACACAGGGACAGAGACACAGAGAAAGAGAAACAGAGACAGAGACAGAGAGAGAGACAGAGAGACAGAGACCGAGACACAGAGACAGAGACAAAGAGACAGAGACACGGAGACAGAGCCACAGACACCGAGACACAGAGACCGAGACTCTGGGACAGAGACACAGAGACAGGGACACAGAAACAGAGACACAGAGGCAGAGACACATCGACAGATTCACTGACACAGAGACACGGAGTGATACACACGGAGACACAGACACAGAGACAGAGGCACGGAGACAGAGACACAGAGACAGAGACATACACACAGCGACAGAGACAGAGACGCAGGGATAGAGACGCAGAGACAGAGACAGAGCGACAGAGACACGGAGACAGAGACACGGAGACCGAGACACGGAGACAGAGACACAGAGACAGAGACAGAGAGACAGAGACAAAGAGACAGAGTCATACACACAGGGACAGACACAGAGACACACACACAGAGACAGCGACAGAGACACAGATACGGAGACACAGGGACAGAGACACAGAGACAGGGACACAGATACAGAGATTCAGAGACAGTTTCACAGAGACAGAGACATAGAGACAGAGACACAGAGACAGAGACACAGAGACTGGGACACAGAGACCGTGACACGGGGAAAGAGACACAGAGACAGAGACACAGAGACAGAGATTCAGAGACAGTGACACAGAGACAGAGTCAGAGAGACAGAGATACAGAGATGGAGACACAGGGCCAGAGACACAGAGACAGATTCACAGAGACAGAGACAGAGACAGAGACAGAGACAGAGACAGAGACACAGAGACAGAGACACATAGACAGAGACACAGAGACAGAGACACAGAGACCGAGACACGGAGACGGAGACACAGAGACAGAGGCACAGAAACAGAGACACTGAGACAGAAACACAGAGATAGAGACACAGAGACAGAGATTCAGACACAGAGACACAGACACACAGTCAGAGGGACAGTGACACAGAGACGGAGACACAGGGACAGACACACCGAGACAGAGACACAGAGGCAGAGACACAGAGACCGACACACAGAGACGGAGATACAGGTACAGAGACACACGGACAGAGGCATAGACACAGAGACAGGGACACAGAGACAGAGACACAGAGAGAGAGAGACAGAGACAGAGAGACAGAGACACAGAGACAGAGACACGGAGGCAGAGACACAGAGACAGAGACACAGAGTCAGATACACAGAGACAGAGACACAGAGACAGAGACACGGAGACAGAGACACAGAGACAGAGACGCAGAGACAGAGACACAGAGACCGAGACACAGAGACAGAGACACAGAGACAGAGACACAGAGACAGAGACACAGAGACAGAGACACAGAGACCGAGACACGGAGACGGAGACACAGAGACAGAGGCACAGAAACAGAGACACTGAGACAGAAACACAGAGATAGAGACACAGAGACAGAGATTCAGACACAGAGACACAGACACACAGTCAGAGGGACAGTGACACAGAGACGGAGACACAGGGACAGACACACCGAGACAGAGACACAGAGGCAGAGACACAGAGACCGACACACAGAGACGGAGATACAGGTACAGAGACACACGGACAGAGGCATAGACACAGAGACAGGGACACAGAGACAGAGACACAGAGAGAGAGAGACAGAGACAGAGAGACAGAGACACAGAGACAGAGACACGGAGGCAGAGACACAGAGACAGAGACACAGAGTCAGATACACAGAGACAGAGACACAGAGACAGAGACACGGAGACAGAGACACAGAGACAGAGACGCAGAGACAGAGACACAGAGACCGAGACACAGAGACTGAGACACAGAGAGAGAGACTCAAAGACAGGGACACAGAGACAGAGAAAGAGACAGATACACAAGCCAGGGACACAGAGAAAGAGACGCAGAGACAGAGACGCAGGGATAGAGACGCAGAGACAGAGACAGAGAGACAGAGACACGGAGACAGAGACATGGAGACCGAGACACGGAGACAGAGACACAGAGACAGAGACAGAGAGACAGAGACAAAGAGACAGAGTCATACACACAGGGACAGACACAGAGACACACACACAGAGACAGCGACAGAGACGCAGATACGGAGACACAGGGACAGAGACACAGAGACAGGGACACAGATACAGAGATTCAGAGACAGTTTCACAGAGACAGAGACATAGAGACAGAGACACAGAGACAGAGACACAGAGACTGGGACACAGAGACCGTGACACGGGGAGAGAGACACAGAGACAGAGACACAGAGACAGAGATTCAGAGACAGTGACACAGAGACAGAGTCAGAGAGACAGAGATACAGAGATGGAGACACAGGGCCAGAGACACAGAGACAGATTCACAGAGACAGAGACAGAGACAGAGACAGAGACACAGAGACAGAGACACAGAAACAGAGACACAGAGACAGGGACACAGTGAGAGAGACAGAGACACAGAGACGGAGACACAGAGACAGCGACACAGAGACAGAGACACAAAGACAGAGACACAGAGACAGAGACACAGTGAGAGAGACAGTGACACAGAGACGGAGACACAGCGACAGAGACACAGAGACAGAAACACAGAGACAGTTTCACTGAGACAGAGGCATAGAGACAGAGACAGAGACACAGGGACTGGGACACAGCGAGAGAGAATCAGAGACAGGGACACAGAGACAGAGACAGAGACACAGAGACGCAGAGGCAGGGACACAGAGACAGAGACACGGAGACAGAGACACTGAGACAGAGGCACAGAGGCAGAGACACGGAGACAGAGACACGGAGACAGAGACACGGAGACAGAGACACAGAGACAGAAACACAGAGACAGAGACACAGAGACAGAGACACAGAGGCAGAGACACAGAGACAGAGACACAGAGACAGGGACACAGAGACAGAGAGACAGAGACACAGAGAGGGAGACACAGACACAGAGAAAGAGACGCAGAGACGGAGACACAGAGACCGAGACACAGAGACTGTGACACAGGGAGAGAGACACAGAGACAGAGACACAGAGACAGAGATTCAGAGACAGTGACACAGAGACAGAGTCAGAGAGACAGAGATACAGAGATGGAGACACAGGGCCAGAGACACAGAGACAGAAACACAGAGACAGATTCACAGAGACAGAGACACAGAGACAGAGACACAGAGACAGAGACACAGAGACGGAGGCACAGGGGTAGAGACACAGAGAAAGGGAAACAGAGACAGAGACAGAGACATAGAGACAGAGACACAGAGACAGAGACACAGAGACGGAGACAGAGACACAGAGACAGAGACACAGAGACAGAGACACAGAGACAGATACACAGAGACAGAGACAAGGAGACAGAGACACGGAGACAGAGCCACAGACACCGAGACACAGAGGCCAAGACTCTGGGACAGAGACACAGAGACAGAGATTCAGAGGCAGAGACACAGAGACCGAGACCCAGAGACGGAGACACAGAGACAGAAACACAGAGACGGAGACACGGGGACAGAGACACAGAGGCAGAGACACAGAGAAAGAGAAGCAGAGACAGAGACAGAGACAGAGACACAGAGACAGATACACAGAGACAGAGACACAGAGAAAGAGACTGAGACACAGAGGCAGAGACAGAGACACAGAGACAGAGACACAGAGACAGAGACACAGAGACAGAGACACAGAGACAGAGACACAGAGACAGAGACACAGAGACAGAGACACAGAGACAGAGACACAGAGACAGAGACACAGAGACAGAGACACAGAGACAGAGACACAGAGACAGAGACACAGAGACAGAGACACAGAGACAGAGACACAGAGACAGAGACATAATGACAGGAACACAGAGACAGAGACACAGAGACAGAGACACAGAGACGGAGACACAGGGGTAGAGACACAGAGAAAGGAAAACAGAGACAGAGACAGAGACATAGAGACAGAGACACAGAGACAGAGACACAGAGACGGAGACACAGAGACAGATACACAGAGACAGAGACAAGGAGACAGAGACACGGAGACAGAGCCACAGACACCGAGACACAGAGGCCAAGACTCTGGGACAGAGACACGGAGACAGAGATTCAGAGGCAGAGACACAGAGACCGAGACCCAGAGACGGAGACACAGAGACAGAGACACAGAAACAGAGACACTGAGACGGAGACAGAGGCACAGGGGCAGAGGCACACAGACAGAGACACAGAGACTGAGACACAGAGACGGAGACACAGAGACAGTGACATAGAAACAGAGACACAGAGGCGAGGACACAGTGAGAGAGACAGAGACACAGAGACAGCAACACGGAGACAGAGACACAAAGACAGAGACACAGAGACAGAGACACAGTGAAAGAGACAGAGACACAGAGACAGAGACACAGAGAGAGAGACACAGAGACAGAGACAGAGACACAGAGACAGAGACACAGAGACAGAGACACAGAGACAGAGACACAGAGACAGAGACACAGAGACAGAGACACAGAGACAGAGACACAGAGACAGAGACACAGAGACAGAGACACAGAGACAGAGACACAGAGACAGAGACATAATGACAGAAACACAGAGACGGAGACACAGGGACAGGGACACAGGGACAGAGACACAGAGAAAGAGAAACAGAGACAGAGACAGAGACAGAAACAGAGACAGAGACAGAGACAGAGACAGAGACAGAGACACAGAGACAGAGACACAGAGACGGAGACATACACACAGGGACAGACACAGAGACACACACACACACAGAGACAGAGACAGGGACACAGAGACAGGGACACAGATACAGAGATACAGAGACGGAAACACAGGGACAGAGACACAGACACAGGGACACATAGACAGACACACAGAGACAGAGACTCAGAGACAGACAGAGGCACAGAGACGGAGACACAGATACACAGACACAGGGACGGGGACAGAGACACAGAGACAGAGACACGGAGGCAGACACACGGAGACAGGGACACAGAGAGAGAGAGAGACAGAGACACAGAGACGGACACACATGGACCGAGACACAGAGACCGAGACACAGAGACAGATAACGTCGGCAGAGACACAGAGAGAGAGAGACACAGACACGGAGACACAGGGACAGGGACACAGAGACAGAGTCACAGAGACAGAGATACAGAGACTGAAACATAGAGACAGGGACACAGCGACAGGGACACAGAGAGAGTGACACAGAGAAGGAGCCACAGGGACAGAGAAACAGAGACAGGGACACAGGGACAGAGACACAGAGACAGAGACACAGGGACAGAGACACAGAGACAGAGACACAGAGACAGAGACACAGAGACAGAGACACAGAGACAGAGACACAGAGACAGAGACACGGAGACAGAGACACAGAGACAGAGACACAGAGTAAGAGAAATAGAGACAGAGACAGAGGCATAGAGACAGAGACACAGAGACAGAGACACAGAGACAGAAACACAGAGACGGAGACACGGGGACAGAGACACAGAGGCAGAGACACAGAGAAAGAGAAGCAGAGACAGAGACAGAGACAGAGACACAGAGACAGATACACGGAGACAGAGACACAGAGAAAGAGACTGAGACACAGAGGCAGAGACAGAGACACAGAGACAGAGACAGAGACAGAGACAGAGACAGAGACAGAGACACAGAGACACAGAGACGGAGACATACACACAGGGACAGACACAGAGACACACACACACAGAGACAGAGACAGAGACACAGAGACAGGGACACAGATACAGAGATACAGAGACGGAAACACAGGGACAGAGACACAGACACAGGGACACATAGACAGACACACAGAGGCAGAGACACAGAGACAGAGACACAGAGACAGGGACGCAGAGACGGAGACACAGCGACAGAGACACAGAGTAAGAGAAATGGAGACAGAGACAGAGGCATAGAGACAGAGACACAGAGACAGAGACACAGAGACAGAAACACAGAGACGGAGACACGGGGACAGAGACACAGAGGCAGAGACACAGAGAAAGAGAAGCAGAGACAGAGACAGAGACAGAGACACAGAGACAGATACACAGAGACAGAGACACAGAGAAAGAGACTGAGACACAGAGGCAGAGACAGAGACACAGAGACAGAGACACAGAGACAGAGACACAGAGACAGAGACACAGAGACAGAGATACAGAGACAGAGACAGAGACACAGAGACAGAGACACAGAGACAGAGACACAGAGACAGAGACACAGAGACAGAGACACAGCGACAGAGACACAGAGAAAGAGACACAGAGACAGAGACACAGAGACAGAGACACAGAGACAGAGACACAGAGACAGAGACACAGAGACAGGGACACAGATACAGAGATACAGAGACGGAAACACAGGGACAGAGACACAGACACAGGGACACATAGACAGGCACACAGAGGCAGAGACTCAGAGACAGAGACAGAGGCACAGAGACGGAGACACAGATACACAGACACAGAGACAGAGACACAGAGACAGAGACACAGAGACGGAGACACAGGGGTAGAGACACAGAGAAAGGGAAACAGAGACAGAGACAGAGACATAGAGACAGAGACACAGAGACAGAGACACAGAGACGGCGACAGAGACACAGAGACAGAGACACAGAGACAGATACACAGAGACAGAGACAAGGAGACAGAGACACGGAGACAGAGCCACAGACACCGAGACACAGAGGCCAAGACTCTGGGACAGAGACACAGAGACAGAGATTCAGAGGCAGAGACACAGAGACCGAGACCCAGAGACGGAGACACAGAGACAGAGACACAGAAACAGAGACACTGAGACGGAGACAGAGGCACAGGGGCAGAGGCACACAGACAGAGACACAGAGACTGAGACACAGAGACGGAGACACAGAGACAGTGACATAGAAACAGAGACACAGAGGCGAGGACACAGTGAGAGAGACAGAGACACAGAGACAGCGACACGGAGACAGAGACACAAAGACAGAGACACAGAGACAGAGACACAGTGAAAGAGACAGAGACACAGAGACAGAGACACGGAGAGAGAGACACAGAGACAGAGACACAGAGACAGAGACACAGAGCCAGAGACACAGAGACAGAGACACAGTGACAGAGACACAGAGACAGAGACACAGAGACAGAGATACAGAGACAGAGACACAGAGACAGGGACGCAGAGACGGAGACACAGCGACAGACACAGAGACAGAGACACAGAGACAGAGACACAGAGACCGAGACAGAGGCACACAGACGGAGACACGGAGACAGAGACACAGAGACTGTGACACGGAGGAGGGAACACAGGGACAGAGACACCGAGACAGAGACACAGAGACAGAGACACAGAGACAGGGACACAGAGACAGGGACACAGAGACAGAGACACAGAGACAGAGACACAGAGACAGAAACACAGAGACGGAGACACGGGGACAGAGACACAGAGGCAGAGACACAGAGAAAGAGAAGCAGAGACAGAGACAGAGACAAAGACACAGAGACAGATACACAGAGACAGAGACACAGAGAAAGAGACTGAGACACAGAGGCAGAGACAGAGACACAGTGAAAGAGACAGAGACACAGAGACAGAGACACAGAGAGAGAGACACAGAGACAGAGACAGAGACACAGAGACAGAGACACAGAGACAGAGACACCGAGACAGAGACACAGAGACAGAGACACAGAGACAGAGACATAATGACAGAAACACAGAGACGGAGACACAGGGACAGGGACACAGGGACAGAGACACAGAGAAAGAGAAACAGAGACAGAGACAGAGACAGAAACAGAGACAGAGACAGAGACAGAGACAGAGACAGAGACACAGAGACAGAGACACAGAGACGGAGACATACACACAGGGACAGACACAGAGACACACACACACACAGAGACAGAGACAGGGACACAGAGACAGGGACACAGATACAGAGATACAGAGACGGAAACACAGGGACAGAGACACAGACACAGGGACACATAGACAGACACACAGAGACAGAGACTCAGAGACAGACAGAGGCACAGAGACGGAGACACAGATACACAGACACAGGGACGGGGACAAAGACACAGAGACAGAGACACGGAGGCAGACACACGGAGACAGGGACACAGAGAGAGAGAGAGACAGAGACACAGAGACGGACACACATGGACCGAGACACAGAGACCGAGACACAGAGACAGATAACGTCGGCAGAGACACAGAGAGAGAGAGACACAGACACGGAGACACAGGGACAGGGACACAGAGACAGAGTCACAGAGACAGAGATACAGAGACTGAAACATAGAGACAGGGACACACCGACAGGGACACAGAGAGAGTGACACAGAGAAGGAGCCACAGGGACAGAGAAACAGAGACAGGGACACAGGGACAGAGACACAGAGACAGAGACACAGGGACAGAGACACAGAGACAGAGACACAGAGACAGAGACACAGAGACAGAGACACAGAGACAGAGACACAGAGACAGAGACACGGAGACAGAGACACAGAGACAGAGACACAGAGTAAGAGAAATAGAGACAGAGACAGAGGCATAGAGACAGAGACACAGAGACAGAGACACAGAGACAGAAACACAGAGACGGAGACACGGGGACAGAGACACAGAGGCAGAGACACAGAGAAAGAGAAGCAGAGACAGAGACAGAGACAGAGACACAGAGACAGATACACAGAGACAGAGACACAGAGAAAGAGACTGAGACACAGAGGCAGAGACAGAGACACAGAGACAGAGACACAGAGACAGAGACACAGAGACAGAGACACAGAGACAGAGACAGAGACACAGAGACAGAGACACAGAGACAGAGACACAGAGACAGAGACACAGAGACAGAGACACAGAGACAGAGACACAGAGACAGAGACACAGAGACAGAGACACAGAGACAGAGACACAGAGACAGAGACACAGAGACAGAGACACAGAGACAGAGACACAGAGACAGGGACACAGATACAGAGATACAGAGACGGAAACACAGGGACAGAGACACAGACACAGGGACACATAGACAGGCACACAGAGGCAGAGACTCAGAGACAGAGACAGAGGCACAGAGACGGAGACACAGATACACAGACACAGAGGCAGAGACACAGAGACAGAGACACAGAGACGGAGACACAGGGGTAGAGACACAGAGAAAGGGAAACAGAGACAGAGACAGAGACATAGAGACAGAGACACAGAGACAGAGACACAGAGACAGATACACAGAGACAGAGACAAGGAGACAGACACACGGAGACAGAGCCACAGACACCGAGACACAGAGGCCAAGACTCTGGGACAGAGACACAGAGACAGAGATTCAGAGGCAGAGACACAGAGGCCGAGACCCAGAGACGGAGACACAGAGACAGAGACACAGAAACAGAGACACTGAGACGGAGACAGAGGCACAGGGGCAGAGGCACACAGACAGAGACACAGAGACTGAGACACAGAGACGGAGACACAGAGACAGTGACATAGAAACAGAGACACAGAGGCGAGGACACAGTGAGAGAGACAGAGACACAGAGACAGCGACACGGAGACAGAGACACAAAGACAGAGACACAGAGACAGAGACACAGTGAAAGAGACAGAGACACAGAGACAGAGACACAGAGAGGGAGACACAGAGACAGAGACAGAGACACAGAGACAGAGACACAGAGACAGAGACACAGAGACAGAGACACAGAGACAGAGACACAGAGACAGAGACACAGAGACAGAGACACAGAGACAGAGACACAGAGACAGAGACACAGAGACAGAGACACAGAGACAGAGACACAGAGACAGAGACATAATGACAGAAACACAGAGACGGAGACACAGGGACAGGGACACAGGGACAGAGACACAGAGAAAGAGAAACAGAGACAGAGACAGAGACAGAGACAGAGACAGAGACAGAGACAGAGACAGAGACAGAGACAGAGACAGAGACAGAGACACAGAGACGGAGACATACACACAGGGACAGACACAGAGACACACACACACACAGAGACAGAGCCAGAGACACAGAGACAGGGACACAAATACAGAGATACAGAGACGGAAACACAGGGACAGAGACACAGACACAGGGACACATAGACAGACACACAGAGACAGAGACTCAGAGACAGACAGAGGCACAGAGACGGAGACACAGATACACAGACACAGAGACAGAGACACAGGGACGGGGACAGAGACACAGAGACAGAGACACGGAGGCAGACACACGGAGACAGGGACACAGAGAGAGAGAGAGACAGAGACACAGAGACGGACACACATGGACCGAGACACAGAGACCGAGACACAGAGACAGATAACGTCGGCAGAGACACAGAGAGAGAGAGACACAGACACGGAGACACAGGGACAGGGACACAGAGACAGAGTCACAGAGACAGAGATACAGAGACTGAAACATAGAGACAGGGACACAGCGACAGAGACACAGAGAGAGTGACACAGAGAAGGAGCCACAGGGACAGAGAAACAGAGACAGGGACACAGGGACAGAGACACAGAGAAAGAAACACAGAGAAGGAGACACAGGGACAGAGACACAGAGACAGAGACACAGAGACAGAGACACAGAGACAGAGACACATAGACAGACACACAGAGGCAGAGACACAGAGACAGAGACACAGAGACAGGGACGCAGAGACGGAGACACAGCGACAGAGACACAGAGACAGAGACACAGGTACAGAGACGCAGAGACGGGGACACAGAGACAGAGACACAGAGACAGAGACACAGAGACAGAGACACAGAGACGGAGACACAGAGACAGAGACACAGAGACAGAGACACAGAGACATATAACGTCGGCAGAGACACAGAGAGAGAGAGAGAGACACAGAGACGGAGACACAGGGACAGAGACACAGAGACAGAGACACAGAGAAAGAGAAACAGAGACAGAGACAGAGACACAGAGACAGGGACACAGAGAGAGAGAGACAGAGACAGAGAGACAGAGACACAGAGCCAGAGACACAGAGACAGAGACACAGAGACAGAGACACAGAGACAGAGACACAGAGACAGGGACGCAGAGACGGAGACACGGCGACAGAGACACAGAGACAGAGACACAGAGACAGAGACACAGAGACAGAGACACAGAGACGGAGACAGAGGCACACAGACGGAGACACGGAGACAGAGACACAGAGACTGTGACACGGAGGAGGGGACACAGGGACAGAGACACCGAGACCGAGACACAGTGACAGATAACGTCGGCAGAGACACAGAGAGAGAGAGACACAGACACGGAGACACAGGGACAGGGACACAGAGACGGAGTTACAGAGACAGAGATACAGAGACTGAAACATAGAGACAGGGACACAGCGACAGAGACACAGAGAGAGTGACACAGAGAAGGAGCCACAGGGACAGAGAAACAGAGACAGGGACACAGGGACAGAGACACAGAGACAGAAACACAGAGAAGGAGGCACAGGGACAGAGACACAGACACAGAGACACAGAGACAGAGACATAGAGACAGAGACATAGAGACAGAGACACAGAGACAGAGACACAGAGACAGTGACACAGAGGCAGAGACACAGAGACAGAGACACTGGGACAGAGACACAGAGACAGTGATTCAGAGCAGAGACAGAGAGACAGAGACACAGAGGCCGAGACACAGAGACGGTAACACAGGGACCGTGAAACAGGGGGGGGGGGGAGACACAGAGGCAGATACACAGAGACAGAGACAGAGACACAGAGACAGGGACGCAGAGAGAGTGACACAGAGAAGGAGCCACAGGGACAGAGACACTGAGACAGAGACACAGAGACAGGGACACATAGACAGAGACACAGAGACAGAGACACAGAGACAGAGACACAGAGACAGGGACGCAGAGACGGAGACACAGCGACAGAGACACAGAGACAGAGACACAGTGACAGGGACACAGAGAAGGAGACTCAGGGACAGAGACACAGAGACAGAGACACAGAGACAGAGACACAGAGACAGAGACACAGAGACAGTGACACAGAGGCAGAGACACAGAGACAGAGACACTGGGGCAGAGACACAGAGACAGTGATTCAGAGGCAGAGTCAGAGAGACAGAGACACAGAGGCCGAGACACAGAGACGGTAACACAGGGGCCGTGAAACAGGGGGGGGAGACACAGAGGCAGATACACAGAGACAGAGACAGAGAGACAGAGACAGAGAGACAGAGACACAGAGACAGAGACACAGAGACAGAGACATAATGACAGGAACACAGAGACGGAGACACAGAGACAGAGACACAGAGACGGAGACACAGGGGTAGAGACACAGAGAAAGTGAAACAGAGACAGAGACAGAGACATAGAGACAGAGACACAGAGACAGAGACACAGAGACAGAGACACAGAGACGGAGACAGAGACACAGAGACAGAGACACAGAGGCAGATACACAGAGACAGAGACAAGGAGACAGAGACACGGCGACAGAGCCACAGACACCGAGACACAGAGGCCAAGACTCAGGGACAGAGGCACAGAGACAGAGATTCAGAGGCAGAGACACAGAGACCGAGACCCAGAGACGGAGACACAGAGACAGAGACACAGAAACAGAGACACTGAGACGGAGACAGAGGCACAGGGGCAGAGACACACAGACAGAGACACAGAGACTGAGACACAGAGACGGAGACACAGAGACAGTGACATAGAAACAGAGACACAGAGACGAGGACACAGTGAGAGAGACAGAGACACAGAGACAGCGACACGGAGACAGAGGCACAAAGACAGAGACACAGAGACAGAGACACAGTGAAAGAGACAGAGACACAGAGACAGAGACACAGAGAGAGAGACACAGAAACAGAGACACAGAGACGAGGACACAGTGAGAGAGACAGAGACACAGAGACAGCGACACGGAGACAGAGAGACAAAGACGGAGACACAGTGAAAGAGACAGAGACACAGAGACAGAGACACAGAGAGAGAGACACAGAGACAGAGACAGAGACACAGAGACAGAGACACAGAGACAGAGACACAGAGACAGAGACACAGAGACAGAGACACAGAGACAGAGACACAGAGACAGAGACACAGAGACAGAGACACAGAGACAGAGACACAGAGACAGAGACACAGAGACAGAGACACAGAGACAGAGACACAGAGACAGAGACACAGAGACAGAGACACAGAGACGGAGACAGAGGCACACAGACGGAGACACGGAGACAGAGACACAGAGACTGTGACACGGAGGAGGGGACACAGGGACAGAGACACCGAGACCGAGACACAGTGACAGATAACGTCGGCAGAGACACAGAGAGAGAGAGACACAGACACGGAGACACAGGGACAGGGACACAGAGACGGAGTTACAGAGACAGAGATACAGAGACTGAAACATAGAGACAGGGACACAGCGACAGAGACACAGAGAGAGTGACACAGAGAAGGAGCCACAGGGACAGAGAAACAGAGACAGGGACACAGGGACAGAGACACAGAGACAGAAACACAGAGAAGGAGGCACAGGGACAGAGACACCGACACAGAGACACAGAGACAGAGACATAGAGACAGAGACACAGAGACAGGGACACAGAGACAGTGACACAGAGGCAGAGACACAGAGACAGAGACACTGGGACAGAGACACAGAGACAGTGATTCAGAGGCAGAGACAGAGAGACAGAGACACAGAGGCCGAGACACAGAGACGGTAACACAGGGACCGTGAAACAGGGGGGGGGGGGGAGACACAGAGGCAGATACACAGAGACAGAGACACAGAGACAGGGACGCAGAGACGGAGACACAGCGACAGAGACACAGAGACAGAGACACAGAGACAGAGACACAGTGACAGGGACACAGAGAAGGAGACTCAGGGACAGAGACACAGAGACAGAGACACAGAGACAGAGACACAGAGACAGAGACACAGAGACAGAGACACAGAGACAGTGACACAGAGGCAGAGACACAGAGACAGAGACACTGGGACAGAGACACAGAGACAGTGATTCAGAGGCAGAGTCAGAGAGACAGAGACACAGAGGCCGAGACACAGAGACGGTAACACAGGGACCGTGAAACAGGGGGGGGGGGAGACACAGAGGCAGATACGCAGAGACAGAGACAGAGAGACAGAGACAGAGAGACAGAGACACAGAGACAGAGACACAGAGACAGAGACACAGAGACAGAGATATAATGACAGGAACACAGAGACGGAGACACAGAGACGGAGACACAGGGGTAGAGACACAGAGAAAGTGAAACAGAGACAGAGACAGAGACACAGAGACAGAGACACAGAGACAGAGACACAGAGACAGAGACACAGAGACAGAGACACAGAGACAGAGACACAGAGACAGAGACACAGAGACAGAGACACAGAGACAGAGACACAGAGGCAGAGACATAATGACAGAAACACAGAGACGGAGACACAGGGACAGGGACACAGGGAGAGAGACACAGAGAAAGAGAAACAGAGACAGAGACAGAGACAGAGACACAGAGACAGAGACACAGAGACGGAGACATACACACAGGGACAGACACAGAGACACACACACACAGAGACAGAGACAGAGACACAGACACAGGGACACAGATACAGAGATACAGAGACGGAAACACAGGGACAGAGACACAGACACAGGGACACATGGACAGACACACAGAGGCAGAGACACAGAGAAAGAGACACAGAGACAGGGACGCAGAGACGGAGACACAGCGACAGAGACACAGGGACAGAGACACAGAGAAAGAGAAACAGAGACAGAGACAGAGACAGAGACAGAGACAGAGACAGAGACAGAGACAGAGACACAGAGACAGAGACACAGAGACAGAGACACAGAGACGGAGACACAGACACACAGAGGCAGAGACACAGAGAAAGAGACACAGAGACAGGGACGCAGAGACGGAGACACAGCGACAGAGACACAGGGACAGAGACACAGAGAAAGAGAAACAGAGACAGAGACAGAGACAGAGACAGAGACAGAGACAGAGACAGAGACAGAGACACAGAGACAGAGACACAGAGACAGAGACACAGAGACAGAGACACAGAGACGGAGACACAGAGACACAGACACAGAGACAGAGACACAGGGACGCAGACAGAGACACAGAGACAGAGACACGCAGGCAGAGACACGGAGACAGGGACACAGAGAAGGAGACACAGGGACAGAGACACAGAGACAGAGACACAGAGAAAGAGAAACTGAGACAGAGACAGAGACATAGAGACAGAGACACAGCGACAGAGACATAGTGACAGATACACAGAGACAGAGACACAGAGACAGAGACACAGAGACAGTGATTCAGAGGCAGAGACATAGAGACAGAGACACAGAGGCCGAGACACAGAGACGGTAACACAGGGACCGTGAAACAGGGGGGGGAGACACAGAGGCAGATACACAGAGACAGAGACAGAGACAGAGAGACAGGGACGCAGAGAGAGTGACACAGAGAAGGAGCCACAGGGACAGAGACACTGAGACAGAGGCACAGAGACAGGGACACATAGACAGAGACACAGAGACAGAGACTCAGAGGCAGAGACAGAGGCACAGGGACAGAGACACAGAGACAGAGACACAGAGAAAGAGAAACAGAGACAGAGACAGAGACAGAGACACAGAGACAGAGACACAGAGAGAGAGAGACAGAGACAGAGAGACAGAGACACAGAGCCAGAGACACAGAGACAGAGACACAGAGACAGAGACACAGAGACAGGGACGCAGAGACGGAGACACAGCGACAGAGACACAGAGACAGAGACACAGAGACAGAGACACAGAGACAGAGACACAGAGACCGAGACAGAGGCACAGAGACGGAGACCCGGGGACAGAGACACAGAGGCAGAGACACAGAGAAAGAGAAGCAGAGACAGAGACAGAGACAGAGACACAGAGACAGATACACAGAGACAGAGACACAGAGACAGAGACTGAGACACAGACACAGAGACAGAGACACAGAGACAGAGACACAGAGACAGAGACACAGAGACAGAGACACAGAGACAGAGACACAGAGACAGAGACACAGAGACAGAGACACAGAGACAGAGACACAGAGACAGAGACACAGAGACAGAGACACAGAGACAGAGACACAGAGACAGAGACACAGAGACAGAGACACAGAGACAGAGACACAGAGACAGAGACACAGAGACAGAGACACAGAGACAGAGACACAGAGACAGAGACACAGAGACAGAGACACAGAGACAGAGACACAGAGACAGAGACACAGCGACAAAGACACAGAGACAGAGACACAGAGGCAGAGACACAGAGACAGAGACATAATGACAGGAACACAGAGACAGAGACACAGAGACAGAGACACAGAGACGGAGACACAGGGGTAGAGACACAGAGAAAGTGAAACAGAGACAGAGACAGAGACATAGAGACAGAGACACAGGGACAGAGACACAGAGACGGAGACAGAGACACAGAGACAGAGACAGAGACACAGAGACAGATACACAGAGACAGAGACACGGAGACAGAGCCACAGACACCGAGACACAGAGGCCAAGACTCTGGGACAGAGACACAGAGACAGAGATTCAGAGGCAGAGACACAGAGACCGAGACCCAGAGACGGAGACACAGAGACAGAGACACAGAAACAGAGACACTGAGACGGAGACAGAGGCACTGGGGCAGAGACACACAGACAGAGACACAGAGACTGAGACACAGAGACGGAGACACAGAGACAGTGACATAGAAACAGAGACACAGAGACGAGGACACAGTGAGAGAGACAGGGACACAGAGACAGCGACACGGAGACAGAGACACAAAGACAGAGACACAGAGACAGAGACACAGTGAAAGAGACAGAGACACAGATACACAGACACAGAGACAGAGACACAGGGACGGGGACAGAGACACAGAGACAGAGACACGGAGGCAGACACACGGAGACAGGGACACAGAGAGAGAGAGAGACAGAGACACAGAGACGGACACACATGGACCGAGACATAGAGACCGAGACACAGAGACAGATAACGTCGGCAGAGACACAGAGAGAGAGAGACACAGACACGGAGACACAGGGACAGGGACACAGAGACAGAGTCACAGAGACAGAGATACAGAGACTGAAACATAGAGACAGGGACACAGCGACAGAGACACAGAGAGAGTGACACAGAGAAGGAGCCACAGGGACAGAGAAACAGAGAGAGGGACACAGGGACAGAGACACAGAGACAGAAACACAGAGAAGGAGACACAGGGACAGAGACACAGAGACAGAGACACAGAGGCAGAGACACAGAGACAGAGACACAGAGACAGAGACACAGAGACAGAGACACGGAGACAGAGACACAGAGACAGAGACACAGAGACAGTGACACAGAGGCAGAGACACAGAGACAGAGACACAGAAACAGAGACACAGAATAAGAGAAATGGAGACAGAGACAGAGGCATAGAGACAGAGACACAGAGACAGAGACACAGAGACAGAAACACAAAGACGGAGACACGGGGACAGAGACACAGAGGCAGAGACACAGAGAAAGAGAAGCAGAGACAGAGACAGAGACAGAGACACAGAGACAGATACACAGAGACAGAGACACAGAGAAAGAGACTGAGACACAGAGGCAGAGACAGAGACACAGAGACAGAGACACAGAGACAGAGACACAGAGACAGAGACACAGAGACAGAGACACAGAGACAGAGACACAGAGACAGAGACACAGAGACAGAGACACAGAGACAGAGACACAGAGACAGAGACACAGAGACAGAGACACAGAGACAGAGACACAGAGACAGAGACACAGAGACAGAGACACAGAGACAGAGACACAGAGACAGAGACACAGAGACAGAGACACAGAGACAGAGACACAGAGACAGGGACACAGATACAGAGATACAGAGACGAAAACACAGGGACAGAGACACAGACACAGGGACACATAGACAGGCACACAGAGGCAGAGACTCAGAGACAGAGACAGAGGCACAGAGACGGAGACACAGATACACAGACACAGAGACAGAGACACAGAGACAGAGACACAGAGACGGAGACACAGGGGTAGAGACACAGAGAAAGGGAAACAGAGACAGAGACAGAGACATAGAGACAGAGACACAGAGACAGAGACACAGAGACGGAGACAGAGACACAGAGACAGAGACACAGAGACAGATACACAGAGACAGAGACAAGGAGACAGAGACACGGAGACAGAGCCACAGACACCGAGACACAGAGGCCAAGACTCTGGGACAGAGACACAGAGACAGAGATTCAGAGGCAGAGACACAGAGACCGAGACCCAGAGACGGAGACACAGAGACAGAGACACAGAAACAGAGACACTGAGACGGAGACAGAGGCACAGGGGCAGAGGCACACAGACAGAGACACAGAGACTGAGACACAGAGACGGAGACACAGAGACAGTGACATAGAAACAGAGACACAGAGGCGAGGACACAGTGAGAGAGACAGAGACACAGAGACAGCGACACGGAGACAGAGACACAAAGACAGAGACACAGAGACAGAGACACAGTGAAAGAGACAGAGACACAGAGACAGAGACACAGAGAGAGAGACACAGAGACAGAGACAGAGACACAGAGACAGAGACACAGAGACAGAGACACAGAGACAGAGACACAGAGACAGAGACACAGAGACAGAGACACAGAGACAGAGACACAGAGACAGAGACACAGAGACAGAGACACAGAGACAGAGACATAATGACAGAAACACAGAGACGGAGACACAGGGACAGGGACACAGGGACAGAGACACAGAGAAAGAGAAACAGAGACAGAGACAGAGACAGAGACAGAGACAGAGACACAGAGACAGAGACACAGAGACGGAGACATACACACAGGGACAGACACAGAGACACACACACACACAGAGACAGAGACAGAGACACAGAGACAGGGACACAAATACAGAGATACGGAGACGGAAACACAGGGACAGAGACACAGACACATGGACACATAGACAGACACACAGAGACAGAGACTCAGAGACAGACAGAGGCACAGAGACGGAGACACAGATACACAGACACAGGGACAGAGACACAGGGACGGGGACAGAGACACAGAGACAGAGACACGGAGGCAGACACACGGAGACAGGGACACAGAGAGAGAGAGAGACAGAGACACAGAGACGGACACACATGGACCGAGACACAGAGACCGAGACACAGAGACAGATAACGTCGGCAGAGACACAGAGAGAGAGAGACACAGACACGGAGACACAGGGACAGGGACACAGAGACAGAGTCACAGAGACAGAGATACAGAGACTGATACATAGAGACAGGGACACAGCGACAGAGACACAGAGAGAGTGACACAGAGAAGGAGCCACAGGGACAGAGAAACAGAGACAGGGACACAGGGACAGAGACACAGAGACAGAAACACAGAGAAGGAGACACAGGGACAGAGACACAGAGACAGAGACACAGAGACAGAGACACAGAGACAGAGACACAGAGACAGAGACACGGAGACAGAGACACAGAGACAGAGACACAGAGTAAGAGAAATAGAGACAGAGACAGAGGCATAGAGACAGAGACACAGAGACAGAGACACAGAGACAGAAACACAGAGACGGAGACACGGGGACAGAGACACAGAGGCAGAGACACAGAGAAAGAGAAGCAGAGACAGAGACAGAGACAGAGACACAGAGACAGATACACGGAGACAGAGACACAGAGAAAGAGACACAGAGACAGAGACACAGAGACAGAGACACAGAGACAGGGACACAGATACAGAGATACAGAGACGGAAACACAGGGACAGAGACACAGACACAGGGACACATAGACAGGCACACAGAGGCAGAGACTCAGAGACAGAGACAGAGGCACAGAGACGGAGACACAGATACACAGACACAGAGACAGAGACACAGAGACAGAGACACAGAGACGGAGACACAGGGGTAGAGACACAGAGAAAGGGAAACAGAGACAGAGACAGAGACATAGAGACAGAGACACAGAGACAGAGACACAGAGACGGAGACAGAGACACAGAGACAGTGACATAGAAACAGAGACACAGAGGCGAGGACACAGTGAGAGAGACAGAGACACAGAGACAGCGACACGGAGACAGAGACACAAAGACAGAGACACAGAGACAGAGACACAGTGAAAGAGACAGAGACACAGAGACAGAGACACAGAGAGAGAGACGCAGAGACAGAGACAGAGACACAGAGACAGAGACACAGAGACAGAGACACAGAGACAGAGACACAGAGACAGAGACACAGAGACAGAGACACAGAGACAGAGACACAGAGACAGAGACACAGAGACAGAGACATAATGACAGAAACACAGAGACGGAGACACAGTGACAGGGACACAGGGACAGAGACACAGAGAAAGAGAAACAGAGACAGAGACAGAGACAGAGACAGAGACAGAGACAGAGACAGAGACAGAGACAGAGACAGAGACAGAGACAGAGACAGAGACACAGAGACAGAGACACAGAGACGGAGACATACACACAGGGACAGACACAGAGACACACACACACACAGAGACAGAGCCAGAGACACAGAGACAGGGACACAAATACAGAGATACAGAGACGGAAACACAGGGACAGAGACACAGACACAGGGACACATAGACAGACACACAGAGACAGAGACTCAGAGACAGACAGAGGCACAGAGACGGAGACACAGATACACAGACACAGAGACAGAGACACAGGGACGGGGACAGAGACACAGAGACAGAGACACGGAGGCAGACACACGGAGACAGGGACACAGAGAGAGAGAGAGACAGAGACACAGAGACGGACACACATGGACCGAGACACAGAGACCGAGACACAGAGACAGATAACGTCGGCAGAGACACAGAGAGAGAGAGACACAGACACGGAGACACAGGGACAGGGACACAGAGACAGAGTCACAGAGACAGAGATACAGAGACTGAAACATAGAGACAGGGACACAGCGACAGAGACACAGAGAGAGTGACACAGAGAAGGAGCCACAGGGACAGAGAAACAGAGACAGGGACACAGGGACAGAGACACAGAGAAAGAAACACAGAGAAGGAGACACAGGGACAGAGACACAGAGACAGAGACACAGAGACAGAGACACAGAGACAGAGACACAGAGACAGAGACACATAGACAGACACACAGAGGCAGAGACACAGAGACAGAGACACAGAGACAGGGACGCAGAGACGGAGACAGAGCGACAGAGACACAGAGACAGAGACACAGGTACAGAGACGCAGAGACGGGGACACAGAGACAGAGACACAGAGACAGAGACACAGAGACAGAGACACAGAGACGGAGACACAGAGACAGTGACATAGAAACAGAGACACAGAGACGAGGACACAGTGAGAGAGACAGAGACACAGAGACAGCGACACGGAGACAGAGAGACAAAGACAGAGACACAGTGAAAGAGACAGAGACACAGAGACAGAGACACAGAGAGAGAGACACAGAGACAGAGACAGAGACACAGAGACAGAGACACAGAGACAGAGACACAGAGACAGAGACACAGAGACAGAGACACAGAGACAGAGACACAGAGACAGAGACACAGAGACAGAGACACAGAGACAGAGACACAGAGACAGAGACACAGAGACAGAGACACAGAGACAGATACACAGAGACAGAGACAAGGAGACAGAGACAGAGACACAGAGACAGAGACACAGAGACAGAGGCACAGAGACAGAGACACAGAGACAGCGACATAATGACAGAAACACAGAGACGGAGACACAGGGGCAGGGACACAGGGACAGAGACACAGAGAAAGAGAAACAGAGACAGAGACAGAGACAGAGACAGAGACAGAGACAGAGACAGAGACAGAGACAGAGACAGAGACAGAGACACAGAGACAGAGACACAGAGACAGAGACACAGAGACGGAGACAGACACAGAGACACACACACACAGAGACAGAGACAGAGACACAGAGACACAGAGACAGGGACACAGATACAGAGATACAGAGACGGAAACACAGGGACAGAGACACAGACACAGGGACACATAGACAGAGACACAGAGACAGAGACACAGAGACAGAGACACAGAGTAAGAGAAATAGAGACAGAGACAGAGGCATAGAGACAGAGACGCATAGACAGAGACACAGAGACAGAGGCTCAGACACAGAGACAGCGACACGGAGACAGAGAGACAAAGACAGAGACACAGTGAAAGAGACAGAGACACAGAGACAGAGACACAGAGACAGAGACACAGAGACAGAGACACAGAGACAGAGACACAGAGACAGGGACACAGAGACAGAGTCACAGAGACAGAGATACAGAGACTGAAACATAGAGACAGAGACACAGCGACAGAGACACAGAGAGAGTGACACAGAGAAGAAGCCACAGGGACAGAGAAACAGAGACAGGGACACAGGGACAGAGACACAGAGACAGAAACACAGAGAAGGAGACACAGGGACAGAGACACAGAGACAGAGACACAGAGACAGAGACACAGAGACAGAGACACAGAGACAGAGACACAGAGACAGAGACACAGAGACAGAGACACGGAGACAGAGACACAGAGACAGAGACACAGAGACAGTGACACAGAGGCAGAGACACAGAGACAGAGACACAGAAACAGAGACACAGAGTAAGAGAAATAGAGACAGAGACAGAGGCATAGAGACAGAGACACAGAGACAGAGACACAGAGACAGAAACACAGAGACGGAGACACGGGGACAGAGACACAGAGGCAGAGACACAGAGAAAGAGAAGCAGAGACAGAGACAGAGACAGAGACACAGAGTCAGATACACAGAGACAGAGACACAGAGAAAGAGACTGAGACACAGAGGCAGCGACAGAGACACAGAGACAGAGACACAGAGACAGAGACACAGAGACAGAGACACAGAGACAGAGACACAGAGACAGAGACACAGAGACAGAGACACAGAGACAGAGACACAGAGACAGAGACACAGAGACAGAGACACAGAGACAGAGACACAGAGACAGAGACACAGAGACAGAGACACAGAGACAGAGACACAGAGACAGAGACACAGAGACAGAGACACAGAGACAGAGACACAGAGACAGAGACACAGAGACAGAGACACAGAGACAGAGACACAGAGACAGAGACACAGAGACAGAGACACAGAGACAGAGACACAGAGACAGAGACACAGAGACAGAGACACAGAGACAGAGACACAGAGACAGAGACACAGAGACAGAGACACAGAGACAGGGACACAGATACAGAGATACAGAGACGGAAACACAGGGACAGAGACACAGACACAGGGACACATAGACAGGCACACAGAGGCAGAGACTCAGAGACAGAGACAGAGGCACAGAGACGGAGTCACAGATACACAGACACAGAGACAGAGACACAGGGACGGAGACAGAGACACGGAGGCAGAGACACGGAGACAGGGACACAGAGAGAGAGAGAGACAGAGACACAGAGACGGACACACATGGACCGAGACACAGAGACCGAGACACAGAGACAGATAACGTCGGCAGAGACACAGAGAGTGAGAGACACAGACACGGAGACACAGGGACAGGGACACAGAGACAGAGTCACAGAGACAGAGATACAGAGACTGAAACATAGAGACAGGGACACAGCGACAGAGACACAGAGAAGGAGCCACAGGGACAGAGAAACAGAGACAGGGACACAGGGACAGAGACACAGAGACAGGATCACAGTGAAGGAGACACAGGAACAGAGACACAGAGACAGAGACACAGAGACAGAGACACAGAGCCAGAGACACAGAGACAGAGACACAGAGCCAGATAACGTCGGCAGAGACACAGAGAGAGAGACACACAGACACGGAGACACAGGGACAGGGACACAGAGACAGAGTCACAGAGACAGAGATACAGAGACTGAAACATAGAGACAGGGACACAGCGACAGAGACACAGAGAGAGTGACACAGAGAAGGAGCCACAGGGACAGAGAAACAGAGACAGGGACACAGGGACAGAGACACAGAGACAGAAACACAGTGAAGGAGACACAGGAACAGAGACACAGAGACAGAGACACAGAGACAGAGACACAGAGACAGAGACACAGAGACAGAGACACAGAGACAGAGACACAGAGACAGAGACACAGAGACAGAGACACAGAGCCAGATAACGTCGGCAGAGACACAGAGAGAGAGACACACAGACACGGAGACACAGGGACAGGGACACAGAGACAGAGTCACAGAGACAGAGATACAGAGACTGAAACATAGAGACAGGGACACAGCGACAGAGACACAGAGAGAGTGACACAGAGAAGGAGCCACAGGGACAGAGAAACAGAGACAGGGACACAGGGACAGAGACACAGAGACAGAAACACAGAGAAGGAGACACAGGGACAGAGACACAGAGACAGAGACGGAGTCACAGATACACAGACACAGAGACAGAGACACAGGGACGGAGACAGAGACACGGAGGCAGAGACACGGAGACAGGGACACAGAGAGAGAGAGAGACAGAGACACAGAGACGGACACACATGGACCGAGACACGGAGACCGAGACACAGAGACAGATAACGTCGGCAGAGACACAGAGAGAGAGAGACACAGACAAGGAGACACAGGGACAGGGACACAGAGACAGAGTCACAGATATGAGATACAGAGACTGAAACATAGAGACAGGGACACAGCGACAGAGACACAGAGAGAGTGACACAGAGAAGGAGCCACAGGGACAGAGAAACAGAGACAGGGACACAGGGACAGAGACACAGAGACAGAAACACAGTGAAGGAGACACAGGAACAGAGACACAGAGACAGAGACACAGAGACAGAGACACAGAGACAGAGACACAGAGCCAGATAACGTCGGCAGAGACACAGAGAGAGAGACACACAGACACGGAGACACAGGGACAGGGACACAGGGACAGAGACACAGAGACAGAAACACAGAGAAGGAGACACAGGGACAGAGACACAGAGACAGAGACACAGAGACAGAGACACAGAGACAGAGACACAGAGACAGAGACACAGAGACAGAGACACAGAGACAGAGACACAGAGACAGAGACACAGAGACAGAGACACGGAGACAGAGACACAGAGACAGAGACACAGAGACAGTGACACAGAGGCAGAGACACAGAGACAGAGACACAGAAACAGAGACACAGAGTAAGAGAAATAGAGACAGAGACAGAGGCATAGAGACAGAGACACAGAGACAGAGACACAGAGACAGAGACACAGAGACAGAGACACAGAGACAGAGACACAGAGACAGAGACACAGAGACAGGGACACAGATACAGAGATACAGAGACGGAAACACAGGGACAGAGACACAGACACAGGGACACATAGACAGGCACACAGAGGCAGAGACTCAGAGACAGAGACAGAGGCACAGAGACGGAGTCACAGATACACAGACACAGAGACAGAGACACAGGGACGGAGACAGAGACACGGAGGCAGAGACACGGAGACAGGGACACAGAGAGAGAGAGAGACAGAGACACAGAGACGGACACACATGGACCGAGACACAGAGACCGAGACACAGAGACAGATAACGTCGGCAGAGACACAGAGAGTGAGAGACACAGACACGGAGACACAGGGACAGGGACACAGAGACAGAGTCACAGAGACAGAGATACAGAGACTGAAACATAGAGACAGGGACACAGCGACAGAGACACAGAGAGAGTGACACAGAGAAGGAGCCACAGGGACAGAGAAACAGAGACAGGGACACAGGGACAGAGACACAGAGACAGGATCACAGTGAAGGAGACACAGGAACAGAGACACAGAGACAGAGACACAGAGACAGAGACACAGAGCCAGAGACACAGAGACAGAGACACAGAGCCAGATAACGTCGGCAGAGACACAGAGAGAGAGACACACAGACACGGAGACACAGGGACAGGGACACAGAGACAGAGTCACAGAGACAGAGATACAGAGACTGAAACATAGAGACAGGGACACAGCGACAGAGACACAGAGAGAGTGACACAGAGAAGGAGCCACAGGGACAGAGAAACAGAGACAGGGACACAGGGACAGAGACACAGAGACAGAAACACAGTGAAGGAGACACAGGAACAGAGACACAGAGACAGAGACACAGAGACAGAGACACAGAGACAGAGACACAGAGACAGAGACACAGAGACAGAGACACAGAGACAGAGACACAGAGACAGAGACACAGAGACAGAGACACAGAGACAGAGACACAGAGCCAGATAACGTCGGCAGAGACACAGAGAGAGAGACACACAGACACGGAGACACAGGGACAGGGACACAGAGACAGAGTCACAGAGACAGAGATACAGAGACTGAAACATAGAGACAGGGACACAGCGACAGAGACACAGAGAGAGTGACACAGAGAAGGAGCCACAGGGACAGAGAAACAGAGACAGGGACACAGGGACAGAGACACAGAGACAGAAACACAGAGAAGGAGACACAGGGACAGAGACACAGAGACAGAGACGGAGTCACAGATACACAGACACAGAGACAGAGACACAGGGACGGAGACAGAGACACGGAGGCAGAGACACGGAGACAGGGACACAGAGAGAGAGAGAGACAGAGACACAGAGACGGACACACATGGACCGAGACACGGAGACCGAGACACAGAGACAGATAACGTCGGCAGAGACACAGAGAGAGAGAGACACAGACAAGGAGACACAGGGACAGGGACACAGAGACAGAGTCACAGATATGAGATACAGAGACTGAAACATAGAGACAGGGACACAGCGACAGAGACACAGAGAGAGTGACACAGAGAAGGAGCCACAGGGACAGAGAAACAGAGACAGGGACACAGGGACAGAGACACAGAGACAGAAACACAGTGAAGGAGACACAGGAACAGAGACACAGAGACAGAGACACAGAGACAGAGACACAGAGACAGAGACACAGAGCCAGATAACGTCGGCAGAGACACAGAGAGAGAGACACACAGACACGGAGACACAGGGACAGGGACACAGGGACAGAGACACAGAGACAGAAACACAGAGAAGGAGACACAGGGACAGAGACACAGAGACAGAGACACAGAGACAGAGACACAGAGACAGAGACACAGAGACAGAGACACAGAGACAGAGACACAGAGACAGAGACACAGAGACAGAGACACAGAGACAGAGACACAGAGACAGAGACACAGAGACAGAGACACGGAGACAGAGACACAGAGACAGAGACACAGAGACAGTGACACAGAGGCAGAGACACAGAGACAGAGACACAGAAACAGAGACACAGAGTAAGAGAAATAGAGACAGAGACAGATGCATAGAGACAGAGACACAGAGACAGAGACACAGAGACAGAAACACAGAGACGGAGACACGGGGACAGAGACACAGAGGCAGAGACACAGAGAAAGAGAAGCAGAGACAGAGACAGAGACAGAGACACAGAGTCAGATACACAGAGACAGAGACACAGAGAAAGAGACTGAGACACAGAGGCAGCGACAGAGACACAGAGACAGAGACACAGAGACAGAGACACAGAGACAGAGACACAGAGACAGAGACACAGAGACAGAGACACAGAGACAGAGACACAGAGACAGAGACACAGAGACAGAGACACAGAGACAGAGACACAGAGACAGAGACACAGAGACAGAGACACAGAGACAGAGACACAGAGACAGAGACACAGAGACAGAGACACAGAGACAGAGACACAGAGACAGAGACACAGAGACAGAGACACAGAGACAGAGACACAGAGACAGAGACACAGAGACAGAGACACAGAGACAGAGACACAGAGACAGAGACACAGAGACAGGGACACAGATACAGAGATACAGAGACGGAAACACAGGGACAGAGACACAGACACAGGGACACATAGACAGGCACACAGAGGCAGAGACTCAGAGACAGAGACAGAGGCACAGAGACGGAGTCACAGATACACAGACACAGAGACAGAGACACAGGGACGGAGACAGAGACACGGAGGCAGAGACACGGAGACAGGGACACAGAGAGAGAGAGAGACAGAGACACAGAGACGGACACACATGGACCGAGACACAGAGACCGAGACACAGAGACAGATAACGTCGGCAGAGACACAGAGAGTGAGAGACACAGACACGGAGACACAGGGACAGGGACACAGAGACAGAGTCACAGAGACAGAGATACAGAGACTGAAACATAGAGACAGGGACACAGCGACAGAGACACAGAGAGAGTGACACAGAGAAGGAGCCACAGGGACAGAGAAACAGAGACAGGGACACAGGGACAGAGACACAGAGACAGGATCACAGTGAAGGAGACACAGGAACAGAGACACAGAGACAGAGACACAGAGACAGAGACACAGAGCCAGAGACACAGAGACAGAGACACAGAGCCAGATAACGTCGGCAGAGACACAGAGAGAGAGACACACAGACACGGAGACACAGGGACAGGGACACAGAGACAGAGTCACAGAGACAGAGATACAGAGACTGAAACATAGAGACAGGGACACAGCGACAGAGACACAGAGAGAGTGACACAGAGAAGGAGCCACAGGGACAGAGAAACAGAGACAGGGACACAGGGACAGAGACACAGAGACAGAAACACAGTGAAGGAGACACAGGAACAGAGACACAGAGACAGAGACACAGAGACAGAGACACAGAGACAGAGACACAGAGACAGAGACACAGAGACAGAGACACAGAGACAGAGACACAGAGCCAGATAACGTCGGCAGAGACACAGAGAGAGAGACACACAGACACGGAGACACAGGGACAGGGACACAGAGACAGAGTCACAGAGACAGAGATACAGAGACTGAAACATAGAGACAGGGACACAGCGACAGAGACACAGAGAGAGTGACACAGAGAAGGAGCCACAGGGACAGAGAAACAGAGACAGGGACACAGGGACAGAGACACAGAGACAGAAACACAGAGAAGGAGACACAGGGACAGAGACACAGAGACAGAGACGGAGTCACAGATACACAGACACAGAGACAGAGACACAGGGACGGAGACAGAGACACGGAGGCAGAGACACGGAGACAGGGACACAGAGAGAGAGAGAGACAGAGACACAGAGACGGACACACATGGACCGAGACACGGAGACCGAGACACAGAGACAGATAACGTCGGCAGAGACACAGAGAGAGAGAGACACAGACAAGGAGACACAGGGACAGGGACACAGAGACAGAGTCACAGATATGAGATACAGAGACTGAAACATAGAGACAGGGACACAGCGACAGAGACACAGAGAGAGTGACACAGAGAAGGAGCCACAGGGACAGAGAAACAGAGACAGGGACACAGGGACAGAGACACAGAGACAGAAACACAGTGAAGGAGACACAGGAACAGAGACACAGAGACAGAGACACAGAGACAGAGACACAGAGCCAGATAACGTCGGCAGAGACACAGAGAGAGAGACACACAGACACGGAGACACAGGGCAGGGACACAGGGACAGAGACACAGAGACAGAAACACAGAGAAGGAGACACAGGGACAGAGACACAGAGACAGAGACACAGAGACAGAGACACAGAGACAGAGACACAGAGACAGAGACACAGAGACAGAGACACAGAGACAGAGACACGGAGACAGAGACACAGAGACAGAGACACAGAGACAGTGACACAGAGGCAGAGACACAGAGACAGAGACACAGAAACAGAGACACAGAGTAAGAGAAATAGAGACAGAGACAGAGGCATAGAGACAGAGACACAGAGACAGAGACACAGAGACAGAAACACAGAGACGGAGACACGGGGACAGAGACACAGAGGCAGAGACACAGAGAAAGAGAAGCAGAGACAGAGACAGAGACAGAGACACAGAGTCAGATACACAGAGACAGAGACACAGAGAAAGAGACTGAGACACAGAGGCAGCGACAGAGACACAGAGACAGAGACACAGAGACAGAGACACAGAGACAGAGACACAGAGACAGAGACACAGAGACAGAGACACAGAGACAGAGACACAGAGACAGAGACACAGAGACAGAGACACAGAGACAGAGACACAGAGACAGAGACACAGAGACAGAGACACAGAGACAGAGACACAGAGACAGAGACACAGAGACAGAGACACAGAGACAGAGACACAGAGACAGAGACACAGAGACAGAGACACAGAGACAGAGACACAGAGACAGAGACACAGAGACAGAGACACAGAGACAGAGACACAGAGACAGAGACACAGAGACAGAGACACAGAGACAGAGACACAGAGACAGAGACACAGAGACAGAGACACAGAGACAGAGACACAGAGACAGAGACACAGAGACAGGGACACAGATACAGAGAAACAGAGACGGAAACACAGGGACAGAGACACAGACACAGGGACACATAGACAGGCACACAGAGACAGAGACACAGAGGCAGAGACTCAGAGACAGAGACAGAGGCACAGAGACGGAGTCACAGATACACAGACACAGAGACAGCGACACAGGGACGGAGACAGAGACACGGAGGCAGAGACACGGAGACAGGGACACAGAGAGAGAGATAGACAGAGACACAGAGACGGACACACATGGACCGAGACACAGAGACCGAGACACAGAGACAGATAACGTCGGCAGAGACACAGAGAGTGAGAGACACAGACACGGAGACACAGGGACAGGGACACAGAGACAGAGTCACAGAGACAGAGATACAGAGACTGAAACATAGAGACAGGGACACAGCGACAGAGACACAGAGAGAGTGACACAGAGAAGGAGCCACAGGGACAGAGAAACAGAGACAGGGACACAGGGACAGAGACACAGAGACAGAAACACAGAGAAGGAGACACAGGGACAGAGACACAGAGACAGAGACGGAGTCACAGATACACAGACACAGAGACAGAGACACAGGGACGGAGACAGAGACACAGAGACAGAGACACAGAGACAGAGACACAGAGACTGGGACACAGCGAGAGGGACTCAGAGACAGAGACACAGAGACGCAGAGACAGATACACAGAGACAGAGACACAGAGACAGAGACACAGAGACAGAGACACAGAGACAGAGACACAGAGACAGAGACACAGAGACAGAGACACAGAGACAGAGACACAGAGACAGAGACACAGAGACAGAGACACAGAGACAGAGACACAGAGACAGAGACACAGAGACAGAGACACAGAGACAGAGACACAGAGACAGAGACACAGAGACAGAGACACAGAGACAGAGACACAGAGACAGAGACACAGAGACAGAGACACAGAGACAGAGACACAGAGGCAGAGACACAGAGACATAGACACAGAGACAGAGACACAGAGGCCGAGACACAGAGACGGTAACACAGGGACCGTGTCACAGGGAGGGAGACACAGAGGCAGATACACAGAGACAGAGACAGAGACACAGAGACAGGGACGCAGAGAGAGTGACACAGAGAAGGAGCAACAGGGACAGAGACACCGAGACAGAGACACAGAGACAGAGACACAGAGACAGAGACACAAAGACAGAGACACAGAGACAGAGACACAGAGACAGAGACACAGAGACAGAGACACAGAGACAGAGACACAGAGACAGAGACACAGAGACAGAGACACAGAGACAGAGACACAGAGACAGAGACACAGAGACAGAGACACAGAGACAGAGACACAGAGACAGAGACATAGAGACAGAGACACAGAGACAGAGACACAGAGACAGAGACACAGAGACAGGTACACAGAGACAGAGACGCAGAGACAGAGACGCAGAGACAGAGACAAGGAGACAGAGACACGGAGGCAGAGACATCGGTACAGAGACACAGAGACAGAGACACAGAGACAGAGACACAGAGACAGAGACTCAGAGACAGAGACACAGAGACAGAGACACAGAGACAGAGACACAGAGACAGAGACACAGAGACAGAGACACAGAGACAGAGACACAGAGACAGAGACAAAGAGACAGAGACACCGAGACAGAGTCACTGGGACAGAGACACAGAGACAGAGATTCAGAGGCAGAGACACAGAGACAGAGACACAGATGCCGAGACACAGAGACAGAGACACAGAGACAGAGACACAGAGACAGAGACACAGAGACACAGAGACAGAGACACAGAGACAGAGACACAGAGACGGAGACATAGGGACGGAGACAGGGACACGGTGACATGGACACAGAGACAGAGGCACACAGACAGTGACACAGAGACGGAGACACAGAGACCGAGAAACAGAGACAGAGACACAGAGACGTAGACACATAGACAGAGACACAGAGACAGAGACACAGAGACAGAGACAGAGACAGAGACAGAGACACAGAGACAGAGACTCAGAGACTGAGTCATACACACAGGGACAGACACAGAGACACACACAGAGACGGAGACAGATACACAGAGACGGAGACACAGGGACAGAGACACAGAGACAGAGACACAGAGACAGAGACTGAGAGACAGAGATTCAGAGACAGATACTCAGAGACATAGACACAGAGACAGAGACACAAAGACAGAGACACAGAGACAGAGACACAGAGACAGAGACACAGAGACAGAGACACAGAGACAGAGACACAGAGACAGAGACACAGAGACAGAGACACAGAGACAGAGACACAGAGACAGAGACACAGAGACAGAGACACAGAGACAGAGACACAGAGACAGAGACACAGAGACAGAGACACAGAGACAGAGACACAGAGACAGAGACACAGAGACAGAGACACAGAGACAGAGACACAGAGGCAGAGACACAGAGACATAGACACAGAGACAGAAACACAGAAACAGAGACACAGAGACAGAGACACAGAGGCCGAGACACAGAGACGGTAACACAGGGACCGTGTCACAGGGAGGGAGACACAGAGGCAGATACACAGAGACAGAGACAGAGACACAGAGACAGGGACGCAGAGAGAGTGACACAGAGAAGGAGCAACAGGGACAGAGACACCGAGACAGAGACACAGAGACAGAGACACAGAGACAGAGACACAAAGACAGAGACACAGAGACAGAGACACAGAGACAGAGACACAGAGACAGAGACACAGAGACAGAGACACAGAGACAGAGACACAGAGACAGAGACACAGAGACAGAGACACAGAGACAGAGACACAGAGACAGAGACACAGAGACAGAGACATAGAGACAGAGACACAGAGACAGAGACACAGAGACAGAGACACAGAGACAGGGACACAGAGACAGAGACGCAGAGACAGAGACGCAGAGACAGAGACAAGGAGACAGAGACACGGAGGCAGAGACATCGGTACAGAGACACAGAGGCAGAGACACAGAGACAGAGACAGAGACAGAGACACAGAGACAGATACACAGAGACAGAGGGACAGAGACACAGAGACAGAGAGACGGAGGCAGAGACACAGAGACAGAGAGACAGAGACAGAGGCATAGACACAGAGGCAGAGGCACAGAGACAGAGACACATAGACCGAGACGCAGACACCTATTCACGGATACGGCGACACAGGGACAGAGACGCAGAGACAGGGACACAGAGACAGAGATTCAGAGACAGAGACAGAGACACAGAGACAGATACTCAGAGACATAGACACAGAGACAGAGACACAAAGACAGAGACACAGAGACAGAGACACAGAGACAGAGACACAGAGACAGAGACACAGAGACAGAGACACAGAGACAGAGACACAGAGGCCGAGACACAGAGACGGTAACACAGGGACCGTGACACAGGGAGGGAGACACAGAGGCAGATACACAGAGACAGAGACAGAGACACAGAGACAGGGACGCAGAGAGAGTGACACAGAGAGGGAGCCACAGGGACAGAGACACCGAGACAGAGACACAGAGACAGAGACACAGAGACAGAGACACAGAGACAGAGAGACAGAGACACAGAGACGGAGACACAGACACAGAGAAAGAGACGCAGAGGCGGAGACACAGAGACCGAGACACAGAGACCGTGACACAGGGAGAGAGACACAGAGACCGAGAAACAGAGACAGAGACACAGAGACAGAGACACAGAGACAGAGACACAGAGACAGAGACACAGAGACAGAGACACAGAGACAGAGACACTGAGGCAGAGACACGGAGACAGAGACACGGAGACAGAGACACAGAGACAGATACACAGAGACAGAGACAAAGTGAGAGAGACAGAGACACAGAGACGGAGACACAGGGACAGAGACACAGAGGCAGAAACACAGAGACAGATTCTCAGGGACAGTGACACAGAGACAGAGGCACAGAGACAGAGACACAGAGACAGGGACACAGAGACAGAGACGCAGAGACAGAGACGCAGAGACAGAGACAAAGAGACAGAGACACGGAGGCAGAGACATCGGTACAGAGACACAGAGGCAGAGACACAGAGACAGAGACAGAGACAGAGACAGAGACACAGAGACAGATACACAGAGACAGAGAGACAGAGACACAGAGAGAGAGAGAGCGAGGCAGAGACACAGAGACAGAGAGACAGAGACAGAGGCATAGACACAGAGGCAGAGGCACAGAGGCAGAGACACATAGACCGAGACGCAGACACCTATTCACGGATACGGCGACACAGGGACAGAGACGCAGAGACAGGGACACAGAGACAGAGATTCAGAGACAGAGACACAGAGACAGAGACACAGAGACAAAGACTCAGAGACAGAGACACAGAGACAGAGACACAGAGACAGAGACACAGAGACAGAGACACAGAGACAGAGACACAGAGACAGAGACAAAGAGACAGAGACACAGAGACAGAGACACTGGGACAGAGACACAGAGACAGAGATTCAGACGCAGAGACACAGAGACAGAGACACAGATGCCGAGACACAGAGACAGAGACACAGAGACAGAGACACGGAGACACAGAGACAGAGACACAGAGACAGAGACACAGAGACAGAGACACAGAGACAGAGACACAGAGACGGAGACATAGGGACGGAGACAGGGACACGGTGACATAGACACAGAGACAGAGGCACACAGACAGTGACACAGAGACGGAGACACAGAGACCGAGAAACAGAGACAGAGACACAGAGACATAGACACATAGACAGAGACACAGAGACAGAGACACAGAGACAGAGACACAGAGACAGAGACAGAAACAGAGACAGAGACACAGAGACAGAGACTCAGAGACTGAGTCATACACACAGGGACAGACACAGAGACACACACAGAGACAGAGACAGATACACAGAGACGGAGACACAGGGACAGAGACACAGAGACAGGGACACAGAGACAGAGACACAGAGACAGAGACACAGAGACAGAGACACAGCGACAGAGACACAGAGACAGAGACACAGAGACAGAGGCACAGAGACAGAGACACAGAGACAGAGACACAGAGACAGAGACACAGAGACAGAGACACAGACTGAAGGACACAGAGACAGAGACACAGAGACAGAGACACAGAGACAGAGACACAGAGACAGAGACACAGAGACAGAGACACAGAGACAGAGACACAGAGGCAGAGACGCAGAGGCAGAGACACAGAGACATAGACACAGAGACAGAGACACCGAGACAGAGACACAGAGACAGAGACACAGAGACAGGGACACAGAGACAGAGACGCAGAGACAGAGACGCAGAGACAGAGACAAAGAGACAGGGACACGGAGACAGAAACACAGAGACAGGGACACAGAGACAGAGACACAGAGACAGAGACACAGAGACAGAGACACAGAGAGAGAAACACAGAGACGGATACACAGAGATAGAGACACAGGTATAGAGACACAGAGACAGAGGCACTGAGAAAGAGAAACAGAGACAGAGACACAGAGAGAGAAACACAGAGAAGGAGACACAGGTATAGAGACACAGAGAAAGAGAAACAGGGACAGAGAGGGAGACGGAGTCACAGAGACAGATACACAGAAACGGCGACACGGGGACAGAGACGCAGAGACAGGGACACAGAGACAGAGATTCAGAGACAGAGACACAGAGACAGAGACACAGAGACAGAGACACAGAGACAGAGACACAGAGACAGAGACACAGAGACAGAGACACAGAGACAGAGACACAGAGACAGAGACACAGAGACAGAGACACAGAGACAGAGACACAGAGACAGAGACACAGAGACAGATACTCAGAGACATAGACACAGAGACAGAGACACAAAGACAGAGACACAGAGACAGAGACACAGAGACAGAGACACAGAGACAGAGACACAGAGACAGAGACACAGAGACAGAGACACAGAGGCCGAGACACAGAGACGGTAACACAGGGACCGTGACACAGGGAGGGAGACACAGAGGCAGATACACAGAGACAGAGACAGAGACACAGAGACAGGGACGCAGAGAGAGTGACACAGAGAGGGAGCCACAGGGACAGAGACACCGAGACAGAGACACAGAGACAGAGACACAGAGACAGAGACACAGAGACAGAGAGACAGAGACACAGAGACGGAGACACAGACACAGAGAAAGAGACGCAGAGGCGGAGACACAGAGACCGAGACACAGAGACCGTGACACAGGGAGAGAGACACAGAGACCGAGAAACAGAGACAGAGACACAGAGACAGAGACACAGAGACAGAGACACAGAGACAGAGACACAGAGACAGAGACACAGAGACAGAGACACTGAGGCAGAGACACGGAGACAGAGACACGGAGACAGAGACACAGAGACAGATACACAGAGACAGAGACAAAGTGAGAGAGACAGAGACACAGAGACGGAGACACAGGGACAGAGACACAGAGGCAGAAACACAGAGACAGATTCTCAGGGACAGTGACACAGAGACAGAGGCACAGAGACAGAGACACAGAGACAGGGACACAGAGACAGAGACGCAGAGACAGAGACGCAGAGACAGAGACAAAGAGACAGAGACACGGAGGCAGAGACATCGGTACAGAGACACAGAGGCAGAGACACAGAGACAGAGACAGAGACAGAGACAGAGACACAGAGACAGATACACAGAGACAGAGAGACAGAGACACAGAGAGAGAGAGAGCGAGGCAGAGACACAGAGACAGAGAGACAGAGACAGAGGCATAGACACAGAGGCAGAGGCACAGAGGCAGAGACACATAGACCGAGACGCAGACACCTATTCACGGATACGGCGACACAGGGACAGAGACGCAGAGACAGGGACACAGAGACAGAGATTCAGAGACAGAGACACAGAGACAGAGACACAGAGACAAAGACTCAGAGACAGAGACACAGAGACAGAGACACAGAGACAGAGACACAGAGACAGAGACACAGAGACAGAGACACAGAGACAGAGACAAAGAGACAGAGACACAGAGACAGAGACACTGGGACAGAGACACAGAGACAGAGATTCAGACGCAGAGACACAGAGACAGAGACACAGATGCCGAGACACAGAGACAGAGACACAGAGACAGAGACACGGAGACACAGAGACAGAGACACAGAGACAGAGACACAGAGACAGAGACACAGAGACAGAGACACAGAGACGGAGACATAGGGACGGAGACAGGGACACGGTGACATAGACACAGAGACAGAGGCACACAGACAGTGACACAGAGACGGAGACACAGAGACCGAGAAACAGAGACAGAGACACAGAGACATAGACACATAGACAGAGACACAGAGACAGAGACACAGAGACAGAGACACAGAGACAGAGACAGAAACAGAGACAGAGACACAGAGACAGAGACTCAGAGACTGAGTCATACACACAGGGACAGACACAGAGACACACACAGAGACAGAGACAGATACACAGAGACGGAGACACAGGGACAGAGACACAGAGACAGGGACACAGAGACAGAGACACAGAGACAGAGACACAGAGACAGAGACACAGCGACAGAGACACAGAGACAGAGACACAGAGACAGAGGCACAGAGACAGAGACACAGAGACAGAGACACAGAGACAGAGACACAGAGACAGAGACACAGACTGAAGGACACAGAGACAGAGACACAGAGACAGAGACACAGAGACAGAGACACAGAGACAGAGACACAGAGACAGAGACACAGAGACAGAGACACAGAGGCAGAGACGCAGAGGCAGAGACACAGAGACATAGACACAGAGACAGAGACACCGAGACAGAGACACAGAGACAGAGACACAGAGACAGGGACACAGAGACAGAGACGCAGAGACAGAGACGCAGAGACAGAGACAAAGAGACAGAGACACGGAGACAGAAACACAGAGACAGGGACACAGAGACAGAGACACAGAGACAGAGACACAGAGACAGAGACACAGAGAGAGAAACACAGAGACGGATACACAGAGATAGAGACACAGGTATAGAGACACAGAGACAGAGGCACTGAGAAAGAGAAACAGAGACAGAGACACAGAGAGAGAAACACAGAGAAGGAGACACAGGTATAGAGACACAGAGAAAGAGAAACAGGGACAGAGAGGGAGACGGAGTCACAGAGACAGATACACAGAAACGGCGACACAGGGACAGAGACGCAGAGACAGGGACACAGAGACAGAGATTCAGAGACAGAGACACAGAGACAGAGACACAGAGACAGAGACACAGAGACAGAGACACAGAGACAGAGACACAGAGACAGAGACACAGAGACAGAGACACAGAGACAGAGACACAGAGACAGAGACACAGAGACAGAGACACAGAGACAGAGACACAGAGACAGAGACACAGAGACAGAGACACAGAGACAGAGACACAGAGACAGAGACACAGAGACACAGACACAGAGACAGGGACACAGAGACAGAGACACAGAGACAGAGACACAGAGACAGAGACACAGAGACAGAGACACAGAGACAGAGACACAGAGACAGAGACACAGAGACAGAGACACAGAGACAGAGACACAGAGACAGAGACACAGAGACAGAGACACAGAGACAGAGACACAGAGACAGAGACACAGAGACAGAGACAGAGACACAGAGACAGAGACACAGAGACAGGGACACAGAGACAGAGACACAGAGACAGTGACACAGAGACAGAGACACAGAGACAGAGACACAGAGACAGAGACACAGAGACAGAGACACAGAGACAGAGACACAGAGACAGAGACACAGAGACAGAGACACAGAGACAGAGACACAGAGACAGAGACACAGAGACAGAGACAGAGACACAGAGACAGAGACACAGAGACAGGGACACAGAGACAGAGACACAGAGACAGAGACACAGAGACAGAGACACAGAGACAGAGACACAGAGACAGAGACACAGAGACAGAGACACTGGGACAGAGACACAGAGAGAGAAACACAGAGACGGATACACAGAGATAGAGACACAGGTATAGAGACACAGAGACAGAGGCACTGAGAAAGAGAAACAGAGACAGAGACACACAGAGAGAGAGACGGAGTCACAGAGACAGATACACAGAAACGGAGACACAGAGACAGAGACACTGAGGCAGAGACACGGAGACAGAGACACGGAGACAGAGACACAGAGACAGATACACAGAGACAGAGACAAAGTGAGAGAGACAGAGACACAGAGACGGAGACACAGGGACAGAGACACAGAGGCAGAAACACAGAGACAGATTCTCAGGGACAGAGACACAGAGACAGAGGCACAGAGACAGAGACACAGAGACAGGGACACAGAGACAGAGACGCAGAGACAGAGACAAAGAGACAGAGACACGGAGGCAGAGACACAGAGACAGAGATTCAGAGGCAGAGACACAGAGACAGAGACACAGATGCCGAGACACAGAGACGGTAACACAGGGACCGTGACACAGGGAGGGAGACACAGAGGCAGATACACAGAGACAGAGACAGAGACACAGAGACAGGGACACAGAGACAGAGACACAGAGACAGAGACACAGAGACAGAGACAGAGACAGAGACACAGAGACAGAGACTCAGAGACTGAGTCATACACACAGGGACAGACACAGAGACACACACACACAGACAGAGACAGATACACAGAGACGGAGCCACAGGAACAGAGACACAGAGACAGCGACACAGAGACAGAGACACAGAGACAGAGACACAGAGACAGAGACACAGCGACAGAGACACAGAGACAGAGACGCAGAGACAGAGACACAGAGACAGAGACACACAGACAGAGACACAGAGACAGAGACACAGAGACAGAGACACAGAGACAGAGACACAGAGACAGAGACACAGAGACAGAGACACAGAGACAGGGACACAGAGACAGAGACACAGAGGCAGAGACACAGAGACAGAGACACAGAGACAGAGACACAGAGACAGAGACACAGAGACAGAGACACAGAGACAGAGACACAGAGACAGAGACACAGAGACAGAGACACAGAGACAGAGACACAGAGACAGAGACACAGAGACAGAGACACAGAGACAGAGACAGAGACACAGAGACAGAGACACAGAGACAGGGACACAGAGACAGAGACACAGAGACAGAGACACAGAGACAGAGACACAGAGACAGAGACACAGAGACAGAGACACAGAGACAGAGACACTGGGACAGAGACACAGAGAGAGAAACACAGAGACGGATACACAGAGATAGAGACACAGGTATAGAGACACAGAGACAGAGGCACTGAGAAAGAGAAACAGAGACAGAGACACACAGAGAGAGAGACGGAGTCACAGAGACAGATACACAGAAACGGAGACACAGAGACAGAGACACTGAGGCAGAGACACGGAGACAGAGACACGGAGACAGAGACACAGAGACAGATACACAGAGACAGAGACAAAGTGAGAGAGACAGAGACACAGAGACGGAGACACAGGGACAGAGACACAGAGGCAGAAACACAGAGACAGATTCTCAGGGACAGAGACACAGAGACAGAGGCACAGAGACAGAGACACAGAGACAGGGACACAGAGACAGAGACGCAGAGACAGAGACAAAGAGACAGAGACACGGAGGCAGAGACACAGAGACAGAGATTCAGAGGCAGAGACACAGAGACAGAGACACAGATGCCGAGACACAGAGACGGTAACACAGGGACCGTGACACAGGGAGGGAGACACAGAGGCAGATACACAGAGACAGAGACAGAGACACAGAGACAGGGACACAGAGACAGAGACACAGAGACAGAGACACAGAGACAGAGACAGAGACAGAGACACAGAGACAGAGACTCAGAGACTGAGTCATACACACAGGGACAGACACAGAGACACACACACACAGACAGAGACAGATACACAGAGACGGAGCCACAGGAACAGAGACACAGAGACAGCGACACAGAGACAGAGACACAGAGACAGAGACACAGAGACAGAGACACAGCGACAGAGACACAGAGACAGAGACGCAGAGACAGAGACACAGAGACAGAGACACACAGACAGAGACACAGAGACAGAGACACAGAGACAGAGACACAGACTCAAAGACACAGAGACAGAGACACAGAGACAGAGACACAGAGACAGAGACACAGAGACAGAGACACAGAGACAGAGACACAGAGACAGAGACACAGAGACTGAGACACAGAGACAGAGACACAGAGACAGAGACACAGAGACAGAGACACAGAGACAGAGACACAGAGACAGAGACACAGAGACAGAGACACAGAGACAGAGACACAGAGACAGAGACACAGAGACAGAGACACAGAGACAGAGACACAGAGACAGAGACACAGAGACAGAGACACAGAGACAGAGACACAGAGACAGAGACACAGAGACAGAGACACAGAGACAGAGACACAGAGACAGAGACACAGAGACAGAGACACAGAGACAGAGACACAGAGACAGAGACACAGAGACAGAGACACAGAGACAGAGACACAGAGACAGAGACACAGAGACAGAGACACAGAGACAGAGACACAGAGACAGAGACACAGAGACAGAGACACAGAGACAGAGACACAGAGACAGAGACACAGAGACAGAGACACAGAGACAGAGACACAGAGACAGAGACACAGAGACAGAGACACAGAGACAGAGACACAGAGACAGAGACACAGAGACAGAGACACAGAGACAGAGACACAGAGACAGAGACACAGAGACAGAGACACAGAGACAGAGACACAGAGACAGAGACACAGAGACAGAGACACAGAGACAGAGACACAGAGACAGAGACACAGAGACAGAGACACAGAGACAGAGACACAGAGACAGAGACACAGAGACAGAGACACAGAGACAGAGACACAGAGACAGGGACACAGAGACAGAGACACAGAGACAGAGACACGGAGGCAGAGACATCGGTACAGAGACACAGAGACAGAGACACAGAGACAGAGACACAGAGACAGAGACACAGAGACAGAGACACAGATACAGAGAGACAGAGACACAGAGAGAGAGAGAGCGAGGCAGAGACACAGAGACAGAGAGACAGAGACAGAGGCATAGACACAGAGGCAGAGGCACAGAGACAGAGACACATAGACCGAGACGCAGAGACACAGAGACATAGACACAGAGACAGAGACACAGAGACAGAGACACAGAGACAGAGACACAGAGACAGAGACACAGAGACAGAGACTCAGAGACAGAGACACAGAGACAGAGACACAGAGACAGAGACACAGAGACAGAGACACAGAGACAGAGACACAGAGACAGAGACACAGAGACAGAGACACTGGGACAGAGACACAGAGACAGAGATTCAGAGGCAGAGACACAGAGACAGAGACACAGATGCCGAGACACAGAGACGGTAACACAGGGACCGTGACACAGGGAGGGAGACACAGAGGCAGATACACAGAGACAGAGACAGAGACACAGAGACAGGGACGCAGAGAGAGTGACACAGAGAAGGAGCCACAGGGACAGAGACACCGGACAGAGACACAGAGACAGAGACACAGAGACAGAGACACAGAGACAGAGACACAGAGACAGAGACACAGAGACAGAGACACAGAGACAGAGACACAGAGACAGAGACACAGAGACAGAGACACAGAGACAGAGACACAGAGACAGAGACACAGAGACAGAGACACTGGGACAGAGACACAGAGACAGAGACACAGAGACAGAGACACAGAGACAGAGACACAGAGACAGAGACACAGAGACAGAGACACAGAGACAGAGACACAGAGACAGAGACACAGAGACAGAGACACAGAGACAGAGACACAGAGACAGAGACACAGAGACAGAGACACAGAGACAGAGACACAGAGACAGAGACACAGAGACAGAGACAAAGAGACAGAGACACAGAGACAGAGACACTGGGACAGAGACACAGAGAGAGAAACACAGAGACGGATACACAGAGATAGAGACACAGGTATAGAGACACAGAGACAGAGGCACTGAGAAAGAGAAACAGAGACAGAGACACACAGAGAGAGAGACGGAGTCACAGAGACAGATACACAGAAACGGAGACACAGAGACAGAGACACTGAGGCAGAGACACGGAGACAGAGACACGGAGACAGAGACACAGAGACAGATACACAGAGACAGAGACAAAGTGAGAGAGACAGAGACACAGAGACGGAGACACAGGGACAGAGACACAGAGGCAGAAACACAGAGACAGATTCTCAGGGACAGAGACACAGAGACAGAGGCACAGAGACAGAGACACAGAGACAGAGACACAGAGACAGAGACACAGAGACAGAGACACAGAGACAGAGACACAGAGACAGAGACACAGAGACAGAGACACAGAGACAGAGACACAGAGACAGAGACACAGAGACAGAGACACAGAGACAGAGACACAGAGACAGAGACACAGAGACAGAGACACAGAGACAGAGACACAGAGACAGAGACACAGAGACAGAGACACAGAGACAGAGACACAGAGACAGAGACACAGAGACAGAGACACAGAGACAGAGACACAGAGACAGAGACACAGAGACAGAGACACAGAGACAGAGACACAGAGACAGAGACACAGAGACAGAGACACAGAGACAGAGACACAGAGACAGAGACACAGAGACAGAGACACAGAGACAGAGACACAGAGACAGAGACACAGAGACAGAGACACAGAGACAGAGACACAGAGAGAGAAACACAGAGAAGGAGACACAGGTATAGAGACACAGAGAAAGAGAAACAGGGACAGAGAGAGAGACGGAGTCACAGAGACAGATACACAGAAACGGAGACACAGAGACAGAGACACTGAGGCAGAGACACGGAGACAGAGACACGGAGACAGAGACACAGAGACAGATACACAGAGACAGAGACAAAGTGAGAGAGACAGAGACACAGAGACGGAGACACAGGGACAGAGACACAGAGGCAGAAACACAGAGACAGATCCTCAGGGACAGAGACACAGAGACAGAGGCACAGAGACAGAGACACAGAGACAGGGACACAGAGACAGAGACGCAGAGACAGAGACGCAGAGACAGAGACAAAGAGACAGAGACACGGAGGCAGAGACATCGGTACAGAGACACAGAGGCAGAGACACAGAGACAGAGACAGAGACAGAGACACAGAGACAGATACACAGAGACAGAGAGACAGAGACACAGAGAGAGAGAGAGCGAGGCAGAGACACAGAGACAGAGAGACAGAGACAGAGGCATAGACACAGAGGCAGAGGCACAGAGACAGAGACACATAGACCGAGACGCAGACACCTATTCACGGATACGGCGACACAGGGACAGAGACGCAGAGACAGGGACACAGAGACAGAGATTCAGAGACAGAGACACAGAGACAGAGACACAGAGACAGAGAATCAGAGACAGAGACACAGAGACAGAGGCACAGAGACAGAGACACAGAGACAGAGACACAGAGACAGAGACACAGAGACAGAGACACAGAGACAGAGACACAGAGACAGAGACAAAGAGACAGAGACACAGAGACAGAGACACTGGGAGAGAGACACGGAGACAGAGATTCAGAGGCAGAGACACAGAGACAGAGACACAGATGCCGAGACACAGAGACAGAGACACAGAGACAGAGACACAGAGACAGAGACACAGAGACACAGAGACAGAGACACAGAGACAGAGACACAGAGACAGAGACACAGAGACAGAGACACAGAGACGGAGACATAGGGACGGAGACAGGGACACGGTGACATAGACACAGAGACAGAGGCACACAGACAGTGACACAGAGACGGAGACACAGAGACCGAGAAACAGAGACAGAGACACAGAGACATAGACACATAGACAGAGACACAGAGACAGAGACACAGAGACAGAGACAGAAACAGAGACAGAGACATAGAGACAGAGACTCAGAGACTGAGTCATACACACAGGGACAGACACAGAGACACACACAGAGACAGAGACAGATACACAGAGACGGAGACACAGGGACAGAGACACAGAGACAGGGACACAGAGACAGAGACACAGAGACAGAGACACAGAGACAGAGACACAGCGACAGAGACACAGAGACAGAGACACAGAGACAGAGGCACAGAGACAGAGACACAGAGACAGAGACACAGAGACAGAGACACAGAGACAGAGACACAGAGACAGAGACACAGACTGAAGGACACAGAGACAGAGACACAGAGACAGAGACACAGAGACAGAGACACAGAGACAGAGACACAGAGACAGAGACACAGAGGCAGAGACACAGAGGCAGAGACACAGAGACATAGACACAGAGACAGAGACACAGAGACAGAGACACAGAGACAGAGACACAGAGACAGGGACACAGAGACAGAGACGCAGAGACAGAGACGCAGAGACAGAGACAAAGAGACAGAGACACGGAGACAGAAACACAGAGACAGAGACACAGAGACAGAGACACAGAGACAGAGACACAGAGACAGAGACACAGAGAGAGAAACACAGAGACGGATACACAGAGATAGAGACACAGGTATAGAGACACAGAGACAGAGGCACTGAGAAAGAGAAACAGAGACAGAGACACAGAGAGAGAAACACAGAGAAGGAGACACAGGTATAGAGACACAGAGAAAGAGAAACAGGGACAGAGAGAGAGACGGAGTCACAGAGACAGATACACAGAAACGGAGACACAGAGACAGAGACACTGAGGCAGAGACACGGAGACAGAGACACGGAGACAGAGACACAGAGACAGATACACAGAGACAGAGACAAAGTGAGAGAGACAGAGACACAGAGACGGAGACACAGGGACAGAGACACAGAGGCAGAAACACAGAGACAGATTCTCAGGGACAGAGACACAGAGACAGAGGCACAGAGACAGAGACACAGAGACAGGGACACAGAGACAGAGACGCAGAGACAGAGACGCAGAGACAGAGACAAGGAGACAGAGACACGGAGGCAGAGACATCGGTACAGAGACACAGAGGCAGAGACACAGAGACAGAGACAGAGACAGAGACACAGAGACAGATACACAGAGACAGAGAGACAGAGACACAGAGAGAGAGAGAGCGAGGCAGAGACACAGAGACAGAGACAGAGACAGAGACACAGAGACAGATACACAGAGACAGAGAGACAGAGACACAGAGAGAGAGAGAGCGAGGCAGAGACACAGAGACAGAGAGACAGAGACAGAGGCATAGACACAGAGGCAGAGGCACAGGGACAGAGAAACATAGACCGAGACGCAGACACCTATTCACGGATACGGCGACACAGGGACAGAGACGCAGAGACAGGGACACAGAGACAGAGATTCAGAGACAGAGACAGAGAGACAGAGACACAGAGACAGAGAATCAGAGACAGAGACACAGAGACAGAGACACAGAGACAGAGACACAGAGACAGAGACACAGAGACAGAGACACAGAGACAGAGACACAGAGACAGAGACACAGAGACAGAGACACAGAGACAGAGACAAAGAGACAGAGACACAGAGACAGAGACACTGGGACAGAGACACAGAGACAGAGATTCAGAGGCAGAGACACAGAGACAGAGACACAGATGCCGAGACACAGAGACAGAGACACAGAGACAGAGACACAGAGACAGAGACACAGAGACACAGAGACAGAGACACAGAGACAGAGACACAGAAACGGAGACATAGGGACGGAGACAGGGACACGGTGACATAGACACAGAGACAGAGGCACACAGACAGTGACACAGAGACGGAGACACAGAGACCGAGAAACAGAGACAGAGACACAGAGACATAGACACATAGACAGAGACACAGAGACAGAGACACAGAGACAGAGACAGAGACAGAGACAGAGACACAGAGACAGAGACTCAGAGACTGAGTCATACACACAGGGACAGACACAGAGACACACACAGAGACGGAGACAGATACACAGAGACGGAGACACAGGGACAGAGACAGAGACAGAGACACAGAGACAGAGACTCAGAGACTGAGTCATACACACAGGGACAGACACAGAGACACACACACAGAGACAGAGACAGATACACAGAGACGGAGCCACAGGGACAGAGACACAGAGACAGCGACACAGAGACAGAGACACAGAGACAGAGACACAGAGACAGAGACACAGCGACAGAGACACAGACACAGAGACACACACAGAGACAGAGACAGATACACAGAGACGGAGCCACAGGGACAGAGACACAGAGACAGCGACACAGAGACACAAAGACAGAGACACAGAGACAGAGACACAGAGACAGAGACACAGATACAGAGACACAGAGACAGAGACACAGAGACAGGGACACAGAGACAGAGACACAGAGACAGAGACACAGAGACAGAGACACAGAGACAGAGACACAGAGACAGAGACACAGAGACAGAGACACAGAGACAGAGACACAGAGACAGAGACACAGAGACAGAGACACAGAGACAGAGACACAGAGACAGAGACACAGAGACAGAGACACAGAGACAGAGACACAGAGACAGAGACACAGAGACAGAGACACAGAGACAGAGACACAGAGACAGAGACACAGAGACAGAGACACAGAGACAGAGACACAGAGACAGAGACACAGAGACAGAGACACAGAGACAGAGACACAGAGACAGAGACACAGAGACAGAGACACAGAGACAGAGACACAGAGACAGAGACACAGAGACAGAGACACAGAGACAGAGACACAGAGACAGAGACACAGAGACAGAGACACAGAGACAGAGACACAGAGACAGAGACACAGAGACAGAGACACAGAGACAGAGACACAGAGACAGAGACACAGAGACAGAGACACAGAGACAGAGACACAGAGACAGAGACACAGAGACAGAGACACAGAGACAGAGACACAGAGACAGAGACAGAGACACAGAGACGGAGACACAGAGACAGAGACACAGAGACAGAGACACAAAGACAGAGACACAGAGACAGAGACACAGAGACAGAGACACAGAGACAGAGACACAGAGACAGAGACACAGAGACAGAGACACAGAGACAGAGACACTGGGACAGAGACACAGAGACAGAGACACAGAGACAGAGACACAGAGACAGAGACACAGAGACAGAGACACAGAGACAGAGACACAGAGACAGAGACAAAGAGACAGAGACACAGAGACAGAGACACTGGGACAGAGACACAGAGAGAGAAACACAGAGACGGATACACAGAGATAGAGACACAGGTATAGAGACACAGAGACAGAGGCACTGAGAAAGAGAAACAGAGACAGAGACACACAGAGAGAGAGACGGAGTCACAGAGACAGATACACAGAAACGGAGACACAGAGACAGAGACACTGAGGCAGAGACACGGAGACAGAGACACGGAGACAGAGACACAGAGACAGATACACAGAGACAGAGACAAAGTGAGAGAGACTGAGACACAGAGACGGAGACACAGGGACAGAGACACAGAGGCAGAAACACAGAGACAGATTCTCAGGGACAGAGACACAGAGACAGAGGCACAGAGACAGAGACACAGAGACAGGGACACAGAGACAGAGACGCAGAGACAGAGACGCAGAGACAGAGACAAAGAGACAGAGACACGGAGGCAGAGACACAGAGACAGAGATTCAGAGGCAGAGACACAGAGACAGAGACACAGATGCCGAGACACAGAGACGGTAACACAGGGACCGTGACACAGGGAGGGAGACACAGAGGCAGATACACAGAGACAGAGACAGAGACACAGAGACAGGGACGCAGAGAGAGTGACACAGAGAAGGAGCCACAGGGACAGAGACACCGAGACAGAGACACAGAGACAGGGACACATAGACAGAGACACCGAGACAGAGACACAGAGGCAGAGACACAGAGATAGAGAAGCAGAGACAGAGACAGAGACAGAGACACAGAGATAGATACACAGAGACAGAGACACAGAGACGGAGGCTCTGGGACAGAGACACAGAGACAGAGATTCAGAGGCAGAGACAGAGGCACAGAGACGGAGACACAGAGACAGAGACACAGAGACAGTGAGACAGAGAAGGAGACACAGAGACAGAGACACAGAGACAGAGAGACAGAGACAGAGACACAGAGACAGAGACACAGAGACAGAGACACAGAGACAGAGACACAGAGACAGAGGCACAGAGACAGAGACACAGAGACAGAGACACAGAGACAGAAACACAGAGACAGAGACACAGAGACAGAGACACAGAGACAGAGACACAGAGACAGAGACACAGAGACAGAGACACAGAGAGAGAAACACAGAGAAGGAGACACAGGTATAGAGACACAGAGAAAGAGAAACAGGGACAGAGAGTGAGACGGAGTCACAGAGACAGATACACAGAAACGGAGACACAGAGACAGAGACACTGAGGCAGAGACACGGAGACAGAGACACGGAGACAGAGACACAGAGACAGATACACAGAGACAGAGACAAAGTGAGAGAGACAGAGACACAGAGACGGAGACACAGGGACAGAGACACAGAGGCAGAAACACAGAGACAGATTCTCAGGGACAGAGACACAGAGACAGAGGCACAGAGACAGAGACACAGAGACAGGGACACAGAGACAGAGACGCAGAGACAGAGACGCAGAGACAGAGACAAAGAGACAGAGACACGGAGGCAGAGACATCGGTACAGAGACACAGAGGCAGAGACACAGAGACAGAGACAGAGACAGAGACACAGAGACAGAGACACAGAGACAGAGACACAGAGACAGAGACACAGAGACAGAGACACAGAGACAGAGACACAGAGACAGAGACAGAGACACAGAGACGGAGACACAGAGACAGAGACACAGAGACAGAGACACAAAGACAGAGACACAGAGACAGAGACACAGAGACAGAGACACAGAGACAGAGACACAGAGACAGAGACACAGAGACAGAGACACAGAGACAGAGACACAGAGACAGAGACACAGAGGCAGAGACACAGAGACATATACACAGAGACAGAGACACAGAGACAGAGACACAGAGACTGAGACACAGAGACAGAGACACAGAGACAGAGACACAGAGACAGAGACACAGAGACAGAGACACAGAGACAGAGATACAGAGACAGAGACAAAGAGACAGAGACACAGAGACAGAGACACTGGGACAGAGACACAGAGACAGAGATTCAGAGGCAGAGACACAGAGACAGAGACACAGATGCCGAGACACAGAGACGGTAACACAGGGACCGTGACACAGGGAGGGAGACACAGAGGCAGATACACAGAGACAGAGACAGAGACACAGAGACAGGGACGCAGAGAGAGTGACACAGAGAAGGAGCCACAGGGACAGAGACACCGAGACAGAGACACAGAGACAGAGACACAGAGACAGAGACACAGAGACAGAGACACAGAGACAGAGACACAGAGACAGAGACACAGAGACAGAGACACAGAGACAGAGACACAGAGACAGAGACACAGAGACAGAGACACAGAGACAGAGACACAGAGACAGAGACACAGAGACAGAGACACAGAGACAGAGACACAGAGACAGAGACACTGGGACAGAGACACAGAGACAGAGACACAGAGACAGAGACACAGAGACAGAGACACAGAGACAGAGACACAGAGACAGAGACACAGAGACAGAGACAAAGAGACAGAGACACAGAGACAGAGACACTGGGACAGAGACACAGAGAGAGAAACACAGAGACGGATACACAGAGATAGAGACACAGGTATAGAGACACAGAGACAGAGGCACTGAGAAAGAGAAACAGAGACAGAGACACACAGAGAGAGAGACGGAGTCACAGAGACAGATACACAGAAACGGAGACACAGAGACAGAGACACTGAGGCAGAGACACGGAGACAGAGACACGGAGACAGAGACACAGAGACAGATACACAGAGACAGAGACAAAGTGAGAGAGACAGAGACACAGAGACGGAGACACAGGGACAGAGACACAGAGGCAGAAACACAGAGACAGATTCTCAGGGACAGAGACACAGAGACAGAGGCACAGAGACAGAGACACAGAGACAGGGACACAGAGACAGAGACGCAGAGACAGAGACGCAGAGACAGAGACAAAGAGACAGAGACACGGAGGCAGAGACACAGAGACAGAGATTCAGAGGCAGAGACACAGAGACAGAGACACAGATGCCGAGACACAGAGACGGTAACACAGGGACCGTGACACAGGGAGGGAGACACAGAGGCAGATACACAGAGACAGAGACAGAGACACAGAGACAGGGACGCAGAGAGAGTGACACAGAGAAGGAGCCACAGGGACAGAGACACAGAGACAGAGACACAGAGACAGGGACACATAGCCAGAGACACCGAGACAGAGACACAGAGGCAGAGACACAGAGATAGAGAAGCAGAGACAGAGACAGAGACAGAGACACAGAGATAGATACACAGAGACAGAGACACAGAGACGGAGGCTCTGGGACAGAGACACAGAGACAGAGATTCAGAGGCAGAGACAGAGGCACAGAGACGGAGACACAGAGACAGAGACACAGAGACAGTGAGACAGAGAAGGAGACACAGAGACAGAGACACAGAGACAGAGAGACAGAGACAGAGACACAGGGACAGAGACACAGAGACAGAGACACAGAGACAGAGACACAGAGACAGAGGCACAGAGACAGAGACACAGAGACAGAGACACAGAGACAGAAACACAGAGACAGAGACACAGAGACAGAGACACAGAGACAGAGACACAGAGACAGAGACACAGAGACAGAGACACAGAGAGAGAAACACAGAGAAGGAGACACAGGTATAGAGACACAGAGAAAGAGAAACAGGGACAGAGAGTGAGACGGAGTCACAGAGACAGATACACAGAAACGGAGACACAGAGACAGAGACACTGAGGCAGAGACACGGAGACAGAGACACGGAGACAGAGACACAGAGACAGATACACAGAGACAGAGACAAAGTGAGAGAGACAGAGACACAGAGACGGAGACACAGGGACAGAGACACAGAGGCAGAAACACAGAGACAGATTCTCAGGGACAGAGACACAGAGACAGAGGCACAGAGACAGAGACACAGAGACAGGGACACAGAGACAGAGACGCAGAGACAGAGACGCAGAGACAGAGACAAAGAGACAGAGACACGGAGGCAGAGACATCGGTACAGAGACACAGAGGCAGAGACACAGAGACAGAGACAGAGACAGAGACACAGAGACAGATACACAGAGACAGAGAGACAGAGACACAGAGAGAGAGAGAGCGAGGCAGAGACACAGAGACAGAGAGACAGAGACAGAGGCATAGACACAGAGGCAGAGCCACAGAGACAGAGACACATAGACCGAGACGCAGACACCTATTCACGGATACGGCGACACAGGGACAGAGACGCAGAGACAGGGACACAGAGACAGAGATTCAGAGACAGAGACACAGAGACAGAGACACAGAGACAGAGACTCAGAGACAGAGACACAGAGACAGAGACACAGAGACAGAGACACAGAGACAGAGACACAGAGACAGAGACACAGAGACAGAGACACAGAGACAGAGACACAGAGACAGAGACACAGAGACAGAGACAAAGAGACAGAGACACAGAGACAGAGACACTGGGAGAGAGACACAGAGACAGAGATTCAGAGGCAGAGACACAGAGACAGAGACACAGATGCCGAGACACAGAGACAGAGACACAGAGACAGAGACACAGAGACAGAGACACAGAGACAGAGACACAGAGACACAGAGACAGAGACACAGAGACAGAGACACAGAGACAGAGACACAGAGACGGAGACATAGGGACGGAGACAGGGACACGGTGACATAGACACAGAGACAGAGGCACACAGACAGTGACACAGAGACGGAGACACAGAGACCGAGAAACAGAGACAGAGACACAGAGACATAGACACATAGACAGAGACACAGAGACAGAGACACAGAGACAGAGACAGAGACAGAGACAGAGACACAGAGACAGAGACTCAGAGACTGAGTCATACACGCAGGGACAGACACAGAGACACACACAGAGACGGAGACACAGGGACAGAGACACAGAGACAGGGACACAGAGACAGAGACACAGAGACAGAGACACAGAGACAGAGACATAGAGACAGAGACACAGAGACAGAGACACAGAGACAGAGACACAGCGAGAGGGACTCAGAGACAGGGACACAGAGACAGAGACAGAGACACAGAGACGCAGAGACAGATACACAGAGACAGAGACACAGAGACAGAGACACAGAGACAGAGACACAGAGACAGAGACACAGAGACCGAGACAGAGGCACAGAGACGGAGACACGGAGACAGAGACACAGAGGAGGGGACACAGGGACAGAGACACCGAGACAGAGACACAGAGGCAGAGACACAGAGAAAGAGAAGCAGAGACAGAGACAGAGACAGAGACAGAGACACAGAGATAGATACACAGAGACAGAGACACAGAGACGGAGGCTTTGGGACAGAGACAAAGAGACAGAGATTCAGAGGCAGAGACAGAGGCACAGAGACGGAGACACAGAGACAGAGACACAGAGACAGTGAGACAGAGAAGGAGACACAGAGACAGAGACACAGAGACAGAGAGACAGAGACAGAGACACAGAGACAGAGACACAGAGACAGAGACACAGAGACAGAGACACAGAGACAGAGACACAGAGACAGAGACACAGACTCAAAGACTCAGAGACAGAGACACGTAGACAGAGACACAGAGAGAGAGACACAGAGACACAGACACAGAGACAGAGACTGAGAGACAGAGATTCAGAGACAGAGACAGAGACACAGAGACAGATACTCAGAGACATAGACACAGAGACAGAGACACAGAGACAGAGACACAGAGACAGAGACACAGAGACAGAGACACAGAGACAGAGACACAGAGACAGAGACACAGAGACAGAGACACAGAGACAGAGACACAGAGACAGAGACAGAGAGACAGAGACACAGAGACAGAGACACAGAGACAGAGACACAGAGACAGAGACACAGAGACAGAGACACAGAGACACAGAGACAGAGACACAGAGACAGAGACACAGAGACAGAGACACAGAGACAGAGACACAGAGACAGAGACACAGAGACAGAGACACAGAGACAGAGACACAGAGACAGAGACACAGAGACAGAGACACAGAGACAGAGACACAGAGACAGAGACAGAGACACAGAGACAGAGACACAGAGACAGAGACACAGAGACAGAGACACAGAGACAGAGACACAGAGACAGAGACACAGAGACAGAGACACAGAGACAGAGACACAGAGACAGAGACACAGAGGCAGAGACACAGAGACAGAGACACAGAGACAGAGACACAGAGACAGAGACTCAGAGACAGAGACACAGAGACAGAGACACAGAGACAGAGACACAGATGCCGAGACACAGAGACGGTAACACAGGGACCGTGACACAGGGAGGGAGACACAGAGGCAGATACACAGAGACAGAGACAGAGACACAGAGACAGGGACGCAGAGAGAGTGACACAGAGAAGGAGCCACAGGGACAGAGACACCGAGACAGAGACACAGAGACAGGGACACATAGACAGAGACACAGAGACAGAGACTCAGAGACAGAGACAGAGGCACAGAGACGGAGACGCAGAGGCGGAGACACAGCGACAGAGACACAGAGACAGAGACACAGAGACCGAGACAGAGGCACAGAGACGGAGACACGGATACAGAGACACAGAGGAGGGGACACAGGGACAGAGACACCGAGACAGAGACACAGAGGCAGAGACACAGAGAAAGAGAAGCAGAGACAGAGACAGAGACAGAGACACAGAGTTAGATACACAGAGACAGAGACACAGAGACGGAGGCTCTGGGACAGAGACACAGAGACAGAGATTCAGAGGCAGAGACAGAGGCACAGAGACGGAGACACAGAGACAGAGACACAGAGACAGAGACACAGAGACAGAGAGACAGAGACAGAGACACAGAGACAGAGACACAGAGACAGAGACACAGAGACAGAGACACAGAGACAGAGACACAGAGACAGAGACACAGAGACAGAGACACAGAGACAGAGACACAGAGACAGAGACACAGAGACAGAGGCACAGAGACAGAGACACAGAGACAGAGACACAGAGACAGAGACACAGAGACAGAGACACAGAGACAGAGACACAGAGACAGAGACACAGACTGAAGGACACAGAGACAGAGACACAGAGACAGAGACACAGAGACAGAGACACAGAGACAGAGACACAGAGACAGAGACACACAGACAGAGACACAGAGACAGAGACACAGAGGCAGAGACACAGAGGCAGAGACACAGAGACATAGACACAGAGACAGAGACACAGAGACAGAGACACAGAGACAGAGACACAGAGACAGGGACACAGAGACAGAGACGCAGAGACAGAGACGCAGAGACAGAGACAAAGAGACAGAGACACGGAGACAGAAACACAGAGACAGAGACACAGAGACAGAGACACAGAGACAGAGACACAGAGACAGAGACACAGAGAGAGAAACACAGAGACGGATACACAGAGATAGAGACACAGGTATAGAGACACAGAGACAGAGGCACTGAGAAAGAGAAACAGAGACAGAGACACAGAGAGAGAAACACAGAGAAGGAGACACAGGTATAGAGACACAGAGAAAGAGAAACAGGGACAGAGAGAGAGACGGAGTCACAGAGACAGATACACAGAAACGGAGACACAGAGACAGAGACACTGAGGCAGAGACACGGAGACAGAGACACGGAGACAGAGACACAGAGGCAGAGACACAGAGGCAGAGACACAGAGACATAGACACACAGACAGAGACACAGAGACAGAGACACAGAGACAGGGACACATAGACAGAGACACAGAGACAGAGACTCAGAGACAGAGACAGAGGCACAGAGACGGAGACGCAGAGGCGGAGACACAGCGACAGAGACACAGAGACAGAGACACAGAGACCGAGACAGAGGCACAGAGACGGAGACACGGAGACAGAGACACAGAGGAGGGGACACAGGGACAGAGACACCGAGACAGAGACACAGAGGCAGAGACACAGAGAAAGAGAAGCAGAGACAGAGACAGAGACAGAGACACAGAGTTAGATACACAGAGACAGAGACACAGAGACGGAGGCTCTGGGACAGAGACACAGAGACAGAGATTCAGAGGCAGAGACAGAGGCACAGAGACGGAGACACAGAGACAGAGACACAGAGACAGAGACACAGAGACAGAGAGACAGAGACAGAGACACAGAGACAGAGACACAGAGACAGAGACACAGAGACAGAGACACAGAGACAGAGACACAGAGACAGAGACACAGAGACAGAGACACAGAGACAGAGACACAGAGACAGAGACACAGAGACAGAGGCACAGAGACAGAGACACAGAGACAGAGACACAGAGACAGAGACACAGAGACAGAGACACAGAGACAGAGACACAGAGACAGAGACACAGACTGAAGGACACAGAGACAGAGACACAGAGACAGAGACACAGAGACAGAGACACAGAGACAGAGACACAGAGACAGAGACACACAGACAGAGACACAGAGACAGAGACACAGAGGCAGAGACACAGAGGCAGAGACACAGAGACATAGACACAGAGACAGAGACACAGAGACAGAGACACAGAGACAGAGACACAGAGACAGGGACACAGAGACAGAGACGCAGAGACAGAGACGCAGAGACAGAGACAAAGAGACAGAGACACGGAGACAGAAACACAGAGACAGAGACACAGAGACAGAGACACAGAGACAGAGACACAGAGACAGAGACACAGAGAGAGAAACACAGAGACGGATACACAGAGATAGAGACACAGGTATAGAGACACAGAGACAGAGGCACTGAGAAAGAGAAACAGAGACAGAGACACAGAGAGAGAAACACAGAGAAGGAGACACAGGTATAGAGACACAGAGAAAGAGAAACAGGGACAGAGAGAGAGACGGAGTCACAGAGACAGATACACAGAAACGGAGACACAGAGACAGAGACACTGAGGCAGAGACACGGAGACAGAGACACGGAGACAGAGACACAGAGACAGATACACAGAGACAGAGACAAAGTGAGAGAGACAGAGACACAGAGACGGAGACACAGGGACAGAGACACAGAGGCAGAAACACAGAGACAGATTCTCAGGGACAGAGACACAGAGACAGAGGCACAGAGACAGAGACACAGAGACAGGGACACAGAGACAGAGACGCAGAGACAGAGACGCAGAGACAGAGACAAGGAGACAGAGACACGGAGGCAGAGACATCGGTACAGAGACACAGAGGCAGAGACACAGAGACAGAGACAGAGACAGAGACACAGAGACAGATACACAGAGACAGAGAGACAGAGACACAGAGAGAGAGAGAGCGAGGCAGAGACACAGAGACAGAGACAGAGACAGAGACACAGAGACAGATACACAGAGACAGAGAGACAGAGACACAGAGAGAGAGAGAGCGAGGCAGAGACACAGAGACAGAGAGACAGAGACAGAGGCATAGACACAGAGGCAGAGGCACAGGGACAGAGACACATAGACCGAGACGCAGACACCTATTCACGGATACGGCGACACAGGGACAGAGACGCAGAGACAGGGACACAGAGACAGAGATTCAGAGACAGAGACAGAGAGACAGAGACACAGAGACAGAGAATCAGAGACAGAGACACAGAGACAGAGACACAGAGACAGAGACACAGAGACCGAGACACAGAGACAGAGACACAGAGACAGAGACACAGAGACAGAGACACAGAGACAGAGACACAGAGACAGAGACAAAGAGACAGAGACACAGAGACAGAGACACTGGGACAGAGACACAGAGACAGAGATTCAGAGGCAGAGACACAGAGACAGAGACACAGATGCCGAGACACAGAGACAGAGACACTGAGACAGAGACACAGAGACAGAGACACAGAGACAGAGACACAGAGACACAGAGACAGAGACACAGAGACAGAGACACAGAGACAGAGACACAGAAACGGAGACATAGGGACGGAGACAGGGACACGGTGACATAGACACAGAGACAGAGGCACACAGACAGTGACACAGAGACGGAGACACAGAGACCGAGAAACAGAGACAGAGACACAGAGACATAGACACATAGACAGAGACACAGAGACAGAGACACAGAGACAGAGACAGAGACAGAGACAGAGACACAGAGACAGAGACTCAGAGACTGAGTCATACACACAGGGACAGACACAGAGACACACACAGAGACGGAGACAGATACACAGAGACGGAGACACAGGGACAGAGACACAGAGACAGGGACACAGAGACAGAGACACAGAGACAGAGACACAGAGACAGAGACACAGCGACAGAGACACAGAGACAGAGACACAGAGACAGAGGCACAGAGACAGAGACACAGAGACAGAGACACAGAGACAGAGACACAGAGACAGAGACACAGAGACAGAGACACAGAGACAGAGACACAGAGAGAGAAACACAGAGAAGGAGACACAGGTATAGAGACACAGAGAAAGAGAAACAGGGACAGAGAGAGAGACGGAGTCACAGAGACAGATACACAGAAACGGAGACACAGAGACAGAGACACTGAGGCAGAGACACGGAGACAGAGACACGGAGACAGAGACACAGAGACAGATACACAGAGACAGAGACAAAGTGAGAGAGACAGAGACACAGAGACGGAGACACAGGGACAGAGACACAGAGGCAGAAACACAGAGACAGATTCTCAGGGACAGAGACACAGAGACAGAGGCACAGAGACAGAGACACAGAGACAGGGACACAGAGACAGAGACGCAGAGACAGAGACAAAGAGACAGAGACACGGAGGCAGAGACATCGGTACAGAGACACAGAGGCAGAGACACAGAGACAGAGACAGAGACAGAGACACAGAGACAGATACACAGAGACAGAGAGACAGAGACACAGGGAGAGAGAGAGCGAGGCAGAGACACAGAGACAGAGAGACAGAGACAGAGGCATAGACACAGAGGCAGAGGCACAGAGACAGAGACACATAGACCGAGACGCAGACACCTATTCACGGATACGGCGACACAGGGACAGAGACGCAGAGACAGGGACACAGAGACAGAGATTCAGAGACAGAGACACAGAGACAGAGACACAGAGACAGAGAATCAGAGACAGAGACACAGAGACAGAGACACAGAGAGAGAAGCACAGAGAAGGAGACACAGGTATAGAGACACAGAGAAAGAGAAACAGGGACAGAGAGAGAGACGGAGTCACAGAGACAGATACACAGAGACAGAGACACTGGGAGAGAGACACAGAGACAGAGATTCAGAGGCAGAGACACAGAGACAGAGACACAGATGCCGAGACACAGAGACAGAGACACAGAGACAGAGACACAGAGACAGAGACACAGAGACACAGAGACAGAGACACAGAGACAGAGACACAGAGACAGAGACACAGAGACAGAGACACAGAGACGGAGACATAGGGACGGAGACAGGGACACGGTGACATAGACACAGAGACAGAGGCACACAGACAGTGACACAGAGACGGAGACACAGAGACCGAGAAACAGAGACAGAGACACAGAGACATAGACACATAGACAGAGACACAGAGACAGAGACACAGAGACAGAGACACAGAGACAGAGACAGAGACAGAGACAGAGACAGAGACAGAGACACAGAGACAGAGACTCAGAGACTGAGTCATACACACAGGGGCAGACACAGAGACACACACAGAGACAGAGACATATACACAGAGACGGAGACACAGGGACAGAGACACAGAGACAGGGACACAGAGACAGAGACACAGAGACAGAGACACAGAGACAGAGACATAGAGACAGAGACACAGAGACAGAGACACAGAGACAGAGACACAGCGAGAGGGACTCAGAGACAGGGACACAGAGACAGAGACAGAGACACAGAGACGCAGAGACAGATACACAGAGACAGGGACACAGAGACAGAGACACAGAGACAGAGACACAGAGACAGAGACACAGCGACAGAGACACAGAGACAGAGACACAGAGACAGAGGCACAGAGACAGAGACACAGAGACAGAGACACAGAGACAGAGACACAGAGACAGAGACACAGAGACAGAGACACAGAGACAGAGACACAGACTGAAGGACACAGAGACAGAGACACAGAGACAGAGACACAGAGACAGAGACACAGAGACAGAGACACAGAGACAGAGACACAGAGACAGAGACACAGAGACAGAGACACAGAGACAGAGACACAGAGACAGAGACACAGAGACAGAGACACAGAGGCAGAGACACAGAGACATAGACACAGAGACAGAGACACAGAGACAGAGACACAGTGACAGAGACACAGAGACAGAGACACAGAGACCGAGACAGAGGCACAGAGACGGAGACACGGAGACAGAGACACAGAGGAGGGGACACAGGGACAGAGACACCGAGACAGAGACACAGAGGCAGAGACACAGAGAAAGAGAAGCAGAGACAGAGACAGAGACAGAGACAGAGACACAGAGATAGATACACAGAGACAGAGACACAGAGACGGAGGCTTTGGGACAGAGACAAAGAGACAGAGATTCAGAGGCAGAGACAGAGGCACAGAGACGGAGACACAGAGACAGAGACACAGAGACAGTGAGACAGAGAAGGAGACACAGAGACAGAGACACAGAGACAGAGAGACAGAGACAGAGACACAGAGGCAGAGACACAGAGACAGAGACACAGAGACAGAGACACAGAGACAGAGACACAGACTCAAGGACACAGAGACAGAGACACGTAGACAGAGACACAGAGAGAGAGACACAGAGACAGAGACTGAGAGACAGAGATTCAGAGACAGAGACAGAGACACAGAGACAGATACTCAGAGACATAGACACAGAGACAGAGACACAGAGACAGAGACACAGAGACAGAGACACAGAGACAGAGACACAGAGACAGAGACACAGAGACAGAGACACAGAGACAGAGACACAGAGGCAGAGACACAGAGACAGAGACACAGAGACAGAGACACAGAGACAGAGACACAGAGACAGAGACACAGAGACAGAGACACAGAGACAGAGACACAGAGACAGAGACACAGAGACAGAGACACAGAGACAGAGACACAGAGACAGAGACACAGAGACAGAGACACAGAGACAGAGACACAGAGACAGAGACACAGAGACAGAGACAGAGACAGAGACACAGAGACAGAGACTCAGAGACTGAGTCATACACACAGGGACAGACACAGAGACACACACACAGAGACAGAGACAGATACACAGAGACGGAGCCACAGGGACAGAGACACAGAGACAGCGACACAGAGACAGAGACACAGAGACAGAGACACAGAGACAGAGACACAGCGACAGAGACACAGACACAGAGACACACACACAGAGACAGAGACAGATACACAGAGACGGAGCCACAGGGACAGAGACACAGAGACAGCGACACAGAGACACAGAGACAGAGACACAGAGACAGAGACACAGAGACAGAGACACAGAGACAGAGACACAGAGACAGAGACACAGAGACAGGGACACAGAGACAGAGACACAGAGACAGAGACACAGAGACAGAGACACAGAGACAGAGACACAGAGACAGAGACACAGAGACAGAGACACAGAGACAGAGACACAGAGACAGAGACACAGAGACAGAGACACAGAGACAGAGACACAGAGACAGAGACACAGAGACAGAGACACAGAGACAGAGACACAGAGACAGAGACACAGAGACAGAGACACAGAGACAGAGACACAGAGACAGAGACACAGAGACAGAGACACAGAGACAGAGACACAGAGACAGAGACACAGAGACAGAGACACAGAGACAGAGACACAGAGACAGAGACACAGAGACAGAGACACAGAGACAGAGACAGAGACACAGAGACGGAGACACAGAGACAGAGACACAGAGACACAGAGACAGAGACACAGAGACAGAGACACAGAGACAGAGACACAGAGACAGAGACACAGAGACAGAGACACAGAGGCAGAGACACAGAGACATAGACACAGAGACAGAGACACAGAGACAGAGACACAGAGACTGAGACACAGAGACAGAGACACAGAGACAGAGACACAGAGACAGAGACACAGAGACAGAGACACAGAGACAGAGATACAGAGACAGAGACAAAGAGACAGAGACACAGAGACAGAGACACTGGGACAGAGACACAGAGACAGAGATTCAGAGGCAGAGACACAGAGACAGAGACACAGATGCCGAGACACAGAGACGGTAACACAGGGACCGTGACACAGGGAGGGAGACACAGAGGCAGATACACAGAGACAGAGACAGAGACACAGAGACAGGGACGCAGAGAGAGTGACACAGAGAAGGAGCCACAGGGACAGAGACACCGAGACAGAGACACAGAGACAGAGACACAGAGACAGAGACACAGAGACAGAGACACAGAGACAGAGACACAGAGACAGAGACACAGAGACAGAGACACAGAGACAGAGACACAGAGACAGAGACACAGAGACAGAGACACAGAGACAGAGACACAGAGACAGAGACACAGAGACAGAGACACAGAGACAGAGACACAGAGACAGAGACACAGAGACAGAGACACAGAGACAGAGACACAGAGACAGAGACACAGAGACAGAGACACAGAGACAGAGACACAGAGACAGAGACAGAGACAGAGACACAGAGACAGAGACTCAGAGACTGAGTCATACACACAGGGACAGACACAGAGACACACACACAGAGACAGAGACAGATACACAGAGACGGAGCCACAGGGACAGAGACACAGAGACAGCGACACAGAGACAGAGACACAGAGACAGAGACACAGAGACAGAGACACAGCGACAGAGACACAGACACAGAGACACACACACAGAGACAGAGACAGATACACAGAGACGGAGCCACAGGGACAGAGACACAGAGACAGCGACACAGAGACACAGAGACAGAGACACAGAGACAGAGACACAGAGACAGAGACACAGAGACAGAGACACAGAGACAGAGACACAGAGACAGAGACACAGAGACAGGGACACAGAGACAGAGACACAGAGACAGAGACACAGAGACAGAGACACAGAGACAGAGACACAGAGACAGAGACACAGAGACAGAGACCCAGAGACAGAGACACAGAGACAGAGACAGAGACACAGAGACGGAGACACAGAGACAGAGACACAGAGACAGAGACACAAAGACAGAGACACAGAGACAGAGACACAGAGACAGAGACACAGAGACAGAGACACAGAGACAGAGACACAGAGACAGAGACACAGAGGCAGAGACACAGAGACATAGACACAGAGACAGAGACACAGAGACAGAGACACAGAGACTGAGACACAGAGACAGAGACACAGAGACAGAGACACAGAGACAGAGACACAGAGACAGAGACACAGAGACAGAGACACAGAGACAGAGATACAGAGACAGAGACAAAGAGACAGAGACACAGAGACAGAGACACTGGGACAGAGACACAGAGACAGAGATTCAGAGGCAGAGACACAGAGACAGAGACACAGATGCCGAGACACAGAGACGGTAACACAGGGACCGTGACACAGGGAGGGAGACACAGAGGCAGATACACAGAGACAGAGACAGAGACACAGAGACAGGGACGCAGAGAGAGTGACACAGAGAAGGAGCCACAGGGACAGAGACACCGAGACAGAGACACAGAGACAGAGACACAGAGACAGAGACACAGAGACAGAGACACAGAGACAGAGACACAGAGACAGAGACACAGAGACAGAGACACAGAGACAGAGACACAGAGACAGAGACACAGAGACAGAGACACAGAGACAGAGACAGAGACACTGGGACAGAGACACAGAGACAGAGACACAGAGACAGAGACACAGAGACAGAGACACAGAGACAGAGACACAGAGACAGAGACACAGAGACAGAGACACAGAGACAGAGACAAAGAGACAGAGACACAGAGACAGAGACACTGGGACAGAGACACAGAGAGAGAAACACAGAGACGGATACACAGAGATAGAGACACAGGTATAGAGACACAGAGACAGAGGCACTGAGAAAGAGAAACAGAGACAGAGACACACAGAGAGAGAGACGGAGTCACAGAGACAGATACACAGAAACGGAGACACAGAGACAGAGACACTGAGGCAGAGACACGGAGACAGAGACACGGAGACAGAGACACAGAGACAGATACACAGAGACAGAGACAAAGTGAGAGAGACAGAGACACAGAGACGGAGACACAGGGACAGAGACACAGAGGCAGAAACACAGAGACAGATTCTCAGGGACAGAGACACAGAGACAGAGGCACAGAGACAGAGACACAGAGACAGGGACACAGAGACAGAGACGCAGAGACAGAGACGCAGAGACAGAGACAAAGAGACAGAGACACGGAGGCAGAGACACAGAGACAGAGATTCAGAGGCAGAGACACAGAGACAGAGACACAGATGCCGAGACACAGAGACGGTAACACAGGGACCGTGACACAGGGAGGGAGACACAGAGGCAGATACACAGAGACAGAGACAGAGACACAGAGACAGGGACGCAGAGAGAGTGACACAGAGAAGGAGCCACAGGGACAGAGACACCGAGACAGAGACACAGAGACAGGGACACATAGACAGAGACACCGAGACAGAGACACAGAGGCAGAGACACAGAGAAAGAGAAGCAGAGACAGAGACAGAGACAGAGACACAGAGATAGATACACAGAGACAGAGACACAGAGACGGAGGCTCTGGGACAGAGACACAGAGACAGAGATTCAGAGGCAGAGACAGAGGCACAGAGACGGAGACACAGAGACAGAGACACAGAGACAGTGAGACAGAGAAGGAGACACAGAGACAGAGACACAGAGACAGAGAGACAGAGACAGAGACACAGAGACAGAGACACAGAGACAGAGACACAGAGACAGAGACACAGAGACAGAGACACAGAGACAGAGACACAGAGACAGAGACACAGAGACAGAAACACAGAGACAGAGACACAGAGACAGAGACACAGAGACAGAGACACAGAGACAGAGACACAGAGAGAGAAACACAGAGAAGGAGACACAGGTATAGAGACACAGAGAAAGAGAAACAGGGACAGAGAGAGAGACGGAGTCACAGAGACAGATACACAGAAACGGAGACACAGAGACAGAGACACTGAGGCAGAGACACGGAGACAGAGACACGGAGACAGAGACACAGAGACAGATACACAGAGACAGAGACAAAGTGAGAGAGACAGAGACACAGAGACGGAGACACAGGGACAGAGACACAGAGGCAGAAACACAGAGACAGATTCTCAGGGACAGAGACACAGAGACAGAGGCACAGAGACAGAGACACAGAGACAGGGACACAGAGACAGAGACGCAGAGACAGAGACAAAGAGACAGAGACACGGAGGCAGAGACATCGGTACAGAGACACAGAGGCAGAGACACAGAGACAGAGACAGAGACAGAGACACAGAGACAGAAACACAGAGACAGAGACACAGAGACAGAGACACAGAGACAGAGACACAGAGACAGAGACACAGAGAGAGAAACACAGAGAAGGAGACACAGGTATAGAGACACAGAGAAAGAGAAACAGGGACAGAGAGAGAGACGGAGTCACAGAGACAGATACACAGAGACAGAGACACTGGGAGAGAGACACAGAGACAGAGATTCAGAGGCAGAGACACAGAGACAGAGACACAGATGCCGAGACACAGAGACAGAGACACAGAGACAGAGACACAGAGACAGAGACACAGAGACACAGAGACAGAGACACAGAGACAGAGACACAGAGACAGAGACACAGAGACAGAGACACAGAGACGGAGACATAGGGACGGAGACAGGGACACGGTGACATAGACACAGAGACAGAGGCACACAGACAGTGACACAGAGACGGAGACACAGAGACCGAGAAACAGAGACAGAGACACAGAGACATAGACACATAGACAGAGACACAGAGACAGAGACACAGAGACAGAGACACAGAGACAGAGACAGAGACAGAGACAGAGACAGAGACAGAGACAGAGACACAGAGACAGAGACTCAGAGACTGAGTCATACACACAGGGACAGACACAGAGACACACACAGAGACAGAGACATATACACAGAGACGGAGACACAGGGACAGAGACACAGAGACAGGGACACAGAGACAGAGACACAGAGACAGAGACACAGAGACAGAGACATAGAGACAGAGACACAGAGACAGAGACACAGAGACAGAGACACAGCGAGAGGGACTCAGAGACAGGGACACAGAGACAGAGACAGAGACACAGAGACGCAGAGACAGATACACAGGGACAGGGACACAGAGACAGAGACACAGAGACAGAGACACAGAGACAGAGACACAGCGACAGAGACACAGAGACAGAGACACAGAGACAGAGGCACAGAGACAGAGACACAGAGACAGAGACACAGAGACAGAGACACAGAGACAGAGACACAGAGACAGAGACACAGAGACAGAGACACAGACTGAAGGACACAGAGACAGAGACACAGAGACAGAGACACAGAGACAGAGACACAGAGACAGAGACACAGAGACAGAGACACAGAGACAGAGACACAGAGACAGAGACACAGAGACAGAGACACAGAGACAGAGACACAGAGACAGAGACACAGAGGCAGAGACACAGAGACATAGACACAGAGACAGAGACACAGAGACAGAGACACAGTGACAGAGACACAGAGACAGAGACACAGAGACCGAGACAGAGGCACAGAGACGGAGACACGGAGACAGAGACACAGAGGAGGGGACACAGGGACAGAGACACCGAGACAGAGACACAGAGGCAGAGACACAGAGAAAGAGAAGCAGAGACAGAGACAGAGACAGAGACAGAGACACAGAGATAGATACACAGAGACAGAGACACAGAGACGGAGGCTTTGGGACAGAGACAAAGAGACAGAGATTCAGAGGCAGAGACAGAGGCACAGAGACGGAGACACAGAGACAGAGACACAGAGACAGTGAGACAGAGAAGGAGACACAGAGACAGAGACACAGAGACAGTGAGACAGAGACAGAGACACAGAGGCAGAGACACAGAGACAGAGACACAGAGACAGAGACACAGAGACAGAGACACAGACTCAAGGACACAGAGACAGAGACACGTAGACAGAGACACAGAGAGAGAGACACAGAGACAGAGACTGAGAGACAGAGATTCAGAGACAGAGACAGAGACACAGAGACAGATTCTCAGAGACATAGACACAGAGACAGAGACACGGAGACAGAGACACAGAGACAGAGACACAGAGACAGAGACACAGAGACAGAGACACAGAGACAGAGACACAGAGACAGAGACACAGAGACAGAGACACAGAGGCAGAGACACAGAGACAGAGACACAGAGACAGAGACACAGAGACAGAGACACAGAGACAGAGACACAGAGACAGAGACACAGAGACAGAGACACAGAGACAGAGACACAGAGACAGAGACACAGAGACAGAGACACAGAGACAGAGACACAGAGACAGAGACACAGAGACAGAGACACAGAGACAGAGACACAGAGACAGAGACACAGAGACAGAGACACAGAGACAGAGACAGAGACACAGAGACAGAGACACAGAGACAGAGACACAGAGACAGAGACACAGAGACAGAGACATAGAGACAGAGACACAGAGACAGAGACACAGAGACAGAGACACAGAGACGGAGACACGGAGACAGAGACACAGAGACAGAGACAGAGACACAGAGACAGAGACACAGAGACAGAGACACAGAGACAGAGACACAGAGACAGAGACACAGAGACAGAGACACAGAGACAGAGACACAGAGACAGTGACACAGAGACAGAGACACAGAGACAGAGACACAGAGGCAGAGACACAGAGACAGAGACACAGAGACAGAGACACAGAGACAGAGACACAGAGACAGAGACTCAGAGACAGAGACACAGAGACAGAGACACAGAGACAGAGACACAGAGACAGAGACACAGAGACAGAGACACAGAGACAGAGACACAGAGACAGAGACAAAGAGACAGAGACACAGAGACAGAGACACTGGGACAGAGACACAGAGACAGAGATTCATAGGCAGAGACACAGAGACAGAGACACAGATGCCGAGACACAGAGACGGTAACACAGGGACCGTGACACAGGGAGGGAGACACAGAGGCAGATACACAGAGACAGAGACAGAGACACAGAGACAGGGACGCAGAGAGAGTGACACAGAGAAGGAGCCACAGGGACAGAGACACCGAGACAGAGACACAGAGACAGGGACACATAGACAGAGACACAGAGACAGAGACTCAGAGACAGAGACAGAGGCACAGAGACGGAGACGCAGAGGCGGAGACACAGCGACAGAGACACAGAGACAGAGACACAGAGACCGAGACAGAGGCACAGAGACGGAGACACGGAGACAGAGACACAGAGGAGGGGACACAGGGACAGAGACACCGAGACAGAGACACAGAGGCAGAGACACAGAGAAAGAGAAGCAGAGACAGAGACAGAGACAGAGACACAGAGATAGATACACAGAGACAGAGACACAGAGACGGAGGCTCTGGGACAGAGACACAGAGACAGAGATTCAGAGGCAGAGACAGAGGCACAGAGACGGAGACACAGAGACAGAGACACAGAGACAGAGACACAGAGACAGAGAGACAGAGACAGGGACACAGAGACAGAGACACAGAGACAGAGACACAGAGACAGAGACACAGAGACAGAGACACAGAGACAGAGACGCAGAGACAGAAACACAGAGACAGAGACACAGAGACAGAGACACAGAGACAGAGACACAGAGAGAGAAACACAGAGACGGATACACAGAGATAGAGACACAGGTATAGAGACACAGAGACAGAGGCACTGAGAAAGAGAAACAGAGACAGAGACACAGAGAGAGAAACACAGAGAAGGAGACACAGGTATAGAGACACAGAGAAAGAGAAACAGGGACAGAGAGGGAGACGGAGTCACAGAGACAGATACACAGAAACGGAGACACAGAGACAGAGACACTGAGGCAGAGACACGGAGACAAGGACGCAGAGAGAGTGACACAGAGAGGGAGCCACAGGGACAGAGACACCGAGACAGAGACACAGAGACAGAGACACAGAGACAGAGACACAGAGACAGAGACACAGAGACAGAGACACAGAGACAGAGACACAGAGACAGAGACACAGAGACAGAGACACAGAGACAGAGGCACAGAGACAGAGACACGGAGACAGAGACACAGAGACAGATACACAGAGACAGAGACAAAGTGAGAGCGAGAGAGACACAGAGACGGAGACAAAGGGACAGAGACACAGAGGCAGAAACACAGAGACAGATTCTCAGGGACAGAGACACAGAGACAGAGGCACAGAGACAGAGACACAGAGACAGGGACAGAGAGATAGAGACGCAGAGACAGAGACGCAGAGACAGAGACAAAGAGACAGAGACACGGAGGCAGAGACACGGAGACAGGGACGCAGAGAGAGTGACACAGAGAGGGAGCCACAGGGACAGAGACACCGAGACAGAGACACAGAGACAGAGACACAGAGACAGAGACACAGAGACAGATACACAGAGACAGAGAGACAGAGACAGAGACACAGAGAGAGAAACACAGAGAAGGAGACACAGGTATAGAGACACAGAGAAAGAGAAACAGGGACAGAGAGAGAGACGGAGTCACAGAGACAGATACACAGAGACAGATACACAGAAACGGAGACACAGAGACAGAGACACTGAGGCAGAGACACGGAGACAGAGACACGGAGACAGAGACACAGAGACAGATACACAGAGACAGAGACAAAGTGAGAGAGACAGAGACACAGAGACGGAGACACAGGGACAGAGACACAGAGGCAGAAACACAGAGACAGATTCTCAGGGACAGAGACACAGAGACAGAGGCACAGAGACAGAGACACAGAGACAGGGATACAGAGACAGAGACGCAGAGACAGAGACGCAGAGACAGAGACAAAGAGACAGAGACACGGAGGCAGAGACATCGGTACAGAGACACAGAGGCAGAGACACAGAGACAGAGACAGAGACAGAGACACAGAGACAGATACACAGAGACAGAGAGACAGAGACACAGAGAGAGAGAGAGCGAGGCAGAGACACAGAGACAGAGAGACAGAGACAGAGGCATAGACACAGAGGCAGAGGCACAGAGACAGAGACACATAGACCGAGACGCAGACACCTATTCACGGATACGGCGACACAGGGACAGAGACGCAGAGACAGGGACACAGAGACAGAGATTCAGAGACAGAGACACAGAGACAGAGACACAGAGACAGAGACTCAGAGACAGAGACACAGAGACAGAGACACAGAGACAGAGACACAGAGACAGAGACACAGAGACAGAGGCACAGAGACAGAGACACAGAGACAGAGACACAGAGACAGAGACACAGAGACAGAGACACAGAGACAGAGACACAGAGACAGAGACACAGACTGAAGGACACAGAGACAGAGACACAGAGACAGAGACACAGAGACAGAGACACAGAGACAGAGACACAGAGACAGAGACACAGAGACAGAGACACAGAGACAGAGACACAGAGGCAGAGACACAGAGACATAGACACAGAGACAGAGACACAGAGACAGAGACACAGTGACAGAGACACAGAGACAGAGACACAGAGACCGAGACAGAGGCACAGAGACGGAGACACGGAGACAGAGACACAGAGGAGGGGACACAGGGACAGAGACACCGAGACAGAGACACAGAGGCAGAGACACAGAGAAAGAGAAGCAGAGACAGAGACAGAGACAGAGACAGAGACACAGAGATAGATACACAGAGACAGAGACACAGAGACGGAGGCTTTGGGACAGAGACAAAGAGACAGAGATTCAGAGGCAGAGACAGAGGCACAGAGACGGAGACACAGAGACAGAGACACAGAGACAGTGAGACAGAGAAGGAGACACAGAGACAGAGACACAGAGACAGAGAGACAGAGACAGAGACACAGAGGCAGAGACACAGAGACAGAGACACAGAGACAGAGACACAGAGACAGAGACACAGACTCAAGGACACAGAGACAGAGACACGTAGACAGAGACACAGAGAGAGAGACACAGAGACAGAGACTGAGAGACAGAGATTCAGAGACAGAGACAGAGACACAGAGACAGATACTCAGAGACATAGACACAGAGACAGAGACACAGAGACAGAGACACAGAGACAGAGACACAGAGACAGAGACACAGAGACAGAGACACAGAGACAGAGACACAGAGACAGAGACACAGAGACAGAGACACAGAGGCAGAGACACAGAGACAGAGACACAGAGACAGAGACACAGAGACAGAGACACAGAGACAGAGACACAGAGACAGAGACACAGAGACAGAGACACAGAGACAGAGACACAGAGACAGAGACACAGAGACAGAGACACAGAGACAGAGACACAGAGACAGAGACACAGAGACAGAGACACAGAGACAGAGACACAGAGACAGAGACAGAGACAGAGACACAGAGACAGAGACTCAGAGACTGAGTCATACACACAGGGACAGACACAGAGACACACACACAGAGACAGAGACAGATACACAGAGACGGAGCCACAGGGACAGAGACACAGAGACAGCGACACAGAGACAGAGACACAGAGACAGAGACACAGAGACAGAGACACAGCGACAGAGACACAGACACAGAGACACACACACAGAGACAGAGACAGATACACAGAGACGGAGCCACAGGGACAGAGACACAGAGACAGCGACACAGAGACACAGAGACAGAGACACAGAGACAGAGACACAGAGACAGAGACACAGAGACAGAGACACAGAGACAGAGACACAGAGACAGGGACACAGAGACAGAGACACAGAGACAGAGACACAGAGACAGAGACACAGAGACAGAGACACAGAGACAGAGACACAGAGACAGAGACACAGAGACAGAGACACAGAGACAGAGACACAGAGACAGAGACACAGAGACAGAGACACAGAGACAGAGACACAGAGACAGAGACACAGAGACAGAGACACAGAGACAGAGACACAGAGACAGAGACACAGAGACAGAGACACAGAGACAGAGACACAGAGACAGAGACACAGAGACAGAGACACAGAGACAGAGACACAGAGACAGAGACACAGAGACAGAGACACAGAGACAGAGACACAGAGACAGAGACACAGAGACAGAGACACAGAGACAGAGACAGAGACACAGAGACGGAGACACAGAGACAGAGACACAGAGACACAGAGACAGAGACACAGAGACAGAGACACAGAGACAGAGACACAGAGACAGAGACACAGAGACAGAGACACAGAGGCAGAGACACAGAGACATAGACACAGAGACAGAGACACAGAGACAGAGACACAGAGACTGAGACACAGAGACAGAGACACAGAGACAGAGACACAGAGACAGAGACACAGAGACAGAGACACAGAGACAGAGATACAGAGACAGAGACAAAGAGACAGAGACACAGAGACAGAGACACTGGGACAGAGACACAGAGACAGAGATTCAGAGGCAGAGACACAGAGACAGAGACACAGATGCCGAGACACAGAGACGGTAACACAGGGACCGTGACACAGGGAGGGAGACACAGAGGCAGATACACAGAGACAGAGACAGAGACACAGAGACAGGGACGCAGAGAGAGTGACACAGAGAAGGAGCCACAGGGACAGAGACACCGAGACAGAGACACAGAGACAGAGACACAGAGACAGAGACACAGAGACAGAGACACAGAGACAGAGACACAGAGACAGAGACACAGAGACAGAGACACAGAGACAGAGACACAGAGACAGAGACACAGAGACAGAGACACAGAGACAGAGACACAGAGACAGAGACACAGAGACAGAGACACAGAGACAGAGACACAGAGACAGAGACACAGAGACAGAGACACAGAGACAGAGACACAGAGACAGAGACACAGAGACAGAGACACAGAGACAGAGACACAGAGACAGAGACACAGAGACAGAGACAGAGACAGAGACACAGAGACAGAGACTCAGAGACTGAGTCATACACACAGGGACAGACACAGAGACACACACACAGAGACAGAGACAGATACACAGAGACGGAGCCACAGGGACAGAGACACAGAGACAGCGACACAGAGACAGAGACACAGAGACAGAGACACAGAGACAGAGACACAGCGACAGAGACACAGACACAGAGACACACACACAGAGACAGAGACAGATACACAGAGACGGAGCCACAGGGACAGAGACACAGAGACAGCGACACAGAGACACAGAGACAGAGACACAGAGACAGAGACACAGAGACAGAGACACAGAGACAGAGACACAGAGACAGAGACACAGAGACAGAGACACAGAGACAGGGACACAGAGACAGAGACACAGAGACAGAGACACAGAGACAGAGACACAGAGACAGAGACACAGAGACAGAGACACAGAGACAGAGACCCAGAGACAGAGACACAGAGACAGAGACAGAGACACAGAGACGGAGACACAGAGACAGAGACACAGAGACAGAGACACAAAGACAGAGACACAGAGACAGAGACACAGAGACAGAGACACAGAGACAGAGACACAGAGACAGAGACACAGAGACAGAGACACAGAGGCAGAGACACAGAGACATAGACACAGAGACAGAGACACAGAGACAGAGACACAGAGACTGAGACACAGAGACAGAGACACAGAGACAGAGACACAGAGACAGAGACACAGAGACAGAGACACAGAGACAGAGACACAGAGACAGAGATACAGAGACAGAGACAAAGAGACAGAGACACAGAGACAGAGACACTGGGACAGAGACACAGAGACAGAGATTCAGAGGCAGAGACACAGAGACAGAGACACAGATGCCGAGACACAGAGACGGTAACACAGGGACCGTGACACAGGGAGGGAGACACAGAGGCAGATACACAGAGACAGAGACAGAGACACAGAGACAGGGACGCAGAGAGAGTGACACAGAGAAGGAGCCACAGGGACAGAGACACCGAGACAGAGACACAGAGACAGAGACACAGAGACAGAGACACAGAGACAGAGACACAGAGACAGAGACACAGAGACAGAGACACAGAGACAGAGACACAGAGACAGAGACACAGAGACAGAGACACAGAGACAGAGACACAGAGACAGAGACAGAGACACTGGGACAGAGACACAGAGACAGAGACACAGAGACAGAGACACAGAGACAGAGACACAGAGACAGAGACACAGAGACAGAGACACAGAGACAGAGACACAGAGACAGAGACAAAGAGACAGAGACACAGAGACAGAGACACTGGGACAGAGACACAGAGAGAGAAACACAGAGACGGATACACAGAGATAGAGACACAGGTATAGAGACACAGAGACAGAGGCACTGAGAAAGAGAAACAGAGACAGAGACACACAGAGAGAGAGACGGAGTCACAGAGACAGATACACAGAAACGGAGACACAGAGACAGAGACACTGAGGCAGAGACACGGAGACAGAGACACGGAGACAGAGACACAGAGACAGATACACAGAGACAGAGACAAAGTGAGAGAGACAGAGACACAGAGACGGAGACACAGGGACAGAGACACAGAGGCAGAAACACAGAGACAGATTCTCAGGGACAGAGACACAGAGACAGAGGCACAGAGACAGAGACACAGAGACAGGGACACAGAGACAGAGACGCAGAGACAGAGACGCAGAGACAGAGACAAAGAGACAGAGACACGGAGGCAGAGACACAGAGACAGAGATTCAGAGGCAGAGACACAGAGACAGAGACACAGATGCCGAGACACAGAGACGGTAACACAGGGACCGTGACACAGGGAGGGAGACACAGAGGCAGATACACAGAGACAGAGACAGAGACACAGAGACAGGGACGCAGAGAGAGTGACACAGAGAAGGAGCCACAGGGACAGAGACACCGAGACAGAGACACAGAGACAGGGACACATAGACAGAGACACCGAGACAGAGACACAGAGGCAGAGACACAGAGAAAGAGAAGCAGAGACAGAGACAGAGACAGAGACACAGAGATAGATACACAGAGACAGAGACACAGAGACGGAGGCTCTGGGACAGAGACACAGAGACAGAGATTCAGAGGCAGAGACAGAGGCACAGAGACGGAGACACAGAGACAGAGACACAGAGACAGTGAGACAGAGAAGGAGACACAGAGACAGAGACACAGAGACAGAGAGACAGAGACAGAGACACAGAGACAGAGACACAGAGACAGAGACACAGAGACAGAGACACAGAGACAGAGACACAGAGACAGAGACACAGAGACAGAGACACAGAGACAGAAACACAGAGACAGAGACACAGAGACAGAGACACAGAGACAGAGACACAGAGACAGAGACACAGAGAGAGAAACACAGAGAAGGAGACACAGGTATAGAGACACAGAGAAAGAGAAACAGGGACAGAGAGAGAGACGGAGTCACAGAGACAGATACACAGAAACGGAGACACAGAGACAGAGACACTGAGGCAGAGACACGGAGACAGAGACACGGAGACAGAGACACAGAGACAGATACACAGAGACAGAGACAAAGTGAGAGAGACAGAGACACAGAGACGGAGACACAGGGACAGAGACACAGAGGCAGAAACACAGAGACAGATTCTCAGGGACAGAGACACAGAGACAGAGGCACAGAGACAGAGACACAGAGACAGGGACACAGAGACAGAGACGCAGAGACAGAGACAAAGAGACAGAGACACGGAGGCAGAGACATCGGTACAGAGACACAGAGGCAGAGACACAGAGACAGAGACAGAGACAGAGACACAGAGACAGAAACACAGAGACAGAGACACAGAGACAGAGACACAGAGACAGAGACACAGAGACAGAGACACAGAGAGAGAAACACAGAGAAGGAGACACAGGTATAGAGACACAGAGAAAGAGAAACAGGGACAGAGAGAGAGACGGAGTCACAGAGACAGATACACAGAGACAGAGACACTGGGAGAGAGACACAGAGACAGAGATTCAGAGGCAGAGACACAGAGACAGAGACACAGATGCCGAGACACAGAGACAGAGACACAGAGACAGAGACACAGAGACAGAGACACAGAGACACAGAGACAGAGACACAGAGACAGAGACACAGAGACAGAGACACAGAGACAGAGACACAGAGACGGAGACATAGGGACGGAGACAGGGACACGGTGACATAGACACAGAGACAGAGGCACACAGACAGTGACACAGAGACGGAGACACAGAGACCGAGAAACAGAGACAGAGACACAGAGACATAGACACATAGACAGAGACACAGAGACAGAGACACAGAGACAGAGACACAGAGACAGAGACAGAGACAGAGACAGAGACAGAGACAGAGACAGAGACACAGAGACAGAGACTCAGAGACTGAGTCATACACACAGGGACAGACACAGAGACACACACAGAGACAGAGACATATACACAGAGACGGAGACACAGGGACAGAGACACAGAGACAGGGACACAGAGACAGAGACACAGAGACAGAGACACAGAGACAGAGACATAGAGACAGAGACACAGAGACAGAGACACAGAGACAGAGACACAGCGAGAGGGACTCAGAGACAGGGACACAGAGACAGAGACAGAGACACAGAGACGCAGAGACAGATACACAGAGACAGGGACACAGAGACAGAGACACAGAGACAGAGACACAGAGACAGAGACACAGCGACAGAGACACAGAGACAGAGACACAGAGACAGAGGCACAGAGACAGAGACACAGAGACAGAGACACAGAGACAGAGACACAGAGACAGAGACACAGAGACAGAGACACAGAGACAGAGACACAGACTGAAGGACACAGAGACAGAGACACAGAGACAGAGACACAGAGACAGAGACACAGAGACAGAGACACAGAGACAGAGACACAGAGACAGAGACACAGAGACAGAGACACAGAGACAGAGACACAGAGACAGAGACACAGAGACAGAGACACAGAGGCAGAGACACAGAGACATAGACACAGAGACAGAGACACAGAGACAGAGACACAGTGACAGAGACACAGAGACAGAGACACAGAGACCGAGACAGAGGCACAGAGACGGAGACACGGAGACAGAGACACAGAGGAGGGGACACAGGGACAGAGACACCGAGACAGAGACACAGAGGCAGAGACACAGAGAAAGAGAAGCAGAGACAGAGACAGAGACAGAGACAGAGACACAGAGATAGATACACAGAGACAGAGACACAGAGACGGAGGCTTTGGGACAGAGACAAAGAGACAGAGATTCAGAGGCAGAGACAGAGGCACAGAGACGGAGACACAGAGACAGAGACACAGAGACAGTGAGACAGAGAAGGAGACACAGAGACAGAGACACAGAGACAGTGAGACAGAGACAGAGACACAGAGGCAGAGACACAGAGACAGAGACACAGAGACAGAGACACAGAGACAGAGACACAGACTCAAGGACACAGAGACAGAGACACGTAGACAGAGACACAGAGAGAGAGACACAGAGACAGAGACTGAGAGACAGAGATTCAGAGACAGAGACAGAGACACAGAGACAGATTCTCAGAGACATAGACACAGAGACAGAGACACGGAGACAGAGACACAGAGACAGAGACACAGAGACAGAGACACAGAGACAGAGACACAGAGACAGAGACACAGAGACAGAGACACAGAGACAGAGACACAGAGGCAGAGACACAGAGACAGAGACACAGAGACAGAGACACAGAGACAGAGACACAGAGACAGAGACACAGAGACAGAGACACAGAGACAGAGACACAGAGACAGAGACACAGAGACAGAGACACAGAGACAGAGACACAGAGACAGAGACACAGAGACAGAGACACAGAGACAGAGACACAGAGACAGAGACACAGAGACAGAGACACAGAGACAGAGACACAGAGACAGAGACAGAGACACAGAGACAGAGACACAGAGACAGAGACACAGAGACAGAGACACAGAGACAGAGACATAGAGACAGAGACACAGAGACAGAGACACAGAGACAGAGACACAGAGACGGAGACACGGAGACAGAGACACAGAGACAGAGACAGAGACACAGAGACAGAGACACAGAGACAGAGACACAGAGACAGAGACACAGAGACAGAGACACAGAGACAGAGACACAGAGACAGAGACACAGAGACAGTGACACAGAGACAGAGACACAGAGACAGAGACACAGAGGCAGAGACACAGAGACAGAGACACAGAGACAGAGACACAGAGACAGAGACACAGAGACAGAGACTCAGAGACAGAGACACAGAGACAGAGACACAGAGACAGAGACACAGAGACAGAGACACAGAGACAGAGACACAGAGACAGAGACACAGAGACAGAGACAAAGAGACAGAGACACAGAGACAGAGACACTGGGACAGAGACACAGAGACAGAGATTCATAGGCAGAGACACAGAGACAGAGACACAGATGCCGAGACACAGAGACGGTAACACAGGGACCGTGACACAGGGAGGGAGACACAGAGGCAGATACACAGAGACAGAGACAGAGACACAGAGACAGGGACGCAGAGAGAGTGACACAGAGAAGGAGCCACAGGGACAGAGACACCGAGACAGAGACACAGAGACAGGGACACATAGACAGAGACACAGAGACAGAGACTCAGAGACAGAGACAGAGGCACAGAGACGGAGACGCAGAGGCGGAGACACAGCGACAGAGACACAGAGACAGAGACACAGAGACCGAGACAGAGGCACAGAGACGGAGACACGGAGACAGAGACACAGAGGAGGGGACACAGGGACAGAGACACCGAGACAGAGACACAGAGGCAGAGACACAGAGAAAGAGAAGCAGAGACAGAGACAGAGACAGAGACACAGAGATAGATACACAGAGACAGAGACACAGAGACGGAGGCTCTGGGACAGAGACACAGAGACAGAGATTCAGAGGCAGAGACAGAGGCACAGAGACGGAGACACAGAGACAGAGACACAGAGACAGAGACACAGAGACAGAGAGACAGAGACAGGGACACAGAGACAGAGACACAGAGACAGAGACACAGAGACAGAGACACAGAGACAGAGACACAGAGACAGAGACGCAGAGACAGAAACACAGAGACAGAGACACAGAGACAGAGACACAGAGACAGAGACACAGAGAGAGAAACACAGAGACGGATACACAGAGATAGAGACACAGGTATAGAGACACAGAGACAGAGGCACTGAGAAAGAGAAACAGAGACAGAGACACAGAGAGAGAAACACAGAGAAGGAGACACAGGTATAGAGACACAGAGAAAGAGAAACAGGGACAGAGAGGGAGACGGAGTCACAGAGACAGATACACAGAAACGGAGACACAGAGACAGAGACACTGAGGCAGAGACACGGAGACAAGGACGCAGAGAGAGTGACACAGAGAGGGAGCCACAGGGACAGAGACACCGAGACAGAGACACAGAGACAGAGACACAGAGACAGAGACACAGAGACAGAGACACAGAGACAGAGACACAGAGACAGAGACACAGAGACAGAGACACAGAGACAGAGACACAGAGACAGAGGCACAGAGACAGAGACACGGAGACAGAGACACAGAGACAGATACACAGAGACAGAGACAAAGTGAGAGCGAGAGAGACACAGAGACGGAGACAAAGGGACAGAGACACAGAGGCAGAAACACAGAGACAGATTCTCAGGGACAGAGACACAGAGACAGAGGCACAGAGACAGAGACACAGAGACAGGGACAGAGAGATAGAGACGCAGAGACAGAGACGCAGAGACAGAGACAAAGAGACAGAGACACGGAGGCAGAGACACGGAGACAGGGACGCAGAGAGAGTGACACAGAGAGGGAGCCACAGGGACAGAGACACCGAGACAGAGACACAGAGACAGAGACACAGAGACAGAGACACAGAGACAGATACACAGAGACAGAGAGACAGAGACAGAGACACAGAGAGAGAAACACAGAGAAGGAGACACAGGTATAGAGACACAGAGAAAGAGAAACAGGGACAGAGAGAGAGACGGAGTCACAGAGACAGATACACAGAGACAGATACACAGAAACGGAGACACAGAGACAGAGACACTGAGGCAGAGACACGGAGACAGAGACACGGAGACAGAGACACAGAGACAGATACACAGAGACAGAGACAAAGTGAGAGAGACAGAGACACAGAGACGGAGACACAGGGACAGAGACACAGAGGCAGAAACACAGAGACAGATTCTCAGGGACAGAGACACAGAGACAGAGGCACAGAGACAGAGACACAGAGACAGGGATACAGAGACAGAGACGCAGAGACAGAGACGCAGAGACAGAGACAAAGAGACAGAGACACGGAGGCAGAGACATCGGTACAGAGACACAGAGGCAGAGACACAGAGACAGAGACAGAGACAGAGACACAGAGACAGATACACAGAGACAGAGAGACAGAGACACAGAGAGAGAGAGAGCGAGGCAGAGACACAGAGACAGAGAGACAGAGACAGAGGCATAGACACAGAGGCAGAGGCACAGAGACAGAGACACATAGACCGAGACGCAGACACCTATTCACGGATACGGCGACACAGGGACAGAGACGCAGAGACAGGGACACAGAGACAGAGATTCAGAGACAGAGACACAGAGACAGAGACACAGAGACAGAGACTCAGAGACAGAGACACAGAGACAGAGACACAGAGACAGAGACACAGAGACAGAGACACAGAGACAGAGACACAGAGACAGAGACACAGAGACAGAGACAAAGAGACAGAGACACAGAGACAGAGACACTGGGAGAGAGACACAGAGACAGAGATTCAGAGGCAGAGACACAGAGACAGAGACACAGATGCCGAGACACAGAGACAGAGACACAGAGACAGAGACACAGAGACAGAGACACAGAGACACAGAGACAGAGACACAGAGACAGAGACACAGAGACGGAGACATAGGGACGGAGACAGGGACACGGTGACATAGACACAGAGACAGAGGCACACAGACAGTGACACAGAGACGGAGACACAGAGACCGAGAAACAGAGACAGAGACACAGAGACATAGACACATAGACAGAGACACAGAGACAGAGACACAGAGACAGAGACAGAGACAGAGACAGAGACACAGAGACAGAGACTCAGAGACTGAGTCATACACACAGGGACAGACACAGAGACACACACAGAGACAGAGACAGATACACAGAGACGGAGACACAGGGACAGAGACACAGAGACAGAGACACAGAGACAGAGACACAGAGACAGAGACACAGAGACAGAGACACACAGACAGAGACACAGAGACAGAGACACAGAGACAGAGACGCAGAGACAGAGACACAGAGACAGAGACACAGAGACAGAGACACAGAGACAGAGACACAGAGACAGAGACACAGAGACAGAGACACAGAGACAGAGACACAGAGACGGAGACACGGAGACAGAGACACAGAGACAGAGACAGAGACACAGAGACAGAGACACAGAGACAGAGACACAGAGACAGAGACACAGAGACAGAGACACAGAGACAGAGACACAGAGACAGTGACACAGAGACAGAGACACAGAGACAGAGACACAGAGGCAGAGACACAGAGACAGAGACACAGAGACAGAGACACAGAGACAGAGACACAGAGACAGAGACTCAGAGACAGAGACACAGAGACAGAGACACAGAGACAGAGACACAGAGACAGAGACACAGAGACAGAGACACAGAGACAGAGACACAGAGACAGAGACAAAGAGACAGAGACACAGAGACAGAGACACTGGGACAGAGACACAGAGACAGAGATTCATAGGCAGAGACACAGAGACAGAGACACAGATGCCGAGACACAGAGACGGTAACACAGGGACCGTGACACAGGGAGGGAGACACAGAGGCAGATACACAGAGACAGAGACAGAGACACAGAGACAGGGACGCAGAGAGAGTGACACAGAGAAGGAGCCACAGGGACAGAGACACCGAGACAGAGACACAGAGACAGGGACACATAGACAGAGACACAGAGACAGAGACTCAGAGACAGAGACAGAGGCACAGAGACGGAGACGCAGAGGCGGAGACACAGCGACAGAGACACAGAGACAGAGACACAGAGACCGAGACAGAGGCACAGAGACGGAGACACGGAGACAGAGACACAGAGGAGGGGACACAGGGACAGAGACACCGAGACAGAGACACAGAGGCAGAGACACAGAGAAAGAGAAGCAGAGACAGAGACAGAGACAGAGACACAGAGATAGATACACAGAGACAGAGACACAGAGACGGAGGCTCTGGGACAGAGACACAGAGACAGAGATTCAGAGGCAGAGACAGAGGCACAGAGACGGAGACACAGAGACAGAGACACAGAGACAGAGACACAGAGACAGAGAGACAGAGACAGGGACACAGAGACAGAGACACAGAGACAGAGACACAGAGACAGAGACACAGAGACAGAGACACAGAGACAGAGACACAGAGACAGAGACGCAGAGACAGAAACACAGAGACAGAGACACAGAGACAGAGACACAGAGACAGAGACACAGAGAGAGAAACACAGAGACGGATACACAGAGATAGAGACACAGGTATAGAGACACAGAGACAGAGGCACTGAGAAAGAGAAACAGAGACAGAGACACAGAGAGAGAAACACAGAGAAGGAGACACAGGTATAGAGACACAGAGAAAGAGAAACAGGGACAGAGAGAGAGACGGAGTCACAGAGACAGATACACAGAAACGGAGACACAGAGACAGAGACACTGAGGCAGAGACACGGAGACAAGGACGCAGAGAGAGTGACACAGAGAGGGAGCCACAGGGACAGAGACACCGAGACAGAGACACAGAGACAGAGACACAGAGACAGAGACACAGAGACAGAGACACAGAGACAGAGACACAGAGACAGAGACACAGAGACAGAGACACAGAGACAGAGACACAGAGACAGAGGCACAGAGACAGAGACACGGAGACAGAGACACAGAGACAGATACACAGAGACAGAGACAAAGTGAGAGCGAGAGAGACACAGAGACGGAGACAAAGGGACAGAGACACAGAGGCAGAAACACAGAGACAGATTCTCAGGGACAGAGACACAGAGACAGAGGCACAGAGACAGAGACACAGAGACAGGGACAGAGAGATAGAGACGCAGAGACAGAGACGCAGAGACAGAGACAAAGAGACAGAGACACGGAGGCAGAGACACGGAGACAGGGACGCAGAGAGAGTGACACAGAGAGGGAGCCACAGGGACAGAGACACCGAGACAGAGACACAGAGACAGAGACACAGAGACAGAGACACAGAGACAGATACACAGAGACAGAGAGACAGAGACACAGAGAGAGAGAGAGCGAGGCAGAGACACAGAGACAGAGAGACAGAGACAGAGACACAGAGACAGAGACACAGAGACAGAGACACAGAGACAGAGACACAGAGACAGAGACAAAGAGACAGAGACACAGAGACAGAGACACTGGGACAGAGACACAGAGACAGAGATTCAGAGGCAGAGACACAGAGACAGAGACACAGATGCCGAGACACAGAGACAGAGACACAGAGACAGAGACACAGAGACAGAGACACAGAGACACAGAGACAGAGACACAGAGACGGAGACACAGAGACAGAGACACAGACTCAAAGACACAGAGACAGACACACAGAGACAGAGACACAGAGACAGAGACACAGAGACAGAGACACAGAGACAGAGACACAGAGACAGAGACACAGAGACATAGACACAGAGACAGAGACACAGAGACAGAGACACAGAGACAGAGACACAGAGACAGAGACACAGAGGCCGAGACACAGAGACGGTAACACAGGGACCGTGACACAGGGAGGGAGACACAGAGGTAGATACACAGAGACAGAGACAGAGACACAGAGACAGGGACGCAGAGAGAGTGATACAGAGAGGGAGCCACAGGGACAGAGACACCGAAACAGAGACACAGAGACAGAGACACAGAGACAGAGACACAGAGACAGAGACACAGAGACAGAGACACAGAGACAGAGACACAGAGACAGAGACACAGAGACAGAGACACAGAGACAGAGACACAGAGACAGAGACACAGAGACAGAGACACAGAGACAGAGACACAGAGACAGAGACACAGAGACAGAGACACAGAGACAGAGACACAGAGACAGAGACACAGAGACAGAGACACAGAGACAGAGACACAGAGACAGAGACACAGAGACAGAGACACAGAGACAGAGACACAGAGACAGAGACACAGAGACAGAGACACAGAGACAGAGACACAGAGACAGAGACACAGAGACAGAGACACAGAGACAGAGACACAGAGACAGAGACACAGAGACAGAGACACATAGACAGAGACACAGAGACAGAGACACAGAGACAGAGACACAGAGACAGAGACACAGAGACAGAGACACAGAGACAGAGACACAGAGACAGAGACACAGAGACAGAGACACAGAGACAGAGACACAGAGACAGAGACACAGAGACAGAGACACAGAGACAGAGACACAGAGACAGAGACACAGAGACAGAGACACAGAGACAGAGACACAGAGACAGAGACACAGAGACAGAGACACAGAGACAGAGACACAGAGACAGAGACACAGAGACAGAGACACAGAGACAGAGACACAGAGACAGAGACACAGAGACAGAGACACAGAGACAGAGACACAGAGACAGAGACACAGAGACAGAGACACAGAGACAGAGACAGAGACACAGAGACAGAGACACAGAGACAGAGACACAGAGACAGATACACAGAGACAGAGACACAGAGACAGAGACACAGAGACAGAGACACAGAGACAGAGACACAGAGACAGAGACACAGAGACAGAGACACAGAGACAGAGACACAGAGACAGAGACACAGAGAAGGAGACACAGGTATAGAGACACAGAGAAAGAGAAACAGCTACAGAGAGAGAGACGGAGTCACAGAGACAGATACACAGAAACGGAGACACAGAGACAGAGACACTGAGGCAGAGACACGGAGACTGAGACACGGAGACAGAGACACAGAGACAGATACACAGAGACAGAGACAAAGTGAGAGAGACAGAGACACAGAGACGGAGACACAGGGACAGAGACACAGAGGCAGAAACGCAGAGACAGATTCTCAGGGACAGAGACACAGAGACAGAGGCACAGAGACAGAGACACAGAGACAGGGACACAGAGACATAGACGCAGAGACAGAGACGCAGAGACAGAGACGCAGAGACAGAGACACAGAGACAGAGACACAGAGACAGAGACACAGAGGCAGAGACACAGAGACATAGACACAGAGACAGAGACACAGAGACAGAGACACAGTGACAGAGACACAGAGACAGAGACACAGAGACCGAGACAGAGGCACAGAGACGGAGACACGGAGACAGAGACACAGAGGAGGGGACACAGGGACAGAGACACCGAGACAGAGACACAGAGGCAGAGACACAGAGAAAGAGAAGCAGAGACAGAGACAGAGACAGAGACACAGAGATAGATACACAGAGACAGAGACACAGAGACGGAGGCTTTGGGACAGAGACACAGAGACAGAGATTCAGAGGCAGAGACAGAGGCACAGAGACGGAGACACAGAGACAGAGACACAGAGACAGTGAGACAGAGAAGGAGACACAGAGACAGAGACACAGAGACAGAGAGACAGAGACAGAGACACAGAGACAGAGACACAGAGACAGAGACACAGAGACAGAGACACAGAGACAGAGACACAGAGACAGAGACACAGACTCAAAGACACAGAGACAGAGACACGTAGACAGAGACACAGAGAGAGAGACACAGAGACACAGACACAGAGACAGAGACTGAGAGACAGAGATTCAGAGACAGAGACAGAGACACAGAGACAGATACTCAGAGACATAGACACAGAGACAGAGACACAGAGACAGAGACACAGAGACAGAGACACAGAGACAGAGACACAGAGACAGAGACACAGAGACAGAGACACAGAGACAGAGACACAGAGACAGAGACACAGAGACAGAGACACAGAGACAGAGACACAGAGACAGAGACACAGAGACAGAGACACAGAGACAGAGACACAGAGACAGAGACACAGAGACAGAGACACAGAGACAGAGACACAGAGACAGAGACACAGAGACAGAGACACAGAGACAGAGACACAGAGACAGAGACACAGAGACAGAGACACAGAGACAGAGACACAGAGACAGAGACACAGAGACAGAGACACAGAGACAGAGACACAGAGACAGAGACACAGAGACAGAGACACAGAGACAGAGACACAGAGACAGAGACACAGAGACAGAGACACAGAGACAGAGACAGAGACACAGAGACAGAGACACAGAGACAGAGACACAGAGACAGAGACACAGAGACAGAGACACAGAGACAGAGACACAGAGACAGAGACACAGAGACAGAGACACAGAGACAGAGACACAGAGACAGAGACACAGAGACAGAGACACAGAGACAGAGACACAGAGACAGAGACACAGAGGCAGAGACACAGAGACATAGACACAGAGACAGAGACACAGAGACAGAGACACAGAGACAGAGACACAGAGACAGAGACTCAGAGACAGAGACACAGAGACAGAGACACAGAGACAGAGACACAGAGACAGAGACACAGAGACAGAGACACAGAGACAGAGACACAGAGACAGAGACAGAGACAAAGAGACAGAGACACAGAGACAGAGACACTGGGACAGAGACACAGAGACAGAGATTCAGAGGCAGAGACACAGAGACAGAGACACAGATGCCGAGACACAGAGACGGTAACACAGGGACCGTGACACAGGGAGGGAGACACAGAGGCAGATACACAGAGACAGAGACAGAGACACAGAGACAGGGACGCAGAGAGAGTGACACAGAGAAGGAGCCACAGGGACAGAGACACCGAGACAGAGACACAGAGACAGGGACACATAGACAGAGACACAGAGACAGAGACTCAGAGACAGAGACAGAGGCACAGAGACGGAGACGCAGAGGCGGAGACACAGCGACAGAGACACAGAGACAGAGACACAGAGACCGAGACAGAGGCACAGAGACGGAGACACGGAGACAGAGACACAGAGGAGGGGACACAGGGACAGAGACACCGAGACAGAGACACAGAGGCAGAGACACAGAGAAAGAGAAGCAGAGACAGAGACAGAGACAGAGACACAGAGATAGATACACAGAGACAGAGACACAGAGATGGAGGCTCTGGGACAGAGACACAGAGACAGAGATTCAGAGGCAGAGACAGAGGCACAGAGACGGAGACACAGAGACAGAGACACAGAGACAGTGAGACAGAGAAGGAGACACAGAGACAGAGACACAGAGACAGAGAGACAGAGACAGAGACACAGAGACAGAGACACAGAGACAGAGACACAGAGACAGAGACACAGAGACAGAGACACAGAGACAGAGACGCAGAGACAGAAACACAGAGACAGAGACACAGAGACAGAGACACAGAGACAGAGACACAGAGACAGAGACACAGAGAGAGAAACACAGAGACGGATACACAGAGATAGAGACACAGGTATAGAGACACAGAGACAGAGGCACTGAGAAAGAGAAACAGAGACAGAGACACAGAGAGAGAAACACAGAGAAGGAGACACAGGTATAGAGACACAGAGAAAGAGAAACAGGGACAGAGAGAGAGACGGAGTCACAGAGACAGATACACAGAAACGGAGACAGAGAGACAGAGACACTGAGGCAGAGACACGGAGACAGGAACGCAGAGAGAGTGACACAGAGAGGGAGCCACAGGGACAGAGACACCGAGACAGAGACACAGAGACAGAGACGCAGAGACAGAGACACAGAGACAGAGACACAGAGACAGAGACACAGAGACAGAGACACAGAGACAGAGACACAGAGCCAGAGACACAGAGACAGAGACACAGAGACAGAGACAAAGAGACAGAGACACAGAGACAGAGACACTGGGACAGAGACACAGAGACAGAGATTCAGAGGCAGAGACACAGAGACAGAGACACAGATGCCGAGACACAGAGACAGAGACACAGAGACAGAGACACAGAGACAGAGACACAGAGACACAGAGACAGAGACACAGAGACAGAGACACAGAGACAGAGACACAGACTCAAAGACACAGAGACAGACACACAGAGACAGACACACAGAGACAGAGACACAGAGACAGAGACACAGAGACAGATACACAGAAACGGAGACACAGAGACAGAGACACTGAGGCAGAGACACGGAGACTGAGACACGGAGACAGAGACACAGAGACAGATACACAGAGACAGAGACAAAGTGAGAGAGACAGAGACACAGAGACGGAGACACAGGGACAGAGACACAGAGGCAGAAACGCAGAGACAGATTCTCAGGGACAGAGACACAGAGACAGAGGCACAGAGACAGAGACACAGAGACAGGGACACAGAGACAGAGACGCAGAGACAGAGACGCAGAGACAGAGACGCAGAGACAGAGACACAGAGACAGAGACACAGAGACAGAGACACAGAGGCAGAGACACAGAGACATAGACACAGAGACAGAGACACAGAGACAGAGACACAGTGACAGAGACACAGAGACAGAGACACAGAGACCGAGACAGAGGCACAGAGACGGAGACACGGAGACAGAGACACAGAGGAGGGGACACAGGGACAGAGACACCGAGACAGAGACACAGAGGCAGAGACACAGAGAAAGAGAAGCAGAGACAGAGACAGAGACAGAGACACAGAGATAGATACACAGAGACAGAGACACAGAGACGGAGGCTTTGGGACAGGGACACAGAGACAGAGATTCAGAGGCAGAGACAGAGGCACAGAGACGGAGACACAGAGACAGAGACACAGAGACAGTGAGACAGAGAAGGAGACACAGAGACAGAGACACAGAGACAGAGAGACAGAGACAGAGACACAGAGACAGAGACACAGAGACAGAGACACAGAGACAGAGACACAGAGACAGAGACACAGAGACAGAGACACAGACTCAAAGACACAGAGACAGAGACACGTAGACAGAGACACAGAGAGAGAGACACAGAGACACAGACACAGAGACAGAGACTGAGAGACAGAGATTCAGAGACAGAGACAGAGACACAGAGACAGATACTCAGAGACATAGACACAGAGACAGAGACACAGAGACAGAGACACAGAGACAGAGACACAGAGACAGAGACACAGAGACAGAGACACAGAGACAGAGACACAGAGACAGAGACACAGAGACAGAGACACAGAGACAGAGACACAGAGACAGAGACACAGAGACAGAGACACAGAGACAGAGACAGAGACACAGAGACAGAGACACAGAGACAGAGACACAGAGACAGAGACACAGAGACAGAGACACAGAGACAGAGACACAGAGACAGAGACACAGAGACAGAGACACAGAGACAGAGACACAGAGACAGAGACGCAGAGACAGAGACACAGAGTCAGAGACACAGAGACAGAGACACAGAGACAGAGACACAGAGACAGAGACACAGAGACAGAGACACAGAGGCAGAGACACAGAGACATAGACACAGAGACAGAGACACAGAGACAGTGACACAGAGACAGAGAGACAGAGACAGAGAGACAGAGACAGAGAGACAGAGACAGAGACACAGAGACAGAGACACAGAGACAGAGACACAGAGACAGAGACACAGAGACAGAGACACAGAGACAGAAACACAGAGACAGAAACACAGAGACAGAGACACAGAGGCAGAGACACAGAGACAGAGACACAGAAAAGGAGACACAGGTATAGAGACACAGAGAAAGAGAAACAGCTACAGAGAGAGAGACGGAGTCACAGAGACAGATACACAGAAACGGAGACACAGAGACAGAGACACTGAGGCAGAGACACGGAGACTGAGACACGGAGACAGAGACACAGAGACAGATACACAGAGACAGAGACAAAGTGAGAGAGACAGAGACACAGAGACGGAGACACAGGGACAGAGACACAGAGGCAGAAACACAGAGACAGATTCTCAGGGACAGAGACACAGAGACAGAGGCACAGAGACAGAGACACAGAGACAGGGACACAGAGACAGAGACGCAGAGACAGAGACGCAGAGACAAAGACAAAGAGACAGAGACACGGAGGCAGAGACATCGGTACAGAGACACAGAGGCAGAGACACAGAGACAGAGACAGAGACAGAGACAGAGACACAGAGACAGATACACAGAGACAGAGAGAGAGAGAGCGAGGCAGAGACACAGAGACAGAGAGACAGAGACAGAGACAGAGACACAGAGACAGAGACACAGAGACAGAAACACAGAGACAGAGACACAGAGACAGAGACACAGAGACAGAGACACAGAGACAGAGACACAGAGAGAGAAACACAGAGACGGATACACAGAGATAGAGACACAGGTATAGAGACACAGAGACAGAGGCTCTGAGAAAGAGAAACAGAGACAGAGACACAGAGAGAGAAACACAGAGAAGGAGACACAGGTATAGAGACACAGAGAAAGAGAAACAGGGACAGAGAGAGAGACGGAGTCACAGAGACAGATGCACAGAAACGGAGACACAGAGACAGAGACACTGAGGCAGAGACACGGAGACAGAGACACGGAGACAGAGACATAGAGACAGATACACAGAGACAGAGACAAAGTGAGAGAGACAGAGACACAGAGACGGAGACACAGGGACAGAGACACAGAGGCAGAAACACAGAGACAGATTCTCAGGGACAGAGACACAGAGACAGAGGCACAGAGACAGAGACACAGAGACAGGGACACAGAGACAGAGACGCAGAGACAGAGACGCAGCGACAGAGACAAAGAGACAGAGACACGGAGGCAGAGACATCGGTACAGAGACAAAGAGACAGAGACAGAGACAGAGACACAGAGACAGATACACAGAGACAGAGAGACAGAGACACAGAGAGAGAGAGAGCGAGGCAGAGACACAGAGACAGAGAGACAGAGACAGAGGCATAGACACAGAGGCAGAGGCACAGAGACAGAGACACATAGAACGAGACGCAGACACCTATTCACGGATACGGCGACACAGGGACAGAGACGCAGAGACAGGGACACAGAGACAGAGATTCAGAGACAGAGACACAGAGACAGAGACACAGAGACAGAGACTCAGAGACAGAGACACAGAGACAGAGACACAGAGACAGAGACACAGAGACAGAGACACAGAGACAGAGACACAGAGACAGAGACACAGAGACAGAGACACAGAGACAGAGACACAGAGACAGAGACACAGAGACAGAGACAAAGAGACAGAGACACAGAGACAGAGACACTGGGACAGAGACACAGAGACAGAGATTCAGAGGCAGAGACACAGAGACAGAGACACAGATGCCGAGACACAGAGACAGAGACACAGAGACAGAGACACAGAGACAGAGACACAGAGACACAGAGACACAGAGACAGAGACACAGAGACAGAGACACAGAGACAGAGACACAGAGACAGAGACACAGACTCAAAGACACAGAGACAGACACACAGAGACAGAGACACAGAGACAGAGACACAGAGACAGAGACACAGAGACAGAGACACAGAGACAGAGACACAGAGACAGAGACACAGAGACAGAGACACAGAGACATAGACACAGACACAGAGACACAGAGACAGAGACACAGAGACTGAGACACAGAGGCCGAGACACAGAGACGGTAACACAGGGACCGTGACACAGGGAGGGAGACACAGAGGCAGACACACAGAGACAGAGACAGAGACACAGAGACAGGGACGCAGAGACAGAGACACAGAGACAGAGACACAGAGACAGAGACAGAGACAGAGACAGAGACACAGAGACAGAGACTCAGAGACTGAGTCACACACACAGGGACAGACACAGAGACACACACACAGAGACAGAGACAGATACACAGAGACGGAGCCACAGGGACAGAGACACAGAGACAGCGACACAGAGACAGAGACACAGAGACAGAGACACAGAGACAGAGACACAGCGACAGAGACACAGAGACAGAGACACAGAGACAGAGAAACAGAGACAGAGACACAGAGACAGAGACACACAGACAGAGACACAGAGACAGAGACACAGAGACAGAGACACAGACTCAAAGACACAGAGACAGAGACACAGAGACAGAGACACAGAGACAGAGACACAGAGACAGAGACACAGAGACAGAGACACAGAGACAGAGACACAGAGACAGAGACACAGAGACAGAGACACAGAGACAGAGACACAGAGACAGAGACACAGAGACAGAGACACAGAGACAGAGACACAGAGACAGAGACACAGAGACAGAGACACAGAGACAGAGACACAGAGACAGAGACACAGAGACAGAGACACAGAGACAGAGACACAGAGACAGAGACACAGAGACAGAGACGCAGAGACAGAGACACAGAGACAGAGACACAGAGACAGAGACACAGAGACAGAGACACACAGACAGAGACACAGAGACAGAGACACAGAGACAGAGACACAGAGACAGAGACACAGAGACAGAGACAGAGACACAGAGACAGAGACACAGAGACAGAGACACAGAGACAGAGACACAGAGACAGAGACACAGAGACAGAGACACAGAGACAGAGACACAGAGACAGAGACACAGAGACAGAGACACAGAGACAGAGACACAGAGACAGAGACACAGAGACAGAGACACGGAGACAGAGACACAGAGACAGAGACACAGAGACAGAGACACAGAGACAGAGACACAGACTCAAAGACACAGAGACAGAGACACAGACTCAAAGACACAGAGACAGAGACGCGTAGACAGAGACACAGAGGCAGAGACACAGAGACAGAGACACAGAGACAGAGACACAGAGACAGAGACACAGAGACAGAGACTGAGAGACAGAGATTCAGAGACAGAGACAGAGACACAGAGACAGATACTCAGAGACATAGACACAGAGACAGAGACACAAAGACAGAGACACAGAGACAGAGACACAGAGACAGAGACACAGAGACAGAGACACAGAGACAGAGACACAGGGACAGAGACACAGAGACAGAGACACAGAGACAGAGTCACAGAGACAGAGACACAGAGACAGAGACACAGAGACAGAGACACAGAGACAGAGACATAGAGACAGAGGCACAGAGACAGAGACACAGAGACAGAGACACAGAGACTGGGACACAGCGAGAGGGACTCAGAGACAGGGACACAGATACAGAGACAGAGACACAGAGACGCAGAGAGAGATACACGGAGACAGAGACACGGAGACAGAGACACAGAGACAGAGACACAGAGACAGAGACACAGAGACAGAGACACAGAGACAGAGACACAGAGACAGAGACACAGAGACAGAGACACAGAGACAGAGACACAGAGACAGAGACGCAGAGACAGAGACACAGAGACAGAGACACAGAGACAGAGACACAGAGACAGAGACACAGAGACAGAGACACAGAGACAGAGACACAGAGACAGAGACACAGAGACAGAGACACAGAGACAGAGACACAGAGACAGAGACACAGAGACAGAGACACAGAGACAGAGACACAGAGACAGAGACAAAGAGACAGAGACACAGAGACAGAGACACTGGGACAGAGACACAGAGACAGAGATTCAGAGGCAGAGACACAGAGACAGAGACACAGATGCCGAGACACAGAGACGGTAACACAGGGACCGTGACACAGGGAGGGAGACACAGAGGCAGATACACAGAGACAGAGACAGAGACACAGAGACAGGGACGCAGAGAGAGTGACACAGAGAAGGAGCCACAGGGACAGAGACACCGAGAGAGAGACACAGAGACAGGGACACATAGACAGAGACACAGAGACAGAGACTCAGAGACAGAGACAGAGGCACAGAGACGGAGACGCAGAGGCGGAGACACAGCGACAGAGACACAGAGACAGAGACACAGAGACCGAGACAGAGGCACAGAGACGGAGACACGGAGACAGAGACACAGAGGAGGGGACACAGGGACGGAGACACCGAGACAGAGACACAGAGGCAGAGACACAGAGAAAGAGAAGCAGAGACAGAGACAGAGACAGAGACACAGAGATAGATACACAGAGACAGAGACACAGAGACGGAGGCTCTGGGACAGAGACACAGAGACAGAGATTCAGAGGCAGAGACAGAGGCACAGAGACGGAGACACAGAGACAGAGACACAGAGACAGTGAGGCAGAGAAGGAGACACAGAGACAGAGACACAGAGACAGAGAGACAGAGAGACAGAGACAGAGACACAGAGACAGAGACACAGAGACAGAGACACAGAGACAGAGACACAGACTCAAAGACACAGAGACAGAGACACAGACTCAAAGACACAGAGACAGAGACGCGTAGACAGAGACACAGAGGCAGAGACACAGAGACAGAGACACAGAGACAGAGACACAGAGACAGAGACACAGAGACAGAGACACAGAGACAGAGACTGAGAGACAGAGATTCAGAGACAGAGACAGAGACACAGAGACAGATACTCAGAGACATAGACACAGAGACAGAGACACAAAGACAGAGACACAGAGACAGAGACACAGAGACAGAGACACAGAGACAGAGACACAGAGACAGAGACACAGGGACAGAGACACAGAGACAGAGACACAGAGACAGAGTCACAGAGACAGAGACACAGAGACAGAGACACAGAGACAGAGACACAGAGACAGAGACATAGAGACAGAGGCACAGAGACAGAGACACAGAGACAGAGACACAGAGACTGGGACACAGCGAGAGGGACTCAGAGACAGGGACACAGATACAGAGACAGAGACACAGAGACGCAGAGAGAGATACACGGAGACAGAGACACGGAGACAGAGACACAGAGACAGAGACACAGAGACAGAGACACAGAGACAGAGACACAGAGACAGAGACACAGAGACAGAGACACAGAGACAGAGACACAGAGACAGAGACGCAGAGACAGAGACACAGAGACAGAGACACAGAGACAGAGACACAGAGACAGAGACACAGAGACAGAGACACAGAGACAGAGACACGGAGACAGAGACACAGAGACAGAGACACAGAGACAGAGACACAGAGACAGAGACACAGAGACAGAGACAAAGAGACAGAGACACAGAGACAGAGACACTGGGACAGAGACACAGAGACAGAGATTCAGAGGCAGAGACACAGAGACAGAGACACAGATGCCGAGACACAGAGACGGTAACACAGGGACCGTGACACAGGGAGGGAGACACAGAGGCAGATACACAGAGACAGAGACAGAGACACAGAGACAGGGACGCAGAGAGAGTGACACAGAGAAGGAGCCACAGGGACAGAGACACCGAGAGAGAGACACAGAGACAGGGACACATAGACAGAGACACAGAGACAGAGACTCAGAGACAGAGACAGAGGCACAGAGACGGAGACGCAGAGGCGGAGACACAGCGACAGAGACACAGAGACAGAGACACAGAGACCGAGACAGAGGCACAGAGACGGAGACACGGAGACAGAGACACAGAGGAGGGGACACAGGGACGGAGACACCGAGACAGAGACACAGAGGCAGAGACACAGAGAAAGAGAAGCAGAGACAGAGACAGAGACAGAGACACAGAGATAGATACACAGAGACAGAGACACAGAGATAGAGACACAGGTATAGAGACACAGAGACAGAGGCACTGAGAAAGAGAAACAGAGACAGAGACACAGAGAGAGAAACACAGAGAAGGAGACACAGGTATAGAGACACAGAGAAAGAGAAACAGGGACAGAGAGAGAGACGGAGTCACAGAGACAGATACACAGAAACGGAGACACAGAGACAGAGACACTGAGGCAGAGACACGCAGACAGAGACACGGAGACAGAGACACAGAGACAGATACACAGAGACAGAGACAAAGTGAGAGAGACAGAGACACACAGACAGAGACACAGAGACAGAGACACAGAGACAGAGACACAGAGACAGAGACAGAGACACAGAGACAGAGACACAGAGACAGAGACACAGAGACAGAGACACAGAGACAGAGACACAGAGACAGAGACACAGAGACAGAGACACAGAGACAGAGACACAGAGACAGAGACACAGAGACAGAGACACGGAGACAGAGACACAGAGACAGAGACACAGAGACAGAGACACAGAGACAGAGACACAGACTCAAAGACACAGAGACAGAGACACAGACTCAAAGACACAGAGACAGAGACGCGTAGACAGAGACACAGAGGCAGAGACACAGAGACAGAGACACAGAGACAGAGACACAGAGACAGAGACACAGAGACAGAGACTGAGAGACAGAGATTCAGAGACAGAGACAGAGACACAGAGACAGATACTCAGAGACATAGACACAGAGACAGAGACACAAAGACAGAGACACAGAGACAGAGACACAGAGACAGAGACACAGAGACAGAGACACAGAGACAGAGACACAGGGACAGAGACACAGAGACAGAGACACAGAGACAGAGTCACAGAGACAGAGACACAGAGACAGAGACACAGAGACAGAGACACAGAGACAGAGACATAGAGACAGAGGCACAGAGACAGAGACACAGAGACAGAGACACAGAGACAGAGACACAGAGACTGGGACACAGCGAGAGGGACTCAGAGACAGGGACAGAGACACAGAGACGCAGAGAGAGATACACGGAGACAGAGACACGGAGACAGAGACACAGAGACAGAGACACAGAGACAGAGACACAGAGACAGAGACACAGAGACAGAGACACAGAGACAGAGACACAGAGACAGAGACACAGAGACAGAGACACAGAGACAGAGACACAGAGACAGAGACACAGAGACAGAGACGCAGAGACAGAGACACAGAGACAGAGACACAGAGACAGAGACACAGAGACAAAGACACAGAGACAGAGACACAGAGACAGAGACACAGAGACAGAGACACAGAGACAGAGACACAGAGACAGAGACACAGAGACAGAGACACAGAGACAGAGACACAGAGACAGAGACACAGAGACAGAGACAAAGAGACAGAGACACAGAGACAGAGACACTGGGACAGAGACACAGAGACAGAGATTCAGAGGCAGGGACACAGAGACAGAGACACAGATGCCGAGACACAGAGACGGTAACACAGGGACCGTGACACAGGGAGGGAGACACAGAGGCAGATACACAGAGACAGAGACAGAGACACAGAGACAGGGACGCAGAGAGAGTGACACAGAGAAGGAGCCACAGGGACAGAGACACCGAGAGAGAGACACAGAGACAGGGACACATAGACAGAGACACAGAGACAGAGACTCAGAGACAGAGACAGAGGCACAGAGACGGAGACGCAGAGGCGGAGACACAGCGACAGAGACACAGAGACAGAGACACAGAGACCGAGACAGAGGCACAGAGACGGAGACACGGAGACAGAGACACAGAGGAGGGGACACAGGGACGGAGACACCGAGACAGAGACACAGAGGCAGAGACACAGAGAAAGAGAAGCAGAGACAGAGACAGAGACAGAGACACAGAGATAGATACACAGAGACAGAGACACAGAGACGGAGGCTCTGGGACAGAGACACAGAGACAGAGATTCAGAGGCAGAGACAGAGGCACAGAGACGGAGACACAGAGACAGAGACACAGAGACAGTGAGGCAGAGAAGGAGACACAGAGACAGAGACACAGAGACAGAGAGACAGAGACAGAGACACAGAGACAGAGACACAGAGACAGAGACACAGAGACAGAGACACAGAGACAGAGACACAGAGACAGAGACACAGAGACAGAAACACAGAGACAGAGACACAGAGCCAGAGACACAGAGACAGAGACACAGAGACAGAGACACAGAGACAGAGACACAGAGACAGAGACACAGAGAGAGAAACACAGAGACGGATACACAGAGATAGAGACACAGGTATAGAGACACAGAGACAGAGGCACTGAGAAAGAGAAACAGAGACAGAGACACAGAGAGAGAAACACAGAGAAGGAGACACAGGTATAGAGACACAGAGAAAGAGAAACAGGGACAGAGAGAGAGACGGAGTCACAGAGACAGATACACAGAAACGGAGACACAGAGACAGAGACACTGAGGCAGAGACACGGAGACAGAGACACGGAGACAGAGACACAGAGACAGATACACAGAGACAGAGACAAAGTGAGAGAGACAGAGACACAGAGACGGAGACACAGGGACAGAGACACAGAGGCAGAAACACAGAGACAGATTCTCAGGGACAGAGAAACAGAGACAGAGGCACAGAGACAGAGACACAGAGACAGGGACACAGAGACAGAGACGCAGAGACAGAGACGCAGAGACAGAGACAAAGAGACAGAGACACGGAGGCAGAGACATCGGTACAGAGACACAGAGGCAGAGACACAGAGACAGAGACAGAGACAGAGACACAGAGACAGATACTCAGAGACATAGACACAGAGACAGAGACACAAAGACAGAGACACAGAGACAGAGACACAGAGACAGAGACACAGAGACAGAGACACAGAGACAGAGACACAGAGACAGAGACACAGAGACAGAGACACAGAGACAGAGACACAGAGACAGAGACACAGAGACAGAGACACAGAGACAGAGACACAGAGACAGAGACACAGAGACAGAGACACAGAGGCAGAGACACAGAGACATAGACACAGAGACAGAGACACAGAGACAGAGACACAGAGACAGAGACACAGAGGCCGAGACACAGAGACGGTAACACAGGGACCGTGACACAGGGAGGGAGACACAGAGGCAGATACACAGAGACAGAGACAGAGACACTGAGACAGGGACGCAGAGAGAGTGACACAGAGAAGGAGCCACAGGGACAGAGACACCGAGACAGAGACACAGAGACAGAGACACAGAGACAGAGACACAGAGACAGAGACACAGAGACAGAGACACAGAGACAGAGACAGAGACACAGAGACAGAGACACAGAGACAGAAACACAGAGACAGAGACACAGAGGCAGAGACACAGAGACAGATACACAGAGACAGAGACACAGAGACAGAGACACAGGTATAGAGACACAGAGTCAGAGGCACTGAGAAAGAGAAACAGAGACAGAGACACAGAGAGAGAAACACAGAGAAGGAGACACAGGTATAGAGACACAGAGACAGAGACAGAGAGACAGAGACACAGAGACAGAGACACAGAGACAGAGACACAGAGACAGAGACACAGAGACAGAGACACAGAGACAGAGACACAGAGACAGAGACACAGAGACAGAGACACAGAGGCAGATACACAGAGACAGAGACACAGAGCCAGAGACACAGAGACAGAGACACAGAGACAGAGACACAGAGACAGAGACACAGAGACAGAAACACAGAGACAGAGACACAGAGGCAGAGACACAGAGACAGAGACACAGAGACAGAGACACAGAGACAGAGACACAGAGACAGAGACACAGAGACAGAGACACACACTCAAAGACACAGAGACAGAGACACGTAGACAGAGACACAGAGACAGAGACACAGAGACAGAGACACAGAGACAGAGACACAGAGACAGAGACACAGAGACAGAGACACAGAGACAGAGACACAGAGACAGAGACACAGAGACAGAGACACAGAGACAGAGACACACACTCAAAGACACAGAGACAGAGACACGTAGACAGAGACACAGAGACAGAGACACAGAGACAGAGACACAGAGACAGAGACACAGAGACAGAGACACAGAGACAGAGACACAGAGACAGAGATTCAGAGACAGAGACAGAGACACAGAGACAGATACTCAGAGACAGAGACACAGAGACAGAGACACAGAGACAGAGACACAGAGACAGAGACACAGTGACAGAGACACAGAGACAGAGACACAGAGACCGAGACAGAGGCACAGAGACGGAGACACGGAGACAGAGACACAGAGGAGGGGACACAGGGACAGAGACACCGAGACAGAGACACAGAGGCAGAGACACAGAGAAAGAGAAGCAGAGACAGAGACAGAGACGGAGACACAGAGATAGATACACAGAGACAGAGACACAGAGACGGAGGCTTTGGGACAGAGACACAGAGACAGAGATTCAGAGACAGAGACAGAGGCACAGAGACGGAGACACAGAGACAGAGACACAGAGACAGTGAGACAGAGAAGGAGACACAGAGACAGAGACACAGAGACAGAGAGACAGAGACAGAGACACAGAGACAGAGACACAAAGGCAGATACACAGAGACAGAGACACAGAGCCAGAGACACAGAGACAGAGACACAGAGACAGAGACACAGAGACAGAGACACAGAGACAGAAACACAGAGACAGAGACACAGAGGCAGAGACACAGAGACAGAGACACAGAGACAGAGACACAGAGACATAGACACAGATACAGAGACACAGAGACAGAGACACAGAGGAGGGGACACAGGGACAGAGACACCGAGACAGAGGCACAGAGGCAGAGACACAGAGAAAGAGAAGCAGAGACAGAGACAGAGACGGAGACACAGAGATAGATACACAGAGACAGAGACACAGAGACGGAGGCTTTGGGACAGAGACACAGAGACAGAGATTCAGGGGCAGAGACAGAGGCACAGAGACGGAGACACAGAGACAGAGACACAGAGACAGTGAGACAGAGAAGGAGACACAGAGACAGAGACACAGAGACAGAGAGACAGAGACAGAGACACAGAGACAGAGACACAGAGACAGAGACACAGAGACAGAGACACAGAGACAGAGACACAGAGACAGAGACACAGAGACAGAGACACAGAGACAGAGACACAGAGACAGAGACAAAGAGACAGAGACACAGAGACAGAGACACTGGGACAGAGACACAGAGACAGAGATTCAGAGGCAGAGACACAGAGACAGAGACACAGATGCCGAGACACAGAGACAGAGACACAGAGACAGAGACACAGAGACAGAGACACAGAGACACAGAGACACAGAGACAGAGACACAGAGACAGAGACACAGAGACAGAGACACAGAGACAGAGACACAGACTCAAAGACACAGAGACAGACACACAGAGACAGAGACACAGAGACAGAGACACAGAGACAGAGACACAGAGACAGAGACACAGAGACAGAGACACAGAGACAGAGACACAGAGACAGAGACACAGAGACATAGACACAGACACAGAGACACAGAGACAGAGACACAGAGACTGAGACACAGAGGCCGAGACACAGAGACGGTAACACAGGGACCGTGACACAGGGAGGGAGACACAGAGGCAGACACACAGAGACAGAGACAGAGACACAGAGACAGGGACGCAGAGACAGAGACACAGAGACAGAGACACAGAGACAGAGACAGAGACAGAGACAGAGACACAGAGACAGAGACTCAGAGACTGAGTCATACACACAGGGACAGACACAGAGACACACACACAGAGACAGAGACAGATACACAGAGACGGAGCCACAGGGACAGAGACACAGAGACAGCGACACAGAGACAGAGACACAGAGACAGAGACACAGAGACAGAGACACAGCGACAGAGACACAGAGACAGAGACACAGAGACAGAGAAACAGAGACAGAGACACAGAGACAGAGACACACAGACAGAGACACAGAGACAGAGACACAGAGACAGAGACACAGACTCAAAGACACAGAGACAGAGACACAGAGACAGAGACACAGAGACAGAGACACAGAGACAGAGACACAGAGACAGAGACACAGAGACAGAGACACAGAGACAGAGACACAGAGACAGAGACACAGAGACAGAGACACAGAGACAGAGACACAGAGACAGAGACACAGAGACAGAGACACAGAGACAGAGACACAGAGACAGAGACACAGAGACAGAGACACAGAGACAGAGACACAGAGACAGAGACACAGAGACAGAGACACAGAGACAGAGACACAGAGACAGAGACACAGAGACAGAGACACAGAGACAGAGACGCAGAGACAGAGACACAGAGACAGAGACACAGAGACAGAGACACAGAGACAGAGACACACAGACAGAGACACAGAGACAGAGACACAGAGACAGAGACACAGAGACAGAGACACAGAGACAGAGACAGAGACACAGAGACAGAGACACAGAGACAGAGACACAGAGACAGAGACACAGAGACAGAGACACAGAGACAGAGACACAGAGACAGAGACACAGAGACAGAGACACAGAGACAGAGACACAGAGACAGAGACACAGAGACAGAGACACGGAGACAGAGACACAGAGACAGAGACACAGAGACAGAGACACAGAGACAGAGACACAGACTCAAAGACACAGAGACAGAGACACAGACTCAAAGACACAGAGACAGAGACGCGTAGACAGAGACACAGAGGCAGAGACACAGAGACAGAGACACAGAGACAGAGACACAGAGACAGAGACACAGAGACAGAGACTGAGAGACAGAGATTCAGAGACAGAGACAGAGACACAGAGACAGATACTCAGAGACATAGACACAGAGACAGAGACACAAAGACAGAGACACAGAGACAGAGACACAGAGACAGAGACACAGAGACAGAGACACAGAGACAGAGACACAGGGACAGAGACACAGAGACAGAGACACAGAGACAGAGTCACAGAGACAGAGACACAGAGACAGAGACACAGAGACAGAGACACAGAGACAGAGACATAGAGACAGAGGCACAGAGACAGAGACACAGAGACAGAGACACAGAGACTGGGACACAGCGAGAGGGACTCAGAGACAGGGACACAGATACAGAGACAGAGACACAGAGACGCAGAGAGAGATACACGGAGACAGAGACACGGAGACAGAGACACAGAGACAGAGACACAGAGACAGAGACACAGAGACAGAGACACAGAGACAGAGACACAGAGACAGAGACACAGAGACAGAGACACAGAGACAGAGACACAGAGACAGAGACACAGAGACAGAGACACAGAGACAGAGACGCAGAGACAGAGACACAGAGACAGAGACACAGAGACAGAGACACAGAGACAGAGACACAGAGACAGAGACACAGAGACAGAGACACAGAGACAGAGACACAGAGACAGAGACACAGAGACAGAGACACAGAGACAGAGACACAGAGACAGAGACACAGAGACAGAGACACAGAGACAGAGACACAGAGACAGAGACAAAGAGACAGAGACACAGAGACAGAGACACTGGGACAGAGACACAGAGACAGAGATTCAGAGGCAGGGACACAGAGACAGAGACACAGATGCCGAGACACAGAGACGGTAACACAGGGACCGTGACACAGGGAGGGAGACACAGAGGCAGATACACAGAGACAGAGACAGAGACACAGAGACAGGGACGCAGAGAGAGTGACACAGAGAAGGAGCCACAGGGACAGAGACACCGAGAGAGAGACACAGAGACAGGGACACATAGACAGAGACACAGAGACAGAGACTCAGAGACAGAGACAGAGGCACAGAGACGGAGACGCAGAGGCGGAGACACAGCGACAGAGACACAGAGACAGAGACACAGAGACCGAGACAGAGGCACAGAGACGGAGACACGGAGACAGAGACACAGAGGAGGGGACACAGGGACGGAGACACCGAGACAGAGACACAGAGGCAGAGACACAGAGAAAGAGAAGCAGAGACAGAGACAGAGACAGAGACACAGAGATAGATACACAGAGACAGAGACACAGAGACGGAGGCTCTGGGACAGAGACACAGAGACAGAGATTCAGAGGCAGAGACAGAGGCACAGAGACGGAGACACAGAGACAGAGACACAGAGACAGTGAGGCAGAGAAGGAGACACAGAGACAGAGACACAGAGACAGAGAGACAGAGACAGAGACACAGAGACAGAGACACAGAGACAGAGACACAGAGACAGAGACACAGAGACAGAGACACAGAGACAGAGACACAGAGACAGAAACACAGAGACAGAGACACAGAGCCAGAGACACAGAGACAGAGACACAGAGACAGAGACACAGAGACAGAGACACAGAGACAGAGACACAGAGAGAGAAACACAGAGACGGATACACAGAGATAGAGACACAGGTATAGAGACACAGAGACAGAGGCACTGAGAAAGAGAAACAGAGACAGAGACACAGAGAGAGAAACACAGAGAAGGAGACACAGGTATAGAGACACAGAGAAAGAGAAACAGGGACAGAGAGAGAGACGGAGTCACAGAGACAGATACACAGAAACGGAGACACAGAGACAGAGACACTGAGGCAGAGACACGGAGACAGAGACACGGAGACAGAGACACAGAGACAGATACACAGAGACAGAGACAAAGTGAGAGAGACAGAGACACAGAGACGGAGACACAGGGACAGAGACACAGAGGCAGAAACACAGAGACAGATTCTCAGGGACAGAGAAACAGAGACAGAGGCACAGAGACAGAGACACAGAGACAGGGACACAGAGACAGAGACGCAGAGACAGAGACGCAGAGACAGAGACAAAGAGACAGAGACACGGAGGCAGAGACATCGGTACAGAGACACAGAGGCAGAGACACAGAGACAGAGACAGAGACAGAGACACAGAGACAGATACTCAGAGACATAGACACAGAGACAGAGACACAAAGACAGAGACACAGAGACAGAGACACAGAGACAGAGACACAGAGACAGAGACACAGAGACAGAGACACAGAGACAGAGACACAGAGACAGAGACACAGAGACAGAGACACAGAGACAGAGACACAGAGACAGAGACACAGAGACAGAGACACAGAGACAGAGACACAGAGACAGAGACACAGAGGCAGAGACACAGAGACATAGACACAGAGACAGAGACACAGAGACAGAGACACAGAGACAGAGACACAGAGGCCGAGACACAGAGACGGTAACACAGGGACCGTGACACAGGGAGGGAGACACAGAGGCAGATACACAGAGACAGAGACAGAGACACTGAGACAGGGACGCAGAGAGAGTGACACAGAGAAGGAGCCACAGGGACAGAGACACCGAGACAGAGACACAGAGACAGAGACACAGAGACAGAGACACAAAGACAGAGACACAGAGACAGAGACACAGAGACAGAGACACAGAGACAGAGACACAGAGACAGAGACACAGAGACAGATACACAGAGACAGAGACAAAGTGAGAGAGACAGAGACACAGAGACGGAGACACAGGGACAGAGACACAGAGGCAGAAACACAGAGACAGATTCTCAGGGACAGAGAAACAGAGACAGAGGCACAGAGACAGAGACACAGAGACAGGGACACAGAGACAGAGACGCAGAGACAGAGACGCAGAGACAGAGACAAAGAGACAGAGACACGGAGGCAGAGACATCGGTACAGAGACACAGAGGCAGAGACACAGAGACAGAGACAGAGACAGAGACACAGAGACAGATACTCAGAGACATAGACACAGAGACAGAGACACAAAGACAGAGACACAGAGACAGAGACACAGAGACAGAGACACAGAGACAGAGACACAGAGACAGAGACACAGAGACAGAGACACAGAGACAGAGACACAGAGACAGAGACACAGAGACAGAGACACAGAGACAGAGACACAGAGGCAGAGACACAGAGACATAGACACAGAGACAGAGACACAGAGACAGAGACACAGAGACAGAGACACAGAGGCAGAGACACAGAGACAGAGAGACAGAGACAGAGACACAGAGACAGAGACACAGAGGCAGAGACACAGAGACAGAGACACAGAGACAGAGACACAGAGACAGAGACACAGAGACAGAGACACAGAGACAGAGACAGAGACACAGAGACAGAGACACAGAGACAGAAACACAGAGACAGAGACACAGAGGCAGAGACACAGAGACAGATACACAGAGACAGAGACACAGAGACAGAGACACAGGTATAGAGACACAGAGTCAGAGGCACTGAGAAAGAGAAACAGAGACAGAGACACAGAGAGAGAAACACAGAGAAGGAGACACAGGTATAGAGACACAGAGACAGAGACAGAGAGACAGAGACACAGAGACAGAGACACAGAGACAGAGACACAGAGACAGAGACACAGAGACAGAGACACAGAGACAGAGACACAGAGACAGAGACACAGAGACAGAGACACAGAGGCAGATACACAGAGACAGAGACACAGAGCCAGAGACACAGAGACAGAGACACAGAGACAGAGACACAGAGACAGAGACACAGAGACAGAAACACAGAGACAGAGACACAGAGGCAGAGACACAGAGACAGAGACACAGAGACAGAGACACAGAGACAGAGACACAGAGACAGAGACACAGAGACAGAGACACACACTCAAAGACACAGAGACAGAGACACGTAGACAGAGACACAGAGACAGAGACACAGAGACAGAGACACAGAGACAGAGACACAGAGACAGAGACACAGAGACAGAGACACAGAGACAGAGACACAGAGACAGAGACACAGAGACAGAGACACACACTCAAAGACACAGAGACAGAGACACGTAGACAGAGACACAGAGACAGAGACACAGAGACAGAGACACAGAGACAGAGACACAGAGACAGAGACACAGAGACAGAGACACAGAGACAGAGATTCAGAGACAGAGACAGAGACACAGAGACAGATACTCAGAGACAGAGACACAGAGACAGAGACACAGAGACAGAGACACAGAGACAGAGACACAGTGACAGAGACACAGAGACAGAGACACAGAGACCGAGACAGAGGCACAGAGACGGAGACACGGAGACAGAGACACAGAGGAGGGGACACAGGGACAGAGACACCGAGACAGAGACACAGAGGCAGAGACACAGAGAAAGAGAAGCAGAGACAGAGACAGAGACGGAGACACAGAGATAGATACACAGAGACAGAGACACAGAGACGGAGGCTTTGGGACAGAGACACAGAGACAGAGATTCAGAGACAGAGACAGAGGCACAGAGACGGAGACACAGAGACAGAGACACAGAGACAGTGAGACAGAGAAGGAGACACAGAGACAGAGACACAGAGACAGAGAGACAGAGACAGAGACACAGAGACAGAGACACAAAGGCAGATACACAGAGACAGAGACACAGAGCCAGAGACACAGAGACAGAGACACAGAGACAGAGACACAGAGACAGAGACACAGAGACAGAAACACAGAGACAGAGACACAGAGGCAGAGACACAGAGACAGAGACACAGAGACAGAGACACAGAGACATAGACACAGATACAGAGACACAGAGACAGAGACACAGAGGAGGGGACACAGGGACAGAGACACCGAGACAGAGGCACAGAGGCAGAGACACAGAGAAAGAGAAGCAGAGACAGAGACAGAGACGGAGACACAGAGATAGATACACAGAGACAGAGACACAGAGACGGAGGCTTTGGGACAGAGACACAGAGACAGAGATTCAGGGGCAGAGACAGAGGCACAGAGACGGAGACACAGAGACAGAGACACAGAGACAGTGAGACAGAGAAGGAGACACAGAGACAGAGACACAGAGACAGAGAGACAGAGACAGAGACACAGAGACAGAGACACAGAGGCAGAGACACAGAGACAGAGACACAGAGCCAGAGACACAGAGACAGAGACACAGAGACAGAGACACAGAGACAGAGACACAGAGACAGAGACACAGAGACAGAGACACAGAGACAGAAACACAGAGACAGAGACACAGAGGCAGAGACACAGAGACAGAGACACAGAGACAGAGACACAGAGACAGAGACACAGAGACAGAGACACGTAGACAGAGACACAGAGACAGAGACACAGAGACAGAGACACAGAGACAGAGACACAGAGACAGAAACACAGAGACAGAGACACAGAGGCAGAGACACAGAGACAGAGACACAGAGACAGAGACACAGAGGCAGATACACAGAGACAGAGACACAGAGCCAGAGACACAGAGACAGAGACACAGAGACAGAGACACAGAGACAGAGACACAGAGACAGAAACACAGAGACAGAGACACAGAGGCAGAGACACAGAGACAGAGACACAGAGACAGAGACACAGAGAAGGAGACACAGAGACAGAGACACAGAGACAGAGAGACAGAGACAGAGACACAGAGACAGAGACACAGAGGCAGAGACACAGAGACAGAGACACAGAGCCAGAGACACAGAGACAGAGACACAGAGATAGAGACACAGAGACAGAGACACAGAGACAGAGACACAGAGACAGAAACACAGAGACAGAGACACAGAGGCAGAGACACAGAGACAGAGACACAGAGACAGAGACACAGAGGCAGATACACAGAGACAGAGACACAGAGCCAGAGACACAGAGACAGAGACACAGAGACAGAGACACAGAGACAGAGACACAGAGACAGAAACACTGAGACAGAGACACAGAGGCAGAGACACAGAGACAGATACTCAGAGACAGAGACACAGAGACAGAGACACAGAGACAGAGACACAGAGACAGAGACACAGTGACAGAGACACAGAGACAGAGACACAGAGACCGAGACAGAGGCACAGAGACGGAGACACGGAGACAGAGACACAGATGCCGAGACACAGAGACGGTAACACAGGGACCGTGACACAGGGAGGGAGACACAGAGGCAGATACACAGAGACAGAGACAGAGACACAGAGACAGGGACGCAGAGAGAGTGACACAGAGAAGGAGCCACAGGGACAGAGACACCGAGAGAGAGACACAGAGACAGGGACACATAGACAGAGACACAGAGACAGAGACTCAGAGACAGAGACAGAGGCACAGAGACAGAGACACAGAGACAGAGACACAGAGACAGAGACACAGAGACAGAAACACAGAGACAGAGACACAGAGGCAGAGACACAGAGACAGAGACACAGAGACAGAGACACAGAGGCAGATACACAGAGACAGAGACACAGAGCCAGAGACACAGAGACAGAGACACAGAGACAGAGACACAGAGACAGAGACACAGAGACAGAAACACAGAGACAGAGACACAGAGGCAGAGACACAGAGACAGAGACACAGAGACAGAGACACAGAGAAGGAGACACAGAGACAGAGACACAGAGACAGAGAGACAGAGACAGAGACACAGAGACAGAGACACAGAGGCAGAGACACAGAGACAGAGACACAGAGCCAGAGACACAGAGACAGAGACACAGAGATAGAGACACAGAGACAGAGACACAGAGACAGAGACACAGAGACAGAAACACAGAGACAGAGACACAGAGGCAGAGACACAGAGACAGAGACACAGAGACAGAGACACAGAGGCAGATACACAGAGACAGAGACACAGAGCCAGAGACACAGAGACAGAGACACAGAGACAGAGACACAGAGACAGAGACACAGAGACAGAAACACTGAGACAGAGACACAGAGGCAGAGACACAGAGACAGAGACACAGAGACAGAGACACAGAGACAGAGACACAGAGACAGAGACACACACTCAAAGACACAGAGACAGAGACACGTAGACAGAGACACAGAGACAGAGACACAGAGACAGAGACACAGAGACAGAGACACAGAGACAGAGACACAGAGACAGAGACACAGAGACAGAGACACAGAGACAGAGACACAGAGACAGAGACACACACTCAAAGACACAGAGACAGGGACACGTAGACAGAGACACAGAGACAGAGACACAGAGACAGAGACACAGAGACGGAGACACAGAGACAGAGACACAGAGACAGAGACACAGAGACAGAGACACAGAGACAGAGATTCAGAGACAGAGACAGAGACACAGAGACAGATACTCAGAGACAGAGACACAGAGACAGAGACACAGAGACAGAGACACAGAGACAGAGACACAGTGACAGAGACACAGAGACAGAGACACAGAGACCGAGACAGAGGCACAGAGACGGAGACACGGAGACAGAGACACAGATGCCGAGACACAGAGACGGTAACACAGGGACCGTGACACAGGGAGGGAGACACAGAGGCAGATACACAGAGACAGAGACAGAGACACAGAGACAGGGACGCAGAGAGAGTGACACAGAGAAGGAGCCACAGGGACAGAGACACCGAGAGAGAGACACAGAGACAGGGACACATAGACAGAGACACAGAGACAGAGACTCAGAGACAGAGACAGAGGCACAGAGACGGAGACGCAGAGGCGGAGACACAGCGACAGAGACACAGAGACAGAGACACAGAGACCGAGACAGAGGCACAGAGACGGAGACACGGAGACAGAGACACAGAGGAGGGGACACAGGGACGGAGACACCGAGACAGAGACACAGAGGCAGAGACACAGAGAAAGAGAAGCAGAGACAGGGACAGAGACAGAGACACAGAGATAGATACACAGAGACAGAGACACAGAGACGGAGGCTCTGGGACAGAGACACAGAGACAGAGATTCAGAGGCAGAGACAGAGGCACAGAGACGGAGACACAGAGACAGAGACACAGAGACAGTGAGGCAGAGAAGGAGACACAGAGACAGAGACACAGAGACAGAGAGACAGAGACAGAGACACAGAGACAGAGACACAGAGACAGAGACACAGAGACAGAGACACAGAGACAGAGACACAGAGACAGAGACACAGAGACAGAAACACAGAGACAGAGACACAGAGCCAGAGACACAGAGACAGAGACACAGAGACAGAGACACAGAGACAGAGACACAGAGACAGAGACACAGAGAGAGAAACACAGAGACGGATACACAGAGATAGAGACACAGGTATAGAGACACAGAGACAGAGGCACTGAGAAAGAGAAGCAGAGACAGAGACACAGAGAGAGAAACACAGAGAAGGAGACACAGGTATAGAGACACAGAGAAAGAGAAACAGGGACAGAGAGAGAGACGGAGTCACAGAGACAGATACACAGAAACGGAGACACAGAGACAGAGACACTGAGGCAGAGACACGGAGACAGAGACACAGAGACAGAGACACAGAGACAGATACACAGAGACAGAGACAAAGTGAGAGAGACAGAGACACACAGACAGAGACACAGAGACAGAGACACAGAGACAGAGACACAGAGACAGAGACAGAGACACAGAGACAGAGACACAGAGACAGAGACACAGAGACAGAGACACAGAGACAGAGACACAGAGACAGAGACACAGAGACAGAGACACAGAGACAGAGACACAGAGACAGAGACACAGAGACAGAGACACAGAGACAGAGACACGGAGACAGAGACACAGAGACAGAGACACAGAGACAGAGACACAGAGACAGAGACACAGACTCAAAGACACAGAGACAGAGACACAGACTCAAAGACACAGAGACAGAGACGCGTAGACAGAGACACAGAGGCAGAGACACAGAGACAGAGACACAGAGACAGAGACACAGAGACAGAGACACAGAGACAGAGACTGAGAGACAGAGATTCAGAGACAGAGACAGAGACACAGAGACAGATACTCAGAGACATAGACACAGAGACAGAGACACAAAGACAGAGACACAGAGACAGAGACACAGAGACAGAGACACAGAGACAGAGACACAGAGACAGAGACACAGAGACAGAGACACAGGGACAGAGACACAGAGACAGAGACACAGAGACAGAGTCACCGAGACAGAGACACAGAGACAGAGACACAGAGACAGAGACACAGAGACAGAGACATAGAGACAGAGGCACAGAGACAGAGACACAGAGACAGAGACACAGAGACTGGGACACAGCGAGAGGGACTCAGAGACAGGGACACAGATACAGAGACAGAGACACAGAGACGCAGAGAGAGATACACGGAGACAGAGACACGGAGACAGAGACACAGAGACAGAGACACAGAGACAGAGACACAGAGACAGAGACACAGAGACAGAGACACAGAGACAGAGACACAGAGACAGAGACACAGAGACAGAGACACAGAGACAGAGACACAGAGACAGAGACACAGAGGCAGAGCCACAGAGACATAGACACAGAGACAGAGACACAGAGACAGAGACACAGAGACAGAGACACCGAGACAGAGACACAGAGACAGAGACACAGAGACAGAGACACAGAGACAGAGACATAGAGACAGAGGCACAGAGACAGAGACACAGAGACAGAGACACAGAGACAGGGACGCAGAGAGAGTGACACAGAGAAGGAGCCACAGGGACAGAGACACCGAGAGAGAGACACAGAGACAGGGACACATAGACAGAGACACAGAGACAGAGACTCAGAGACAGAGACAGAGGCACAGAGACGGAGACGCAGAGGCGGAGACACAGCGACAGAGACACAGAGACAGAGACACAGAGACCGAGACAGAGGCACAGAGACGGAGACACAGAGACAGAGACACAGAGACAGAGACACAGAGACAGAGACACAGAGACAGAGACACAGAGACAGAAACACAGAGACAGAGACACAGAGCCAGAGACACAGAGACAGAGACACAGAGACAGAGACACAGAGACAGAGACACAGAGACAGAGACACAGAGAGAGAAACACAGAGACGGATACACAGAGATAGAGACACAGGTATAGAGACACAGAGACAGAGGCACTGAGAAAGAGAAACAGAGACAGAGACACAGAGAGAGAAACACAGAGAAGGAGACACAGGTATAGAGACACAGAGAAAGAGAAACAGGGACAGAGAGAGAGACGGAGTCACAGAGACAGATACACAGAAACGGAGACACAGAGACAGAGACACTGAGGCAGAGACACGGAGACAGAGACACGGAGACAGAGACACAGAGACAGATACACAGAGACAGAGACAAAGTGAGAGAGACAGAGACACAGAGACGGAGACACAGGGACAGAGACACAGAGGCAGAAACACAGAGACAGATTCTCAGGGACAGAGAAACAGAGACAGAGGCACAGAGACAGAGACACAGAGACAGGGACACAGAGACAGAGACGCAGAGACAGAGACGCAGAGACAGAGACAAAGAGACAGAGACACGGAGGCAGAGACATCGGTACAGAGACACAGAGGCAGAGACACAGAGACAGAGACAGAGACAGAGACACAGAGACAGATACTCAGAGACATAGACACAGAGACAGAGACACAAAGACAGAGACACAGAGACAGAGACACCGAGACAGAGACACAGAGACAGAGACACAGAGACAGAGACACAGAGACAGAGACACAGAGACAGAGACACAGAGACAGAGACACAGAGACAGAGACACAGAGACAGAGACACAGAGACAGAGACACAGAGACAGAGACACAGAGGCAGAGCCACAGAGACATAGACACAGAGACAGAGACACAGAGACAGAGACACAGAGACAGAGACACAGAGGCCGAGACACAGAGACGGTAACACAGGGACCGTGACACAGGGAGGGAGACACAGAGGCAGATACACAGAGACAGAGACAGAGACACTGAGACAGGGACGCAGAGAGAGTGACACAGAGAAGGAGCCACAGGGACAGAGACACCGAGACAGAGACACAGAGACAGAGACACAGAGACAGAGACACAAAGACAGAGACACAGAGACAGAGACACAGAGACAGAGACACAGAGACAGAGACACAGAGACAGAGACACAGAGACAGATACACAGAGACAGAGACAAAGTGAGAGAGACAGAGACACAGAGACGGAGACACAGGGACAGAGACACAGAGGCAGAAACACAGAGACAGATTCTCAGGGACAGAGAAACAGAGACAGAGGCACAGAGACAGAGACACAGAGACAGGGACACAGAGACAGAGACGCAGAGACAGAGACGCAGAGACAGAGACAAAGAGACAGAGACACGGAGGCAGAGACATCGGTACAGAGACACAGAGGCAGAGACACAGAGACAGAGACAGAGACAGAGACACAGAGACAGATACTCAGAGACATAGACACAGAGACAGAGACACAAAGACAGAGACACAGAGACAGAGACACAGAGACAGAGACACAGAGACAGAGACACAGAGACAGAGACACAGAGACAGAGACACAGAGACAGAGACACAGAGACAGAGACACAGAGACAGAGACACAGAGACAGAGACACAGAGACAGAGACACAGAGACAGAGACACAGAGGCAGAGACACAGAGACATAGACACAGAGACAGAGACACAGAGACAGAGACACAGAGACAGAGACACAGAGACAGAGACACAGAGGCCGATACACAGAGACGGTAACACAGGGACCGTGACACAGGGAGGGAGACACAGAGGCAGATACACAGAGACAGAGACAGAGACACTGAGACAGGGACGCAGAGAGAGTGACACAGAGAAGGAGCCACAGGGACAGAGACACCGAGACAGAGACACAGAGACAGAGACACAGAGACAGAGACACAAAGACAGAGACACAGAGACAGAGACACAGAGACAGGGACACAGAGACAGAGACACAGAGACAGAGACACAGAGACAGAGACACAGAGACAGAGACACAGAGACAGAGACACAGAGACAGAGACACAGAGACAGAGACACAGAGACAGAGACACAGAGACAGAGACACAGAGACAGGGACACAGAGACAGAGACACAGAGACAGAGACACAGAGACAGGGACACAGAGACAGAGACAGAGACACAGAGACGCAGAGACAGATACACAGAGACAGAGACACAGAGACAGAGACACAGAGACAGAGACACAGAGACAGAGACACAGAGACAGAGACACAGAGACAGAGACACAGAGACAGAGACACAGAGACAGAGACGCAGAGACAGAGACGCAGAGACAGAGACACAGAGACAGAGACACAGAGACAGAGACACAGAGACAGAGACACAGAGACAGAGACACAGAGACAGAGACACAGAGACAGAGACACAGAGACAGAGACACAGAGACAGAGACACAGAGACAGAGACACAGAGACAGAGACACAGAGACAGAGACACAGAGACAGAGACACAGAGACAGAGACAGAGACACAGAGACAGGGACGCAGAGAGAGTGACACAGAGAAGGAGCCACAGGGACAGAGACACCGAGACAGAGACACAGAGACAGAGACACAGAGACAGGGACACAAAGACAGAGACACAGAGACAGAAACACAGAGACAGAGACACAGAGGCAGAGACACAGAGACAGAGAGACAGAGACAGAGACACAGAGACAGAGACACAGAGGCAGAGACACAGAGACAGAGACACAGAGACAGAGACACAGAGACAGAGACACAGAGACAGAGACACAGAGACAGAGACAGAGACACAGAGACAGAGACACAGAGACAGAAACACAGAGACAGAGACACAGAGGCAGAGACACAGAGACAGAGACACAGAGACAGAGACACAGAGACAGAGACACAGAGACAGAGACACAGAGACAGAGACACAGAGACAGAGACACAGAGACAGAGACACAGAGACAGAGACACAGAGACAGAGACACAGAGACAGAGATTCAGAGACAGAGACAGAGACACAGAGACAGATACTCAGAGACAGAGACACAGAGACAGAAACACAGAGACAGAGACACAGAGGCAGAGACACAGAGACAGAGACACAGAGACAGAGACACAGAGACAGAGACACAGGTATAGAGACACAGAGTCAGAGGCACTGAGAAAGAGAAACAGAGACAGAGACACAGAGAGAGAGACACAGAGACAGAGACACAGAGACAGAGACACAGAGACAGAGACACAGAGACAGAGACACAGAGACAGAGACAGAGACACAGAGACAGGGACGCAGAGAGAGTGACACAGAGAAGGAGCCACAGGGACAGAGACACCGAGACAGAGACACAGAGACAGAGACACAGAGACAGGGACACAAAGACAGAGACACAGAGACAGAAACACAGAGACAGAGACACAGAGGCAGAGACACAGAGACAGAGAGACAGAGACAGAGACACAGAGACAGAGACACAGAGGCAGAGACACAGAGACAGAGACACAGAGACAGAGACACAGAGACAGAGACACAGAGACAGAGACACAGAGACAGAGACAGAGACACAGAGACAGAGACACAGAGACAGAAACACAGAGACAGAGACACAGAGGCAGAGACACAGAGACAGAGACACAGAGACAGAGACACAGAGACAGAGACACAGGTATAGAGACACAGAGTCAGAGGCACTGAGAAAGAGAAACAGAGACAGAGACACAGAGAGAGAAACACAGAGAAGGAGACACAGGTATAGAGACACAGAGACAGAGACACAGAGACAGAGACACAGAGGCAGAGACACAGAGACAGAGGCACAGAGACAGAGACACAGAGACAGAGACACAGAGACAGAGACACAGAGACAGAGACACAGAGACAGAGACACAGAGACAGAGACACAGAGGCAGATACACAGAGACAGAGACACAGAGCCAGAGACACAGAGACAGAGACACAGAGACAGAGGCACAGAGACAGAGACACGGAGACAGAAACACAGAGACAGAGACACAGAGGCAGAGACACAGAGACAGAGACACAGAGACAGAGACACAGAGACAGAGACACAGAGACAGAGACACAGAGACAGAGACACAGAGACAGAGACACACACTCAAAGACACAGAGACAGAGACACGTAGACAGAGACACAGAGACAGAGACACAGAGACAGAGACACAGAGACAGAGACACAGAGACAGAGACACAGAGACAGAGACACAGAGACAGAGACACAGAGACAGAGACACAGAGACAGAGACACAGAGACAGAGACACAGAGACAGAGACACAGAGACAGAGACACACACTCAAAGACACAGAGACAGAGACACGTAGACAGAGACACAGAGACAGAGACACAGAGACAGAGACACAGAGACAGAGACACAGAGACAGAGACACAGAGACAGAGACACAGAGACAGAGACACAGAGACAGAGACACAGAGACAGAGATTCAGAGACAGAGACAGAGACACAGAGACAGATACTCAGAGACAGAGACACAGAGACAGAGACACAGAGACAGAGACACAGTGACAGAGACACAGAGACAGAGACACAGAGACCGAGACAGAGGCACAGAGACGGAGACACGGAGACAGAGACACAGAGGAGGGGACACAGGGACAGAGACACCGAGACAGAGACACAGAGGCAGAGACACAGAGAAAGAGAAGCAGAGACAGAGACAGAGACGGAGACACAGAGATAGATACACAGAGACAGAGACACAGAGACGGAGGCTTTGGGACAGAGACACAGAGACAGAGATTCAGAGGCAGAGACAGAGGCACAGAGACGGAGACACAGAGACAGAGACACAGAGACAGTGAGACAGAGAAGGAGACACAGAGACAGAGACACAGAGACAGAGAGACAGAGACAGAGACACAGAGACAGAGACACAAAGGCAGATACACAGAGACAGAGACACAGAGCCAGAGACACAGAGACAGAGACACAGAGACAGAGACACAGAGACAGAGACACAGAGACAGAAACACAGAGACAGAGACACAGAGGCAGAGACACAGAGACAGAGACACAGAGACAGAGACACAGAGACATAGACACAGATACAGAGACACAGAGACAGAGACACAGAGGAGGGGACACAGGGACAGAGACACCGAGACAGAGGCACAGAGGCAGAGACACAGAGAAAGAGAAGCAGAGACAGAGACAGAGACGGAGACACAGAGATAGATACACAGAGACAGAGACACAGAGACGGAGGCTTTGGGACAGAGACACAGAGACAGAGATTCAGGGGCAGAGACAGAGGCACAGAGACGGAGACACAGAGACAGAGACACAGAGACAGAGACACAGAGGAGGGGACACAGGGACAGAGACACAGAGGCAGAGACACAGAGACAGAGACACAGAGACAGAGACACAGAGACAGAGACACAGAGACAGAGACACAGAGACAGAGACACACACTCAAAGACACAGAGACAGAGACACGTAGACAGAGACACAGAGACAGAGACACAGAGACAGAGACACAGAGACAGAGACACAGAGACAGAAACACAGAGACAGAGACACAGAGGCAGAGACACAGAGACAGAGACACAGAGACAGAGACACAGAGGCAGATACACAGAGACAGAGACACAGAGCCAGAGACACAGAGACAGAGACACAGAGACAGAGACACAGAGACAGAGACACAGAGACAGAAACACAGAGACAGAGACACAGAGGCAGAGACACAGAGACAGAGACACAGAGACAGAGACACAGAGAAGGAGACACAGAGACAGAGACACAGAGACAGAGAGACAGAGACAGAGACACAGAGACAGAGACACAGAGGCAGAGACACAGAGACAGAGACACAGAGCCAGAGACACAGAGACAGAGACACAGAGACAGAGACACAGAGACAGAGACACAGAGACAGAGACACAGAGACAGAAACACAGAGACAGAGACACAGAGGCAGAGACACAGAGACAGAGACACAGAGACAGAGACACAGAGGCAGATACACAGAGACAGAGACACAGAGCCAGAGACACAGAGACAGAGACACAGAGACAGAGACACAGAGACAGAGACACAGAGACAGAAACACTGAGACAGAGACACAGAGGCAGAGACACAGAGACAGAGACACAGAGACAGAGACACAGAGACAGAGACACACACTCAAAGACACAGAGACAGAGACACGTAGACAGAGACACAGAGACAGAGACACAGAGACAGAGACACAGAGACAGAGACACAGAGACAGAGACACAGAGACAGAGACACAGAGACAGAGACACAGAGACAGAGACACAGAGACAGAGACACAGAGACAGAGACACAGAGACAGAGACACACACTCAAAGACACAGAGACAGAGACACGTAGACAGAGACACAGAGACAGAGACACAGAGACAGAGACACAGAGACAGAGACACAGAGACAGAGACACAGAGACAGAGACACAGAGACAGAGACACAGAGACAGAGATTCAGAGACAGAGACAGAGACACAGAGACAGATACTCAGAGACAGAGACACAGAGACAGAGACACAGAGACAGAGACGCAGAGACAGAGACACAGTGACAGAGACACAGAGACAGAGACACAGAGACCGAGACAGAGGCACAGAGACGGAGACACGGAGACAGAGACACAGAGGAGGGGACACAGGGACAGAGACACCGAGACAGAGACACAGAGGCAGAGACACAGAGAAAGAGAAGCAGAGACAGAGACAGAGACGGAGACACAGAGATAGATACACAGAGACAGAGACACAGAGACGGAGGCTTTGGGACAGAGACACAGAGACAGAGATTCAGAGGCAGAGACAGAGGCACAGAGACGGAGACACAGAGACAGAGACACAGAGACAGTGAGACAGAGAAGGAGACACAGAGACAGAGACACAGAGACAGAGAGACAGAGACAGAGACACAGAGACAGAGACACAAAGGCAGATACACAGAGACAGAGACACAGAGCCAGAGACACAGAGACAGAGACACAGAGACAGAGACACAGAGACAGAGACACAGAGACAGAAACACAGAGACAGAGACACAGAGACAGAGACACAGAGACAGAGACACAGAGACAGAGACACAGAGACAGAGACACAGAGACAGAGACACAGAGACAGAGACACAGAGACAGAGACACAGAGACAGAGACACAGAGACAGAGACACAGAGACAGAGACACAGAGACAGAGACACAGAGACAGAGACACAGAGACAGAGACAGAGACACAGAGACAGAGACACAGAGACAGAGACACAGAGACAGAGACACAGAGACAGAGACACAGAGACAGAGACACAGAGACAGAGACACAGAGACAGAGACACAGAGACAGAGACACAGAGACAGAGACACAGAGACAGAGACACGGAGACAGAGACACGGAGACAGAGACACAGAGACAGAGACACAGAGACAGAGACACAGACTCAAAGACACAGAGACAGAGACACAGACTCAAAGACACAGAGACAGAGACGCGTAGACAGAGACACAGAGGCAGAGACACAGAGACAGAGACACAGAGACAGAGACACAGAGACAGAGACACAGAGACAGAGACACAGAGACAGAGACACAGAGGCCGAGACGCAGAGACGGTAACACAGGGACCGTGACACAGGGAGGGAGACACAGAGGCAGATACACAGAGACAGAGACAGAGACACTGAGACAGGGACGCAGAGAGAGTGACACAGAGAAGGAGCCACAGGGACAGAGACACCGAGACAGAGACGCAGAGACAGAGACACAGAGACAGAGACACAAAGACAGAGACACAGAGACAGAGACACAGAGACAGGGACACAGAGACAGAGACACAGAGACAGAGACACAGAGACAGAGACACAGAGACAGAGACACAGAGACAGAGACACAGAGACAGAGACACAGAGACAGAGACACAGAGACAGAGACACAGAGACAGGGACACAGAGACAGAGACACAGAGACAGAGACACAGAGACAGGGACACAGAGACAGAGACAGAGACACAGAGACGCAGAGACAGATACACAGAGACAGAGACACAGAGACAGAGACATAGAGACAGAGACACAGAGACAGAGACACAGAGACAGAGACACAGAGACAGAGACACAGAGACAGAGACACAGAGACAGAGACACAGAGACAGAGACGCAGAGACAGAGACACAGAGACAGAGACGCAGAGACAGAGACACAGAGACAGAGACACAGAGACAGAGACACAGAGACAGAGACAGAGACACAGAGACAGGGACGCAGAGAGAGTGACACAGAGAAGGAGCCACAGGGACAGAGACACCGAGACAGAGACACAGAGACAGAGACACAGAGACAGGGACACAAAGACAGAGACACAGAGACAGAAACACAGAGACAGAGACACAGAGGCAGAGACACAGAGACAGAGAGACAGAGACAGAGACACAGAGACAGAGACACAGAGGCAGAGACACAGAGACAGAGACACAGAGACAGAGACACAGAGACAGAGACACAGAGACAGAGACACAGACACAGAGACAGAGACACAGAGACAGAGACACAGAGACAGAAACACAGAGACAGAGACACAGAGGCAGAGACACAGAGACAGAGACACAGAGACAGAGACACAGAGACAGAGACACAGGTATAGAGACACAGAGTCAGAGGCACTGAGAAAGAGAAACAGAGACAGAGACACAGAGAGAGAAACACAGAGAAGGAGACACAGGTATAGAGACACAGAGACAGAGACACAGAGACAGAGACACAGAGACAGAGACACAGAGACAGAGACACAGAGACAGAGACACAGAGACAGAGACACAGAGACAGAGACACAGAGACAGAGACACAGAGACAGAGACACAGAGACAGAGACACAGAGACAGAGACACAGAGACAGAGACACAGAGGCAGATACACAGAGACAGAGACACAGAGCCAGAGACACAGAGACAGAGACACAGAGACAGAGACACAGAGACAGAGACACAGAGACAGAAACACAGAGACAGAGACACAGAGGCAGAGACACAGAGACAGAGACACAGAGACAGAGACACAGAGACAGAGACACAGAGACAGAGACACAGAGACAGAGACACAGAGACAGAGACACAGAGACAGAGACACACACTCAAAGACACAGAGACAGAGACACGTAGACAGAGACACAGAGACAGAGACACAGAGACAGAGACACAGAGACAGAGACACAGAGACAGAGACACAGAGACAGAGACACAGAGACAGAGACACAGAGACAGAGACACACACTCAAAGACACAGAGACAGAGACACGTAGACAGAGACACAGAGACAGAGACACAGAGACAGAGACACAGAGACAGAGACACAGAGACAGAGACACAGAGACAGAGACACAGAGACAGAGATTCAGAGACAGAGACAGAGACACAGAGACAGATACTCAGAGACAGAGACACAGAGACAGAGACACAGAGACAGAGACACAGAGACAGAGACACAGTGACAGAGACACAGAGACAGAGACACAGAGACCGAGACAGAGGCACAGAGACGGAGACACGGAGACAGAGACACAGAGGAGGGGACACAGGGACAGAGACACCGAGACAGAGACACAGAGGCAGAGACACAGAGAAAGAGAAGCAGAGACAGAGACAGAGACGGAGACACAGAGATAGATACACAGAGACAGAGACACAGAGACGGAGGCTTTGGGACAGAGACACAGAGACAGAGATTCAGAGGCAGAGTCAGAGGCACAGAGACGGAGACACAGAGACAGAGACACAGAGACAGTGAGACAGAGAAGGAGACACAGAGACAGAGACACAGAGACAGAGAGACAGAGACAGAGACACAGAGACAGAGACACAAAGGCAGATACACAGAGACAGAGACACAGAGCCAGAGACACAGAGACAGAGACACAGAGACAGAGACACAGAGACAGAGACACAGAGACAGAAACACAGAGACAGAGACACAGAGGCAGAGACACAGAGACAGAGACACAGAGACAGAGACACAGAGACATAGACACAGATACAGAGACACAGAGACAGAGACACAGAGGAGGGGACACAGGGACAGAGACACCGAGACAGAGGCACAGAGGCAGAGACACAGAGAAAGAGAAGCAGAGACAGAGACAGAGACGGAGACACAGAGATAGATACACAGAGACAGAGACACAGAGACGGAGGCTTTGGGACAGAGACACAGAGACAGAGATTCAGAGGCAGAGACAGAGGCACAGAGACGGAGACACAGAGACAGAGACACAGAGACAGTGAGACAGAGAAGGAGACACAGAGACAGAGACACAGAGACAGAGAGACAGAGACAGAGACACAGAGACAGAGACACAGAGGCAGAGACACAGAGACAGAGACACAGAGCCAGAGACACAGAGACAGAGACACAGAGACAGAGACACAGAGACAGAGACACAGAGACAGAGACACAGAGACAGAAACACAGAGACAGAGACACAGAGGCAGAGACACAGAGACAGAGACACAGAGACAGAGACACAGAGACAGAGACACAGAGACAGAGACACAGAGACAGAGACACACACTCAAAGACACAGAGACAGAGACACGTAGACAGAGACACAGAGACAGAGACACAGAGACAGAGACACAGAGACAGAGACACAGAGACAGAAACACAGAGACAGAGACACAGAGGCAGAGACACAGAGACAGAGACACAGAGACAGAGACACAGAGGCAGATACACAGAGACAGAGACACAGAGCCAGAGACACAGAGACAGAGACACAGAGACAGAGACACAGAGACAGAGACACAGAGACAGAAACACAGAGACAGAGACACAGAGGCAGAGACATAGAGACAGAGACACAGAGACAGAGACACAGAGAAGGAGACACAGAGACAGAGACACAGAGACAGAGAGACAGAGACAGAGACACAGAGACAGAGACACAGAGGCAGAGACACAGAGACAGAGACACAGAGCCAGAGACACAGAGACAGAGACACAGAGACAGAGACACAGAGACAGAGACACAGAGACAGAGACACAGAGACAGAAACACAGAGACAGAGACACAGAGGCAGAGACACAGAGACAGAGACACAGAGACAGAGACACAGAGGCAGATACACAGAGACAGAGACACAGAGCCAGAGACACAGAGACAGAGACACAGAGACAGAGACACAGAGACAGAGACACAGAGACAGAAACACAGAGACAGAGACACAGAGGCAGAGACACAGAGACAGAGACACAGAGACAGAGACACAGAGACAGAGACACAGAGACAGAGACACAGAGACAGAGACACAGAGACAGAGACACAGAGACAGAGACACACACTCAAAGACACAGAGACAGAGACACGTAGACAGAGACACAGAGACAGAGACACAGAGACAGAGACACAGAGACAGAGACACAGAGACAGAGACACAGAGACAGAGACACAGAGACAGAGACACAGAGACAGAGACACAGAGACAGAGACACACACTCAAAGACACAGAGACAGAGACACGTAGACAGAGACACAGAGACAGAGACACAGAGACAGAGACACAGAGACAGAGACACAGAGACAGAGACACAGAGACAGAGACACAGAGACAGAGACACAGAGACAGAGATTCAGAGACAGAGACAGAGACACAGAGACAGATACTCAGAGACAGAGACACAGAGACAGAGACACAGAGACAGAGACACAGAGACAGAGACACAGTGACAGAGACACAGAGACAGAGACACAGAGACCGAGACAGAGGCACAGAGACGGAGACACGGAGACAGAGACACAGAGGAGGGGACACAGGGACAGAGACACCGAGACAGAGACACAGAGGCAGAGACACAGAGAAAGAGAAGCAGAGACAGAGACAGAGACGGAGACACAGAGATAGATACACAGAGACAGAGACACAGAGACGGAGGCTTTGGGACAGAGACACAGAGACAGAGATTCAGAGGCAGAGACAGAGGCACAGAGACGGAGACACAGAGACAGAGACACAGAGACAGTGAGACAGAGAAGGAGACACAGAGACAGAGACACAGAGACAGAGAGACAGAGACAGAGACACAGAGACAGAGACACAGAGACAGAGACACAGAGACAGAGACACAGTGGCAGATACACAGAGACAGAGACACAGAGCCAGAGACACAGAGACAGAGACACAGAGACAGAGACACAGAGACAGAGACACAGAGACAGAAACACAGAGACAGAGACACAGAGGCTGAGACACAGAGACAGAGACACAGAGACAGAGACACAGAGACAGAGACACAGAGACAGAGACACAGAGACAGAGACACAGAGACAGAGACACAGAGACAGAGACACACACTCAAAGACACAGAGACAGAGACACGTAGACAGAGACACAGAGACAGAGACACAGAGACAGAGACACAGAGACAGAGACACAGAGACAGAGACACAGAGACAGAGACACACACTCAAAGACACAGAGACAGAGACACGTAGACAGAGACACAGAGACAGAGACACAGAGACAGAGACACAGAGACAGAGACACAGAGACAGAGACACAGAGACAGAGACACAGAGACAGAGACACAGAGACAGAGATTCAGAGACAGAGACGGAGACACAGAGACAGATACTCAGAGACAGAGACACAGAGACAGAGACACAGAGACAGAGACACAGAGACAGAGACACAGAGACAGAGACACAGTGACAGAGACACAGAGACAGAGACACAGAGACCGAGACAGAGGCACAGAGACGGAGACACGGAGACAGAGACACAGAGGAGGGGACACAGGGACAGAGACACCGAGACAGAGACACAGAGGCAGAGACACAGAGAAAGAGAAGCAGAGACAGAGACAGAGACGGAGACACAGAGATAGATACACAGAGACAGAGACACAGAGACGGAGGCTTTGGGACAGAGACACAGAGACAGAGATTCAGAGGCAGAGACAGAGGCACAGAGACGGAGACACAGAGACAGAGACACAGAGACAGTGAGACAGAGAAGGAGACACAGAGACAGAGACACAGAGACAGAGAGACAGAGACAGAGACACAGAGACAGAGACACAAAGGCAGATACACAGAGACAGAGACACAGAGCCAGAGACACAGAGACAGAGACACAGAGACAGAGACACAGAGACAGAGACACAGAGACAGAAACACAGAGACAGAGACACAGAGGCAGAGACACAGAGACAGAGACACAGAGACAGAGACACAGAGACATAGACACAGATACAGAGACACAGAGACAGAGACACAGAGGAGGGGACACAGGGACAGAGACACCGAGACAGAGGCACAGAGGCAGAGACACAGAGACAGAGACACAGAGGCAGAGACACAGAGACAGAGACACAGAGACAGAGACACAGAGACAGAGACACAGAGACAGAGACACAGAGACAGAGACACACACTCAAAGACACAGAGACAGAGACACGTAGACAGAGACACAGAGACAGAGACACAGAGACAGAGACACAGAGACAGAGACACAGAGACAGAAACACAGAGACAGAGACACAGAGGCAGAGACACAGAGACAGAGACACAGAGACAGAGACACAGAGGCAGATACACAGAGACAGAGACACAGAGCCAGAGACACAGAGACAGAGACACAGAGACAGAGACACAGAGACAGAGACACAGAGACAGAAACACAGAGACAGAGACACAGAGGCAGAGACACAGAGACAGAGACACAGAGACAGAGACACAGAGAAGGAGACACAGAGACAGAGACACAGAGACAGAGAGACAGAGACAGAGACACAGAGACAGAGACCCAGAGGCAGAGACACAGAGACAGAGACACAGAGCCAGAGACACAGAGACAGAGACACAGAGACAGAGACACAGAGACAGAGACACAGAGACAGAAACACAGAGACAGAGACACAGAGGCAGAGACACAGAGACAGAGACACAGAGACAGAGACACAGAGGCAGATACACAGAGACAGAGACACAGAGCCAGAGACACAGAGACAGAGACACAGAGACAGAGACACAGAGACAGAGACACAGAGACAGAGACACAGAGACAGAGAATGCAGAGGCAGAGACACAGAGACAGAGACACAGAGACAGAGACACAGAGACAGAGACACAGAGACAGAGACACAGAGACAGAGACACAGAGACAGAGACACACACTCAAAGACACAGAGACAGAGACACGTAGACAGAGACACAGAGACAGAGACACAGAGACAGAGACACAGAGACAGAGACACAGAGACAGAGACACAGAGACAGAGACACAGAGACAGAGACACAGAGACAGAGACACAGAGACAGAGACACAGAGACAGAGACACACACTCAAAGACACAGAGACAGAGACACGTAGACAGAGACACAGAGACAGAGACACAGAGACAGAGACACCGAGACAGAGACACAGAGGCAGAGACACAGAGAAAGAGAAGCAGAGACAGAGACAGAGACGGAGACACAGAGATAGATACACAGAGACAGAGACACAGAGACGGAGGCTTTGGGACAGAGACACAGAGACAGAGATTCAGAGGCAGAGACAGAGGCACAGAGACGGAGACACAGAGACAGAGACACAGAGACAGTGAGACAGAGAAGGAGACACAGAGACAGAGACACAGAGACAGAGAGACAGAGACAGAGACACAGAGACAGAGACACAAAGGCAGATACACAGAGACAGAGACACAGAGCCAGAGACACAGAGACAGAGACACAGAGACAGAGACACAGAGACAGAGACACAGAGACAGAAACACAGAGACAGAGACACAGAGGCAGAGACACAGAGACAGAGACACAGAGATAGAGACACAGAGACATAGACACAGATACAGAGACACAGAGACAGAGACACAGAGGAGGGGACACAGGGACAGAGACACCGAGACAGAGGCACAGAGGCAGAGACACAGAGAAAGAGAAGCAGAGACAGAGACAGAGACGGAGACACAGAGATAGATACACAGAGACAGAGACACAGAGACGGAGGCTTTGGGACAGAGACACAGAGACAGAGATTCAGAGGCAGAGACAGAGGCACAGAGACGGAGACACAGAGACAGAGACACAGAGACAGTGAGACAGAGAAGGAGACACAGAGACAGAGACACAGAGACAGAGAGACAGAGACAGAGACACAGAGACAGAGACACAGAGGCAGAGACACAGAGACAGAGACACAGAGCCAGAGACACAGAGACAGAGACACAGAGACAGAGACACAGAGACAGAGACACAGAGACAGAGACACAGAGACAGAAACACAGAGACAGAGACACAGAGGCAGAGACACAGAGACAGAGACACAGAGACAGAGACACAGAGACAGAGACACAGAGACAGAGACACAGAGACAGAGACACACACTCAAAGACACAGAGGCAGAGACACGTAGACAGAGACACAGAGACAGAGACACAGAGACAGAGACACAGAGACAGAGACACAGAGACAGAGACACAGAGACAGAGACACAGAGACAGAGACACAGAGACAGAGACACACACTCAAAGACACAGAGAGAGAGACACGTAGACAGAGACACAGAGACAGAGACACAGAGACAGAGACACAGAGACAGAGACACAGAGACAGAGACACAGAGACAGAGACACAGAGACAGAGACATAGAGACAGAGATTCAGAGACAGAGACAGAGACACAGAGACAGATACTCAGAGACATAGACACAGAGACAGAGACACAAAGACAGAGACACAGAGACAGAGACACAGAGACAGAGACACGTTGAGTGAGACACAGAGACGGAGACACAGGGACAGGGACACAGAGACAGAGACACAGAGAAAGAGAAACAGAGACAGAGACAGAGACAGAGACAGAGACACAGAGACAGAGACACAGAGGCAGAGACACATAGACAGAGACACAGAGACCGAGACACAGAGACGGAGACACAGAGACAGAGACACTGAGACGGAGACGCAGAGACAGTGACATAGAGACAGAGACACAGAGACCTGGACACAGTGAGAGAGACAGAGACACAGAGACAGCGACACAGAGACAGAGACAGAGACACAGAGACGCAGAGACAGGGACACAGAGGCAGAGACACAGAGACAGAGACAGAGACGCAAAGACGGGGACAGAGGGACACAGACACAGAGACAGGGACACAGAGACAGAGGCTCAGAGACAGAGACAGAGACAGAGGCACAGAGACGGAGACAGAGGGGCAGAGGCGCAGAGACAGGGACATAGAGACAGAGACTCACAGACCGAGAAACAGAGACAGAGACACAGAGACATAGACACATAGACAGAGACACAGAGACAGAGACACAGAGACAGAGACACAGAGACAGAGACAGAGACAGAGACAGAGACAGAGACACAGAGACAGAGACACAGAGACAGAGACACAGAGACAGAGACACAGAGACAGAGACACAGAGACAGAGACACAGAGACAGAGACACAGAGACAGAGACACAGAGACAGAGACACAGAGACAGAGACACAGAGACAGAGACACAGAGACAGAGACACAGAGACAGAGACACAGAGACAGAGACACAGAGACAGAGACACAGAGACAGAGACACAGAGACAGAGACACAGAGGCAGAGACACAGAGACAGAAACACAGAGACAGAGACACAGAGACTGGGACACAGCGAGAGGGACTCAGAGACAGAGACACAGAGACGCAGAGACAGATACACAGAGACAGAGACACAGAGACAGAGACACAGAGACAGAGACACAGAGACAGAGACACAGGGACAGAGACACAGAGACAGAGACACAGAGACAGAGACACAGAGACAGAGACACAGAGACAGAGACACAGAGACAGAGACACAGAGACAGAGACACAGAGACAGAGACACAGAGACAGAGACACAGAGGCAGAGACACAGAGACAGAGACACAGGGACAGAGACACAGAGACAGAGACACAGAGACAGAGACACAGAGTCAGAGACACAGAGACAGAGACACAGAGGCAGAGACACAGAGACATAGACACAGAGACAGGGACACAGAGACAGAGACACAGAGACAGAGACACAGAGACAGAGACACAGAGACAGAGACACAGAGACAGAGACACAGAGACAGAGACACAGAGACAGAGACACAGAGGCAGAGACACAGAGACAGAGACACAGGGACAGAGACACAGAGACAGAGACACAGAGACAGAGACACAGAGACTGGGACACAGCGAGAGGGACTCAGAGACAGAGACACAGAGACGCAGAGACAGATACACAGAGACAGAGACACAGAGACAGAGACACAGAGACAGAGACACAGAGACAGAGACACAGAGACAGAGACACAGAGACAGAGACACAGAGACAGAGACACAGAGACAGAGACACAGAGACAGAGACACAGAGACAGAGACACAGAGACAGAGAGACAGAGACAGAGACACAGAGACAGAGACACAAAGGCAGATACACAGAGACAGAGACACAGAGCCAGAGACACAGAGACAGAGACACAGAGACAGAGACACAGAGACAGAGACACAGAGACAGAAACACAGAGACAGAGACACAGAGGCAGAGACACAGAGACAGAGACACAGAGATAGAGACACAGAGACATAGACACAGATACAGAGACACAGAGACAGAGACACAGAGGAGGGGACACAGGGACAGAGACACCGAGACAGAGGCACAGAGGCAGAGACACAGAGAAAGAGAAGCAGAGACAGAGACAGAGACGGAGACACAGAGATAGATACACAGAGACAGAGACACAGAGACGGAGGCTTTGGGACAGAGACACAGAGACAGAGATTCAGAGGCAGAGACAGAGACAGAGACGGAGACACAGAGATAGATACACAGAGACAGAGACACAGAGACGGAGGCTTTGGGACAGAGACACAGAGACAGAGATTCAGAGGCAGAGACAGAGGCACAGAGACGGAGACACAGAGACAGAGACACAGAGACAGTGAGACAGAGAAGGAGACACAGAGACAGAGACACAGAGACAGAGAGACAGAGACAGAGACACAGAGACAGAGACACAGAGGCAGAGACACAGAGACAGAGACACAGAGCCAGAGACACAGAGACAGAGACACAGAGACAGAGACACAGAGACAGAGACACAGAGACAGAGACACAGAGACAGAAACACAGAGACAGAGACACAGAGGCAGAGACACAGAGACAGAGACACAGAGACAGAGACACAGAGACAGAGACACAGAGACAGAGACACAGAGACAGAGACACACACTCAAAGACACAGAGGCAGAGACACGTAGACAGAGACACAGAGACAGAGACACAGAGACAGAGACACAGAGACAGAGACACAGAGACAGAGACACACACTCAAAGACACAGAGACAGAGACACGTAGACAGAGACACAGAGACAGAGACACAGAGACAGAGACACAGAGACAGAGACACAGAGACAGAGACACAGAGACAGAGACATAGAGACAGAGATTCAGAGACAGAGACAGAGACACAGAGACAGATACTCAGAGACATAGACACAGAGACAGAGACACAAAGACAGAGACACAGAGACAGAGACACAGAGACAGAGACACGTTGAGTGAGACACAGAGACGGAGACACAGGGACAGGGACACAGAGACAGAGACACAGAGAAAGAGAAACAGAGACAGAGACAGAGACAGAGACAGAGACACAGAGACAGAGACACAGAGGCAGAGACACATAGACAGAGACACAGAGACCGAGACACAGAGACGGAGACACAGAGACAGAGACACTGAGACGGAGACGCAGAGACAGTGACATAGAGACAGAGACACAGAGACCTGGACACAGTGAGAGAGACAGAGACACAGAGACAGCGACACAGAGACAGAGACAGAGACACAGAGACGCAGAGACAGGGACACAGAGGCAGAGACACAGAGACAGAGACAGAGACGCAAAGACGGGGACAGAGGGACACAGACACAGAGACAGGGACACAGAGACAGAGGCTCAGAGACAGAGACAGAGACAGAGGCACAGAGACGGAGACAGAGGGGCAGAGGCGCAGAGACAGGGACATAGAGACAGAGACTCACAGACCGAGAAACAGAGACAGAGACACAGAGACATAGACACATAGACAGAGACACAGAGACAGAGACACAGAGACAGAGACACAGAGACAGAGACAGAGACAGAGACAGAGACAGAGACACAGAGACAGAGACACAGAGACAGAGACACAGAGACAGAGACACAGAGACAGAGACACAGAGACAGAGACACAGAGACAGAGACACAGAGACAGAGACACAGAGACAGAGACACAGAGACAGAGACACAGAGACAGAGACACAGAGACAGAGACACAGAGACAGAGACACAGAGACAGAGACACAGAGACAGAGACACAGAGACAGAGACACAGAGGCAGAGACACAGAGACAGAGACACAGAGACAGAGACACAGAGACTGGGACACAGCGAGAGGGACTCAGAGACAGAGACACAGAGACGCAGAGACAGATACACAGAGACAGAGACACAGAGACAGAGACACAGAGACAGAGACACAGAGACAGAGACACAGGGACAGAGACACAGAGACAGAGACACAGAGACAGAGACACAGAGACAGAGACACAGAGACAGAGACACAGAGACAGAGACACAGAGACAGAGACACAGAGACAGAGACACAGAGGCAGAGACACAGAGACAGAGACACAGGGACAGAGACACAGAGACAGAGACACAGAGACAGAGACACAGAGTCAGAGACACAGAGACAGAGACACAGAGGCAGAGACACAGAGACATAGACACAGAGACAGGGACACAGAGACAGAGACACAGAGACAGAGACACAGAGACAGAGACACAGAGACAGAGACACAGAGACAGAGACACAGAGACAGAGACACAGAGGCAGAGACACAGAGACAGAGACACAGGGACAGAGACACAGAGACAGAGACACAGAGACAGAGACACAGAGACTGGGACACAGCGAGAGGGACTCAGAGACAGAGACACAGAGACGCAGAGACAGATACACAGAGACAGAGACACAGAGACAGAGACACAGAGACAGAGACACAGAGACAGAGACACAGAGACAGAGACACAGAGACAGAGACACAGAGACAGAGACACAGAGACAGAGACACAGAGACAGAGACACAGAGACAGAGACACAGAGACAGAGACACAGAGACAGAGACACAGAGACAGAGACACAGAGACAGAGACACAGAGACAGAGACACAGAGACAGAGACACAGAGACAGAGACACAGAGACAGAGACACAGAGACAGAGACACAGAGACAGAGACACAGAGACAGAGACACAGAGACAGAGACACAGAGACAGAGACACAGAGACAGAGACACAGAGACAGAGACACAGAGACAGAGACACAGAGACAGAGACACAGAGACAGAGACACAGAGACAGAGACACAGAGACAGAGACACAGAGACAGAGACACAGAGACAGAGACACAGAGACAGAGACACAGAGACAGAGACACAGAGACAGAGACACAGAGACAGAGACACAGAGACAGAGACACAGAGACAGAGACACAGAGACAGAGACACAGAGACAGAGACACAGAGACAGAGACACAGAGACAGAGACACAGAGACAGAGACACAGAGACAGAGACACAGAGACTGGGACACAGCGAGAGGGACTCAGAGACAGAGACACAGAGACGCAGAGACAGATACACAGAGACAGAGACACAGAGACAGAGACACAGAGACAGAGACACAGAGACAGAGACACAGAGACAGAGACACAGAGACAGAGACACAGAGACAGAGACACAGAGACAGAGACACAGAGACAGAGACACAGAGACAGAGACACAGAGACAGAGACACAGAGACAGAGACACAGAGACAGAGACACAGAGGCAGAGACACAGAGACAGAGACACAGAGACAGAGACACAGAGACAGAGACACAGGGACAGAGACACAGAGACAGAGACACAGAGACAGAGACACAGAGACAGAGACACAGAGACAGAGACACAGAGACTGGGACACAGAGACAGAGACACAGAGACAGAGACACAGAGACAGAGACACAGAGACAGAGACACAGAGACAGAGACACAGAGACAGAGACACAGAGACAGAGACACAGAGACAGAGACACAGAGACAGAGACATAGAGACAGAGACACAGAGACAGAGACACAGAGACAGAGACACAGAGACAGAGACACAGAGACAGAGACACAGAGACAGAGACACAGAGACAGAGACACAGAGACAGAGACACAGAGACAGAGACACAGAGACAGAGACACAGAGACAGAGACACAGAGACTGGGACACAGCGAGAGGGACTCAGAGACAGAGACACAGAGACAGAGACACAGAGACAGAGACACAGAGACAGAGACACAGAGACAGAGACACAGAGACAGAGACACAGAGACAGAGACACAGAGACAGAGACACAGAGACAGAGACACAGAGACGGAGACACAGAGACAGAGACACAGAGACAGAGACACAGAGGCAGAGACACAGAGACAGAGACACGGAGACAGAGACACAGGGACAGAGACACAGGGACAGAGACACAGAGACAGAGACACAGAGACAGAGACACAGAGACAGAGACACAGAGACAGAGACACAGAGACAGAGACACAGAGACAGAGACACAGAGACAGAGACACAGAGACAGTGACACAGAGGCAGAGCCACAGAGACAGAGACACAGAGACTGGGACACAGCGAGAGGGACTCAGAGACAGAGACACAGAGACGCAGAGACAGATACACAGAGACAGATACACAGAGACAGAGACACAGAGACAGAGACACAGAGACAGAGACACAGAGACAGAGACACAGAGACAGAGGCACAGAGACAGAGACACAGAGACAGAGACACAGACACAGAGACACAGAGACAGAGACACAGAGACAGAGACACAGAGACAGAGACACAGAGACAGAGACACAGAGACAGAGACACAGAGACAGAGACACAGAGACAGAGACACAGAGACAGAGACACAGAGACAGAGACACAGAAACAGAGACACAGAGACAGAGACACAGAGACAGAGACACAGAGACAGAGACACAGAGACAGAGACACAGAGACAGAGACACAGAGACAGAGACACAGAGACAGAGACACAGAGACAGAGACACAGAGACAGAGACACAGAGACAGAGACACAGAGACAGAGACACAGAGACAGAGACACAGAGACAGAGACACAGAGACAGAGACACAGAGACAGAGACACAGAGACAGAGACACAGAGACAGAGACACAGAGACAGAGACACAGAGACAGAGACACAGAGACAGAGACACAGAGACAGAGACACAGAGACAGAGACACAGAGACAGAGACACAGAGACAGAGACACAGAGACAGAGACACAGAGACAGAGACACAGAGACTGGGACACAGCGAGAGGGACTCAGAGACAGAGACACAGAGACGCAGAGACAGATACACAGAGACAGAGACACAGAGACAGAGACACAGAGACAGAGACACAGAGACAGAGACACAGAGACAGAGACACAGAGACAGAGACACAGAGACAGAGACACAGAGACAGAGACACAGAGACAGAGACACAGAGACAGAGACACAGAGACAGAGACACAGAGACAGAGACACAGAGACAGAGACACAGAGACAGAGACACAGAGACAGAGACACAGAGACAGAGACACAGAGACAGAGACACAGAGACAGAGACACAGAGACAGAGACACAGAGACAGAGACACAGAGACAGAGACACAGAGACAGAGACACAGAGACAGAGACACAGAGACAGAGACACAGAGACAGAGACACAGAGACAGAGACACAGAGACAGAGACACAGAGGCAGAGACACAGAGGCAGAGACACAGAGACAGAGACACAGAGACAGAGACACAGGGACAGAGACACAGAGACAGAGACACAGAGACAGAGACACAGAGACAGAGACACAGAGACAGAGACACAGAGACAGAGACACAGAGACAGAGACACAGAGACAGTGACACAGAGGCAGAGACACAGAGACAGAGACACAGGGATAGAGACACAGAGACAGAGACACAGAGACAGAGACACTGAGTCAGAGACACAGAGACGGAGACACAGAGACAGAGACACAGAGGCAGAGACACAGAGACATAGACACAGAGACAGAGACACAGAGACAGAGACACAGAGACAGAGACACAGAGACAGAGACACAGAGACAGAGACACAGAGACAGAGACACAGAGACAGAGACACAGAGGCAGAGACACAGAGACAGAGACACAGAGACAGAGACACAGAGACAGAGACACAGAGACAGAGACACAGGGACAGAGACACAGAGACAGAGACACAGAGACAGAGACACAGAGACAGAGACACAGAAACAGAGACACAGAGACAGAGACACAGAGACTGGGACACAGCGAGAGGGACTCAGAGACAGAGACACAGAGACGCAGAGGCAGATACACAGAGACAGAGACACAGAGACAGAGACACAGAGACAGAGACACAGAGACAGAGACACAGAGACAGAGACACAGAGACAGAGACACAGAGACAGAGACACAGAGACAGAGACACAGAGACAGAGACACAGAGACAGAGACACAGAGACAGAGACACAGAGACAGAGACACAGAGACAGAGACACAGAGACAGAGACACAGAGACAGAGACACAGAGACAGAGACACAGAGACAGAGACACAGAGACAGAGACACAGAGACAGAGACACAGAGACAGAGACACAGAGACAGAGACACAGAGACAGAGACACAGAGACAGAGACACAGAGACAGAGACACAGAGACAGAGACACAGAGACAGAGACACAGAGACAGAGACACAGAGACAGAGACACAGAGACAGAGACACAGAGACAGAGACACAGAGACAGAGACACAGAGACAGAGACACAGAGACAGAGACACAGAGACAGAGACACAGAGACAGAGACACAGAGACAGAGACACAGAGACAGAGACACAGAGACAGAGACACAGAGACAGAGACACAGAGACAGAGAATGCAGAGACAGAGACACAGAGACAGAGACACAGAGACAGAGACACAGAGACAGAGACACAGAGACAGAGACACAGAGGCCGAGACACAGAGACGGTAACACAGGGACCGTGACACAGGGAGGGAGACACAGAGGCAGATACACAGAGACAGAGACACAGAGACAAAGACACAAAGACAGAGACACAGAGACAGAGACACAGAGACAGAGACACAGAGTCAGAGACACAGAGACAGAGACACAGAGACAGATACACAGAGACAGAGACAAAGTGAGAGAGACAGAGACACAGAGACGGAGACACAGGGACAGAGACACAGAGGCAGAAACACAGAGACAGATTCTCAGGGACAGAGAAACAGAGACAGAGGCACAGGGACAGAGACACAGAGACAGGGACACAGAGACAGAGACGCAGAGACAGAGACGCAGAGACAGAGACAAAGAGACAGAGACACGGAGGCAGAGACATCGGTACAGAGACACAGAGGCAGAGACACAGAGACAGAGACAGAGACAGAGACACAGAGACAGATACTCAGAGACATAGACACAGAGACAGAGACACAAAGACAGAGACACAGAGACAGAGACACAGAGACAGAGACACAGAGACAGAGACACAGAGACAGAGACACAGAGACAGAGACACAGAGACAGAGACACAGAGACAGAGACACAGAGACAGAGACACAGAGACAGAGACACAGAGACAGAGACACAGAGACAGAGACACAGAGAGAGAGACACAGAGGCAGAGACACAGAGACATAGACACAGAGACAGAGACACAGAGACAGAGACACAGAGACAGAGACACAGAGGCCGAGACACAGAGACGGTAACACAGGGACCGTGACACAGGGAGGGAGACACAGAGGCAGATACACAGAGACAGAGACAGAGACACAGAGACAGGGACGCAGAGAGAGTGACACAGAGAAGGAGCCACAGGGACAGAGACACCGAGACAGAGACACAGAGACAGAGACACAGAGACAGGGACACAAAGACAGAGACACAGAGACAGAAACACAGAGACAGAGACACAGAGGCAGAGACACAGAGACAGAGAGACAGAGACAGAGACACAGAGACAGAGACACAGAGGCAGAGACACAGAGACAGAGACACAGAGACAGAGACACAGAGACAGAGACACAGAGACAGAGACACAGAGACAGAGACAGAGACACAGAGACAGAGACACAGAGACAGAAACACAGAGACAGAGACACAGAGGCAGAGACACAGAGACAGAGACACAGAGACAGAGACACAGAGACAGAGACACAGGTATAGAGACACAGAGTCAGAGGCACTGAGAAAGAGAAACAGAGACAGAGACACAGAGAGAGAAACACAGAGAAGGAGACACAGGTATAGAGACACAGAGACAGAGACACAGAGACAGAGACACAGAGACAGAGACACAGAGACAGAGACACAGAGACAGAGACACAGAGACAGAGACACAGAGACAGAGACACAGAGGCAGATACACAGAGACAGAGACACAGAGCCAGAGACACAGAGACAGAGACACAGAGACAGAGACACAGAGACAGAGACACAGAGACAGAGACACAGAGACAGAAACACAGAGACAGAGACACAGAGGCAGAGACACAGAGACAGAGACACAGAGACAGAGACACAGAGACAGAGACACAGAGACAGAGACACACACTCAAAGACACAGAGACAGAGACACGTAGACAGAGACACAGAGACAGAGACACAGAGACAGAGACACAGAGACAGAGACACAGAGACAGAGACACAGAGACAGAGACACAGAGACAGAGACACAGAGACAGAGATTCAGAGACAGAGACAGAGACACAGAGACAGATACTCAGAGACAGAGACACAGAGACAGAGACACAGAGACAGAGACACAGAGACAGAGACACAGTGACAGAGACACAGAGACAGAGACACAGAGACCGAGACAGAGGCACAGAGACGGAGACACGGAGACAGAGACACAGAGGAGGGGACACAGGGACAGAGACACCGAGACAGAGACACAGAGGCAGAGACACAGAGAAAGAGAAGCAGAGACAGAGACAGAGACGGAGACACAGAGATAGATACACAGAGACAGAGACACAGAGACGGAGGCTTTGGGACAGAGACACAGAGACAGAGATTCAGAGGCAGAGACAGAGGCACAGAGACGGAGACACAGAGACAGAGACACAGAGACAGTGAGACAGAGAAGGAGACACAGAGACAGAGACACAGAGACAGAGAGACAGAGACAGAGACACAGAGACAGAGACACAAAGGCAGATACACAGAGACAGAGACACAGAGCCAGAGACACAGAGACAGAGACACAGAGACAGAGACACAGAGACAGAGACACAGAGACAGAAACACAGAGACAGAGACACAGAGGCAGAGACACAGAGACAGAGACACAGAGACAGAGACACAGAGACATAGACACAGATACAGAGACACAGAGACAGAGACACAGAGGAGGGGACACAGGGACAGAGACACCGAGACAGAGGCACAGAGGCAGAGACACAGAGAAAGAGAAGCAGAGACAGAGACAGAGACGGAGACACAGAGATAGATACACAGAGACAGAGACACAGAGACGGAGGCTTTGGGACAGAGACACAGAGACAGAGATTCAGAGGCAGAGACAGAGGCACAGAGACGGAGACACAGAGACAGAGACACAGAGACAGTGAGACAGAGAAGGAGACACAGAGACAGAGACACAGAGACAGAGAGACAGAGACAGAGACACAGAGACAGAGACACAGAGGCAGAGACACAGAGACAGAGACACAGAGCCAGAGACACAGAGACAGAGACACAGAGACAGAGACACAGAGACAGAGACACAGATACAGAGACACAGAGACAGAAACACAGAGACAGAGACACAGAGGCAGAGACACAGAGACAGAGACACAGAGACAGAGACACAGAGACAGAGACACAGAGACAGAGACACACACTCAAAGACACAGAGACAGAGACACAGAGACAGAGACACAAAGGCAGATACACAGAGACAGAGACACAGAGCCAGAGACACAGAGACAGAGACACAGAGACAGAGACACAGAGACAGAGACACAGAGACAGAAACACAGAGACAGAGACACAGAGGCAGAGACACAGAGACAGAGACACAGAGACAGAGACACAGAGACATAGACACAGATACAGAGACACAGAGACAGAGACACAGAGGAGGGGACACAGGGACAGAGACACCGAGACAGAGGCACAGAGGCAGAGACACAGAGAAAGAGAAGCAGAGACAGAGACAGAGACGGAGACACAGAGATAGATACACAGAGACAGAGACACAGAGACGGAGGCTTTGGGACAGAGACACAGAGACAGAGATTCAGAGGCAGAGACAGAGGCACAGAGACGGAGACACAGAGACAGAGACACAGAGACAGTGAGACAGAGAAGGAGACACAGAGACAGAGACACAGAGACAGAGAGACAGAGACAGAGACACAGAGACAGAGACACAGAGGCAGAGACACAGAGACAGAGACACAGAGCCAGAGACACAGAGACAGAGGCACAGAGACAGAGACACAGAGACAGAGACACAGAGACAGAGACACAGAGACAGAAACACAGAGACAGAGACACAGAGGCAGAGACACAGAGACAGAGACACAGAGACAGAGACACAGAGACAGAGACACAGAGACAGAGACACACACTCAAAGACACAGAGACAGAGACACGTAGACAGAGACACAGAGACAGAGACACAGAGACAGAGACACAGAGACAGAGACACAGAGACAGAGACACACACTCAAAGACACAGAGACAGAGACACGTAGACAGAGACACAGAGACAGAGACACAGAGACAGAGACACAGAGACAGAGACACAGAGACAGAGACACAGAGACAGAGACATAGAGACAGAGATTCAGAGACAGAGACAGAGACACAGAGACAGATACTCAGAGACATAGACACAGAGACAGAGACACAAAGACAGAGACACAGAGACAGAGACACAGAGACAGAGACACGTTGAGTGAGACACAGAGACGGAGACACAGGGACAGGGACACAGAGACAGAGACACAGAGAAAGAGAAACAGAGACAGAGACAGAGACAGAGACACAGAGACAGAGACACAGAGGCAGAGACACATAGACAGAGACACAGAGACCGAGACACAGAGACGGAGACACAGAGACAGAGACACTGAGACGGAGACGCAGAGACAGTGACATAGAGACAGAGACACAGAGACCTGGACACAGTGAGAGAGACAGAGACACAGAGACAGCGACACAGAGACAGAGACAGAGACACAGAGACGCAGAGACAGGGACACAGAGGCAGAGACACAGAGACAGAGACAGAGACGCAAAGACGGGGACAGAGGGACACAGACACAGAGACAGGGACACAGAGACAGAGGCTCAGAGACAGAGACAGAGACAGAGGCACAGAGACGGAGACAGAGGGGCAGAGGCGCAGAGACAGGGACATAGAGACAGAGACTCACAGACCGAGAAACAGAGACAGAGACACAGAGACATAGACACATAGACAGAGACACAGAGACAGAGACACAGAGACAGAGACAGAGACAGAGACAGAGACACAGAGACAGAGACACAGAGACAGAGACACAGAGACAGAGACACAGAGACAGAGACACAGAGACAGAGACACAGAGACAGAGACACAGAGACAGAGACACAGAGACAGAGACACAGAGACAGAGACACAGAGACAGAGACACAGAGACAGAGACACAGAGACAGAGACACAGAGGCAGAGACACAGAGACAGAGACACAGAGACAGAGACACAGAGACTGGGACACAGCGAGAGGGACTCAGAGACAGAGACACAGAGACGCAGAGACAGATACACAGAGACAGAGACACAGAGACAGAGACACAGAGACAGAGACACAGAGACAGAGACACAGAGACAGAGACACAGAGACAGAGACACAGAGACAGAGACACAGGGACAGAGACACAGGGACAGAGACACAGAGACAGAGACACAGAGACAGAGACACAGAGACAGAGACACAGAGACAGAGACACAGAGACAGAGACACAGAGACAGAGACACAGGGACAGAGACACAGGGACAGAGACACAGAGACAGAGACACAGAGACAGAGACACAGAGACAGAGACACAGAGACAGAGACACAGAGGCAGAGACACAGAGACATAGACACAGAGACAGAGACACAGAGACAGAGACACAGAGACAGAGACACAGAGACAGAGACACAGAGACAGAGACACAGAGACAGAGACACAGAGACAGAGACACAGAGGCAGAGACACAGAGACAGAGACACAGGGACAGAGACACAGAGACAGAGACACAGAGACAGAGACACAGAGACAGAGACACAGAGACAGAGACACAGAGACAGAGACACAGAGACAGAGACACAGAGACAGAGACACAGAGACAGAGACACAGAGACTGGGACACAGCGAGTGGGACTCAGAGACAGAGACACAGAGACGCAGAGACAGATACACAGAGACAGAGACACAGAGACAGAGACACAGAGACAGAGACACAGAGACAGAGACACAGAGACAGAGACACAGAGACAGAGGCACAGAGACAGAGACACAGAGACAGAGACACAGAGACAGAGACACAGAGACAGAGACGCAGAGACAGAGACACAGAGACAGAGACACAGAGACAGAGACACAGAGACAGAGACACAGAGACAGAGACACAGAGACAGAGACACAGAGACAGAGACACAGAGACAGAGACACAGAGACAGAGACACAGAGACAGAGACACAGAGACAGAGACACAGAGACAGAGACACAGAGACAGAGACACAGAGACAGAGACACAGAGACAGAGACACAGAGACAGAGACACAGAGGCAGAGACACAGAGACAGAGACACAGGGACAGAGACACAGAGACAGAGACACAGAGTCAGAGACACAGAGACAGAGACACAGAGACAGAGACACAGAGTCAGAGACACAGAGACATAGACACAGAGACAGAGACACAGAGACAGAGACACAGAGACAGAGACACAGAGACAGAGACACAGAGACAGAGACACAGAGACAGAGACACAGAGACAGAGACACAGAGACAGAGACACAGAGACAGAGACACAGAGACAGAGACACAGAGACAGAGACACAGAGACAGAGACACAGAGACAGAGACAAAGAGACAGAGACACAGAGACAGAGACACTGGGACAGAGACACAGAGACAGAGATTCAGAGGCAGAGACACAGAGACAGAGACACAGATGCCGAGACACAGAGACGGTAACACAGGGACCGTCACACAGGGAGGGAGACACAGAGGCAGATACACAGAGACAGAGACAGAGACACAGAGACAGGGACGCAGAGAGAGTGACACAGAGAAGGAGCCACAGGGACAGAGACACCGAGACAGAGACACAGAGACAGGGGCACATAGACAGAGACACAGAGACAGAGACTCAGAGACAGAGACAGAGGCACAGAGACGGAGACGCAGAGGCGGAGACACAGCGACAGAGACACAGAGACAGAGACACAGAGACCGAGACAGAGGCACAGAGACGGAGACACGGAGACAGAGACACAGAGGAGGGGACACTGGGACAGAGACACCGAGACAGAGACACAGAGGCAGAGACACAGAGAAAGAGCAGCAGAGACAGAGACAGAGACAGAGACACAGAGATAGATACACAGAGACAGAGACACAGAGACGGAGGCTCTGGGACAGTGACACAGAGACAGAGATTCAGAGGCAGAGACAGAGGCACAGAGACGGAGACACAGAGACAGAGACACAGAGACAGTGAGACAGAGAAGGAGACACAGAGACAGAGACACAGAGACAGAGAGACAGAGACAGAGACACAGAGACAGAGACACAGAGACAGAGACACAGAGACAGAGACACAGAGACAGAGACACAGAGACAGAGACACAGAGACAGAGGCACAGAGACAGAGACACAGAGACAGAGACACAGAGACAGAAACACAGAGACAGAGACACAGAGGCAGAGACACAGAGACAGAGACACAGAGACAGAGACACAGAGACAGAGACACAGAGACAGAGACACAGAGACAGAGACACAGAGAGAGAAACACAGAGACGGATACACAGAGATAGAGACACAGGTATAGAGACACAGAGACAGAGGCACTGAGAAAGAGAAACAGAGACAGAGGCACAGAGAGAGAAACACAGAGAAGGAGACACAGGTATAGAGACACAGAGAAAGAGAAACAGGGACAAAGAGAGAGACGGAGTCACAGAGACAGATACACAGAAACGGAGACACAGAGACAGAGACACTGAGGCAGAGACACGGAGACAGAGACACGGAGACAGAGACACAGAGACAGATACACAGAGACAGAGACAAAGTGAGAGAGACAGAGGCACAGAGACGGAGACACAGGGACAGAGACACAGAGGCAGAAACACAGAGACAGATTCTCAGGGACAGAGACACAGAGACAGAGGCACAGAGACAGAGACACAGAGACAGGGACACAGAGACAGAGACGCAGAGACAGAGACGCAGAGACAGAGACAAAGAGACAGAGACACGGAGGCAGAGACATCGGTACAGAGACACAGAGGCAGAGACACAGAGACAGAGACAGAGACACAGAGACAGATACACAGAGACAGAGAGACAGAGACACAGAGAGAGAGAGAGCGAGGCAGAGACACAGAGACAGAGAGACAGAGACAGAGGCATAGACACAGAGGCAGAGGCACAGAGACAGAGACACATAGACCGAGACGCAGACACCTATTCACGGATACGGCGACACAGGGACAGAGACGCAGAGACAGGGACACAGAGACAGAGATTCAGAGACAGAGACACAGAGACAGAGACACAGAGACAGAGACTCTGAGACAGAGACACAGAGACAGAGACACGGAGACAGGGACACAGAGACAGAGACACAGAGACAGAGACACAGAGACAGAGACACAGAGACAGAGACACAGAGACAGAGACACAGAGACAGAGACAAAGAGACAGAGACACAGAGACAGAGACACTGGGACAGAGACACAGAGACAGAGACACCGAGACAGAGACACAGAGACAGAGACACAGAGACAGAGACACAGAGACAGAGACACAGAGACAGAGACACAGAGACAGAGACACAGAGAGAGAAACACAGAGACGGATACACAGAGATAGAGACACAGGTATAGAGACACAGAGACAGAGGCACTGAGAAAGAGAAACAGAGGCAGAGACACAGAGACAGAGACACAGAGACAGAGACACAGAAACGGAGACACAGAGACAGAGACACGGAGGCAGAGACACGGAGACAGAGACACAGAGACAGAGACACAGAGACAGAGACACAGAGACAGAGACACAGAGAGAGAAACACAGAGACGGATACACAGAGATAGAGACACAGGTATAGAGACACAGAGACAGAGGCACTGAGAAAGAGAAACAGAGACAGAGGCACAGAGAGAGAAACACAGAGAAGGAGACACAGGTATAGAGACACAGAGAAAGAGAAACAGGGACAGAGAGAGAGACGGAGTCACAGAGACAGATACACAGAAACGGAGACACAGAGACAGAGACACTGAGGCAGAGACACGGAGACAGAGACACGGAGACAGAGACACAGAGACAGATACACAGAGACAGAGACAAAGTGAGAGAGACAGAGACACAGAGACGGAGACACAGGGACAGAGACACAGAGGCAGAAACACAGAGACAGATTCTCAGGGACAGAGACACAGAGACAGAGGCACAGAGACAGAGACACAGAGACAGGGACACAGAGACAGAGACGCAGAGACAGAGACGCAGAGACAGAGACGCAGAGACAGAGACAAAGAGACAGAGACACGGAGGCAGAGACATCGGTACAGAGACACAGAGGCAGAGACACAGAGACAGAGACAGAGACACAGAGACAGATACACAGAGACAGAGAGACAGAGAGACAGAGACACAGAGAGAGAGAGAGCGAGGCAGAGACACAGAGACAGAGAGACAGAGACAGAGGCATAGACACAGAGGCAGAGGCACAGAGACAGAGACAGAGACACATAGACCGAGACGCAGACACCTATTCACGGATACGGCGACACAGGGACAGAGACGCAGAGACAGGGACACAGAGGCAGAGATTCAGAGACAGAGACACAGAGACAGAGACACAGAGACAGAGACTCAGAGACAGAGACACAGAGACAGAGACACGGAGACAGAGACACAGAGACAGAGACACAGAGACAGAGACACAGAGACAGAGACACAGAGACAGAGACACAAAGACAGAGACACAGAGACAGAGACAAAGAGACAGAGACACAGAGACAGAGACACTGGGACAGAGACACAGAGACAGAGATTCAGAGGCAGAGACACAGAGACAGAGACACAGATGCCGAGACACAGAGACAGAGACACAGAGACAGAGACACAGAGACAGAGACACAGAGACAGGGACACAGAGACAGAGACACAGAGACAGAGACACAGAGACAGAGACGCAGAGACAGAGACACAGAGACAGAGACACAGACTCAAAGACACAGAGACAGAGACACGTAGACAGAGACACAGAGACAGAGACACAGAGACAGAGACACAGAGACAGAGACACAGAGTCAGAGACACAGAGACAGAGACACAGAGACAGAGACACAGAGACAGAGACACAGAGACAGAGACACAGAGGCAGAGACACAGAGACATAGACACAGAGACAGAGACACAGAGACAGAGACACAGAGACAGAGAGACAGAGACAGAGAGACAGAGACAGAGACACAGAGACAGAGACACAGAGACAGAGACACAGAGACAGAGACACAGAGACAGAGACACAGAGACAGAGACACAGAGACAGAGACACGGAGACAGAGACACAGAGACAGAAACACAGAGACAGAGACACAGAGACAGAGACTCAGAGACAGAGACAGAGGCACAGAGACGGAGACGCAGAGGCGGAGACACAGCGACAGAGACACAGAGACAGAGACACAGAGACCGAGACAGAGGCACAGAGACGGAGACACGGAGACAGAGACACAGAGGAGGGGACACAGGGACAGAGACACCGAGACAGAGACACAGAGGCAGAGACACAGAGAAAGAGAAGCAGAGACAGAGACAGAGACAGAGACACAGAGATAGATACACAGAGACAGAGACACAGAGACGGAGGCTCTGGGACAGAGACACAGAGACAGAGATTCAGAGGCAGAGACAGAGGCACAGAGACGGAGACACAGAGACAGAGACACAGAGACAGTGAGACAGAGAAGGAGACACAGAGACAGAGACACAGAGACAGAGAGACAGAGACAGAGACACAGGGACAGAGACACAGAGACAGAGACACAGAGACAGAGACACAGAGACAGAGACACAGAGACAGAGACACAGAGACAGAAACACAGAGACAGAGACACAGAGGCAGAGACACAGAGACAGAGACACAGAGACAGAGACACAGAGACAGAGACACAGAGACAGAGACACAGAGACAGAGACACAGAGAGAGAAACACAGAGACGGATACACAAAGATAGAGACACAGGTATAGAGACACAGAGACAGAGGCACTGAGAAAGAGAAACAGAGACAGAGACACAGAGAGAGAAACACAGAGAAGGATACACAGGTATAGAGACACAGAGAAAGAGAAACAGGGACAGAGAGAGAGACGGAGTCACAGAGACAGATACACAGAAACGGAGACACAGAGACAGAGACACTGAGGCAGAGACACGGAGACAGAGACACGGAGACAGAGACACAGAGACAGATACACAGAGACAGAGACAAAGTGAGAGAGACAGAGACACAGAGACGGAGACACAGGGACAGAGACACAGAGGCAGAAACACAGAGACAGATTCTCAGGGACAGAGACACAGAGACAGAGGCACAGAGACAGAGACACAGAGACAGGGACACAGAGACAGAGACGCAGAGACAGAGACGCAGAGACAGAGAGAAAGAGACAGAGACACGGAGGCAGAGACATCGGTACAGAGACACAGAGGCAGAGACACAGAGACAGAGACAGAGACAGAGACGCAGAGACAGATACACAGAGACAGAGAGACAGAGACACAGAGAGAGAGAGAGCGAGGCAGAGACACAGAGACAGAGAGACAGAGACAGAGGCATAGACACAGAGACACAGAGACAGAGACACAGAGACAGAGACACAGAGACAGAGACACAGAGACAGAGACACAGAGACAGAGACACAGAGACAGAGACACAGAGACAGAGACACAGAGACAGAGACACAGAGACAGAGTCACAGAGACAGAGACACAGAGACATAGACACAGAGACAGAGACACAGAGACAGAGACACAGAGACAGAGACACAGAGGCCGAGACACAGAGACGGTAACACAGGGACCGTGACACAGGGAGGGAGACACAGAGGCAGATACACAGAGACAGAGACAGAGACACAGAGACAGGGACGCAGAGAGAGTGACACAGAGAGGGAGCCACAGGGACAGAGACACCGAGACAGAGACACAGAGACAGAGACACAGAGACAGAGACACAGAGACAGAGACACAGAGACAGAGACACAGAGACAGAGACACAGAGACAGAGACACAGAGACAGAGACACAGAGACAGAGACACAGAGACAGAGACACAGAGACAGAGACACAGAGACAGAGACACAGAGACAGAGACACAGAGACAGAGACACAGAGACAGAGACACAGAGACAGAGACACAGAGACAGAGACACAGAGACAGAGACACAGAGACAGAGACACAGAGACAGAGACACAGAGACAGAGACACAGAGACAGAGACACAGAGGCAGAGACACAGAGACATAGACACAGAGACAGAGACACAGAGACAGAGACACAGAGACAGAGACACAGAGGCAGAGACACAGAGAAAGAGAAGCAGAGACAGAGACAGAGACAGAGACACAGAGATAGATACACAGAGACAGAGACACAGAGACGGAGGCTCTGGGACAGAGACACAGAGACAGAGATTCAGAGGCAGAGACAGAGGCACAGAGACGGAGACACAGAGACAGAGACACAGAGACAGTGAGACAGAGAAGGAGACACAGAGACAGAGACACAGAGACAGAGAGACAGAGACAGAGACACAGGGACAGAGACACAGAGACAGAGACACAGAGACAGAGACACAGAGACAGAGACACGGAGACAGAGACACAGAGACAGAAACACAGAGACAGAGACACAGAGGCAGAGACACAGAGACAGAGACACAGAGACAGAGACACAGAGACAGAGACACAGAGACAGAGACACAGAGACAGAGACACAGAGAGAGAAACACAGAGACGGATACACAAAGATAGAGACACAGGTATAGAGACACAGAGACAGAGGCACTGAGAAAGAGAAACAGAGACAGAGACACAGAGAGAGAAACACAGAGAAGGATACACAGGTATAGAGACACAGAGAAAGAGAAACAGGGACAGAGAGAGAGACGGAGTCACAGAGACAGATACACAGAAACGGAGACACAGAGACAGAGACACTGAGGCAGAGACACGGAGACAGAGACACGGAGACAGAGACACAGAGACAGATACACAGAGACAGTGACAAAGTGAGAGAGACAGAGACACAGAGACGGAGACACAGGGACAGAGACACAGAGGCAGAAACACAGAGACAGATTCTCAGGGACAGAGACACAGAGACAGAGGCACAGAGACAGAGACACAGAGACAGGGACACAGAGACAGAGACGCAGAGACAGAGACGCAGAGACAGAGAGAAAGAGACAGAGACACGGAGGCAGAGACATCGGTACAGAGACACAGAGGCAGAGACACAGAGACAGAGACAGAGACAGAGACGCAGAGACAGATACACAGAGACAGAGAGACAGAGACACAGAGAGAGAGAGAGCGAGGCAGAGACACAGAGACAGAGACACAGAGACAGAGACACAGAGACAGAGACACAGAGACAGAAACACAGAGACAGAGACACAGAGACAGAGACACAGAGACAGAGACACAGAGACAGAGACACAGAGACAGAGACACAGAGACAGAGACACAGAGACAGAGACACAGAGACAGAGACACAGAGACAGAGACACAGAGACAGAGACACAGAGACAGAGACACAGAGACAGAGACACAGAGACAGAGACACAGAGACAGAGACAAAGAGACAGAGACACAGAGACAGAGACACTGGGACAGAGACACAGAGACAGAGATTCAGAGGCAGAGACACAGAGACAGAGACACAGATGCCGAGACACAGAGACGGTAACACAGGGACCGTCACACAGGGAGGGAGACACAGAGGCAGATACACAGAGACAGAGACAGAGACACAGAGACAGGGACGCAGAGAGAGTGACACAGAGAAGGAGCCACAGGGACAGAGACACCGAGACAGAGACACAGAGACAGGGGCACATAGACAGAGACACAGAGACAGAGACTCAGAGACAGAGACAGAGGCACAGAGACGGAGACGCAGAGGCGGAGACACAGCGACAGAGACACAGAGACAGAGACACAGAGACCGAGACAGAGGCACAGAGACGGAGACACGGAGACAGAGACACAGAGGAGGGGACACTGGGACAGAGACACCGAGACAGAGACACAGAGGCAGAGACACAGAGAAAGAGCAGCAGAGACAGAGACAGAGACAGAGACACAGAGATAGATACACAGAGACAGAGACACAGAGACGGAGGCTCTGGGACAGTGACACAGAGACAGAGATTCAGAGGCAGAGACAGAGGCACAGAGACGGAGACACAGAGACAGAGACACAGAGACAGTGAGACAGAGAAGGAGACACAGAGACGGAGACACAGAGACAGAGAGACAGAGACAGAGACACAGAGACAGAGACACAGAGACAGAGACACAGAGACAGAGACACAGAGACAGAGACACAGAGACAGAGACACAGAGACAGAGACACAGAGACAGAGGCACAGAGACAGAGACACAGAGACAGAGACACAGAGACAGAAACACAGAGACAGAGACACAGAGGCAGAGACACAGAGACAGAGACACAGAGACAGAGACACAGAGACAGAGACACAGAGACAGAGACACAGAGACAGAGACACAGAGACAGAGACACAGAGAGAGAAACACAGAGACGGATACACAGAGATAGAGACACAGGTATAGAGACACAGAGACAGAGGCACTGAGAAAGAGAAACAGAGACAGAGGCACAGAGAGAGAAACACAGAGAAGGAGACACAGGTATAGAGACACAGAGAAAGAGAAACAGGGACAGAGAGAGAGACGGAGTCACAGAGACAGATACACAGAAACGGAGACACAGAGACAGAGACACTGAGGCAGAGACACGGAGACAGAGACACGGAGACAGAGACACAGAGACAGATACACAGAGACAGAGACAAAGTGAGAGAGACAGAGACACAGAGACGGAGACACAGGGACAGAGACACAGAGGCAGAAACACAGAGACAGATTCTCAGGGACAGAGACACAGAGACAGAGGCACAGAGACAGAGACACAGAGACAGGGACACAGAGACAGAGACGCAGAGACAGAGACGCAGAGACAGAGAGAAAGAGACAGAGACACGGAGGCAGAGACATCGGTACAGAGACACAGAGGCAGAGACACAGAGACAGAGACAGAGACAGAGACGCAGAGACAGATACACAGAGACAGAGAGACAGAGACACAGAGAGAGAGAGAGCGAGGCAGAGACACAGAGACAGAGAGACAGAGACAGAGGCATAGACACAGAGACACAGAGACAGAGACACAGAGACAGAGACACAGAGACAGAGACACAGAGACAGAGACACAGAGACAGAGACACAGAGACAGAGACACGGAGACAGGGACACAGAGACAGAGACACAGAGACAGAGACACAGAGACAGAGACACAGAGACAGAGACACAGAGACAGAGACACAGAGACAGAGACAAAGAGACAGAGACACAGAGACAGAGACACTGGGACAGAGACACAGAGACAGAGACACCGAGACAGAGACACAGAGACAGAGACACAGAGACAGAGACACAGAGACAGAGACACAGAGACAGAGACACAGAGACAGAGACACAGAGAGAGAAACACAGAGACGGATACACAGAGATAGAGACACAGGTATAGAGACACAGAGACAGAGGCACTGAGAAAGAGAAACAGAGGCAGAGACACAGAGACAGAGACACAGAGACAGAGACACAGAAACGGAGACACAGAGACAGAGACACGGAGGCAGAGACACGGAGACAGAGACACAGAGACAGAGACACAGAGACAGAGACACAGAGACAGAGACACAGAGACAGAGACACAGAGAGAGAAACACAGAGACGGATACACAGAGATAGAGACACAGGTATAGAGACACAGAGACAGAGACGCAGAGACAGAGACACAGAGACAGAGACACAGACTCAAAGACACAGAGACAGAGACACGTAGACAGAGACACAGAGACAGAGACACAGAGACAGAGACACAGAGACAGAGACACAGAGTCAGAGACACAGAGACAGAGACACAGAGACAGAGACACAGAGACAGAGACACAGAGACAGAGACACAGAGGCAGAGACACAGAGACATAGACACAGAGACAGAGACACAGAGACAGAGACACAGAGACAGAGAGACAGAGACAGAGAGACAGAGACAGAGACACAGAGACAGAGACACAGAGACAGAGACACAGAGACAGAGACACAGAGACAGAGACACAGAGACAGAGACACGGAGACAGAGACACAGAGACAGAAACACAGAGACAGAGACACAGAGACAGAGACTCAGAGACAGAGACAGAGGCACAGAGACGGAGACGCAGAGGCGGAGACACAGCGACAGAGACACAGAGACAGAGACACAGAGACCGAGACAGAGGCACAGAGACGGAGACACGGAGACAGAGACACAGAGGAGGGGACACAGGGACAGAGACACCGAGACAGAGACACAGAGGCAGAGACACAGAGACAGAGACACAGAGACAGAAACACAGAGACAGAGACACAGAGGCAGAGACACAGAGACAGAGACACAGAGACAGAGACACAGAGACAGAGACACAGAGACAGAGACACAGAGACAGAGACACAGAGAGAGAAACACAGAGACGGATACACAAAGATAGAGACACAGGTATAGAGACACAGAGACAGAGGCACTGAGAAAGAGAAACAGAGACAGAGACACAGAGAGAGAAACACAGAGAAGGATACACAGGTATAGAGACACAGAGAAAGAGAAACAGGGACAGAGAGAGAGACGGAGTCACAGAGACAGATACACAGAAACGGAGACACAGAGACAGAGACACTGAGGCAGAGACACGGAGACAGAGACACGGAGACAGAGACACAGAGACAGATACACAGAGACAGAGACAAAGTGAGAGAGACAGAGACACAGAGACGGAGACACAGGGACAGAGACACAGAGGCAGAAACACAGAGACAGATTCTCAGGGACAGAGACACAGAGACAGAGGCACAGAGACAGAGACACAGAGACAGGGACACAGAGACAGAGACGCAGAGACAGAGACGCAGAGACAGAGAGAAAGAGACAGAGACACGGAGGCAGAGACATCGGTACAGAGACACAGAGGCAGAGACACAGAGACAGAGACAGAGACAGAGACGCAGAGACAGATACACAGAGACAGAGAGACAGAGACACAGAGAGAGAGAGAGCGAGGCAGAGACACAGAGACAGAGAGACAGAGACAGAGGCATAGACACAGAGACACAGAGACAGAGACACAGAGACAGAGACACAGAGACAGAGACACAGAGACAGAGACACAGAGACAGAGACACAGAGACAGAGACACAGAGACAGAGACACAGAGACAGAGACACAGAGACAGAGACACAGAGACAGAGACACAGAGACAGAGTCACAGAGACAGAGACACAGAGACATAGACACAGAGACAGAGACACAGAGACAGAGACACAGAGACAGAGACACAGAGGCCGAGACACAGAGACGGTAACACAGGGACCGTGACACAGGGAGGGAGACACAGAGGCAGATACACAGAGACAGAGACAGAGACACAGAGACAGGGACGCAGAGAGAGTGACACAGAGAGGGAGCCACAGGGACAGAGACACCGAGACAGAGACACAGAGACAGAGACACAGAGACAGAGACACAGAGACAGAGACACAGAGACAGAGACACAGAGACAGAGACACAGAGACAGAGACACAGAGACAGAGACACAGAGACAGAGACACAGAGACAGAGACACAGAGACAGAGACACAGAGACAGAGACACAGAGACAGAGACACAGAGACAGAGACACAGAGACAGAGACACAGAGACAGAGACACAGAGACAGAGACACAGAGACAGAGACACAGAGACAGAGACACAGAGGCAGAGACACAGAGACATAGACACAGAGACAGAGACACAGAGACAGAGACACAGAGACAGAGACACAGAGGCCGAGACACAGAGACGGTAACACAGGGACCGTGACACAGGGAGGGAGACACAGAGGCAGATACACAGAGACAGAGACAGAGACACAGAGACAGGGACGCAGAGAGAGTGACACAGAGAGGAGCCACAGGGACAGAGACACCGAGACAGAGACACGGAGACAGAGACACAGAGACAGAGACACAAAGACAGAGACACAGAGACAGAGACACAGAGACAGAGACACAGAGACAGAGACACAGAGACAGAGACACAGAGACAGAGACACAGAGACAGAGACACAGAGACAGAGACACAGAGACAGAGACACAGAGACAGAGACACAGAGACAGAGACACAGAGACAGAGACACAGAGACAGAGACACAGAGACAGGGACACAGAGACAGAGACACAGAGACAGAGACACAGAGACAGAGACGCAGAGACAGAGACACAGAGACAGAGACACAGACTCAAAGACACAGAGACAGAGACACGTAGACAGAGACACAGAGACAGAGACACAGAGACAGAGACACAGAGACAGAGACACAGAGACAGAGACACAGAGACAGAGACACAGAGACAGAGACTGAGAGACAGAGATTCAGAGACAGAGACAGAGACACAGAGACAGATACTCAGAGACATAGACACAGAGACAGAGACACAAAGACAGAGACACAGAGACAGAGACACAGAGACAGAGACACAGAGACAGAGACACAGAGGCAGAGACACAGGGACAGAGACACAGAGACAGAGACACAGAGACAGAGACACAGAGACAGAGACACAGAGACAGAGACACAGAGACAGAGACACAGAGACAGAGACACAGAGACAGGGACACAGAGACAGAGACACAGAGACAGAGACACAGAGACAGAGACGCAGAGACAGAGACACAGAGACAGAGACACAGACTCAAAGACACAGAGACAGAGACACGTAGACAGAGACACAGAGACAGAGACACAGAGACAGAGACACAGAGACAGAGACACAGAGACAGAGACACAGAGACAGAGACTGAGAGACAGAGATTCAGAGACAGAGACACAGAGACAGAGACACAGAGACTGGGACACAGCGAGAGGGACTCAGAGACAGGGACACAGAGACAGAGACAGAGACACAGAGACGCAGAGACAGATACACGGAGACAGAGACACGGAGACAGAGACACAGAGACAGAGACACAGAGACAGAGACACAGAGACAGAGACACAGAGACAGAGACACAGAGACAGAGACACAGAGACAGAGACACAGAGACAGAGACACAGAGACAGAGACACAGAGTCAGAGACACAGAGACAGAGACACAGAGACAGAGACACAGAGACAGAGACACAGAGACAGAGACACAGAGGCAGAGACACAGAGACATAGACACAGAGACAGAGACACAGACACAGAGACACAGAGACAGAGAGACAGAGACAGAGAGACAGAGACAGAGACACAGAGACAGAGACACAGAGACAGAGACACAGAGACAGAGACACAGAGACAGAGACACGGAGACAGAGACACAGAGACAGAAACACAGAGACAGAGACACAGAGACAGAGACTCAGAGACAGAGACAGAGGCACAGAGACGGAGACGCAGAGGCGGAGACACAGCGACAGAGACACAGAGACAGAGACACAGAGACCGAGACAGAGGCACAGAGACGGAGACACGGAGACAGAGACACAGAGGAGGGGACACAGGGACAGAGACACCGAGACAGAGACACAGAGGCAGAGACACAGAGAAAGAGAAGCAGAGACAGAGACAGAGACAGAGACACAGAGATAGATACACAGAGACAGAGACACAGAGACGGAGGCTCTGGGACAGAGACACAGAGACAGAGATTCAGAGGCAGAGACAGAGGCACAGAGACGGAGACACAGAGACAGAGACACAGAGACAGTGAGACAGAGAAGGAGACACAGAGACAGAGACACAGAGACAGAGAGACAGAGACAGAGACACAGGGACAGAGACACAGAGACAGAGACACAGAGACAGAGACACAGAGACAGAGACACAGAGACAGAGACACAGAGACAGAAACACAGAGACAGAGACACAGAGAGAGAAACACAGAGACGGATACACAAAGATAGAGACACAGGTATAGAGACACAGAGACAGAGGCACTGAGAAAGAGAAACAGAGACAGAGACACAGAGAGAGAAACACAGAGAAGGATACACAGGTATAGAGACACAGAGAAAGAGAAACAGGGACAGAGAGAGAGACGGAGTCACAGAGACAGATACACAGAAACGGAGACACAGAGACAGAGACACTGAGGCAGAGACACGGAGACAGAGACACGGAGACAGAGACACAGAGACAGATACACAGAGACAGAGACAAAGTGAGAGAGACAGAGACACAGAGACGGAGACACAGGGACAGAGACACAGAGGCAGAAACACAGAGACAGATTCTCAGGGACAGAGACACAGAGACAGAGGCACAGAGACAGAGACACAGAGACAGGGACACAGAGACAGAGACGCAGAGACAGAGACGCAGAGACAGAGAGAAAGAGACAGAGACACGGAGGCAGAGACATCGGTACAGAGACACAGAGGCAGAGACACAGAGACAGAGACAGAGACAGAGACGCAGAGACAGATACACAGAGACAGAGAGACAGAGACACAGAGAGAGAGAGAGCGAGGCAGAGACACAGAGACAGAGAGACAGAGACAGAGGCATAGACACAGAGACAGAGACACAGAGGCAGAGACACAGAGACATAGACACAGAGACAGAGACACAGAGACAGAGACACAGAGACAGAGACACAGAGACAGAGACACAGAGACAGAGACACAGAGACACAGAGACAGAGACACAGAGACAGAGACACAGAGACAGAGACACAGAGACAGAGACACAGAGACAGAGACACAGAGACAGAGACACAGAGACAGAGACACAGAGACAGAGACACAGAGACAGAGACACAGAGACAGAGACACAGAGACAGAGACACAGAGACAGAGACACAGAGACATAGACACAGAGACAGAGACACAGAGACAGAGACACAGAGACAGAGACACAGAGACGGTAACACAGGGACCGTGACACAGGGAGGGAGACACAGAGGCAGATACACAGAGACAGAGACAGAGACACAGAGACAGGGACGCAGAGAGAGTGACACAGAGAGGGAGCCACAGGGACAGAGACACCGAGACAGAGACACAGAGACAGAGACACAGAGACAGAGACACAGAGACAGAGACACAGAGACAGAGACACAGAGACAGAGACACAGAGACAGAGACACAGAGACAGAGACACAGAGACAGAGACACAGAGACAGAGACACAGAGACAGAGACACAGAGACAGAGACACAGAGACAGAGACACAGAGACAGAGACACAGAGACAGAGACACAGAGACAGAGACACAGAGACAGAGACACAGAGACAGAGACACAGAGACAGAGACACAGAGACAGAGACACAGAGACAGAGACACAGAGACAGAGACACAGAGACAGAGACACAGAGACAGAGACACAGAGACAGAGACACAGAGACAGAGACACAGAGACAGAGACACAGAGACAGAGACACAGAGACAGAGACACAGAGACAGAGACACAGAGACAGAGACACAGAGACAGAGACACAGAGACAGAGACAGAGAGACAGAGACACAGAGACAGAGACACAGAGACAGAGACACAGAGACAGAGACACAGAGACAGAGACACAGAGACAGAGACACAGAGACAGAGACACAGAGTCAGAGACACCGAGACAGAGACACAGAGACAGAGACACAGAGACAGAGACACAGAGACAGAGACACAGAGGCAGAGACACAGAGACATAGACACAGAGACAGAGACACAGAGACAGAGACACAGAGACAGAGAGACAGAGACAGAGAGACAGAGACAGAGACACAGAGACAGAGACACAGAGACAGAGACACAGAGACAGAGACACAGAGACAGAGACACAGAGACAGAGACACGGAGACAGAGACACAGAGACAGAAACACAGAGACAGAGACACAGAGGCAGAGACACAGAGACAGAGACACAGAGAAGGAGACACAGGTATAGAGACACAGAGAAAGAGAAACAGCTACAGAGAGAGAGACGGAGTCACAGAGACAGATACACAGAAACGGAGACACAGAGACAGAGACACTGAGGCAGAGACACGGAGACAGAGACACGGAGACAGAGACACACAGACAGATACACAGAGACAGAGACAAAGTGAGAGAGACAGAGTCACAGAGACGGAGACACAGGGACAGAGACACAGAGGCAGAAACACAGAGACAGATTCTCAGGGACAGAGACACAGAGACAGAGGCACAGAGACAGAGACACAGAGACAGGGACACAGAGACAGAGACATAGAGACAGAGACGCAGAGACAGAGCCAAAGAGACAGAGACACGGAGGCAGAGACATCGGTACAGAGACACAGAAGCAGAGACACAGAGACAGAGACAGAGACAGAGACACAGAGACAGATACACAGAGACAGAGAGACAGAGACACAGAGAGAGAGAGAGAGCGAGGCAGAGACACAGAGACAGAGAGACAGAGACAGAGGCATAGACACAGAGGCAGAGGCACAGAGACAGAGACACATAGACCGAGACGCAGACACCTATTCACGGATACGGCGACACAGGCACAGAGACGCAGAGACAGGGACACAGAGACATAGATTCAGAGACAGAGACACAGAGACAGAGACACAGAGACGGAGACTCAGAGACAGAGACACAGAGACAGAGACACAGAGACAGAGACACAGAGACAGAGACACAGAGACAGAGACACAGACTCAAAGACACAGAGACAGAGACACGTAGACAGAGACACAGAGACAGAGACACAGAGACAGAGACTGAGAGACAGAGATTCAGAGACAGAGACAGAGACACAGAGACAGATACTCAGAGACATAGACACAGAGACAGAGACACAAAGACAGAGACACAGAGACAGAGACACAGAGACAGAGACACAGAGACAGAGACACAGAGCCAGAGACACAGAGACAGAGACACAGAGACAGAGACACAGAGACAGAGACACAGAGACAGAGACACAGAGACAGAGACACAGAGACAGAGAGACAGAGACAGAGACACAGAGACAGAGACACAGAGACAGAGACACAGAGACAGAGACACAGAGACAGAGACACAGAGACAGAGACACAGAGACAGAGACACAGAGACAGAGACACAGAGACAGAGACACAGAGATAGAGACACAGAGACAGAGACACAGATACAGAGACACAGAGACAGACACACAGACTCAAAGACACAGAGACAGAGACACAGACTCAAAGACACAGAGACAGAGACGCGTAGACAGAGACACAGAGACAGAGACACAGAGACAGAGACACAGAGACAGAGACACAGAGACAGAGACACAGAGACAGAGACACAGAGACAGAGACACAGAGACAGAGACACAGAGACAGAGACACAGGGACAGAGACACAGAGACAGAGACACAGAGACAGAGACACAGAGACTGGGACACAGCGAGAGGGACTCAGAGACAGGGACACAAATAAAGAGACAGAGACACAGAGACGCAGAGAGAGATACACGGAGACAGAGACACGGAGACAGAGACACAGAGACAGAGACACAGAGACAGAGACACACAGACAGAGACACAGAGACAGAGACACAGAGACAGAGACACAGAGACAGAGACACGGAGACAGAGACACAGAGACAGAGACACAGAGTCAGAGACACAGAGACAGAGACACAGAGACAGAGACACAGAGACAGAGACACAGAGGCAGAGACACAGGGACAGAGACACAGAGACAGAGACACAGAGACAGAGACACAGAGACAGAGACACAAAGACAGAGACACAGAGACAGAGACACAGAGACAGAGACATAGAGACAGAGACACAGAGACAGAGACACAGAGACAGAGACACAGAGACTGGGACACAGCGAGAGGGACTCAGAGACAGGGACACAGAGACAGAGACAGAGACACAGAGACGCAGAGACAGATACACGGAGACAGAGACACGGAGACAGAGACACAGAGACAGAGACACAGAGACAGAGACACAGAGACAGAGACACAGAGACAGAGACACAGAGACAGAGACACAGAGACAGAGACACAGAGACAGAGACACAGAGACAGAGACACAGAGTCAGAGACACAGAGACAGAGACACAGAGACAGAGACACAGAGACAGAGACACAGAGACAGAGACACAGAGGCAGAGACACAGAGACATAGACACAGAGACAGAGACACAGACACAGAGACACAGAGACAGAGAGACAGAGACAGAGAGACAGAGACAGAGACACAGAGACAGAGACACAGAGACAGAGACACAGAGACAGAGACACAGAGACAGAGACACAGAGACAGAGACACGGAGACAGAGACACAGAGACAGAAACACAGAGACAGAGACACAGAGACAGAGACTCAGAGACAGAGACAGAGGCACAGAGACGGAGACGCAGAGGCGGAGACACAGCGACAGAGACACAGAGACAGAGACACAGAGACCGAGACAGAGGCACAGAGACGGAGACACGGAGACAGAGACACAGAGGAGGGGACACAGGGACAGAGACACCGAGACAGAGACACAGAGGCAGAGACACAGAGAAAGAGAAGCAGAGACAGAGACAGAGACAGAGACACAGAGATAGATACACAGAGACAGAGACACAGAGACGGAGGCTCTGGGACAGAGACACAGAGACAGAGATTCAGAGGCAGAGACAGAGGCACAGAGACGGAGACACAGAGACAGAGACACAGAGACAGTGAGACAGAGAAGGAGACACAGAGACAGAGACACAGAGACAGAGAGACAGAGACAGAGACACAGGGACAGAGACACAGAGACAGAGACACAGAGACAGAGACACAGAGACAGAGACACAGAGACAGAGACACAGAGACAGAAACACAGAGACAGAGACACAGAGAGAGAAACACAGAGACGGATACACAAAGATAGAGACACAGGTATAGAGACACAGAGACAGAGGCACTGAGAAAGAGAAACAGAGACAGAGACACAGAGAGAGAAACACAGAGAAGGATACACAGGTATAGAGACACAGAGAAAGAGAAACAGGGACAGAGAGAGAGACGGAGTCACAGAGACAGATACACAGAAACGGAGACACAGAGACAGAGACACTGAGGCAGAGACACGGAGACAGAGACACGGAGACAGAGACACAGAGACAGATACACAGAGACAGAGACAAAGTGAGAGAGACAGAGACACAGAGACGGAGACACAGGGACAGAGACACAGAGGCAGAAACACAGAGACAGATTCTCAGGGACAGAGACACAGAGACAGAGGCACAGAGACAGAGACACAGAGACAGGGACACAGAGACAGAGACGCAGAGACAGAGACGCAGAGACAGAGAGAAAGAGACAGAGACACGGAGGCAGAGACATCGGTACAGAGACACAGAGGCAGAGACACAGAGACAGAGACAGAGACAGAGACGCAGAGACAGATACACAGAGACAGAGAGACAGAGACACAGAGAGAGAGAGAGCGAGGCAGAGACACAGAGACAGAGAGACAGAGACAGAGGCATAGACACAGAGACAGAGACACAGAGGCAGAGACACAGAGACATAGACACAGAGACAGAGACACAGAGACAGAGACACAGAGACAGAGACACAGAGACAGAGACACAGAGACAGAGACACAGAGACACAGAGACAGAGACACAGAGACAGAGACACAGAGACAGAGACACAGAGACAGAGACACAGAGACAGAGACACAGAGACAGAGACACAGAGACAGAGACACAGAGACAGAGACACAGAGACAGAGACACAGAGACAGAGACACAGAGACAGAGACACAGAGACATAGACACAGAGACAGAGACACAGAGACAGAGACACAGAGACAGAGACACAGAGACGGTAACACAGGGACCGTGACACAGGGAGGGAGACACAGAGGCAGATACACAGAGACAGAGACAGAGACACAGAGACAGGGACGCAGAGAGAGTGACACAGAGAGGGAGCCACAGGGACAGAGACACCGAGACAGAGACACAGAGACAGAGACACAGAGACAGAGACACAGAGACAGAGACACAGAGACAGAGACACAGAGACAGAGACACAGAGACAGAGACACAGAGACAGAGACACAGAGACAGAGACACAGAGACAGAGACACAGAGACAGAGACACAGAGACAGAGACACAGAGACAGAGACACAGAGACAGAGACACAGAGACAGAGACACAGAGACAGAGACACAGAGACAGAGACACAGAGACAGAGACACAGAGACAGAGACACAGAGACAGAGACACAGAGACAGAGACACAGAGACAGAGACACAGAGACAGAGACACAGAGACAGAGACACAGAGACAGAGACACAGAGACAGAGACACAGAGACAGAGACACAGAGACAGAGACACAGAGACAGAGACACAGAGACAGAGACACAGAGACAGAGACACAGAGACAGAGACACAGAGACAGAGACACAGAGACAGAGACACAGAGACAGAGACACAGAGACAGAGACAGAGAGACAGAGACACAGAGACAGAGACACAGAGACAGAGACACAGAGACAGAGACACAGAGACAGAGACACAGAGACAGAGACACAGAGACAGAGACACAGAGTCAGAGACACCGAGACAGAGACACAGAGACAGAGACACAGAGACAGAGACACAGAGACAGAGACACAGAGACAGAGACACAGAGGCAGAGACACAGAGACATAGACACAGAGACAGAGACACAGAGACAGAGACACAGAGACAGAGAGACAGAGACAGAGAGACAGAGACAGAGAGACAGAGACAGAGACACAGAGACAGAGACACAGAGACAGAGACACAGAGACAGAGACACAGGGACAGAGACACAGAGACAGAGACACGGAGACAGAGACACAGAGACAGAAACACAGAGACAGAGACACAGAGGCAGAGACACAGAGACAGAGACACAGAGAAGGAGACACAGGTATAGAGACACAGAGAAAGAGAAACAGCTACAGAGAGAGAGACGGAGTCACAGAGACAGATACACAGAAACGGAGACACAGAGACAGAGACACTGAGGCAGAGACACGGAGACAGAGACACGGAGACAGAGACACACAGACAGATACACAGAGACAGAGACAAAGTGAGAGAGACAGAGTCACAGAGACGGAGACACAGGGACAGAGACACAGAGGCAGAAACACAGAGACAGATTCTCAGGGACAGAGACACAGAGACAGAGGCACAGAGACAGAGACACAGAGACAGGGACACAGAGACAGAGACGCAGAGACAGAGACGCAGAGACAGAGCCAAAGAGACAGAGACACGGAGGCAGAGACATCGGTACAGAGACACAGAAGCAGAGACACAGAGACAGAGACAGAGACAGAGACACAGAGACAGATACACAGAGACAGAGAGACAGAGACACAGAGAGAGAGAGAGAGCGAGGCAGAGACACAGAGACAGAGAGACAGAGACAGAGGCATAGACACAGAGGCAGAGGCACAGAGACAGAGACACATAGACCGAGACGCAGACACCTATTCACGGATACGGCGACACAGGCACAGAGACGCAGAGACAGGGACACAGAGACATAGATTCAGAGACAGAGACACAGAGACAGAGACACAGAGACGGAGACTCAGAGACAGAGACACAGAGACAGAGACACAGAGACAGAGACACAGAGACAGAGACACAGAGACAGAGACACAGACTCAAAGACACAGAGACAGAGACACGTAGACAGAGACACAGAGACAGAGACACAGAGACAGAGACTGAGAGACAGAGATTCAGAGACAGAGACAGAGACACAGAGACAGATACTCAGAGACATAGACACAGAGACAGAGACACAAAGACAGAGACACAGAGACAGAGACACAGAGACAGAGACACAGAGACAGAGACACAGAGCCAGAGACACAGAGACAGAGACACAGAGACAGAGACACAGAGACAGAGACACAGAGACAGAGACACAGAGACAGAGACACAGAGACAGAGAGACAGAGACAGAGACACAGAGACAGAGACACAGAGACAGAGACACAGAGACAGAGACACAGAGACAGAGACACAGAGACAGAGACACAGAGACAGAGACACAGAGACAGAGACACAGAGACAGAGACACAGAGATAGAGACACAGAGACAGAGACACAGATACAGAGACACAGAGACAGACACACAGACTCAAAGACACAGAGACAGAGACACAGACTCAAAGACACAGAGACAGAGACGCGTAGACAGAGACACAGAGACAGAGACACAGAGACAGAGACACAGAGACAGAGACACAGAGACAGAGACACAGAGACAGAGACACAGAGACAGAGACACAGAGACAGAGACACAGAGACAGAGACACAGAGACAGAGACACAGAGACAGAGACACAGAGACAGAGACACAGAGACACAGAGACAGAGACACAGAGACAGAGACACAGAGACAGAGACACAGAGACAGAGACTGAGAGACAGAGATTCAGAGACAGAGACAGAGACACAGAGACAGATACTCAGAGACATAGACGCAGAGACAGAGACACAAAGACAGAGACACAGAGACAGAGACACAGAGACAGAGACACAGAGACAGAGACACAGGGACAGAGACACAGAGACAGAGACACAGAGACAGAGACACAGAGACTGGGACACAGCGAGAGGGACTCAGAGACAGGGACACAAATAAAGAGACAGAGACACAGAGACGCAGAGAGAGATACACGGAGACAGAGACACGGAGACAGAGACACAGAGACAGAGACACAGAGACAGAGACACACAGACAGAGACACAGAGACAGAGACACAGAGACAGAGACACAGAGACAGAGACACAGAGACAGAGACACAGAGACAGAGACACAGAGTCAGAGACACAGAGACAGAGACACAGAGACAGAGACACAGAGACAGAGACACAGAGGCAGAGACACAGAGACATAGACACAGAGACAGAGACACAGAGACAGAGACACAGAGACAGAGACACAGAGACAGAGACACACAGACAGAGACACAGAGACAGAGACAAAGAGACAGAGACACAGAGACAGAGACACAGAGACAGAGACACAGAGACAGAGACACAGAGACAGAGACACAGAGACAGAGACACAGAGACAGAGACACAGAGACAGAGACAAAGAGACAGAGACACAGAGACAGAGACACTGGGACAGAGACACAGAGACAGAGATTCAGAGGCAGAGACACAGAGACAGAGACACAGATGCCGAGACACAGAGACGGTAACACAGGGACCGTGACACAGGGAGGGAAACACAGAGGCAGATACACAGAGACAGAGACAGAGACACAGAGACAGGGACGCAGAGAGAGTGACACAGAGAAGGAGCCACAGGGACAGAGACACCGAGACAGAGACACAGAGGCAGGGACACATAGACAGAGACACAGAGACAGAGACTCAGAGACAGAGACAGAGGCACAGAGACGGAGACGCAGAGGCGGAGACACAGAGACAGAGACACAGAGACAGAGACACAGGGACAGAGACACAGAGACAGAGACACAGAGACAGAGACACAGAGACTGGGACACAGCGAGAGGGACTCAGAGACAGGGACACAGATAAAGAGACAGAGACACAGAGACGCAGAGAGAGATACACGGAGACAGAGACACGGAGACAGAGACACAGAGACAGAGACACAGAGACAGAGACACACAGACAGAGACACAGAGACAGAGACACAGAGACAGAGACACAGAGACAGAGACACAGAGACAGAGACAGAGACACAGAGACAGAGACACAGAGTCAGAGACACAGAGACAGAGACACAGAGACAGAGACACAGAGACAGAGACACAGAGGCAGAGACACAGAGACATAGACACAGAGACAGAGACACAGAGACAGAGACACAGAGACAGAGACACAGAGACAGAGACACAGAGACAGAGACACACAGACAGAGACACAGAGACAGAGACAAAGAGACAGAGACACAGAGACAGAGACACAGAGACAGAGACACAGAGACAGAGACACAGAGACAGAGACACAGAGACAGAGACAAAGAGACAGAGACACAGAGACAGAGACACTGGGACAGAGACACAGAGACAGAGATTCAGAGGCAGAGACACAGAGACAGAGACACAGATGCCGAGACACAGAGACGGTAACACAGGGACCGTGACACAGGGAGGGAAACACAGAGGCAGATACACAGAGACAGAGACAGAGACACAGAGACAGGGACGCAGAGAGAGTGACACAGAGAAGGAGCCACAGGGACAGAGACACCGAGACAGAGACACAGAGACAGGGACACAGGGACAGAGACACCGAGACAGAGACACAGAGGCAGAGACACAGAGAAAGAGAAGCAGAGACAGAGACAGAGACAGAGACACAGAGATAGAGACACAGAGACAGAGACACAGAGACAGAGACACAGAGACAGAGACACAGAGACAGAGACACAGAGACAGAGACACAGAGACAGAGACACAGAGACAGAGACACAGAGACAGAGACACAGAGGCAGAGACACAGAGACAGAGACACAGGGACAGAGACACAGAGACAGAGACACAGAGACAGAGACACAGAGTCAGAGACACAGAGACAGAGACACAGAGACAGAGACACAGAGGCAGAGACACAGAGACATAGACACAGAGACAGAGACACAGAGACAGAGACACAGAGACAGAGACACAGCGACAGAGACACAGAGACAGAGACACAGAGACAGAGACACAGAGACAGAGACACAGAGACAGAGACACAGAGACAGAGACACAGAGACAGAGACACAGAGACAGAGACACAGAGACAGAGACAAAGAGACAGAGACACAGAGACAGAGACACTGGGACAGAGACACAGAGACAGAGATTCAGAGGCAGAGACACAGAGACAGAGACACAGATGCCGAGACACAGAGACGGTAACACAGGGACCGTGACACAGGGAGGGAGACACAGAGGCAGATACACAGAGACAGAGACAGAGACACAGAGACAGGGACGCAGAGAGAGTGGCACAGAGAAGGAGCCACAGGGACAGAGACACCGAGACAGAGACACAGAAACAGGGACACATAGACAGAGACACAGAGACAGAGACTCAGAGACAGAGACACAGAGACAGAGACACAGAGACAGAGACACAGAGACAGAGACACAGAGACAGAGACTGAGAGACAGAGATTCAGAGACAGAGACAGAGACACAGAGACAGATACTCAGAGACATAGACGCAGAGACAGAGACACAGAGACAGAGACACAGAGACAGAGACACAGAGACAGAGAGACAGAGACAGAGACACAGAGACAGAGACACAGAGACAGAGACACAGAGACAGAGACACAGAGACAGAGACACAGAGACAGAGACACAGAGACAGAGACACAGAGACAGAGACACAGAGATAGAGACACAGAGACAGAGACACAGATACAGAGACACAGAGACAGACACACAGACTCAAAGACACAGAGACAGAGACACAGACTCAAAGACACAGAGCCAGAGACGCGTAGACAGAGACACAGAGACAGAGACACAGAGACAGAGACACAGAGACAGAGACACAGAGACAGAGACACAGAGACAGAGACACAGAGACAGAGACACAGAGACAGAGACACAGAGACAGAGACACAGAGACAGAGACACAGAGACAGAGACTGAGAGACAGAGATTCAGAGACAGAGACAGAGACACAGAGACAGATACTCAGAGACATAGACGCAGAGACAGAGACACAAAGACAGAGACACAGAGACAGAGACACAGAGACAGAGACACAGAGACAGAGACACAGGGACAGAGACACAGAGACAGAGACACAGAGACAGAGACACAGAGACTGGGACACAGCGAGAGGGACTCAGAGACAGGGACACAGAGACAGAGACAGAGACACAGAGACGCAGAGACAGATACACGGAGACAGAGACACGGAGACAGAGACACAGAGACAGAGACACAGAGACAGAGACACAGAGACAGAGACACAGAGACAGAGACACAGAGACAGAGACACAGAGACAGAGACACAGAGACAGAGACACAGAGACAGAGACACAGAGTCAGAGACACAGAGACAGAGACACAGAGACAGAGACACAGAGACAGAGACACAGAGACAGAGACACAGAGGCAGAGACACAGAGACATAGACACAGAGACAGAGACACAGACACAGAGACACAGAGACAGAGAGACAGAGACAGAGAGACAGAGACAGAGACACAGAGACAGAGACACAGAGACAGAGACACAGAGACAGAGACACAGAGACAGAGACACAGAGACAGAGACACGGAGACAGAGACACAGAGACAGAAACACAGAGACAGAGACACAGAGACAGAGACTCAGAGACAGAGACAGAGGCACAGAGACGGAGACGCAGAGGCGGAGACACAGCGACAGAGACACAGAGACAGAGACACAGAGACCGAGACAGAGGCACAGAGACGGAGACACGGAGACAGAGACACAGAGGAGGGGACACAGGGACAGAGACACCGAGACAGAGACACAGAGGCAGAGACACAGAGAAAGAGAAGCAGAGACAGAGACAGAGACAGAGACACAGAGATAGATACACAGAGACAGAGACACAGAGACGGAGGCTCTGGGACAGAGACACAGAGACAGAGATTCAGAGGCAGAGACAGAGGCACAGAGACGGAGACACAGAGACAGAGACACAGAGACAGTGAGACAGAGAAGGAGACACAGAGACAGAGACACAGAGACAGAGAGACAGAGACAGAGACACAGGGACAGAGACACAGAGACAGAGACACAGAGACAGAGACACAGAGACAGAGACACAGAGACAGAGACACAGAGACAGAAACACAGAGACAGAGACACAGAGAGAGAAACACAGAGACGGATACACAAAGATAGAGACACAGGTATAGAGACACAGAGACAGAGGCACTGAGAAAGAGAAACAGAGACAGAGACACAGAGAGAGAAACACAGAGAAGGATACACAGGTATAGAGACACAGAGAAAGAGAAACAGGGACAGAGAGAGAGACGGAGTCACAGAGACAGATACACAGAAACGGAGACACAGAGACAGAGACACTGAGGCAGAGACACGGAGACAGAGACACGGAGACAGAGACACAGAGACAGATACACAGAGACAGAGACAAAGTGAGAGAGACAGAGACACAGAGACGGAGACACAGGGACAGAGACACAGAGGCAGAAACACAGAGACAGATTCTCAGGGACAGAGACACAGAGACAGAGGCACAGAGACAGAGACACAGAGACAGGGACACAGAGACAGAGACGCAGAGACAGAGACGCAGAGACAGAGAGAAAGAGACAGAGACACGGAGGCAGAGACATCGGTACAGAGACACAGAGGCAGAGACACAGAGACAGAGACAGAGACAGAGACGCAGAGACAGATACACAGAGACAGAGAGACAGAGACACAGAGAGAGAGAGAGCGAGGCAGAGACACAGAGACAGAGAGACAGAGACAGAGGCATAGACACAGAGACAGAGACACAGAGGCAGAGACACAGAGACATAGACACAGAGACAGAGACACAGAGACAGAGACACAGAGACAGAGACACAGAGACAGAGACACAGAGACAGAGACACAGAGACACAGAGACAGAGACACAGAGACAGAGACACAGAGACAGAGACACAGAGACAGAGACACAGAGACAGAGACACAGAGACAGAGACACAGAGACAGAGACACAGAGACAGAGACACAGAGACAGAGACACAGAGACAGAGACACAGAGACAGAGACACAGAGACATAGACACAGAGACAGAGACACAGAGACAGAGACACAGAGACAGAGACACAGAGACGGTAACACAGGGACCGTGACACAGGGAGGGAGACACAGAGGCAGATACACAGAGACAGAGACAGAGACACAGAGACAGGGACGCAGAGAGAGTGACACAGAGAGGGAGCCACAGGGACAGAGACACCGAGACAGAGACACAGAGACAGAGACACAGAGACAGAGACACAGAGACAGAGACACAGAGACAGAGACACAGAGACAGAGACACAGAGACAGAGACACAGAGACAGAGACACAGAGACAGAGACACAGAGACAGAGACACAGAGACAGAGACACAGAGACAGAGACACAGAGACAGAGACACAGAGACAGAGACACAGAGACAGAGACACAGAGACAGAGACACAGAGACAGAGACACAGAGACAGAGACACAGAGACAGAGACACAGAGACAGAGACACAGAGACAGAGACACAGAGACAGAGACACAGAGACAGAGACACAGAGACAGAGACACAGAGACAGAGACACAGAGACAGAGACACAGAGACAGAGACACAGAGACAGAGACACAGAGACAGAGACACAGAGACAGAGACACAGAGACAGAGACACAGAGCCAGAGACACAGAGACAGAGACACAGAGACAGAGACACAGAGACAGAGACACAGAGACAGAGACACAGAGACAGAGACACAGAGACAGAGAGACAGAGACAGAGACACAGAGACAGAGACACAGAGACAGAGACACAGAGACAGAGACACAGAGACAGAGACACAGAGACAGAGACACAGAGACAGAGACACAGAGACAGAGACACAGAGACAGAGACACAGAGATAGAGACACAGAGACAGAGACACAGATACAGAGACACAGAGACAGACACACAGACTCAAAGACACAGAGACAGAGACACAGACTCAAAGACACAGAGACAGAGACGCGTAGACAGAGACACAGAGACAGAGACACAGAGACAGAGACACAGAGACAGAGACACAGAGACAGAGACACAGAGACAGAGACACAGAGACAGAGACACAGAGACAGAGACACAGAGACAGAGACACAGAGACAGAGACACAGAGACAGAGACACAGAGACAGAGACACAGAGACACAGAGACAGAGACACAGAGACAGAGACACAGAGACAGAGACACAGAGACAGAGACTGAGAGACAGAGATTCAGAGACAGAGACAGAGACACAGAGACAGATACTCAGAGACATAGACGCAGAGACAGAGACACAAAGACAGAGACACAGAGACAGAGACACAGAGACAGAGACACAGAGACAGAGACACAGGGACAGAGACACAGAGACAGAGACACAGAGACAGAGACACAGAGACTGGGACACAGCGAGAGGGACTCAGAGACAGGGACACAAATAAAGAGACAGAGACACAGAGACGCAGAGAGAGATACACGGAGACAGAGACACGGAGACAGAGACACAGAGACAGAGACACAGAGACAGAGACACACAGACAGAGACACAGAGACAGAGACACAGAGACAGAGACACAGAGACAGAGACACAGAGACAGAGACACAGAGACAGAGACACAGAGTCAGAGACACAGAGACAGAGACACAGAGACAGAGACACAGAGACAGAGACACAGAGGCAGAGACACAGAGACATAGACACAGAGACAGAGACACAGAGACAGAGACACAGAGACAGAGACACAGAGACAGAGACACACAGACAGAGACACAGAGACAGAGACAAAGAGACAGAGACACAGAGACAGAGACACAGAGACAGAGACACAGAGACAGAGACACAGAGACAGAGACACAGAGACAGAGACACAGAGACAGAGACACAGAGACAGAGACAAAGAGACAGAGACACAGAGACAGAGACACTGGGACAGAGACACAGAGACAGAGATTCAGAGGCAGAGACACAGAGACAGAGACACAGATGCCGAGACACAGAGACGGTAACACAGGGACCGTGACACAGGGAGGGAAACACAGAGGCAGATACACAGAGACAGAGACAGAGACACAGAGACAGGGACGCAGAGAGAGTGACACAGAGAAGGAGCCACAGGGACAGAGACACCGAGACAGAGACACAGAGGCAGGGACACATAGACAGAGACACAGAGACAGAGACTCAGAGACAGAGACAGAGGCACAGAGACGGAGACGCAGAGGCGGAGACACAGAGACAGAGACACAGAGACAGAGACACAGGGACAGAGACACAGAGACAGAGACACAGAGACAGAGACACAGAGACTGGGACACAGCGAGAGGGACTCAGAGACAGGGACACAGATAAAGAGACAGAGACACAGAGACGCAGAGAGAGATACACGGAGACAGAGACACGGAGACAGAGACACAGAGACAGAGACACAGAGACAGAGACACACAGACAGAGACACAGAGACAGAGACACAGAGACAGAGACACAGAGACAGAGACACAGAGACAGAGACAGAGACACAGAGACAGAGACACAGAGTCAGAGACACAGAGACAGAGACACAGAGACAGAGACACAGAGACAGAGACACAGAGGCAGAGACACAGAGACATAGACACAGAGACAGAGACACAGAGACAGAGACACAGAGACAGAGACACAGAGACAGAGACACAGAGACAGAGACACACAGACAGAGACACAGAGACAGAGACAAAGAGACAGAGACACAGAGACAGAGACACAGAGACAGAGACACAGAGACAGAGACACAGAGACAGAGACACAGAGACAGAGACAAAGAGACAGAGACACAGAGACAGAGACACTGGGACAGAGACACAGAGACAGAGATTCAGAGGCAGAGACACAGAGACAGAGACACAGATGCCGAGACACAGAGACGGTAACACAGGGACCGTGACACAGGGAGGGAAACACAGAGGCAGATACACAGAGACAGAGACAGAGACACAGAGACAGGGACGCAGAGAGAGTGACACAGAGAAGGAGCCACAGGGACAGAGACACCGAGACAGAGACACAGAGACAGGGACACAGGGACAGAGACACCGAGACAGAGACACAGAGGCAGAGACACAGAGAAAGAGAAGCAGAGACAGAGACAGAGACAGAGACACAGAGATAGAGACACAGAGACAGAGACACAGAGACAGAGACACAGAGACAGAGACACAGAGACAGAGACACAGAGACAGAGACACAGAGACAGAGACACAGAGACAGAGACACAGAGACAGAGACACAGAGGCAGAGACACAGAGACAGAGACACAGGGACAGAGACACAGAGACAGAGACACAGAGACAGAGACACAGAGTCAGAGACACAGAGACAGAGACACAGAGACAGAGACACAGAGGCAGAGACACAGAGACATAGACACAGAGACAGAGACACAGAGACAGAGACACAGAGACAGAGACACAGCGACAGAGACACAGAGACAGAGACACAGAGACAGAGACACAGAGACAGAGACACAGAGACAGAGACACAGAGACAGAGACACAGAGACAGAGACACAGAGACAGAGACACAGAGACAGAGACAAAGAGACAGAGACACAGAGACAGAGACACTGGGACAGAGACACAGAGACAGAGATTCAGAGGCAGAGACACAGAGACAGAGACACAGATGCCGAGACACAGAGACGGTAACACAGGGACCGTGACACAGGGAGGGAGACACAGAGGCAGATACACAGAGACAGAGACAGAGACACAGAGACAGGGACGCAGAGAGAGTGGCACAGAGAAGGAGCCACAGGGACAGAGACACCGAGACAGAGACACAGAAACAGGGACACATAGACAGAGACACAGAGACAGAGACTCAGAGACAGAGACACAGAGACAGAGACACAGAGACAGAGACACAGAGACAGAGACACAGAGACAGAGACTGAGAGACAGAGATTCAGAGACAGAGACAGAGACACAGAGACAGATACTCAGAGACATAGACGCAGAGACAGAGACACAGAGACAGAGACACAGAGACAGAGACACAGAGACAGAGAGACAGAGACAGAGACACAGAGACAGAGACACAGAGACAGAGACACAGAGACAGAGACACAGAGACAGAGACACAGAGACAGAGACACAGAGACAGAGACACAGAGACAGAGACACAGAGATAGAGACACAGAGACAGAGACACAGATACAGAGACACAGAGACAGACACACAGACTCAAAGACACAGAGACAGAGACACAGACTCAAAGACACAGAGCCAGAGACGCGTAGACAGAGACACAGAGACAGAGACACAGAGACAGAGACACAGAGACAGAGACACAGAGACAGAGACACAGAGACAGAGACACAGAGACAGAGACACAGAGACAGAGACACAGAGACAGAGACACAGAGACAGAGACACAGAGACAGAGACTGAGAGACAGAGATTCAGAGACAGAGACAGAGACACAGAGACAGATACTCAGAGACATAGACGCAGAGACAGAGACACAAAGACAGAGACACAGAGACAGAGACACAGAGACAGAGACACAGAGACAGAGACACAGGGACAGAGACACAGAGACAGAGACACAGAGACAGAGACACAGAGACTGGGACACAGCGAGAGGGACTCAGAGACAGGGACACAGATAAAGAGACAGAGACACAGAGACGCAGAGAGAGATACACGGAGACAGAGACACGGAGACAGAGACACAGAGACAGAGACACAGAGACAGAGACACACAGACAGAGACACAGAGACAGAGACACAGAGACAGAGACACAGAGACAGAGACACAGAGACAGAGACACAGAGACAGAGACACAGAGACAGAGACACAGAGTCAGAGACACAGAGACAGAGACACAGAGACAGAGACACAGAGACAGAGACACAGAGGCAGAGACACAGAGACATAGACACAGAGACAGAGACACAGAGACAGAGACACAGAGACAGAGACACAGAGACAGAGACACAGAGACAGAGACACACAGACAGAGACACAGAGACAGAGACAAAGAGACAGAGACACAGAGACAGAGACACAGAGACAGAGACACAGAGACAGAGACACAGAGACAGAGACACAGAGACAGAGACACAGAGACAGAGACAAAGAGACAGAGACACAGAGACAGAGACACTGGGACAGAGACACAGATGCCGAGACACAGAGACGGTAACACAGGGACCGTGACACAGGGAGGGAAACACAGAGGCAGATACACAGAGACAGAGACAGAGACACAGAGACAGGGACGCAGAGAGAGTGACACAGAGAAGGAGCCACAGGGACAGAGACACCGAGACAGAGACACAGAGACAGGGACACATAGACAGAGACACAGAGACAGAGACTCAGAGACAGAGACAGAGGCACAGAGACGGAGACGCAGAGGCGGAGACACAGAGACAGAGACACAGAGACAGAGACACAGGGACAGAGACACAGAGACAGAGACACAGAGACAGAGACACAGAGACTGGGACACAGCGAGAGGGACTCAGAGACAGGGACACAGATAAAGAGACAGAGACACAGAGACGCAGAGAGAGATACACGGAGACAGAGACACGGAGACAGAGACACAGAGACAGAGACACAGAGACAGAGACACACAGACAGAGACACAGAGACAGAGACACAGAGACAGAGACACAGAGACAGAGACACAGAGACAGAGACACAGAGACAGAGACACAGAGTCAGAGACACAGAGACAGAGACACAGAGACAGAGACACAGAGACAGAGACACAGAGGCAGAGACACAGAGACATAGACACAGAGACAGAGACACAGAGACAGAGACACAGAGACAGAGACACAGAGACAGAGACACAGAGACAGAGACACACAGACAGAGACACAGAGACAGAGACAAAGAGACAGAGACACAGAGACAGAGACACAGAGACAGAGACACAGAGACAGAGACACAGAGACAGAGACACAGAGACAGAGACAAAGAGACAGAGACACAGAGACAGAGACACTGGGACAGAGACACAGAGACAGAGATTCAGAGGCAGAGACACAGAGACAGAGACACAGATGCCGAGACACAGAGACGGTAACACAGGGACCGTGACACAGGGAGGGAAACACAGAGGCAGATACACAGAGACAGAGACAGAGACACAGAGACAGGGACGCAGAGAGAGTGACACAGAGAAGGAGCCACAGGGACAGAGACACCGAGACAGAGACACAGAGACAGGGACACAGGGACAGAGACACCGAGACAGAGACACAGAGGCAGAGACACAGAGAAAGAGAAGCAGAGACAGAGACAGAGACAGAGACACAGAGATAGAGACACAGAGACAGAGACACAGAGACAGAGACACAGAGACAGAGACACAGAGACAGAGACACAGAGACAGAGACACAGAGACAGAGACACAGAGACAGAGACACAGAGACAGAGACACAGAGACAGAGACACAGAGGCAGAGACACAGAGACAGAGACACAGGGACAGAGACACAGAGACAGAGACACAGAGACAGAGACACAGAGTCAGAGACACAGAGACAGAGACACAGAGACAGAGACACAGAGGCAGAGACACAGAGACATAGACACAGAGACAGAGACACAGAGACAGAGACACAGAGACAGAGACACAGAGACAGAGACACAGAGACAGAGACACAGAGACAGAGACACAGAGACAGAGACACAGAGACAGAGACACAGAGACAGAGACACAGAGACAGAGACAAAGAGACAGAGACACAGAGACAGAGACACTGGGACAGAGACACAGAGACAGAGATTCAGAGGCAGAGACACAGAGACAGAGACACAGATGCCGAGACACAGAGACGGTAACACAGGGACCGTGACACAGGGAGGGAGACACAGAGGCAGATACACAGAGACAGAGACAGAGACACAGAGACAGGGACGCAGAGAGAGTGACACAGAGAAGGAGCCACAGGGACAGAGACACCGAGACAGAGACACAGAGACAGGGACACATAGACAGAGACACAGAGACAGAGACTCAGAGACAGAGACAGAGGCACAGAGACGGAGACGCAGAGGCGGAGACACAGCGACAGAGACACAGAGACAGAGACACAGAGACCGAGACAGAGGCACAGAGACGGAGACACGGAGACAGAGACACAGAGGAGGGGACACTGGGACAGAGACACCGAGACAGAGACAGAGGCACATAGACGGAGACGCAGAGGCGGAGACACAGCGACAGAGACACAGAGACAGAGACACAGAGACCGAGACAGAGGCACAGAGACGGAGACACGGAGACAGAGACACAGAGGAGGGGACACTGGGACAGAGACACCGAGACAGAGACACAGAGGCAGAGACACAGAGAAAGAGAAGCAGAGACAGAGACAGAGACAGAGACACAGAGATAGATACACAGAGACAGAGACACAGAGACGGAGGCTCTGGGACAGTGACACAGAGACAGAGATTCAGAGGCAGAGACAGAGGCACAGAGACGGAGACACAGAGACAGAGACACAGAGACAGTGAGACAGAGAAGGAGACACAGAGACAGAGACACAGAGACAGAGAGACAGAGACAGAGACACAGAGACAGAGACACAGAGACAGAGACACAGAGACAGAGACACAGAGACAGAGACACAGAGACAGAGACACAGAGACAGAGACACAGAGACAGAGACACAGAGACAGAGACACAGAGACAGAAACACAGAGACAGAGACACAGAGGCAGAGACACAGAGACAGAGACACAGAGACAGAGACACAGAGACAGAGACACAGAGACAGAGACACAGAGACAGAGACACAGAGACAGAGACACAGAGACAGAGACACAGAGAGAGAAACACAGAGACGGATACACAGAGATAGAGACACAGGTATAGAGACACAGAGACAGAGGCACTGAGAAAGAGAAACAGAGACAGAGGCACAGAGAGAGAAACACAGAGAAGGAGACACAGGTATAGAGACGCAGAGAAAGAGAAACAGGGACAGAGAGAGAGACGGAGTCACAGAGACATATACACAGAAACGGAGACACAGAGACAGAGACACTGAGGCAGAGACGCGGAGACAGAGACACGGAGACAGAGACACAGAGACAGATACACAGAGACAGAGACAAAGTGAGAGAGACAGAGACACATAGACGGAGACACAGGGACAGAGACACAGAGGCAGAAACACAGAGACAGATTCTCAGGGACAGAGACACAGAGACAGAGGCACAGAGACAGAGACACAGAGACAGGGACACAGAGACAGAGACGCAGAGACAGAGACGCAGAGACAGAGACAAAGAGACAGAGACACGGAGGCAGAGACATCGGTACAGAGACACAGAGGCAGAGACACAGAGACAGAGACAGAGACACAGAGACAGATACACAGAGACAGAGAGACAGAGACACAGAGAGAGAGAGAGCGAGGCAGAGACACAGAGACAGAGAGACAGAGACAGAGGCATAGACACAGAGGCAGAGGCACAGAGACAGAGACACATAGACCGAGACGCAGACACCTATTCACGGATGCGGCGACACAGGGACAGAGACGCAGAGACAGGGACACAGAGACAGAGACACAGAGACAGAGACACAGAGGCAGAGACACAGACACAGAGACATAGACACAGAGACAGAGACACAGAGACAGAGGCACAGAGACAGAGACACAGAGGCCGAGACACAGAGACGGTAACACAGGGACCGTGACACAGGGAGGGAGACACAGAGGCAGATACACAGAGACAGAGACAGAGACACAGAGACAGGGACGCAGAGAGAGTGACACAGAGAGGAGCCACAGGGACAGAGACACCGAGACAGAGACACAGAGACAGAGACACAGAGACAGAGACACAAAGACAGAGACACAGAGACAGAGACACAGAGACAGAGACACAGAGACAGAGACACAGAGACAGAGACACAGAGACGGAGACACAGAGACAGCGACACAGAGACAGAGACACAGAGACAGAGACACAGAGACAGAGACACAGAGACAGAGACACAGAGACAGAGACACAGAGACAGAGACACAGAGACAGAGACACAGAGACAGGGACACAGAGACAGAGACACAGAGACAGAGACACAGAGACAGAGACACAGAGACAGAGACACAGAGACAGAGACACAGAGACAGAGACACAGGGACAGAGACACAGAGACAGAGACACAGAGACAGAGACACAGAGACAGAGACCCAGAGACAGAGACACAAAGACAGAGACACAGAGACAGAGACACAGAGACAGAGACATAGAGACAGAGACACAGAGACAGAGACACAGAGACGGAGACACAGAGACAGCGACACAGAGACAGAGACACAGAGACAGAGACACAGAGACAGAGACACAGAGACAGAGACACAGAGACAGAGACACAGAGACAGAGACACAGAGACAGAGACACAGAGACAGGGACACAGAGACAGAGACACAGAGACAGAGACACAGAGACAGAGACACAGAGACAGAGACACAGAGACAGAGACACAGAGACAGAGACACAGGGACAGAGACACAGAGACAGAGACACAGAGACAGAGACACAGAGACAGAGACACAGAGACAGAGACACAAAGACAGAGACACAGAGACAGAGACACAGAGACAGAGACACAGAGACAGAGACACAGAGACAGAGACACAGAGACAGAGACACAGAGACAGAGACACAGAGACAGAGACACAGAGACAGAGACACAGAGTCAGAGACACAGAGACAGAGACACAGAGACAGAGACACAGAGACAGAGACACAGAGACAGAGACACAGAGGCAGAGACACAGAGACATAGACACAGAGACAGAGACACAGAGACAGAGACACAGAGACAGAGAGACAGAGACAGAGAGACAGAGACAGAGACACAGAGACAGAGACACAGAGACAGAGACACAGAGACAGGGACACAGAGACAGAGACACAGAGACAGAGACACGGAGACAGAGACACAGAGACAGAAACACAGAGACAGAGACACAGAGGCAGAGACACAGAGACAGAGACACAGAGAAGGAGACAGAGGTATAGAGACACAGAGAAAGAGAAACAGCTACAGAGAGAGAGACGGAGTCACAGAGACAGATACACAGAAACGGAGACACAGAGACAGAGACACTGAGGCAGAGACACGGAGACAGAGACACGGAGACAGAGACACAGAGACAGATACACAGAGACAGAGACAAAGTGAGAGAGACAGAGTCACAGAGACGGAGACACAGGGACAGAGACACAGAGGCAGAAACACAGAGACAGATTCTCAGGGACAGAGACACAGAGACAGAGGCACAGAGACAGAGACACAGAGACAGGGACACAGAGACAGAGACGCAGAGACAGAGACGCAGAGACAGAGACAAAGACACAGAGACACGGAGGCAGAGACATCGGTACAGAGACACAGAAGCAGAGACACAGAGACAGAGACAGAGACAGAGACACAGAGACAGATACACAGAGACAGAGAGACAGAGACACAGAGAGAGAGAGAGCGAGGCAGAGACTCAGAGACAGAGAGACAGAGACAGAGGCATAGACACAGAGGCAGAGGCACAGAGACAGAGACACATAGACCGAGACGCAGACACCTATTCAGGGATACGGCGACACAGGGACAGAGACGCAGAGACAGGGACACAGAGACAGAGATTCAGAGACAGAGACACAGAGACAGAGACACAGAGACAGAGACTCAGAGACAGAGACACAGAGACAGAGACACAGAGACAGAGACACAGAGACAGAGACACAGAGACAGAGACACAGACACAAAGACACAGAGACAGAGACACGTAGACAGAGACACAGAGAGAGAGACACAGAGACAGAGACACAGAGACAGAGACTGAGAGACAGAGATTCAGAGACAGAGACAGAGACACAGAGACAGATACTCAGAGACATAGACACAGAGACAGAGACACAAAGACAGAGACACAGAGACAGAGACACAGAGACAGAGACACAGAGACAGAGACACAGAGACAGAGACACAGAGACAGAGACAGAGACACAGAGACAGAGACACAGAGACAGAGACACAGAGGCAGAGACACAGAGACAGAGACACAGAGACAGAGAGACAGAGACAGAGACACAGAGACAGAGACACAGAGACAGAGACACAGAGACAGAGACACAGACACAGAGACACAGAGACAGAGACACAGAGACAGAGACACAGAGACAGAGACACAGAGACAGAGACACAGAGACAGAGACACAGAGATAGAGACACAGAGACAGAGACACAGATACAGAGACACAGAGACAGACACACAGACTCAAAGACACAGAGACAGAGACACAGACTCAAAGACACAGAGACAGAGACGCGTAGACAGAGACACAAAGACAGAGACACAGAGACAGAGACACAGAGACAGAGACACAGAGACAGAGACACAGAGACAGAGACACAGAGACAGAGACACAGAGACAGAGACACAGAGACAGAGACACAGAGACAGGGACACAGAGACAGAGACACAGAGACAGAGACACAGAGACAGAGACACAGAGACAGAGACACAGAGACAGAGACACAGAGACAGAGACACAGGGACAGAGACACAGAGACAGAGACAGAGACACAGAGACAGAGACACAGAGACAGAGACACAGAGGCAGAGACACAGAGACAGAGACACAGAGACAGAGAGACAGAGACAGAGACACAGAGACAGAGACACAGAGACAGAGACACAGACACAGAGACACAGAGACAGAGACGCAGAGACAGAGACACAGAGACAGAGACACAGAGACAGAGACACAGAGACAGAGACACAGAGATAGAGACACAGAGACAGAGACACAGATACAGAGACACAGAGACAGACACACAGACTCAAAGACACAGAGACAGAGACACAGACTCAAAGACACAGAGACAGAGACGCGTAGACAGAGACACAGAGACAGAGACACAGAGACAGAGACACAGAGACAGAGACACAGAGACAGAGACACAGAGACAGAGACACAGAGACAGAGACACAGAGACAGAGACACAGAGACAGAGACACAGAGACAGAGACACAGAGACAGAGACACAGAGACAGAGACACAGAGACAGAGACACAGAGACAGAGACACAGAGATAGAGACACAGAGACAGAGACACAGATACAGAGACACAGAGACAGACACACAGACTCAAAGACACAGAGACAGAGACACAGACTCAAAGACACAGAGACAGAGACGCGTAGACAGAGACACAAAAACAGAGACACAGAGACAGAGACACAGAGACAGAGACACAGAGACAGAGACACAGAGACAGAGACACAGAGACGGAGACACAGAGACAGCGACAGAGAGACAGAGACACAGAGACAGAGACACAGAGACAGAGACACAGAGACAGAGACACAGAGACAGAGACACAGAGACAGAGACACAGAGACAGAGACACAGAGAGAGAGACACAGAGACAGAGACACAGAGACAGAGACTGAGAGACAGAGATTCAGAGACAGAGACAGAGACACAGAGACAGATACTCAGAGACATAGACACAGAGACAGAGACACAAAGACAGAGACACAGAGACAGAGACACAGAGACAGAGACACAGAGACAGAGACACAGAGACAGAGACACAGAGACAGAGACAGAGACACAGAGACAGAGACACAGAGACAGAGACACAGAGGCAGAGACACAGAGACAGAGACACAGAGACAGAGAGACAGAGACAGAGACACAGAGACAGAGACACAGAGACAGAGACACAGACACAGAGACACAGAGACAGAGACACAGAGACAGAGACACAGAGACAGAGACACAGAGACAGAGACACAGAGACAGAGACACAGAGATAGAGACACAGAGACAGAGACACAGATACAGAGACACAGAGACAGACACACAGACTCAAAGACACAGAGACAGAGACACAGACTCAAAGACACAGAGACAGAGACGCGTAGACAGAGACACAGAGACAGAGACACAGAGACAGAGACACAGAGACAGAGACACAGAGACAGAGACACAGAGACAGAGACACAGAGACTGGGACACAGCGAGAGGGACTCAGAGACAGGGACACAGATAAAGAGACAGAGACACAGAGACGCAGAGAGAGATACACGGAGACAGAGACACGGAGACAGAGACACAGAGACAGAGACACAGAGACAGAGACACACAGACAGAGACACAGAGACAGAGACACAGAGACAGAGACACAAAGACAGAGACACAGAGACAGAGACACAGAGACAGAGACACAGAGACAGAGACACAGAGACAGAGACACAGAGTCAGAGACACAGAGACAGAGACACAGAGACAGAGACACAGAGACAGAGACACAGAGGCAGAGACACAGAGACATAGACACAGAGACAGAGACACAGAGACAGAGACACAGAGACAGAGACACAGAGACAGAGACACAGAGACAGAGACACAGAGACAGGGACACATAGACAGAGACACAGAGACAGAGACACAGAGACAGAGACACAGAGACAGAGACACAGAGACAGAGAGACAGAGACAGAGAGACAGAGACAGAGACACAGAGACAGAGACACAGAGACAGAGACACAGAGACAGAGACACAGAGACAGAGACACAGAGACAGAGACACGGAGACAGAGACACAGAGACAGAAACACAGAGACAGAGACACAGAGACAGAGACTCAGAGACAGAGACAGAGGCACAGAGACGGAGACGCAGAGGCGGAGACACAGCGACAGAGACACAGAGACAGAGACACAGAGACCGAGACAGAGGCACAGAGACGGAGACACGGAGACAGAGACACAGAGGAGGGGACACAGGGACAGAGACACCGAGACAGAGACACAGAGGCAGAGACACAGAGAAAGAGAAGCAGAGACAGAGACAGAGACAGAGACACAGAGATAGATACACAGAGACAGAGACACAGAGACGGAGGCTCTGGGACAGAGACACAGAGACAGAGATTCAGAGGCAGAGACAGAGGCACAGAGACGGAGACACAGAGACAGAGACACAGAGACAGTGAGACAGAGAAGGAGACACAGAGACAGAGACACAGAGACAGAGAGACAGAGACAGAGACACAGGGACAGAGACACAGAGACAGAGACACAGAGACAGAGACACAGAGACAGAGACACAGAGACAGAGACACAGAGACAGAAACACAGAGACAGAGACACAGAGGCAGAGACACAGAGACAGAGACACAGAGACAGAGACACAGAGACAGAGACACGGAGACAGAGACACAGAGACAGAGACACAGAGAGAGAAACACAGAGACGGATACACAAAGATAGAGACACAGGTATAGAGACACAGAGACAGAGGCACTGAGAAAGAGAAACAGAGACAGAGACACAGAGAGAGAAACACAGAGAAGGATACACAGGTATAGAGACACAGAGAAAGAGAAACAGGGACAGAGAGAGAGACGGAGTCACAGAGACAGATACACAGAAACGGAGACACAGAGACAGAGACACTGAGGCAGAGACACGGAGACAGAGACACGGAGACAGAGACACAGAGACAGATACACAGAGACAGAGACAAAGTGAGAGAGACAGAGACACAGAGACGGAGACACAGGGACAGAGACACAGAGGCAGAAACACAGAGACAGATTCTCAGGGACAGAGACACAGAGACAGAGGCACAGAGACAGAGACACAGAGACAGGGACACAGAGACAGAGACGCAGAGACAGAGACGCAGAGACAGAGAGAAAGAGACAGAGACACGGAGGCAGAGACATCGGTACAGAGACACAGAGGCAGAGACACAGAGACAGAGACAGAGACAGAGACGCAGAGACAGATACACAGAGACAGAGAGACAGAGACACAGAGAGAGAGAGAGCGAGGCAGAGACACAGAGACAGAGAGACAGAGACAGAGGCATAGACACAGAGACAGAGACACAGAGGCAGAGACACAGAGACATAGACACAGAGACAGAGACACAGAGACAGAGACACAGAGACAGAGACACAGAGACAGAGACACAGAGACAGAGACACAGAGACAGAGACACAGAGACAGAGACACAGAGACAGAGACACAGAGACAGAGACACAGAGACAGAGACACAGAGACAGAGACACAGAGACAGAGACACAGAGACAGAGACACAGAGACAGAGACACAGAGACAGAGACACAGAGACAGAGACACAGAGACAGAGACACAGAGACAGAGACACAGAGACAGAGATACAGAGACAGAGACACAGAGACAGAGACACAGAGACATAGACACAGAGACAGAGACACAGAGACAGAGACACAGAGACAGAGACACAGAGACGGTAACACAGGGACCGTGACACAGGGAGGGAGACACAGAGGCAGATACACAGAGACAGAGACAGAGACACAGAGACAGGGACGCAGAGAGAGTGACACAGAGAGGGAGCTACAGGGACAGAGACACCGAGACAGAGACACAGAGACAGAGACACAGAGACAGAGACACAGAGACAGAGACACAGAGACAGAGACACAGAGACAGAGACACAGAGACAGAGACACAGAGACAGAGACACAGAGACAGAGACACAGAGACAGAGACACAGAGACAGAGACACAGAGACAGAGACACAGAGACAGAGACACAGAGACAGAGACACAGAGACAGAGACACAGAGACAGAGACACAGAGACAGAGACACAGAGACAGAGACACATAGACAGAGACACAGAGACAGAGACACAGAGACAGAGACACAGAGACAGAGACACAGAGACAGAGACACAGAGACAGAGACACAGAGACAGAGACACAGAGACAGAGACACAGAGACAGAGACACAGAGACAGAGACACAGAGACAGAGACACAGAGACAGAGACACAGAGACAGAGACACAGAGACAGAGACACAGAGACAGAGACACAGAGACAGAGACACAGAGACAGAGACAGAGAGACAGAGACACAGAGACAGAGACACAGAGACAGAGACACAGAGACAGAGACACAGAGACAGAGACACAGAGACAGAGACACAGAGACAGAGACACAGAGACAGAGACACAGAGTCAGAGACACCGAGACAGAGACACAGAGACAGAGACACAGAGACAGAGACACAGAGGCAGAGACACAGAGACATAGACACAGAGACAGAGACACAGAGACAGAGACACAGAGACAGAGAGACAGAGACAGAGAGACAGAGACAGAGAGACAGAGACAGAGACACAGAGACAGAGACACAGAGACAGAGACACAGAGACGGTAACACAGGGACCGTGACACAGGGAGGGAGACACAGAGGCAGATACACAGAGACAGAGACAGAGACACAGAGACAGGGACGCAGAGAGAGTGACACAGAGAGGGAGCCACAGGGACAGAGACACAGAGACAGAGACACAGAGACAGAGACACAGAGACAGAGACACAGAGACAGAGACACAGAGACAGAGACACAGAGACAGAGACACAGAGACAGAGACACAGAGACAGAGACACAGAGACAGAGACACAGAGACAGAGACACAGAGACAGAGACACAGAGACAGAGACACAGAGACAGAGACACAGAGACAGAGACACAGAGACAGAGACACAGAGACAGAGACACATAGACAGAGACACAGAGACAGAGACACAGAGACAGAGACACAGAGACAGAGACACAGAGACAGAGACACAGAGACAGAGACACAGAGACAGAGACACAGAGACAGAGACACAGAGACAGAGACACAGAGACAGAGACACAGAGACAGAGACACAGAGACAGAGACACAGAGACAGAGACACAGAGACAGAGACACAGAGACAGAGACACAGAGACAGAGACAGAGAGACAGAGACACAGAGACAGAGACACAGAGACAGAGACACAGAGACAGAGACACAGAGACAGAGACACAGAGACAGAGACACAGAGACAGAGACACAGAGACAGAGACACAGAGTCAGAGACACCGAGACAGAGACACAGAGACAGAGACACAGAGACAGAGACACAGAGGCAGAGACACAGAGACATAGACACAGAGACAGAGACACAGAGACAGAGACACAGAGACAGAGAGACAGAGACAGAGAGACAGAGACAGAGAGACAGAGACAGAGACACAGAGACAGAGACACAGAGACAGAGACACAGAGACAGAGACACAGAGACAGAGACACAGAGACAGAGACACGGAGACAGAGACACAGAGACAGAAACACAGAGACAGAGACACAGAGGCAGAGACACAGAGACAGAGACACAGAGAAGGAGACACAGGTATACAGACACAGAGAAAGAGAAACAGCTACAGAGAGAGAGACGGAGTCACAGAGACAGATACACAGAAACGGAGACACAGAGACAGAGACACTGAGGCAGAGACACGGAGACAGAGACACGGAGACAGAGACACACAGACAGATACACAGAGACAGAGACAAAGTGAGAGAGACAGAGTCACAGAGACGGAGACACAGGGACAGAGACACAGAGGCAGAAACACAGAGACAGATTCTCAGGGACAGAGACACAGAGACAGAGGCACAGAGACAGAGACACAGAGACAGGGACACAGAGACAGAGACGCAGAGACAGAGACGCAGAGACAGAGCCAAAGAGACAGAGACACGGAGGCAGAGACATCGGTACAGAGACACAGAAGCAGAGACACAGAGACAGAGACAGAGACAGAGACACAGAGACAGATACACAGAGACAGAGAGACAGAGACACAGAGAGAGAGAGAGAGAGCGAGGCAGAGACACAGAGACAGAGAGACAGAGACAGAGGCATAGACACAGAGGCAGAGGCACAGAGACAGAGACACATAGACCGAGACGCAGACACCTATTCACGGATACGGCGACACAGGGACAGAGACGCAGAGACAGGGACACAGAGACATAGATTCAGAGACAGAGACACAGAGACAGAGACACAGAGACAGAAACTCAGAGACAGAGACACAGAGACAGAGACACAGAGACAGAGACACAGAGACAGAGACACAGAGACAGAGACTCAGAGACAGAGACAGAGGCACAGAGACAGAGACACAGAGACAGAGACACAGAGACAGAGACACAGAGACAGAGACACAGAGACAGAGACACAGAGACAGAGACACAGAGACAGAGACACAGAGTCAGAGACACAGAGACAGAGACACAGAGACAGAGACACAGAGACAGAGACACAGAGGCAGAGACACAGAGACATAGACACAGAGACAGAGACACAGAGACAGAGACACAGAGACAGAGACACAGAGACAGAGACACAGAGACAGAGACACACAGACAGAGACACAGAGACAGAGACAAAGAGACAGAGACACAGAGACAGAGACACAGAGACAGAGACACAGAGACAGAGACACAGAGACAGAGACACAGAGACAGAGACACAGAGACAGAGACACAGAGACAGAGACAAAGAGACAGAGACACAGAGACAGAGACACTGGGACAGAGACACAGAGACAGAGATTCAGAGGCAGAGACACAGAGACAGAGACACAGATGCCGAGACACAGAGACGGTAACACAGGGACCGTGACACAGGGAGGGAAACACAGAGGCAGATACACAGAGACAGAGACAGAGACACAGAGACAGGGACGCAGAGAGAGTGACACAGAGAAGGAGCCACAGGGACAGAGACACCGAGACAGAGACACAGAGGCAGGGACACATAGACAGAGACACAGAGACAGAGACTCAGAGACAGAGACAGAGGCACAGAGACGGAGACGCAGAGGCGGAGACACAGAGACAGAGACACAGAGACAGAGACACAGGGACAGAGACACAGAGACAGAGACACAGAGACAGAGACACAGAGACTGGGACACAGCGAGAGGGACTCAGAGACAGGGACACAGATAAAGAGACAGAGACACAGAGACGCAGAGAGAGATACACGGAGACAGAGACACGGAGACAGAGACACAGAGACAGAGACACAGAGACAGAGACACACAGACAGAGACACAGAGACAGAGACACAGAGACAGAGACACAGAGACAGAGACACAGAGACAGAGACACAGAGACAGAGACACAGAGACAGAGACACAGAGTCAGAGGCACAGAGACAGAGACACAGAGACAGAGACACAGAGACAGAGACACAGAGGCAGAGACACAGAGACATAGACACAGAGACAGAGACACAGAGACAGAGACACAGAGACAGAGACACAGAGACAGAGACACAGAGACAGAGACACACAGACAGAGACACAGAGACAGAGACAAAGAGACAGAGACACAGAGACAGAGACACAGAGACAGAGACACAGAGACAGAGACACAGAGACAGAGACACAGAGACAGAGACAAAGAGACAGAGACACAGAGACAGAGACACTGGGACAGAGACACAGAGACAGAGATTCAGAGGCAGAGACACAGAGACAGAGACACAGATGCCGAGACACAGAGACGGTAACACAGGGACCGTGACACAGGGAGGGAAACACAGAGGCAGATACACAGAGACAGAGACAGAGACACAGAGACAGGGACGCAGAGAGAGTGACACAGAGAAGGAGCCACAGGGACAGAGACACCGAGACAGAGACACAGAGACAGGGACACAGGGACAGAGACACCGAGACAGAGACACAGAGGCAGAGACACAGAGAAAGAGAAGCAGAGACAGAGACAGAGACAGAGACACAGAGACAGAGACACAGAGACAGAGACACAGAGACAGAGACACAGAGACAGAGACACAGAGACAGAGACACAGAGACAGAGACACAGAGACAGAGACACAGAGACAGAGACACAGAGGCAGAGACACAGAGACAGAGACACAGGGACAGAGACACAGAGACAGAGACACAGAGACAGAGACACAGAGTCAGAGACACAGAGACAGAGACACAGAGACAGAGACACAGAGGCAGAGACACAGAGACATAGACACAGAGACAGAGACACAGAGACAGAGACACAGAGACAGAGACACAGAGACAGAGACACAGAGACAGAGACACAGAGACAGAGACACAGAGACAGAGACACAGAGACAGAGACACAGAGACAGAGACACAGAGACAGAGACAAAGAGACAGAGACACAGAGACAGAGACACTGGGACAGAGACACAGAGACAGAGATTCAGAGGCAGAGACACAGAGACAGAGACACAGATGCCGAGACACAGAGACGGTAACACAGGGACCGTGACACAGGGAGGGAGACACAGAGGCAGATACACAGAGACAGAGACAGAGACACAGAGACAGGGACGCAGAGAGGGTGGCACAGAGAAGGAGCCACAGGGACAGAGACACCGAGACAGAGACACAGAGACAGGGACACATAGACAGAGACACAGAGACAGAGACTCAGAGACAGAGACACAGAGACAGAGACACAGAGACAGAGACACAGAGACAGAGACTGAGAGACAGAGATTCAGAGACAGAGACAGAGACACAGAGACAGATACTCAGAGACATAGACGCAGAGACAGAGACACAGAGACAGAGACACAGAGACAGAGACACAGAGACAGAGAGACAGAGACAGAGACACAGAGACAGAGACACAGAGACAGAGACACAGAGACAGAGACACAGAGACAGAGACACAGAGACAGAGACACAGAGACAGAGACACAGAGACAGAGACACAGAGACAGAGACACAGAGATAGAGACACAGAGACAGAGACACAGATACAGAGACACAGAGACAGACACACAGACTCAAAGACACAGAGACAGAGACACAGACTCAAAGACACAGAGACAGAGACGCGTAGACAGAGACACAGAGACAGAGACACAGAGACAGAGACACACAGACAGAGACACAGAGACAGAGACACAGAGACAGAGACACAGAGACAGAGACACAGAGACAGAGACACAGAGACAGAGACACAGAGACAGAGACACAGAGTCAGAGACACAGAGACAGAGACACAGAGACAGAGACACAGAGACAGAGACACAGAGGCAGAGACACAGAGACATAGACACAGAGGCAGAGACACAGAGACAGAGACACAGAGACAGAGACACAGAGACAGAGACACAGAGACAGAGACACACAGACAGAGACACAGAGACAGAGACAAAGAGACAGAGACACAGAGACAGAGACAGAGACACAGAGACAGAGACACAGAGACAGATACTCAGAGACATAGACGCAGAGACAGAGACACAAGGACAGAGACACAGAGACAGAGACACAGAGACAGAGACACAGAGACAGAGACACAGAGACAGAGAGACAGAGTCAGAGACACAGAGACAGAGACACAGAGACAGAGACACAGAGACAGAGACACAGAGGCAGAGACACAGAGACATAGACACAGAGACAGAGACACAGAGACAGAGACACAGATGCCGAGACACAGAGACGGTAACACAGGGACCGTGACACAGGGAGGGAAACACAGAGGCAGATACACAGAGACAGAGACAGAGACACAGAGACAGGGACGCAGAGAGAGTGACACAGAGAAGGAGCCACAGGGACAGAGACACCGAGACAGAGACACAGAGACAGGGACACATAGACAGAGACACAGAGACAGAGACTCAGAGACAGAGACAGAGGCACAGAGACGGAGACGCAGAGGCGGAGACACAGAGACAGAGACACAGAGACAGAGACACAGGGACAGAGACACAGAGACAGAGACACAGAGACAGAGACACAGAGACTGGGACACAGCGAGAGGGACTCAGAGACAGGGACACAGATAAAGAGACAGAGACACAGAGACGCAGAGAGAGATACACGGAGACAGAGACACGGAGACAGAGACACAGAGACAGAGACACAGAGACAGAGACACACAGACAGAGACACAGAGACAGAGACACAGAGACAGAGACACAGAGACAGAGACACAGAGACAGAGACACAGAGACAGAGACACAGAGACAGAGACACAGAGTCAGAGACACAGAGACAGAGACACAGAGACAGAGACACAGAGACAGAGACACAGAGGCAGAGACACAGAGACATAGACACAGAGACAGAGACACAGAGACAGAGACACAGAGACAGAGACACAGAGACAGAGACACAGAGACAGAGACACACAGACAGAGACACAGAGACAGAGACAAAGAGACAGAGACACAGAGACAGAGACAGAGACACAGAGACAGAGACACAGAGACAGAGACACAGAGACAGAGACACAGAGACAGAGACAAAGAGACAGAGACACAGAGACAGAGACACTGGGACAGAGACACAGAGACAGAGATTCAGAGGCAGAGACACAGAGACAGAGACACAGATGCCGAGACACAGAGACGGTAACACAGGGACCGTGACACAGGGAGGGAAACACAGAGGCAGATACACAGAGACAGAGACAGAGACACAGAGACAGGGACGCAGAGAGAGTGACACAGAGAAGGAGCCACAGGGACAGAGACACCGAGACAGAGACACAGAGACAGGGACACAGGGACAGAGACACCGAGACAGAGACACAGAGGCAGAGACACAGAGAAAGAGAAGCAGAGACAGAGACAGAGACAGAGACACAGAGATAGAGACACAGAGACAGAGACACAGAGACAGAGACACAGAGACAGAGACACAGAGACAGAGACACAGAGACAGAGACACAGAGACAGAGACACAGAGACAGAGACACAGAGACAGAGACACAGAGACAGAGACACAGAGGCAGAGACACAGAGACAGAGACACAGGGACAGAGACACAGAGACAGAGACACAGAGACAGAGACACAGAGTCAGAGACACAGAGACAGAGACACAGAGACAGAGACACAGAGGCAGAGACACAGAGACATAGACACAGAGACAGAGACACAGAGACAGAGACACAGAGACAGAGACACAGAGACAGAGACACAGAGACAGAGACACAGAGACAGAGACACAGAGACAGAGACACAGAGACAGAGACACAGAGACAGAGACACAGAGACAGAGACACAGAGACAGAGACAAAGAGACAGAGACACAGAGACAGAGACACTGGGACAGAGACACAGAGACAGAGATTCAGAGGCAGAGACACAGAGACAGAGACACAGATGCCGAGACACAGAGACGGTAACACAGGGACCGTGACACAGGGAGGGAGACACAGAGGCAGATACACAGAGACAGAGACAGAGACACAGAGACAGGGACGCAGAGAGAGTGACACAGAGAAGGAGCCACAGGGACAGAGACACCGAGACAGAGACACAGAGACAGGGACACATAGACAGAGACACAGAGACAGAGACTCAGAGACAGAGACAGAGGCACAGAGACGGAGACGCAGAGGCGGAGACACAGCGACAGAGACACAGAGACAGAGACACAGAGACCGAGACAGAGGCACAGAGACGGAGACACGGAGACAGAGACACAGAGGAGGGGACACTGGGACAGAGGCACCGAGACAGAGACAGAGGCACAGAGACGGAGACGCAGAGGCGGAGACACAGCGACAGAGACACAGAGACAGAGACACAGAGACCGAGACAGAGGCACAGAGACGGAGACACGGAGACAGAGACACAGAGGAGGGGACACTGGGACAGAGACACCGAGACAGAGACACAGAGGCAGAGACACAGAGAAAGAGAAGCAGAGACAGAGACAGAGACAGAGACACAGAGATAGATACACAGAGACAGAGACACAGAGACGGAGGCTCTGGGACAGTGACACAGAGACAGAGATTCAGAGGCAGAGACAGAGGCACAGAGACGGAGACACAGAGACAGAGACACAGAGACAGTGAGACAGAGAAGGAGACACAGAGACAGAGACACAGAGACAGAGAGACAGAGACAGAGACACAGAGACAGAGACACAGAGACAGAGACACAGAGACAGAGACACAGAGACAGAGACACAGAGACAGAGACACAGAGACAGAGGACACAGAGACAGAGACACAGAGACAGAAACACAGAGACAGAGACACAGAGGCAGAGACACAGAGACAGAGACACAGAGACAGAGACACAGAGACAGAGACACAGAGACAGAGACACAGAGACAGAGACACAGAGACAGAGACACAGAGAGAGAAACACAGAGACGGATACACAGAGATAGAGACACAGGTATAGAGACACAGAGACAGAGGCACTGAGAAAGAGAAACAGAGACAGAGGCACAGAGAGAGAAACACAGAGAAGGAGACACAGGTATAGAGACGCAGAGAAAGAGAAACAGGGACAGAGAGAGAGACGGAGTCACAGAGACAGATACACAGATACGGAGACACAGAGACAGAGACACTGAGGCAGAGACACGGAGACAGAGACACGGAGACAGAGACACAGAGACAGATACACAGAGACAGAGACAAAGTGAGAGAGACAGAGACACAGAGACGGAGACACAGGGACAGAGACACAGAGGCAGAAACACAGAGACAGATTCTCAGGGACAGAGACACAGAGACAGAGGCACAGAGACAGAGACACAGAGACAGGGACACAGAGACAGAGACGCAGAGACAGAGACGCAGAGACAGAGACAAAGAGACAGAGACACGGAGGCAGAGACATCGGTACAGAGACACAGAGGCAGAGACACAGAGACAGAGACAGAGACACAGAGACAGATACACAGAGACAGAGAGACAGAGACACAGAGAGAGAGAGAGCGAGGCAGAGACACAGAGACAGAGAGACAGAGACAGAGGCATAGACACAGAGGCAGAGGCACAGAGACAGAGACACATAGACCGAGACGCAGACACCTATTCACGGATGCGGCGACACAGGGACAGAGACGCAGAGACAGGGACACAGAGACAGAGACACAGAGACAGAGACACATAGACAGAGACACAGAGACAGAGACACAGAGACAGAGACAAAGAGACAGAGACACAGAGACAGAGACACTGGGACAGAGACACAGAGACAGAGATTCAGAGGCAGAGACACAGAGACAGAGACACAGATGCCGAGACACAGAGACAGAGACACAAAGACAGAGACACAGAGACAGAGACACAGAGACAGAGACACAGAGACAGAGACACAGAGACAGAGACACAGAGACAGAGACACAGAGACAGAGACACAGAGGCAGAGACACAGAGACAGAGACACAGAGACAGAGAGACAGAGACAGAGACACAGAGACAGAGACACAGAGACAGAGACACAGAGACAGAGACACAGAGACATAGACACAGAGACAGAGACACAGAGACAGAGACACAGAGACAGAGACAAAGAGGCCGAGACACAGAGACGGTAACACAGGGACCGTGACACAGGGAGGGAGACACAGAGGCAGATACACAGAGACAGAGACAGAGACACAGAGACAGGGACGCAGAGAGAGTGACACAGAGAGGGAGCCACAGGGACAGAGACACCGAGACAGAGACACAGAGACAGAGACACAGAGACAGAGACACAGAGACAGAGACACAGAGACAGAGACACAGAGACAGAGACACAGAGACAGAGACACAGAGACAGAGACACAGAGACAGATACACAGAGACAGAGACACAGAGACAGAGACACAGAGACAGAGACACAGAGACAGAGACACAGAGACAGAGACACAGAGACAGAGACACAGAGACAGAGACACAGAGACAGAGACACAGAGACAGAGACACAGAGACAGAGACACAGAGACAGAGACACAGAGACAGAGACACAGAGACAGAGACACAGAGACAGAGACACAGAGACAGAGACACGGAGACAGAGACACAGAGACAGAGACACAGAGACAGAGACACAGAGACAGAGACACAGAGACAGAGACACAGAGACAGAGACACAGAGACAGAGACACAGAGACAGAGACACAGAGGCAGAGACACAGACACAGAGACATAGACACAGAGACAGAGACACAGAGACAGAGACACAGAGACAGAGACACAGAGGCCGAGACACAGAGACGGTAACACAGGGACCGTGACACAGGGAGGGAGACACAGAGGCAGATACACAGAGACAGAGACAGAGACACAGAGACAGGGACGCAGAGAGAGTGACACAGAGAGGAGCCACAGGGACAGAGACACCGAGACAGAGACACAGAGACAGAGACACAGAGACAGAGACACAAAGACAGAGACACAGAGACAGAGACACAGAGACAGAGACACAGAGACAGAGACACAGAGACAGAGACACAGAGACAGAGACACAGAGACGGAGACACAGAGACAGAGACACAGAGACAGAGACACAGAGACAGAGACACAGAGACAGAGACACAGAGACAGAGACACAGAGACAGAGACACAGAGACAGAGACACAGAGACAGGGACACAGAGACAGAGACACAGAGACAGAGACACAGAGACAGAGACACAGAGACAGAGACACAGAGACAGAGACACAGACTCAAAGACACAGAGACAGAGACACGTAGACAGAGACACAGAGACAGAGACACAGAGACAGAGACACAGAGACAGAGACACAGAGACAGAGACTGAGAGACAGAGATTCAGAGACAGAGACAGAGACACAGAGACAGATACTCAGAGACATAGACACAGAGACAGAGACACAAAGACAGAGACACAGAGACAGAGACACAGAGACAGAGACACAGAGACAGAGACACAGAGACAGAGACACAGGGACAGAGACACAGAGACAGAGACACAGAGACAGAGACACAGAGACAGAGACACAAAGACAGAGACACAGAGACAGAGACACAGAGACAGAGACATAGAGACAGAGACACAGAGACAGAGACACAGAGACAGAGACACAGAGACTGGGACACAGCGAGAGGGACTCAGAGACAGTGACACAGAGACAGAGACAGAGACACAGAGACGCAGAGACAGATACACGGAGACAGAGACACGGAGACAGAGACACGGAGACAGAGACACAGAGACAGAGACACAGAGACAGAGACACAGAGACAGAGACACAGAGACAGAGACACAGAGACAGAGACACAGAGACAGAGACACAGAGTCAGAGACACAGAGACAGAGACACAGAGACAGAGACACAGAGACAGAGACACAGAGACAGAGACACAGAGACAGAGACTCAGAGACAGAGACACAGAGACAGAGACACAGAGACAGAGACACAGAGACAGAGACACAGAGGCCGAGACACAGAGACGGTAACACAGGGACCGTGACACAGGGAGGGAGACACAGAGGCAGATACACAGAGACAGAGACAGAGACACAGAGACAGGGACGCAGAGAGAGTGACACAGAGAGGAGCCACAGGGACAGAGACACCGAGACAGAGACACAGAGACAGAGACACAGAGACAGAGACACAAAGACAGAGACACAGAGACAGAGACACAGAGACAGAGACACAGAGACAGAGACACAGAGACAGAGACACAGAGACGGAGACACAGAGACAGAGACACAGAGACAGAGACACAGAGACAGAGACACAGAGACAGAGACACAGAGACAGAGACACAGAGACAGAGACACAGAGACAGGGACACAGAGACAGAGACACAGAGACAGAGACACAGAGACAGAGACACAGAGACAGAGACACAGAGACAGAGACACAGACTCAAAGACACAGAGACAGAGACACGTAGACAGAGACACAGAGACAGAGACACAGAGACAGAGACACAGAGACAGAGACACAGAGACAGAGACACAGAGACAGAGACTGAGAGACAGAGATTCAGAGACAGAGACAGAGACACAGAGACAGATACTCAGAGACATAGACACAGAGACAGAGACACAAAGACAGAGACACAGAGACAGAGACACAGAGACAGAGACACAGAGACAGAGACACAGAGACAGAGACACAGGGACAGAGACACAGAGACAGAGACACAGAGACAGAGACACAGAGACAGAGACACAAAGACAGAGACACAGAGACAGAGACACAGAGACAGAGACATAGAGACAGAGACACAGAGACAGAGACACAGAGACAGAGACACAGAGACTGGGACACAGCGAGAGGGACTCAGAGACAGGGACACAGAGACAGAGACAGAGACACAGAGACGCAGAGACAGATACACGGAGACAGAGACACGGAGACAGAGACACGGAGACAGAGACACAGAGACAGAGACACAGAGACAGAGACACAGAGACAGAGACACAGAGACAGAGACACAGAGACAGAGACACAGAGACAGAGACACAGAGTCAGAGACACAGAGACAGAGACACAGAGACAGAGACACAGAGACAGAGACACAGAGACAGAGACACAGAGACAGAGACACAGAGGCAGAGACTGAGAGACAGAGATTCAGAGACAGAGACAGAGACACAGAGACAGATACTCAGAGACATAGACACAGAGACAGAGACACAAAGACAGAGACACAGAGACAGAGACACAGAGACAGAGACACAGAGACAGAGACACAGAGACAGAGACACAGGGACAGAGACACAGAGACAGAGACACAGAGACAGAGACACAGAGACAGAGACACAGAGACAGAGACACAAAGACAGAGACACAGAGACAGAGACACAGAGACAGAGACATAGAGACAGAGACACAGAGACAGAGACACAGAGACAGAGACACAGAGACAGAGAGACAGAGACAGAGAGACAGAGACAGAGACACAGAGACAGAGACACAGAGACAGAGACACAGAGACAGAGACACAGAGACAGAGACACAGAGACAGAGACACGGAGACAGAGACACAGAGACAGAAACACAGAGACAGAGACACAGAGGCAGAGACACAGAGACAGAGACACAGAGAAGGAGACACAGGTATAGAGACACAGAGAAAGAGAAACAGCTACAGAGAGAGAGACGGAGTCACAGAGACAGATACACAGAAACGGAGACACAGAGACAGAGACACTGAGGCAGAGACACGGAGACAGAGACACGGAGACAGAGACACAGAGACAGATACACAGAGACAGAGACAAAGTGAGAGAGACAGAGTCACAGAGACGGAGACACAGGGACAGAGACACAGAGGCAGAAACACAGAGACAGATTCTCAGGGACAGAGACACAGAGACAGAGGCACAGAGACAGAGACACAGAGACAGGGACACAGAGACAGAGACGCAGAGACAGAGACGCAGAGACAGAGACAAAGAGACAGAGACACGGAGGCAGAGACATCGGTACAGAGACACAGAAGCAGAGACACAGAGACAGAGACAGAGACAGAGACACAGAGACAGATACACAGAGACAGAGAGACAGAGACACAGAGAGAGAGAGAGCGAGGCAGAGACTCAGAGACAGAGAGACAGAGACAGAGGCATAGACACAGAGGCAGAGGCACAGAGACAGAGACACATAGACCGAGACGCAGACACCTATTCAGGGATACGGCGACACAGGGACAGAGACGCAGAGACAGGGACACAGAGACAGAGATTCAGAGACAGAGACACAGAGACAGAGACACAGAGACAGAGACTCAGAGACAGAGACACAGAGACAGAGACACAGAGACAGAGACACAGAGACAGAGACACAGAGACAGAGACACAGACACAAAGACACAGAGACAGAGACACGTAGACAGAGACACAGAGAGAGAGACACAGAGACAGAGACACAGAGACAGAGACTGAGAGACAGAGATTCAGAGACAGAGACAGAGACACAGAGACAGATACTCAGAGACATAGACACAGAGACAGAGACACAAAGACAGAGACACAGAGACAGAGACACAGAGACAGAGACACAGAGACAGAGACACAGAGACAGAGACACAGAGACAGAGACACAGAGACAGAGACAGAGACACAGAGACAGAGACACAGAGACAGAGACACAGAGGCAGAGACACAGAGACAGAGACACAGAGACAGAGAGACAGAGACAGAGACACAGAGACAGAGACACAGAGACAGAGACACAGAGACAGAGACACAGACACAGAGACACAGAGACAGAGACACAGAGACAGAGACACAGAGACAGAGACACAGAGACAGAGACACAGAGACAGAGACACAGAGATAGAGACACAGAGACAGAGACACAGATACAGAGACACAGAGACAGACACACAGACTCAAAGACACAGAGACAGAGACACAGACTCAAAGACACAGAGACAGAGACGCGTAGACAGAGACACAGAGACAGAGACACAGAGACAGAGACACAGAGACAGAGACACAGAGACAGAGACACAGAGACAGAGACACAGAGACAGAGACACAGAGACAGAGACACAGAGACAGAGACACAGAGACAGAGACACAGAGACAGAGACTGAGAGACAGAGATTCAGAGACGGAGACAGAGACACAGAGACAGATACTCAGAGACATAGACGCAGAGACAGAGACACAAAGACAGAGACACAGAGACAGAGACACAGAGACAGAGACACAGAGACAGAGACACAGGGACAGAGACACAGAGACAGAGACACAGAGACAGAGACACAGAGACTGGGACACAGCGAGAGGGACTCAGAGACAGGGACACAGATAAAGAGACAGAGACACAGAGACGCAGAGAGAGATACACGGAGACAGAGACACGGAGACAGAGACACAGAGACAGAGACACAGAGACAGAGACACACAGACAGAGACACAGAGACAGAGACACAGAGACAGAGACACAGAGACAGAGACACAGAGACAGAGACACAGAGACAGAGACACAGAGACAGAGACACAGAGACAGAGACACAGAGTCAGAGACACAGAGACAGAGACACAGAGACAGAGACACAGAGACAGAGACACAGAGGCAGAGACACAGAGACATAGACACAGAGACAGAGACACAGAGACAGAGACACAGAGACAGAGACACAGAGACAGAGACACGGAGACAGAGACACAGAGACAGGGACACATAGACAGAGACACAGAGACAGAGACTCAGAGACAGAGACAGAGGCACAGAGACGGAGACACAGAGGCGGAGACACAGCGACAGAGACACAGAGACAGAGACACAGAGACCGAGACAGAGGCACAGAGACGGAGACACGGAGACAGAGACACAGAGGAGGGGACACAGGGACAGAGACACCGAGACAGAGACACAGAGGCAGAGACACAGAGAAAGAGAAGCAGAGACAGAGACAGAGACAGAGACACAGAGATAGATACACAGAGACAGAGACACAGAGACGGAGGCTCTGGGACAGAGACACAGAGACAGAGATTCAGAGGCAGAGACAGAGGCACAGAGACGGAGACACAGAGACAGAGACACAGAGACAGTGAGACAGAGAAGGAGACACAGAGACAGAGACACAGAGACAGAGAGACAGAGACAGAGACACAGGGACAGAGACACAGAGACAGAGACACAGAGACAGAGACACAGAGACAGAGACACATAGACAGAGACACAGAGACAGAAACACAGAGACAGAGACACAGAGGCAGAGACACAGAGACAGAGACACAGAGACAGAGACACAGAGACAGAGACACAGAGACAGAGACACAGAGACAGAGACACAGAGAGAGAAACACAGAGACGGATACACAGAGATAGAGACACAGGTATAGAGACACAGAGACAGAGGCACTGAGAAAGAGAAACAGAGACAGAGACACAGAGAGAGAAACACAGAGAAGGATACACAGGTATAGAGACACAGAGAAAGAGAAACAGGGACAGAGAGAGAGACGGAGTCACAGAGACAGATACACAGAAACGGAGACACAGAGACAGAGACACTGAGGCAGAGACACGGAGACAGAGACACGGAGACAGAGACACAGAGACAGATACACAGAGACAGAGACAAAGTGAGAGAGACAGAGACACAGAGACGGAGACACAGGGACAGAGACACAGAGGCAGAAACACAGAGACAGATTCTCAGGGACAGAGACACAGAGACAGAGGCACAGAGACAGAGACACAGAGACAGGGACACAGAGACAGAGACGCAGAGACAGAGACGCAGAGACAGAGACAAAGAGACAGAGACACGGAGGCAGAGACATCGGTACAGAGACACAGAGGCAGAGAAACAGAGACAGAGACAGAGACAGAGACGCAGAGACAGATACACAGAGACAGAGAGACAGAGACACAGAGAGAGAGAGAGCGAGGCAGAGACACAGAGACAGAGAGACAGAGACAGAGGCATAGACACAGAGACAGAGACACAGAGGCAGAGACACAGAGACATAGACACAGAGACAGAGACACAGAGACAGAGACACAGGTATAGAGACACAGAGACAGAGGCACTGAGAAAGAGAAACAGAGACAGAGACACAGAGAGAGAAACACAGAGAAGGAGACACAGGTATAGAGACACAGAGAAAGAGAAACAGGGACAGAGAGAGAGACGGAGTCACAGAGACAGATACACAGAAACGGAGACACAGAGACAGAGACACTGAGGCAGAGACACGGAGACAGAGACACGGAGACAGAGACACAGAGACAGATACACAGAGACAGAGACAAAGTGAGAGAGACAGAGACACAGAGACGGAGACACAGGGACAGAGACACAGAGGCAGAAACACAGAGGCAGATTCTCAGGGACAGAGACACAGAGACAGGGGCACAGAGACAGAGACACAGAGACAGGGACACAGAGACAGAGACGCAGAGACAGAGACGCAGAGACAGAGACAAAGAGACAGAGACACGGAGACAGAGACACAGAGACAGAGACACAGACTCAAAGACACACAGACAGAGACACGTAGACAGAGACACAGAGACAGAGACACAGAGACAGAGACTGAGAGACAGACATTCAGAGACAGAGACAGAGACACACAGACAGATACTCAGAGACATAGACACAGAGACAGAGACACAAAGACAGAGACACAGAGACAGAGACACAGAGACAGAGACACAGAGACAGAGACACAGAGACAGAGACACAGAGACAGAGACACAGAGACAGAGACACAGAGACAGAGATTCAGAGGCAGAGACACAGAGACAGAGACACAGATGCCGAGACACAGAGACGGTAACACAGGGACCGTGACACAGGGAGGGAGACACAGAGGCAGATACACAGAGACAGAGACAGAGACACAGAGACAGAGACACAGAGACAAAGACACAGAGACAGAGACACAGGGACAGAGACACAGAGACGGAGACACAGAGACAGAGACACAGAGACAGAGACACAGAGACAGAGACACAGAGACAGAGACACAGAGACAGAGACACAGAGACAGAGACACAGAGACAGAGACACAGAGACAGAAACACAGAGACAGAGACGCAGAGACTGGGACACAGCGAGAGGGACTCAGAGACAGGGACACAGAGACAGAGACAGAGCAACAGAGACGCAGAGACAGATACACGGAGACAGAGACACGGAGACAGAGACACAGAGACAGAGACACAGAGACAGAGACACAGAGACAGAGACACAGAGACAGAGACACAGAGACAGAGACACAGAGACAGAGACACAGAGACAGAGACACAGAGACAGAGACACAGAGACAGAGACACAGAGACAGAGACACAGAGGCAGAGACACAGAGACATAGACACAGAGACAGAGACACAGAGACAGAGACACAGAGACAGAGAGACAGAGACAGAGAGACAGAGACAGAGACACAGGGACAGAGACACAGAGACAGAGACACAGAGACAGAGACACAGAGACAGAGACACAGAGACAGAGACACAGAGACAGAAACACAGAGAAAGAGAAACAGAGACAGAGACACAGAGAGAGAAACACAGAGAAGGATACACAGGTATAGAGACACAGAGAAAGAGAAACAGGGACAGAGAGAGAGACGGAGTCACAGAGACAGATACACAGAAACGGAGACACAGAGACAGAGACACTGAGGCAGAGACACGGAGACAGAGACACGGAGACAGAGACACAGAGACAGATACACAGAGACAGAGACAAAGTGAGAGAGACAGAGACACAGAGACGGAGACACAGGGACAGAGACACAGAGGCAGAAACACAGAGACAGATTCTCAGGGACAGAGACACAGAGACAGAGGCACAGAGACAGAGACACAGAGACAGGGACACAGAGACAGAGACGCAGAGACAGAGACGCAGAGACAGAGACAAAGAGACAGAGACACGGAGGCAGAGACATCGGTACAGAGACACAGAGGCAGAGAAACAGAGACAGAGACAGAGACAGAGACGCAGAGACAGATACACAGAGACAGAGAGACAGAGACACAGAGAGAGAGAGAGCGAGGCAGAGACACAGAGACAGAGAGACAGAGACAGAGGCATAGACACAGAGACAGAGACACAGAGGCAGAGACACAGAGACATAGACACAGAGACAGAGACACAGAGACAGAGACACAGGTATAGAGACACAGAGACAGAGGCACTGAGAAAGAGAAACAGAGACAGAGACACAGAGAGAGAAACACAGAGAAGGAGACACAGGTATAGAGACACAGAGAAAGAGAAACAGGGACAGAGAGAGAGACGGAGTCACAGAGACAGATACACAGAAACGGAGACACAGAGACAGAGACACTGAGGCAGAGACACGGAGACAGAGACACGGAGACAGAGACACAGAGACAGATACACAGAGACAGAGACAAAGTGAGAGAGACAGAGACACAGAGACGGAGACACAGGGACAGAGACACAGAGGCAGAAACACAGAGGCAGATTCTCAGGGACAGAGACACAGAGACAGGGGCACAGAGACAGAGACACAGAGACAGGGACACAGAGACAGAGACGCAGAGACAGAGACGCAGAGACAGAGACAAAGAGACAGAGACACGGAGACAGAGACACAGAGACAGAGACACAGACTCAAAGACACACAGACAGAGACACGTAGACAGAGACACAGAGACAGAGACACAGAGACAGAGACTGAGAGACAGACATTCAGAGACAGAGACAGAGACACACAGACAGATACTCAGAGACATAGACACAGAGACAGAGACACAAAGACAGAGACACAGAGACAGAGACACAGAGACAGAGACACAGAGACAGAGACACAGAGACAGAGACACAGAGACAGAGACACAGAGACAGAGACACAGAGACAGAGATTCAGAGGCAGAGACACAGAGACAGAGACACAGATGCCGAGACACAGAGACGGTAACACAGGGACCGTGACACAGGGAGGGAGACACAGAGGCAGATACACAGAGACAGAGACAGAGACACAGAGACAGAGACACAGAGACAAAGACACAGAGACAGAGACACAGGGACAGAGACACAGAGACGGAGACACAGAGACAGAGACACAGAGACAGAGACACAGAGACAGAGACACAGAGACAGAGACACAGAGACAGAGACACAGAGACAGAGACACAGAGACAGAGACACAGAGACAGAAACACAGAGACAGAGACACAGAGACTGGGACACAGCGAGAGGGACTCAGAGACAGGGACACAGAGACAGAGACAGAGAAACAGAGACGCAGAGACAGATACACGGAGACAGAGACACGGAGACAGAGACACAGAGACAGAGACACAGAGACAGAGACACAGAGACAGAGACACAGAGACAGAGACACAGAGACAGAGACACAGAGACAGAGACACAGAGACAGAGACACAGAGACAGAGACACAGAGACAGAGACACAGAGACAGAGACACAGAGACAGAGACACAGAGACAGAGACACAGAGACAGAGACACAGAGGCAGAGACACAGAGACATAGACACAGAGACAGAGACACAGAGACAGAGACACAGAGACAGAGAGACAGAGACAGAGAGACAGAGACAGAGACACAGGGACAGAGACACAGAGACAGAGACACAGAGACAGAGACACAGAGACAGAGACACAGAGACAGAGACACAGAGACAGAAACACAGAGACAGAGACACAGAGGCAGAGACACAGAGACAGAGACACAGAGAAGGAGACACAGGTATAGAGACACAGAGAAAGAGAAACAGCTACAGAGAGAGAGACGGAGTCACAGAGACAGATACACAGAAACGGAGACACAGAGACAGAGACACTGAGGCAGAGACACGGAGACAGAGACACGGAGACAGAGACACAGAGACAGATACACAGAGACAGAGACAAAGTGAGAGAGACAGAGACACAGAGACGGAGACACAGGGACAGAGACACAGAGGCAGAAACACAGAGGCAGATTCTCAGGGACAGAGACACAGAGACAGGGGCACAGAGACAGAGACACAGAGACAGGGACACAGAGACAGAGACGCAGAGACAGAGACGCAGAGACAGAGACAAAGAGACAGAGACACGGAGGCAGAGACATCGGTACAGAGACACAGAGGCAGAGACACAGAGACAGAGACAGAGACAGAGACACAGAGACAGATACACAGAGACAGAGAGACAGAGACACAGAGAGAGAGAGAGCGAGGCAGAGACACAGAGACAGAGAGACAGAGACAGAGGCATAGACACAGAGGCAGAGGCACGGAGACAGAGACACATAGACCGAGACGCAGACACCTATTCACGGATACGGCGACACAGGGACAGAGACGCAGAGACAGGGACACAGAGACAGAGATTCAGAGACAGAGACACAGAGACAGAGACACAGAGACAGAGACTGAGAGAAAGAGATTCAGAGACAGAGACAGAGACACAGAGACAGATACTCAGAGACATAGACACAGAGACAGAGACACAAAGACAGAGACACAGAGACAGAGACACAGAGACAGAGACACAGAGACAGAGACACAGAGACAGAGACACAGAGACAGAGACACAGAGACAGAGACACAGAGACAGAGACACAGAGACAGAGACACAGAGACAGAAACACAGAGACAGAGACACAGAGACAGAGACACAGAGACAGAGACACAGAGACAGAGACACAGAGACAGAGACACAGAGACAGAGACACAGAGACAGAGACACAGAGACAGAGACACAGAGACAGAGACACAGAGACAGAGACACAGAGACAGAGACACAGAGACAGAGACACAGAGACAGAGACACAGAGACAGAGACACAGAGACAGAGACACAGAGACAGAGACACAGAGACAGAGACACAGAGACAGAGACACAGAGACAGAGACACAGAGACAGAGACACAGAGACAGAGACACAGAGACAGAGACACAGAGACAGAGACACAGAGACAGAGACACAGAGACAGAGACACAGAGACAGAGACACAGAGACAGAGACACAGAGACAGAGACACAGAGACAGAGACACAGAGACAGAGACACAGAGACAGAGACACAGAGACAGAGAGACAGAGACAGAGAGACAGAGACAGAGACACAGAGACAGAGACACAGAGACAGAGACACAGAGACAGAGACACAGAGACAGAGACACAGAGACAGAGACACAGAGACAGAATCACAGAGACAGAGACACAGAGGCAGAGACACAGATACAGAGACACAGAGAAGGAGACCCTGGTATAGAGACACAGAGAAAGAGAAACAGCTACAGAGAGAGAGACGGAGTCACAGAGACAGATACACAGAAACGGAGACACAGAGACAGAGACACTGAGGCAGAGACACGGAAACAGAGACACGGAGACAGAGACACAGAGACAGATACACAGAGACAGAGACACAGAGGCAGAGACACAGACACAGAGACACAGAGAAGGAGACACTGGTATAGAGACACAGAGAAAGAGAAACAGCTACAGAGAGAGAGGCGGAGTCACAGAGACAGATACACAGAAACGGAGACACAGAGACAGAGACACTGAGGCAGAGACACGGAGACAGAGACACGGAGACAGAGACACAGAGACAGATACACAGAGACAGAGACAAAGTGAGAGAGACAGAGACACAGAGACGGAGACACAGGGACAGAGACACAGAGGCAGAAACACAGAGACAGATTCTCAGGGACAGAGACACAGAGACAGAGGCACAGAGACAGAGACACAGAGACAGGGACACAGAGACAGAGACGCAGAGACAGAGACGCAGAGACAGAGACAAAGAGACAGAGACACGGAGGCAGAGACATCGGTACAGAGACACAGAGGCAGAGACACAGAGACAGAGACAGAGACAGAGACACAGAGACAGATACACAGAGACAGAGAGACAGAGACACAGAGAGAGAGAGAGCGAGGCAGAGACACAGAGACAGAGAGACAGAGACAGAGGCATAGACACAGAGGCAGAGGCACAGAGACAGAGACACATAGACCGAGACGCAGACACCTATTCACGGATACGGCGACACAGGGACAGAGACGCAGAGACAGGGACACAGAGACAGAGATTCAGAGACAGAGACACAGAGACAGAGACACAGAGACAGAGACACAGAGACAGAGACACAGAGACAGAGACACAGAGACAGAGACACAGAGACAGAGACACAGAGACAGAGACACAGAGACAGAGACACAGAGACAGAGACACAGAGGCAGAGACACAGAGACATAGACACAGAGACAGAGACACAGGGACAGAGACACAGAGACAGAGACACAGAGGCCGAGACACAGAGACGGTAACACAGGGACCGTGACACAGGGAGGGAGACACAGAGGCAGATACACAGAGACAGAGACAGAGACACAGAGACAGGGACCCAGAGAGAGTGACACAGAGAAGGAGCCACAGGGACAGAGACACCGAGACAGAGACACAGAGACAGAGACACAGAGACAGAGACACAAAGACAGAGACACAGAGACAGAGACACAGAGACAGAGACACAGAGACACAGAGACAGAGACACAGAGACAGAGACACAGAGACAGAGACACAGAGACAGAGACACAGAGACAGAGACATAGAGACAGAGACACAGAGACAGAGACACGGAGACAGAGACACAGAGGCAGAGACACAGAGACATAGACACAGAGACAGAGACACAGAGACAGAGACACAGTGACAGAGACACAGAGACAGAGACACAGAGACCGAGACACAGGCACAGAGACGGAGACACGGAGACAGAGACACAGAGGAGGGGACACAGGGACAGAGACACCGAGACAGAGACACAGAGGCAGAGACACAGAGAAAGAGAAGCAGAGACAGAGACAGAGACAGAGACACAGAGATAGATACACAGAGACAGAGACACAGAGACGGAGGCTTTGGGACAGAGACACAGAGACAGTGAGACAGAGAAGGAGACACAGAGACAGAGACACAGAGACAGAGAGACAGAGACAGAGACACAGAGACAGAGACACAAAGACAGAGACACAGAGACAGAGACGCAGAGACAGAGACACAGAGACAGAGACACAGAGACAGAGACACAGAGACAGAGACACAGAGACTGGGACACAGCGAGAGGGACTCCGAGACAGGGACACGGAGACAGAGACAGAGACACAGAGACGCAGAGACAGAGACACGGAGACAGAGACACGGAGACAGAGACACAGAGACAGAGACACAGAGACAGAGAGACAGAGACAGAGACACAGAGACAGAGACACAGAGACAGAGACACAGAGACAGAGACACAGAGACAGAGACACAGAGACTCAGAGACAGAGACAGAGGCACAGAGACGGAGACGCAGAGGCGGAGACACAGCGACAGAGACACAGAGACCGAGACAGAGGCACAGAGACGGAGACACGGAGACAGAGACACAGAGGAGGGGACACAGGGACAGAGACACCGAGACAGAGACACAGAGGCAGAGACACAGAGAAAGAGAAGCAGAGACAGAGACAGAGACAGAGACACAGAGATAGATACACTGAGACAGAGACACAGAGACGGAGGCTCTGGGACAGAGACACAGAGGCAGAGACAGAGCCACAGAGACGGAGACACAGAGACAGAGACACAGAGACAGTGAGACAGAGAAGGAGACACAGAGACAGAGACACAGAGACAGAGAGACAGAGACAGAGACACAGAGACAGAGACACAGAGACAGAGACACAGAGACAGAGACACAGAGACCGAGACACAGAGACAGAGACACAGAGACAGAGACACAGAGACAGAGACACAGAGACAGAAACACAGAGACAGAGACACAGAGGCAGAGACACAGAGACAGAGACACAGAGACAGAGACACAGAGACAGAGACACAGAGACAGAGACACAGAGAGAGAAACACAGAGACGGATACACAGAGATAGAGACACAGGTAAAGAGACACAGAGACAGAGGCACTGAGAAAGAGAAACAGAGACAGAGACACAGAGAGAGAAACACAGAGAAGGAGACACAGGTATACAGACACAGAGAAAGAGAAACAGGGACAGGGAGAGAGACGGAGTCACAGAGACAGAGACACAGAGACAGAGACACAGAGACAGAGACACAGAGACACAGAGACGGAGACACAGAGACAGAGACACAGAGTCAGAGACACAGAGTCAGAGACACAGAGACAGAGACACAGAGACAGAGACACAGAGGCAGAGACACAGAGACATAGACACAGAGACAGAGACACAGAGACAGAGACACAGAGACAGAGACACAGAGACAGAGACACAGAGACAGAGACACAGAGACAGAGACACAGAGACAGAGACACAGAGACAGAGACACAGAGACAGAGACACTGGGACAGAGACACAGAGACAGAGATTCAGAGGCAGAGACACAGAGACAGAGACACAGATGCCGAGACACAGAGACGGTAACACAGGGACCGTGACACAGGGAGCGAGACACAGAGGCAGATACACAGAGACAGAGACAGAGACACAGAGACAGGGACGCAGAGAGAGTGACACAGAGACAGGGACACATAGACAGAGACACAGAGACAGAGACTCAGAGACAGAGACAGAGGCACAGAGACGGAGACGCAGAGGCGGAGACACAGCGACAGAGACACAGAGACAGAGACACAGAGACCGAGACAGAGGCACAGAGACGGAGACACGGAGACAGAGACACAGAGACAGAGACACAGAGAGAGGAACACAGAGACGGAGATACAGCGACAGAGACACAGAGGAAGAGAAACAGAGACAGAGACACAGAGACGCAGAGACAGAACCACAGAGACCGTGACACAGGGAGAGAGAAACAGAGACATAGACACAGAGACAGAGACAGAGACAGAGACACAGAGATAGAGACACAGTGATAGAGTCGCAGAGACAGATACACAGAAACAGAGACACAGAGACAGGGACAGAGGGACAGGGACACAGAGAGAGAGACTCAGAGACAGAGACACAGAGACAGAGACAGAGACAGAGACCGAGACACAGAGACAGATACACAGAGACAGAGACACAGAGACAGAGTCAGAGGGACAGTGACACAGAGACGGAGACACAGGGACAGATACACAGAGACAGAGGCACAGAGACAGAGACACAGAGGCAGAGACACAGAGACAGCGACACAGAGACAGTGAAACAGAGAGAGAAACACAGAGAAGGAGACACAGGTATAGAGACACAGAGACAGGGGCACTGAGAAAGAGAAACAGAGACAGAGACACAGAGAGAGAAACACAGAGAAGGAGACACAGGTATACAGACACAGGGAAAGAGAAACAGGGACAGAGAGAGAGACGGAGTCACAGAGACAGATACACAGAAACGGAGACACAGAGACAGAGACACTGAGGCAGAGACACGGAGACAGAGACACGGAGACAGAGGCACAGAGACAGATACACAGAGACAGAGACAAAGTGAGAGAGACAGAGACACAGAGACGGAGACACTGGGACAGAGACACAGAGGCAGAAACACAGAGACAGATTCTCAGGGACAGAGACACAGAGACAGAGGCACAGAGACAGAGACACAGAGACAGGGACACAGAGACAGAGACGCAGAGACAGAGACGCAGAGACAGAGACACGGAGGCAGAAACATCGGTACAGAGACACAGAGGCAGAGACACAGAGACAGAGACAGAGACAGAGACACAGAGACAGATACACAGAGACGCAGAGACAGGGACACAGAGGCAGAGACACAGAGACAGAGACAGAGACGCAAAGACGGGGACACAGGGACACAGACACAGGGACAGGGACACAGAGACAGAGGCTCAGAGACGGAGACAGAGGGGCAGAGGCGCAGAGACAGGGACACAGAGACAGAGACACCGAGACAGAAACACGGAAACAGAGACGCAGAGACAGAGACACAGAGGCAGATACACAGCGACAGAGACACAGAGACAGGGACACAGAGACAGAGACACAGAGAGAGAAACACAGAGACGGAGATACAGGGACAGAGACACAGAGACAGAGACACAGAGACAGAGACACCGAGACAGAGATACGGAGACAGAGACACAGAGACAGAGACACAGAGACAGGGACACAGAGACAGAGACACAGAGACAGCGACATAGAGACAGTGACACCGAGACGGAGACACAGAGACAGAGACACAGAGACAGAGACACAGAGAAAGAGTAACAGAGACAGATACACAGAAACAGAGACACAGAGACAGAGACAGAGGTACAGGGACACAGAGAGCGAGACTCAGAGACAGAGACACAGAGACAGAGACAGAGACAGAGACACAGAGACAGATACACAGAGACAGAGACACAGAGACAGTGACACCAAGACAGAGACACGAAGACAGAGACACGGAGACAGAGACACAGAGACAGAGACACAGAGACAGAGACACAGAGACTGGGACACAGCGAGAGGGACTCAGAGACAGGGACACAGAGACAGAGACAGAGACACAGAGACGCAGAGACAGATACACGGAGACAGAGACACGGAGACAGGGACACAGAGACAGAGACACAGAGAGAGAAACACAGAGACGGAGATACAGGGACAGAGACACAGAGACAGAGACACAGAGACAGAGACACAGAGACAGAGACACAGAGACAGAGACACAGAGACAGAGACACAGAGACAGAGACACAGAGACAGAGACACAGAGACAGAGACACAGAGACAGAGACACAGAGGCCGATACACAGAGACGGTAACACAGGGACCGTGACACAGGGAGGGAGACGCAGAGGCAGATACACAGAGACAGAGACAGAGACACAGAGACAGGGACGCAGAGAGAGTGACACAGAGAAGGAGCCACAGGGACAGAGACACCGAGACAGAGACACAGAGACAGAGACACAGAGACAGAGACACAGAGACAGAGACACAAAGACAGAGACACAGAGACAGAGACACAGAGACAGAGACACAGAGACAGAGACACAGAGACAGAGACACAGAGACAGAGACACAGAGACAGAGACACAGAGACAGAGACACAGAGACAGAGACACATAGACAGAGACACAGAGACAGAGACACAGAGACAGAGACACAGAGACAGAGACACAGAGACAGAGACACAGAGACAGGGACACAGAGACAGAGACACTGAGACAGAGACACAGAGACAGAGACACAGAGACAGAGACACAGAGACAGAGACACAGAGACAGAGACACAGAGACAGAGACACAGAGACAGAGACACAGAGACAGAGACACAGAGACAGAGACACAGAGACAGAGACACAGAGACAGAGACACAGAGACAGAGACACAGAGACAGAGACACAGAGACAGAGACACAGAGGCAGAGACACAGAGACAGAGACACAGAGACAGAGACACAGACTCAAAGACACAGAGACAGAGACACGTAGACAGAGACACAGAGACAGAGACACAGAGACAGAGACACAGAGACAGAGACTGAGAGACAGAGATTCAGAGACAGAGACAGAGACACAGAGACAGATACTCAGAGACATAGACACAGAGACAGAGACACAGAGACAGAGACACAGAGACAGGGACACATAGACAGAGACACAGAGACAGAGACTCAGAGACAGAGACAGAGGCACAGAGACGGAGACACAGAGGCGGAGACACAGCGACAGAGACACAGAGACAGAGACACAGAGACCGAGACAGAGGCACAGAGACGGAGACACGGAGACAGAGACACAGAGGAGGGGACACAGGGACAGAGACACCGAGACAGAGACACAGAGGCAGAGACACAGAGAAAGAGAAGCAGAGACAGAGACAGAGACAGAGACAGAGACACAGAGATAGATACACAGAGCCAGAGACACAGAGACGGAGGCTCTGGGACAGAGACACAGAGACAGAGATTCAGAGGCAGAGACAGAGGCACAGAGACGGAGACACAGAGACAGAGACACAGAGACAGTGAGACAGAGAAGGAGACACAGAGACAGAGACACAGAGACAGAGAGACAGAGACAGAGACACAGGGACAGAGACACAGAGACAGAGACACAGAGTCAGAGACACAGAGACAGAGACACAGAGACAGAGACACAGAGACAGAAACACAGAGACAGAGACACAGAGGCAGAGACACAGAGACAGAGACACAGAGACAGAGACACAGAGACAGAGACACAGAGACAGAGACACAGAGACAGAGACACAGAGACAGAGACACAGAGAGAGAAACACAGAGACGGATACACAGAGATAGAGACACAGGTATAGAGACACAGAGACAGAGGCACTGAGAAAGAGAAACAGAGACAGAGACACAGAGAGAGAAACACAGAGAAGGATACACAGGTATAGAGACACAGAGAAAGAGAAACAGGGACAGAGAGAGAGACGGAGTCACAGAGACAGATACACAGAAACGGAGACACAGAGACAGAGACACTGAGGCAGAGACACGGAGACAGAGACACGGAGACAGAGACACAGAGACAGATACACAGAGGCAGAGACAAAGTGAGAGAGACAGAGACACAGAGACGGAGACACAGGGACAGAGACACAGAGGCAGAAACACAGAGACAGATTCTCCGGGACAGAGACACAGAGACAGAGGCACAGAGACAGAGACACAGAGACAGGGACACAGAGACAGAGACGCAGAGACAGAGACGCAGAGACAGAGACAAAGAGACAGAGACACGGAGGCAGAGACATCGGTACAGAGACACAGAGGCAGAGACGCAGAGACAGAGACAGAGACAGAGACGCAGAGACAGATACACAGAGACAGAGAGACAGAGACACAGAGAGAGAGAGAGCGAGGCAGAGACACAGAGACAGAGAGACAGAGACAGAGGCATAGACACAGAGACAGAGACACAGAGGCAGAGACACAGAGACATAGACACAGAGACAGAGACACAGAGACAGAGACACAGGTATAGAGACACAGAGACAGAGGCACTGAGAAAGAGAAACAGAGACAGAGACACAGAGAGAGAAACACAGAGAAGGAGACACAGGTATAGAGACACAGAGAAAGAGAAACAGGGACAGAGAGAGAGACGGAGTCACAGAGACAGATACACAGAAACGGAGACACAGAGACAGAGACACTGAAGCAGAGACACGGAGACAGAGACACGGAGACAGAGACACAGAGACAGAGACACAGAGACAGATACACAGAGACAGAGACAAAGTGAGAGAGACAGAGACACAGAGACGGAGACACAGGGACAGAGACACAGAGGCAGAAACACAGAGGCAGATTCTCAGGGACAGAGACACAGAGACAGGGGCACAGAGACAGAGACACAGAGACAGGGACACAGAGACAGAGACGCAGAGACAGAGACGCAGAGACAGAGACAAAGAGACAGAGACACGGAGACAGAGACACAGAGACAGAGACACAGACTCAAAGACACACAGACAGAGACACGTAGACAGAGACACAGAGACAGAGACACAGAGACAGAGACTGAGAGACAGACATTCAGAGACAGAGACAGAGACACACAGACAGATACTCAGAGACATAGACACAGAGACAGAGACACAAAGACAGAGACACAGAGACAGAGACACAGAGACAGAGACACAGAGACAGAGACACAGAGACAGAGACACAGAGACAGAGACACAGAGACAGAGACACAGAGACAGAGACACAGAGACAGAGATTCAGAGGCAGAGACACAGAGACAGAGACACAGATGCCGAGACACAGAGACGGTAACACAGGGACCGTGACACAGGGAGGGAGACACAGAGGCAGATACACAGAGACAGAGACAGAGACACAGAGACAGAGACACAGAGACAGAGACACAGAGACAGAGACACAGGGACAGAGACACAGAGACGGAGACACAGAGACAGAGACACAGAGACAGAGACACAGAGACAGAGACACAGAGACAGAGACACAGAGACAGAGACACAGAGACAGAGACACAGAGACAGAGACACAGAGACAGAGACACAGAGACAGAGACACAGAGACAGAAACACAGAGACAGAGACACAGAGACTGGGACACAGCGAGAGGGACTCAGAGACAGGGACACAGAGACAGAGACAGAGAAACAGAGACGCAGAGACAGATACACGGAGACAGAGACACGGAGACAGAGACACAGAGACAGAGACACAGAGACAGAGACACAGAGACAGAGACACAGAGACAGAGACACAGAGACAGAGACACAGAGACAGAGACACAGAGACAGAGACACAGAGACAGAGACACAGAGACAGAGACACAGAGACAGAGACACAGAGACAGAGACACAGAGACAGAGACACAGAGACAGAGACACAGAGACAGAGACACAGAGGCAGAGACACAGAGACATAGACACAGAGACAGAGACACAGAGACAGAGACACAGAGACAGAGAGACAGAGACAGAGAGACAGAGACAGAGACACAGGGACAGAGACACAGAGACAGAGTCACAGAGACAGAGACACAGAGACAGAGACACAGAGACAGAGACACAGAGACAGAAACACAGAGACAGAGACACAGAGGCAGAGACACAGAGACAGAGACACAGAGAAGGAGACACAGGTATAGAGACACAGAGAAAGAGAAACAGCTACAGAGAGAGAGACGGAGTCACAGAGACAGATACACAGAAACGGAGACACAGAGACAGAGACACTGAGGCAGAGACACGGAGACAGAGACACGGAGACAGAGACACAGAGACAGATACACAGAGACAGAGACAAAGTGAGAGAGACAGAGACACAGAGACGGAGACACAGGGACAGAGACACAGAGGCAGAAACACAGAGGCAGATTCTCAGGGACAGAGACACAGAGACAGGGGCACAGAGACAGAGACACAGAGACAGGGACACAGAGACAGAGACGCAGAGACAGAGACGCAGAGACAGAGACAAAGAGACAGAGACACGGAGGCAGAGACATCGGTACAGAGACACAGAGGCAGAGACACAGAGACAGAGACAGAGACAGAGACACAGAGACAGATACACAGAGACGGAGAGACAGAGACACAGAGAGATAGAGAGCGAGGCAGAGACACAGAGACAGAGAGACAGAGACAGAGGCATAGACACAGAGGCAGAGGCACAGAGACAGAGACACATAGACCGAGACGCAGACACCTATTCACGGATACGGCGACACAGGGACAGAGACGCAGAGACAGGGACACAGAGACAGAGATTCAGAGACAGAGACACAGAGACAGAGACACAGAGACAGAGACTGAGAGACAGAGATTCAGAGACAGAGACAGAGACACAGAGACAGATACTCAGAGACATAGACACAGAGACAGAGACACAAAGACAGAGACACAGAGACAGAGACACAGAGACAGAGACACAGAGACAGAGACACAGAGACAGAGACACAGACACAGAGACACAGAGACAGAGACACAGAGACAGAGACACAGAGACAGAGACACAGAGACAGAGACACAGAGACAGAGACACAGAGACAGAGACACAGAGACAGAGACACAGAGACAGAGACACAGAGACACAGACACACAGACACAGAGACAGAGACACAGAGACAGAGACACAGAGACAGAGACACAGAGACAGAGACACAGAGACAGAGACACAGAGACAGAGACACAGAGACAGAGACACAGAGACAGAGACACAGAGACAGAGACACAGAGACAGAGACACAGAGACAGAGACACAGAGACAGAGACACAGAGACAGAGACACAGAGACAGAGACACAGAGACAGAGACACAGAGACAGAGACACAGAGACAGAGACACAGAGACAGAGACACAGAGACAGAGACACAGAGACAGAGACACAGAGACAGAGACACAGAGACAGAGACACAGAGACAGAGACACAGAGACAGAGACACAGAGACAGAGACACAGAGACAGAGACACAGAGACAGAGACACAGAGACAGAGACACAGAGACAGAGACACAGAGACAGAGACACAGAGACAGAGACACAGAGACAGAGACACAGAGACAGAGACACAGAGACAGAGACACAGAGACAGAGACACAGAGACAGAGACACAGAGACAGAGAGACAGAGACAGAGAGACAGAGACAGAGACACAGAGACAGAGACACAGAGACAGAGACACAGAGACAGAGACACAGAGACAGAAACACAGAGACAGAGACACAGAGGCAGAGACACAGATACAGAGACACAGAGAAGGAGACACTGGTATAGAGACACAGAGAAAGAGAAACAGCTACAGAGAGAGAGACGGAGTCACAGAGACAGATACACAGAAACGGAGACACAGAGACAGAGACACTGAGGCAGAGACACGGAAACAGAGACACGGAGACAGAGACACAGAGACAGATACACAGAGACAGAGACACAGAGGCAGAGACACAGACACAGAGACACAGAGAAGGAGACACTGGTATAGAGACACAGAGAAAGAGAAACAGCTACAGAGAGAGAGACGGAGTCACAGAGACAGATACACAGAAACGGAGACACAGAGACAGAGACACTGAGGCAGAGACACGGAGACAGAGACACGGAGACAGAGTCACAGAGACAGATACACAGAGACAGAGACAAAGTGAGAGAGACAGAGACACAGAGACGGAGACACAGGGACAGAGACACAGAGGCAGAAACACAGAGACAGATTCTCAGGGACAGAGACACAGAGACAGAGGCACAGAGACAGAGACACAGAGACAGGGACACAGAGACAGAGACGCAGAGACAGAGACGCAGAGACAGAGACAAAGAGACAGAGACACGGAGGCAGAGACATCGGTACAGAGACACAGAGGCAGAGACACAGAGACAGAGACAGAGACAGAGACACAGAGACAGATACACAGAGACAGAGAGACAGAGACACAGAGAGAGAGAGAGCGAGGCAGAGACACAGAGACAGAGAGACAGAGACAGAGGCATAGACACAGAGGCAGAGGCACAGAGACAGAGACACATAGACCGAGACGCAGACACCTATTCACGGATGCGGCGACACAGGGACAGAGACGCAGAGACAGGGACACAGAGACAGAGATTCAGAGACAGAGACACAGAGACAGAGACACAGAGACAGAGACACAGAGACAGAGACACAGAGACAGAGACACAGAGACAGAGACACAGAGACAGAGACACAGAGACAGAGACACAGAGACAGAGACACAGAGACAGAGACACAGAGACAGAGACACAGAGACAGAGACACAGAGACAGAGACACAGAGACAGAGACACAGAGACAGAGACACAGAGACAGAGACACAGAGACACAGAGACAGAGACACAGAGACAGAGACACAGAGACAGAGACACAGAGACAGAGACACAGAGACAGAGACATAGAGACAGAGACACAGAGACAGAGACACGGAGACAGAGACACAGAGGCAGAGACACAGAGACATAGACACAGAGACAGAGACACAGGGACAGAGACACAGAGACAGAGACACAGAGGCCGAGACACAGAGACGGTAACACAGGGACCGTGACACAGGGAGGGAGACACAGAGGCAGATACACAGAGACAGAGACAGAGACACAGAGACAGGGACCCAGAGAGAGTGACACAGAGAAGGAGCCACAGGGACAGAGACACCGAGACAGAGACACAGAGACAGAGACACAGAGACAGAGACACAAAGACAGAGACACAGAGACAGAGACACAGAGACAGAGACACAGAGACACAGAGACAGAGACACAGAGACAGAGACACAGAGACAGAGACACAGAGACAGAGACACAGAGACAGAGACATAGAGACAGAGACACAGAGACAGAGACACGGAGACAGAGACACAGAGGCAGAGACACAGAGACATAGACACAGAGACAGAGACACAGAGACACAGACATAGAGACAGAGGCACAGAGACGGAGACTCTAGGACAGAGACACAGAGACAGAGATTCAGAGGCAGAGACACAGAGGCAGAGACAGAGACAGAGACAGAGACGGAGACACAGAGACAGAGACACAGAGTCAGATAACGGAGACAGAGACACAGAGAGAGAGACACAGAAACGGAGACACAGGGACACAGACACAGAGACAGAGATACAGAGAAACAGACACAGAGACACAGAGACAGAGACACAGAGACGGAGACACAGACACAGAGAAAGAGACGAAGAGACGGGGACACAGAGACAGAGACACAGAGGGAGAGACACACAGACAGAGACACAGAGACGGAAACACAGAGACAGTGACATAGAAACAGAGACACAGAGACACGGACACAGTGAGAGAGACAGAGACACAGAGACGGAGACACAGAGACGGAGACACAGAGACAGCGACACAGAGACAGAGACACAAAGACAGGGACACAGAGACAGAGACGCAGAGACAGAGACGCAGAGACAGAGACCCAGAGACAGAGACACATTGAGTGAGACACAGAGACGGAGACACAGGGACAGGGACACAGAGACAGAGACACAGAGAAAGAGAAACAGAGACAGAAACACAGAGACAGAGACACAGAGGCAGAGACACAGATACAGAGACACAGAGAAGGAGACACTGGTATAGAGACACAGAGAAAGAGAAACAGCTACAGAGAGAGAGACGGAGTCACAGAGACAGATACACAGAAACGGAGACACAGAGACAGAGACACTGAGGCAGAGACACGGAAACAGAGACACGGAGACAGAGACACAGAGACAGATACACAGAGACAGAGACACAGAGGCAGAGACACAGACACAGAGACACAGAGAAGGAGACACTGGTATAGAGACACAGAGAAAGAGAAACAGCTACAGAGAGAGAGACGGAGTCACAGAGACAGATACACAGAAACGGAGACACAGAGACAGAGACACTGAGGCAGAGACACGGAGACAGAGACAAAGTGAGAGAGACAGAGACACAGAGACGGAGACACAGGGACAGAGACACAGAGGCAGAAACACAGAGACAGATTCTCAGGGACAGAGACACAGAGACAGAGGCACAGAGACAGAGACACAGAGACAGGGACACAGAGACAGAGACGCAGAGACAGAGACGCAGAGACAGAGACAAAGAGACAGAGACACGGAGGCAGAGACATCGGTACAGAGACACAGAGGCAGAGACACAGAGACAGAGACAGAGACAGAGACACAGAGACAGATACACAGAGACAGAGAGACAGAGACACAGAGAGAGAGAGAGCGAGGCAGAGACACAGAGACAGAGAGACAGAGACAGAGGCATAGACACAGAGGCAGAGGCACAGAGACAGAGACACATAGACCGAGACGCAGACACCTATTCACGGATACGGCGACACAGGGACAGAGACGCAGAGACAGGGACACAGAGACAGAGATTCAGAGACAGAGACACAGAGACAGAGACACAGAGACAGAGACACAGAGACAGAGACACAGAGACAGAGACACAGAGACAGAGACACAGAGACAGAGACACAGAGACAGAGACACAGAGACAGAGACACAGAGACAGAGACACAGAGACAGAGACACAGAGACAGAGACACAGAGACAGAGACACAGAGGCAGAGACACAGAGACATAGACACAGAGACAGAGACACAGGGACAGAGACACAGAGACAGAGACACAGAGGCCGAGACACAGAGACGGTAACACAGGGACCGTGACACAGGGAGGGAGACACAGAGGCAGATACACAGAGACAGAGACAGAGACACAGAGACAGGGACCCAGAGAGAGTGACACAGAGAAGGAGCCACAGGGACAGAGACACCGAGACAGAGACACAGAGACAGAGACACAGAGACAGAGACACAAAGACAGAGACACAGAGACAGAGACACAGAGACAGAGACACAGAGACACAGAGACAGAGACACAGAGACAGAGACACAGAGACAGAGACACAGAGACAGAGACACAGAGACAGAGACATAGAGACAGAGACACAGAGACAGAGACACGGAGACAGAGACACAGAGGCAGAGACACAGAGACATAGACACAGAGACAGAGACACAGAGACACAGACATAGAGACAGAGGCACAGAGACGGAGACTCTAGGACAGAGACACAGAGACAGAGATTCAGAGGCAGAGACACAGAGGCAGAGACAGAGACAGAGACAGAGACGGAGACACAGAGACAGAGACACAGAGTCAGATAACGGAGACAGAGACACAGAGAGAGAGACACAGAAACGGAGACACAGGGACACAGACACAGAGACAGAGATACAGAGAAACAGACACAGAGACACAGAGACAGAGACACAGAGACGGAGACACAGACACAGAGAAAGAGACGAAGAGACGGGGACACAGAGACAGAGACACAGAGGGAGAGACACACAGACAGAGACACAGAGACCGAGACACAGAGACGGAGACACAGAGACAGTGACATAGAAACAGAGACACAGAGACAGAGACATAGAGACAGAGACACAGAGACAGAGACACAGGGACTGGGACACGGCGAGAGAGAATCAGAGACAGGGACACAGAGACAGAGACAGAGACAGAGATACAGAGACAGAGACACAGAGACCGAGACACAGAGACGGAGACACAGAGACAGAGACACAGAAACAGAGACACTGAGACGGAGACAGAGGAAAAGGGGCAGAGACACACAGACAGAGACACAGAGACGGAAACACAGAGACAGTGACATAGAAACAGAGACACAGAGACACGGACACAGAGAGAGAGACAGAGACACAGAGACGGAGACACAGAGACGGAGACACAGAGACAGCGACACAGAGACAGAGACACAAAGACAGGGACACAGAGACAGAGACGCAGAGACAGAGACGCAGAGATAGAGACGCAGAGACAGAGACCCAGAGACAGAGACACATTGAGTGAGGCACAGAGACGGGGACAGGGACACAGAGACAGAGACACAGAGAAAGAGAAACAGAGACAGAGACAGAGACACAGAGACAGAGACACACAGGCAGAGACACATAGACAGAGACACAGAGACAGAGACACAGAGACAGAGACATAGAAACAGAGGTGCAGAGACGGTGACAGAGACACAGAGACAGAGACAGAGACTCAGAGACAGAGATACAGAGACAGAGACACAGAGACGGAGACTCTGGGACAGAGACACAGAGACAGAGGTTCAGAGGCAGAGACACAGGGACCGAGACACAGAGGCCGAGACACAGAGACAGAGACATAGAAACAGAGGCGCAGAGACGGTGACAGAGACACAGACACAGAGACACAGAGACAGAGACACAGAGACGGAGACACAGACACAGAGAAAGAGACGAAGTGACGGAGACACAGAGACAGAGACACAGAGGCAGAGACACACAGACAGAGACACAGAGACCGAGACACAGAGACGGAGACACAGAGACAGTGACATAGAAACAGAGACACAGAGACAGAGACATAGAGACAGAGACACAGAGACAGAGACACAGGGACTGGGACACGGCGAGAGAGAATCAGAGACAGGGACACAGAGACAGAGACAGAGACAGAGATACAGAGACAGAGACACAGAGATCGAGACACAGAGACGGAGACACAGAGACAGAGACACAGAAACAGAGACACTGAGACGGAGACGGAGGCAAAGGGGCAGAGACACACAGACAGAGACACAGAGACGGAAACACAGAGACAGTGACATAGAAACAGAGACACAGAGACACGGACACAGTGAGAGAGACAGAGACACAGAGACGGAGACACAGAGACGGAGACACAGAGACAGCGACACAGAGACAGAGACACAAAGACAGGGACACAGAGACAGAGACGCAGAGACAGAGACGCAGAGACAGAGACCCAGAGACAGAGACACATTGAGTGAGACACAGAGACGGAGACACAGGGACAGGGACACAGAGACAGAGACACAGAGAAAGAGAAACAGAGACAGAGACAGAGACACAGAGACAGAGACACACAGGCAGAGACACATAGACAGAGACACAGAGACAGAGACACAGAGACAGAGACATAGAAACAGAGGTGCAGAGACATTGACAGAGACACAGACACAGAGACACAGAGACAGAGACAGAGAGACAGAGACAGAGACTCAGAGACAGAGATACAGAGACAGAGACACAGAGACGGAGACTCTGGGACAGAGACACAGAGGCAGAGGTTCAGAGGCAGAGACACAGAGACCGAGACACAGAGAACGAGACACAGAGACAGAGACATAGAAACAGAGGCGCAGAGACGGTGACAGAGACACAGACACAGAGACACAGAGACAGAGACACAGAGACATAGACACAGAGACAGAGACACAGAGACAGAGACACAGAGACAGAGACACAGAGACACAGACACAGAGACAGAGACACAGAGACAGAGACACAGAGACAGAGACACAGAGACAGAGGCACAGAGACAGAGACACAGAGACAGACACACAGAGACAGAGACACAGAGACAGAGACATAGAAACAGAGGCGCAGAGACGGTGACAGAGACACAGAGACAGAGACAGAGACACAGGGACAGATACACAGAGACAGAGACACAGAGACGGAGACTCTGGGACAGAGACACAGAGACAGAGGTTCAGAGGCAGAGACACAGAGACCGAGACACAGAGACCGAGACACAGAGACAGGGACATAGAAACAGTGGCGCAGAGACGGTGACAGAGACACAGACACAGAGACACAGAGACAGAGACACAGAGATAGAGACACAGAGACAGAGACACAGAGACAGAGACACAGAGACAGAGACACAGAGACAGAGACACAGAGACAGGGACACAGAGACAGAGACAAAGAGACAGAGACACAGAGACAGAGACACAGAGCCAGAGACACAGAGACAGAGACACAGAGACAGAGACACATTGAGTGAGACACAGAGACGGAGACACAGGGACAGGGACACAGAGACAGAGACACAGAGAAAGAGAAACAGAGACAGAGACACAGACATAGAGACAGAGGCACAGAGACGGAGACTCTAGGACAGAGACACAGAGACAGAGATTCAGAGGCAGAGACACAGAGGCAGAGACAGAGACAGAGACAGAGACGGAGACACAGAGACAGAGACACAGAGTCAGATAACGGAGACAGAGACACAGAGAGAGAGACACAGAAACGGAGACACAGGGACACAGACACAGAGACAGAGATACAGAGAAACAGACACAGAGACACAGAGACAGAGACACAGAGACGGAGACACAGACACAGAGAAAGAGACGAAGAGACGGAGACACAGAGACAGAGACACAGAGGGAGAGACACACAGACAGAGACACAGAGACCGAGACACAGAGACGGAGACACAGAGACAGTGACATAGAAACAGAGACACAGAGACAGAGACATAGAGAAAGAGAAACAGAGACAGAGACAGAGACACAGAGACAGAGACACACAGGCAGAGACACATAGACAGAGACACAGAGACAGAGACACAGAGACAGAGACATAGAAACAGAGGTGCAGAGACGGTGACAGAGACACAGAGACAGAGACAGAGACTCAGAGACAGAGATACAGAGACAGAGACACAGAGACGGAGACTCTGGGACAGAGACACAGAGACAGAGGTTCAGAGGCAGAGACACAGGGACCGAGACACAGAGGCCGAGACACAGAGACAGAGACATAGAAACAGAGGCGCAGAGACGGTGACAGAGACACAGACACAGAGACACAGAGACAGAGACACAGAGACGGAGACACAGACACAGAGAAAGAGACGAAGAGACGGAGACACAGAGACAGAGACACAGAGGCAGAGACACACAGACAGAGACACAGAGACCGAGACACAGAGACGGAGACACAGAGACAGTGACATAGAAACAGAGACACAGAGACAGATCCATAGAGACAGAGACACAGAGACAGAGACACAGGGACTGGGACACGGCGAGAGAGAATCAGAGACAGGGACACAGAGACAGAGACAGAGACAGAGATACAGAGACAGAGACACAGAGATCGAGACACAGAGACGGAGACACAGAGACAGAGACACAGAAACAGAGACACTGAGACGGAGACGGAGGCAAAGGGGCAGAGACACACAGACAGAGACACAGAGACGGAAACACAGAGACAGTGATATAGAAACAGAGACACAGAGACACGGACACAGTGAGAGAGACAGAGACACAGAGACGGAGACACAGAGACGGAGACACAGAGACAGCGACACAGAGACAGAGACACAAAGACAGGGACACAGAGACAGAGACGCAGAGACAGAGACGCAGAGACAGAGACCCAGAGACAGAGACACATTGAGTGAGACACAGAGACGGAGACACAGGGACAGGGACACAGAGACAGAGACACAGAGAAAGAGAAACAGAGACAGAGACAGAGACACAGAGACAGAGACACACAGGCAGAGACACATAGACAGAGACACAGAGACAGAGACACAGAGACAGAGACATAGAAACAGAGGTGCAGAGACGGTGACAGAGACACAGACACAGAGACACAGAGACAGAGACAGAGAGACAGAGACAGAGACTCAGAGACAGAGATACAGAGACAGAGACACAGAGACGGAGACTCTGGGACAGAGACACAGAGGCAGAGGTTCAGAGGCAGAGACACAGAGACCGAGACACAGAGACCGAGACACAGAGACAGAGACATAGAAACAGAGGCGCAGAGACGGTGACAGAGACACAGACACAGAGACACAGAGACAGAGACACAGAGACAGAGACACAGAGACAGAGACACAGAGACAGAGACACAGAGACACAGACACAGAGACAGAGACACAGAGACAGAGGCACAGAGACAGAGACACAGAGACAGAGGCACAGAGACAGAGACACAGAGACAGACACACAGAGACAGAGACACAGAGACAGAGACATAGAAACAGAGGCGCAGAGACGGTGACAGAGACACAGAGACAGAGACAGAGACACAGGGACAGATACACAGAGACAGAGACACAGAGACGGAGACTCTGGGACAGAGACACAGAGACAGAGGTTCAGAGGCAGAGACACAGAGACCGAGACACAGAGACCGAGACACAGAGACAGGGACATAGAAACAGTGGCGCAGAGACGGTGACAGAGACACAGACACAGAGACACAGAGACAGAGACACAGAGATAGAGACACAGAGACAGAGACACAGAGACAGAGACACAGAGACAGGGACACAGAGACAGAGACAAAGAGACAGAGACACAGAGACAGAGACACAGAGCCAGAGACACAGAGACAGAGACACAGAGACAGAGACACATTGAGTGAGACACAGAGACGGAGACACAGGGACAGGGACACAGAGACAGAGACACAGAGAAAGAGAAACAGAGACAGAGACACAGACATAGAGACAGAGGCACAGAGACGGAGACTCTAGGACAGAGACACAGAGACAGAGATTCAGAGGCAGAGACACAGAGGCAGAGACAGAGACAGAGACAGAGACGGAGACACAGAGACAGAGACACAGAGTCAGATAACGGAGACAGAGACACAGAGAGAGAGACACAGAAACGGAGACACAGGGACACAGACACAGAGACAGAGATACAGAGAAACAGACACAGAGACACAGAGACAGAGACACAGAGACGGAGACACAGACACAGAGAAAGAGACGAAGAGACGGAGACACAGAGACAGAGACACAGAGGGAGAGACACACAGACAGAGACACAGAGACCGAGACACAGAGACGGAGACACAGAGACAGTGACATAGAAACAGAGACACAGAGACAGAGACATAGAGACAGAGACACAGAGACAGAGACACAGGGACTGGGACACGGCGAGAGGGAATCAGAGACAGGGACACAGAGACAGAAACAGAGACAGAGATACAGAGACAGAGACACAGAGACCGAGACACAGAGACGGAGACACAGAGACAGAGACACAGAAACAGAGACACTGAGACGGAGACAGAGGAAAAGGGGCAGAGACACACAGACAGAGACACAGAGACGGAAACACAGAGACAGTGACATAGAAACAGAGACACAGAGACACGGACACAGTGAGAGAGACAGAGACACAGAGACGGAGACACAGAGACGGAGACACAGAGACAGCGACACAGAGACAGAGACACAAAGACAGGGACACAGAGACAGAGACGCAGAGACAGAGACGCAGAGATAGAGACGCAGAGACAGAGACCCAGAGACAGAGACACATTGAGTGAGGCACAGAGACGGAGACACAGGGACAGGGACAGAGAGACAGAGACACAGAGAAAGAGAAACAGAGACAGAGACAGAGACACAGAGACAGAGACGCACAGGCAGAGACACATAGACAGAGACACAGAGACAGAGACACAGAGACAGAGACATAGAAACAGAGGTGCAGAGACGGTGACAGAGACACAGACACAGAGACACAGAGACAGAGACAGAGACTCAGAGACAGAGATACAGAGACAGAGACACAGAGACGGAGACTCTGGGATAGAGACACAGAGACAGAGGTTCAGAGGCAGAGACACAGAGACCGAGACACAGAGACCGAGACACAGAGACAGAGACATAGAAACAGAGGCGCAGAGACGGTGACAGAGACACAGACACAGAGACACAGAGACAGAGACACAGAGACAGTGGCACAGAGACAGAGACACAGAGACAGGGACACTGAGACAGAGACACAGAGACAGAGACACAGAGACAGAGACACAGAGACAGACACACAGAGACAGAGACACAGAGACAGACACACAGAGACAGAGACACAGAGACAGAGACGCAGAGAGAGAGACGCAGAGACAGAGACACATTGAGTGAGACACAGGGACGGAGACACAGGGACAGGGACACAGAGACAGAGACACAGAGAAAGAGAAACAGAGACAGAGACAGAGACACAGAGACAGAGACACAGAGGCAGAGACACATAGACAGAGACACAGAGACCGAGACACAGAGACGGAGACACAGAGACAGAGACACAGAAACAGAGACACTGAGACGGAGGCAGAGGCACAGGGGCAGAGACACACAGAGCGAGACACAGAGACTGAGACACAGAGACGGAGACACAGAGACAGTGACATAGAAACAGAGACACAGAGACAGAGACATAGAGACAGAGACACAGAGACAGAGACACAGGGACTGGGACACGGCGAGAGAGAATCAGAGACAGGGACACAGAGACAGAGACAGAGACAGAGATACAGAGACAGACACACAGAGACAGAGACACAGAGACAGAGACACAGAAACAGAGACACAGAGACAGAGACACAGAGACAGAGACACAGAGACAGAGACACAGAGACAGAGACACAGAGACAGAGAAACAGAGACAGAGACAGAGACAGAGACACAGAGACAGAGAACCAGAGGCAGAGACGCACAGACAGTGACACATAGACCGAGACACAGAGTCGGAGACACAGAGACAGAGACACAGAAACAGAGACACAGAGACAGAGAGACGGAGACACAGACACAGAGAAAGGGACGCAGAGACGGAGACACAGAGACCGAGACACAGAGACCGTGACACAGGGAGGGAGACACAGAGACAGAGACACAGAGACGAGATTCAGAGACAGTGACACAGAGACAGAGTCAGAGAGACAGAGATACAGAGACGGAGACACAATGACAGAGACACAGAGACAGAAACAGAGAGACAGATTCACAGAGACAGAGACACAGAGACAGAGACATAATGACAGAAACACAGAGACGGAGACACAGGGACAGGGACACAGTGACAGAGACACAGAGAAAGGGAAACAGAGACAGAGACAGAGACACAGAGACAGATACACAGAGACAGAGACAGAGACACAGACGCGGAGACTCTGGGACAGAGACGCAGAGACAGAGACACAGAGACAGAGACACAGAGACAGAGAGACGGAGACACAGACACAGAGAAAGAGACGCAGAGACGGAGACACAGAGACCGAGACACAGAGACCGTGACACAGGGAGAGAGACACAGAGACAGAGACACAGAGACAGAGATTCAGAGACTGTGACACAGAGACAGAGACAGAGACAGAGACACAGAGACAGATACACAGAGACAGAGACAGAGACAGAGACAGAGACGGAGACAGAGACAGAGAGACAGAGTCACCGAGACAGAGACACGGAGACAGAGACACAGAGACAGATACACAGAGACAGAGACGCAGAGACAGAGACAAAGTGAGAGAGACAGATACACAGAGACGGAGACACAGGGACAGAGACACAGAGACAGAAACACAGAAACAGAGACACGGAGACACGGACACAGAGACAGATACACAGAGACAGAGACACAGAGAGAGAGACGAAGTGAGAGAGACAGAGACACAGAGACGGAGACATACGGACAGAGACACAGAGACAGAAACACATAGACAGATTCTCAGAGACAGAGACACGGAGACAGAGGCACAGAGACAGAGACACAGAGATAGAGACACAGAGTCATGGACATAGAGACAGAGACACAGAGACAGTGACACAGACACAGAGATACAGAGACAGAGACACAGAGACGCAGAGGCAGAGACACAGAGACCGTGACACAGGGAGAGAGAAACAGAGACATAGACACAGAGACAGAGACAGAGACAGAGACACAGAGACAGAGACACAGAGACAGATATTCAGACACAGTGACACAGAGAGGGAGAGACAGATACACAGAGACGGAGACACAGAGGGAGAGAGACAGATACACAGAGACGGAGACACAGGGACAGAGACACAGAGACAGGGACACAGAGACAGTGTCACAGAGACAGAGACACAGAGACAGAGACACAGAGACAGAGACACAGAGACAGAGACACAGAGACAGAGACACAGAGACAGAGACACAGAGACAGAGACACAGAGACAGAGACACAGAAACAGAGACACAGAAACAGAGACACAGAGACAGAGACACAGAGACAGAGACACAGAGACAGAGTAACAGAGACAGATACACAGAAACAGAGACACAGAGACAGTGACAGAGGTACAGGGACACAGAGATCGAGAATCAGAGACAGAGACACAGAGACAGAGACAGAGACAGAGACAGAGACACAGAGACAGAGACACAGAGACAGAGACACCAAGACAGAGACACGGAGACAGAGACACGGAGACAGAGACACAGAGACAAATACACAGAGACAGAGACACAGAGACAGAGACGAAGTGAGAGAGACAAAGACACAGAGACGGAGACATAGGGACAGAGACACAGAGACAGGGACACAGAGACCGTGACACAGGGATAGAGAAACAGAGACATTGACACAGACACAGAGACAGAGACACAGGGACAGAGACACAGAGACGGAGACACAGGGACAGAGACACCGAGCGAGAGACACAAAGACAGAGACACAGAGAAAGAGAAACAGAGACAGATAGAGAGACAGAGTCACAGAGACAGATACACAGAAACAGAGACAAAGAGACAGAGACGGAGGGACAGGGACGCAGAGAGAGAGACTCAGAGACAGAGACACAGAGAGGGAGACAGAGGCACAGAGACAGAGACACCGAGAGAGTGACACAGAGACAGAGACCCAGAGACAGAGACACAGAGACAGAGACACAGAGACAGAGACACAGAGACAGAAACGCAGAGACCGAGACCCAGGGACAGAGACACAGAGACAGAGACACAGAGAAAGGGAAACTGAGACAGAGACAGAGACGTAGAGACAGAGACAGAGAGACAGAGACAGAGAGACAGAGACACAGAGACAGAGACACAGAGACAGAGACACAGAGACAGAGACACCGAGACAGAGGCACCGAGACAGAGACACCGAGACAGAGGCACAGAGACAGAGACACAGAGACAGAGACACAGAGACAGAGACACAGAGACAGAGACACAGAGACAGAGACACAGAGACAGAGACACAGAGACAGAGACACAGGGCCAGAGACACAGAGACAGAAACACAGAGACAGATACACAGAGAGAGAGAAACAGAGACAGATAGAGAGACAGAGTCACAGAGACAGATACACAGAAACAGAGACACAGAGACAGAGACACAGAGACAGAGACACAGAGACAGGGACACAGAGACGGAGACACATTGAGTGAGACACAGAGAAAGAGGAACAGAGACAGAGACAGAGACATAGAGACAGATACACAGAGACGGAGACACAGAGAGAGGGAGACAGATACACAGAGCCGGAGATACAGGGACAGAGACACAGAGACAGGGACACAGAGACCGAGTCCCAGGGACAGAGACACAGAGATAGAGACACAGTGACAGAGACACAGAGACCGAGATACAGAGACAGAGACACAGAGGCGCAGAGACAGAGACACAGAGACCGTGACACAGGGATAGAGAAGCAGAGACATAGAGACAGAGACAGAGACAGAGACAGAGACAGAGACACAGTGATACAGAGACAGAGTCAGAGGGACAGAGATACAGAGACGGAGACACAGGGCCAGGGACACAGAGACAGAAACACAGAGACAGATACACAGAGAGAGAGAAACAGAGACAGATAGAGAGACAGAGTCACAGAGACAGATACACAGAAACAGAGACACAGAGACAGAGACAGAGGGACAGGGACGCAGAAAGAGAGACTCAGAGACAGAGACACAGAGACAGAGAAAGAGACAGAGACAGAGACAGAGACAGAGACAGAGACAGAGACAGAGAGACAGAGACACCGAGAGAGAGACACGGAGACAGAGACACGGACACAGAGACACAGAGACAGATACACAGAGACAGAGACACAGAGACAGAGACAAAGTGAGAGAGACAGATACACAGAGACGGAGACACAGGCACAGAGACACAGAGACAGGGACACAGAGACCGAGACCCAGGGACAGAGACACAGAGATAGAGACACAGTGACAGAGACACAGAGACCGAGATACAGAGACAGAGACACGGAGACAGAGACACGGACACAGAGACACAGAGACAGATACACAGAGACAGAGACGCAGAGACAGAGACAAAGTGAGAGAGACAGAGACACAGAGACGGAGACACAGGGACAGAGACACAGAGACAGAAACACATAGACAGATTCTCAGAGACAGAGACACGGAGACAGAGGCACAGAGACAGAGACACAGAGATAGAGACACAGAGTCATGGACATAGAGACGGAGACACAGAGACAGTGACACAGAGACAGAGATACAGAGACAGAGACACAGAGACGCAGAGGCAGAGACACAGAGACCGTGACACAGGGAGAGAGAAACAGAGACATAGACACAGAGACAGAGACAGAGACAGAGACACAGAGACAGAGACACAGAGACAGATATTCAGACACAGTGACACAGAGAGGGAGAGACAGATACACAGAGACGGAGACACAGAGGGAGAGAGACAGATACACAGAGACGGAGACACAGGGACAGAGACACAGAGACAGGGACACAGAGACCGAGACCCAGGGACAGAGACACAGAGATAGAGACACAGTGACAGAGACACAGAGACCGAGATACAGAGACAGAGACACAGAGACGCAGAGACAGAGACAGATATTCAAACACAGTGACACAGAGACAGAGTCAGAGGGACAGAGATACAGAGACGGAGACACAGGGCCAGAGACACAGAGACAGAAACACAGAGACAGATTCACAGAGACAGATAAACAGAGACAGATACATAAAGAGAGAAACACAGAGACAGAGACACAGAGACATGGACACAGAGACAGAGACACAGAGAAAGAGACAAAGAGACAGGGACACAGAGACACAGAGACAGAGTCAGAGCGACAGAGATACAGAGACGGAGGCACAGGGCCAGAGACACAGAGACAGAAACACAGAGACAGATTCACAGAGACAGAGACATAATGACAGAAACACAGAGACAGAGTCACAGAGACAGAGACACAGAGACAGAGACACAGAGACAGAGACACAGAGACAGAGACACAGAGACAGAGACAGAGAAACAGAGACACAGAAACAGAGACACAGAGACAGAGACACAGAGACAGAGACACAGAGACAGAGACACAGAGACAGAGTAACAGAGACAGATACACAGAAACAGAGACACAGAGACAGAGACAGAGGTACAGGGACACAGAGATCGAGAATCAGAGACAGAGACACAGAGACAGAGACAGAGACAGAGACAGAGACAGAGACACAGAGACAGAGACACAGAGACAGAGACACAGAGACAGAGACACCAAGACAGAGACACGGAGACAGAGACACGGAGACAGAGACACAGAGACAAATACACAGAGACAGAGACACAGAGACAGAGACGAAGTGAGAGAGACAAAGACACAGAGACGGAGACATAGGGACAGAGACACAGAGACAGAAACACATAGACAGATTCTCAGAGACAGAGACACAGAGACGGAGGCACAGAGACAGAGACACAGAGATAGAGACACAGAGTCATGGACATAGAGACAGAGACACAGAGACAGAGACACAGAGACAGAGATACAGAGACAGAGATACAGAGACAGAGACACAGAGACGCAGAGACAGAGACACAGAGACCGTGACACAGGGAGACAGAAACAGAGACATAGACACAGAGACAGAGACAGAGACAGAGACACAGAGACAGAGACACAGAGACAGATATTCTGACACAGTGACACAGAGAGGGAGAGACAGATACACAGAGACGGAGACACAGAGAGAGGGAGACAGATACACAGAGACGGAGACACAGGGACAGAGACACAGAGACAGGGACACAGAGACCGAGACCCAGGGACAGAGACACAGAGATAGAGACACAGTGACAGAGACACAGAGACCGAGATACAGAGACAGAGACACAGAGACGCAGAGACAGAGACACAGAGACCGTGACACAGGGATAGAGAAACAGAGACATAGACACAGAGACAGAGACAGAGACAGAGACAGAGACAGAGACAGAGACACAGAGACAGAGACACAGAGACAGAGACACAGAGACAGTGACACAGAGACGGAGACACAGGGACAGAGACACCGAGCGAGAGACACAAAGTCAGAGACACAGAGAAAGAGAAACAGAGACAGATAGAGAGACAGAGACACAGAGGCAGAGACACACAGACAGAGACACAGAGACCGAGACACAGAGACGGAGACACAGAGACAGTGACATAGAAACAGAGACACAGAGACAGAGACATAGAGACAGAGACACAGAGACAGAGACACAGGGACTGGGACACGGCGAGAGAGAATCAGAGACAGGGACACAGAGACAGAGACAGAGTCAGAGATACAGAGACAGAGACACAGAGACCGAGACACAGAGACGGAGACACAGAGACAGAGACACAGAAACAGAGACACTGAGACGGAGACAGAGGCAAAGGGGCAGAGACACACAGACAGAGACACAGAGACGGAAACACAGAGACAGTGACATAGAAACAGAGACACAGAGCCACGGACACAGTGAGAGAGACAGAGACACAGAGACGGAGACACAGAGACGGAGACACAGAGACAGCGACACAGAGACAGAGACACAAAGACAGGGACACAGAGACAGAGACGCAGAGACAGAGACGCAGAGATAGAGACGCAGAGACAGAGACCCAGAGACAGAGACACATTGAGTGAGACACAGAGACGGAGACACAGGGACAGGGACACAGAGACAGAGACACAGAGAAAGAGAAACAGAGACAGAGACAGAGACACAGAGACAGAGACACACAGGCAGAGACACATAGACAGAGACACAGAGACAGAGACACAGAGACAGAGACATAGAAACAGAGGTGCAGAGACGGTGACAGAGACACAGACACAGAGTCACAGAGACAGAGACAGAGAGACAGAGACAGAGACTCAGAGACAGAGATACAGAGACAGAGACACAGAGACGGAGACTCTGGGACAGAGACACAGAGACAGAGGTTCAGAGGCAGAGACACAGAGACCGAGACACAGAGACCGAGACACAGAGACAGAGACATAGAAACAGAGGCGCAGAGACGGTGACAGAGACACAGGGGCAGAGACACACAGACCGAGACACAGAGACTGAGACACAGAGACGGAGACACAGAGACAGTGACATAGAAACAGAGACACAGAGACAGAGACATAGAGACAGAGACACAGAGACAGAGACACAGGGACTGGGACACGGCGAGAGAGAATCAGAGACAGGGACACAGAGACAGAGACAGAGACAGAGATACAGAGACAGAGACACAGAGACAGAGACACAGAGACAGAGACACAGAAACAGAGACACAGAGACAGAGACACTGAGACGGAGACAGAGGCAAAGGGGCAGAGACACACAGACAGAGACACAGAGACGGAAACACAGAGACAGTGACATAGAAACAGAGACACAGAGACACGGACACAGTGAGAGAGACAGAGACACAGAGACGGAGACACAATGACAGAGACACAGAGACAGAAACGGGGAGACAGATTCACAGAGACAGAGACATAATGACAGAAACACAGAGACGGAGACACAGGGACAGGGACACAGTGACAGAGACACAGAGAAAGGGAAACAGAGACAGAGACAGAGACACAGAGACAGTGACATAGAAACAGAGACACAGAGACAGAGACATAGAGACAGAGACATAGAGACAGAGACACAGAGACAGAGACACAGGGACTGGGACACGGCGAGAGAGAATCAGAGACAGGGACACAGAGACAGAGACAGAGACAGAGATACAGAGACAGAGACACAGAGACAAACACGCAGAGACAGAGACACAGAAACAGAGACACAGAGACAGAGACACAGAGACAGAGACACAGAGACAGAGACACAGAGACAGAGAAACAGAGACAGAGACAGAGACAGAGACACAGAGACAGAGAAACAGAGGCAGAGACGCACAGACAGAGACACAGAGACCGAGACACAGAGACGGAGACACAGAGACAGAGACACAGAAACAGAGACACAGAGACAGAGACACAGAGACAGAGAGACTTAGACACAGACACAGAGAAAGGGACGCAGAGACGGAGACACAGAGACCGAGACACAGAGACCGTGACACAGGGAGGGAGACACAGAGACAGAGACACAGAGACGAGATTCAGAGACAGTGACACAGAGACAGAGTCAGAGAGACAGAGATACAGAGACGGAGACACAATGACAGAGACACAGAGACAGAAACGGAGAGACAGATTCACAGAGACAGAGACACAGAGACAGAGACATAATGACAGAAACACAGAGACGGAGACACAGGGACAGGGACACAGTGACAGAGACACAGAGAAAGGGAAACAGAGACAGAGACAGAGACACAGAGACAGATACACAGAGACAGAGACAGAGACACAGACGCGGAGACTCTGGGACAGAGACGCAGAGACAGAGACACAGAGACAGAGACACAGAGACAGAGAGACGGAGACACAGACACAGAGAAAGAGACGCAGAGACGGAGACACAGAGACCGAGACACAGAGACCGTGACACAGGGAGAGAGACACAGTGACAGAGACACAGAGACCGTGACACAGGGATAGAGAAGCAGAGACATAGAGACAGAGACAGAGACAGAGACAGAGACAGAGACACAGTGATACAGAGACAGAGTCAGAGGGACAGAGATACAGAGACGGAGACACAGGGCCAGAGACACAGAGACAGAGACACAGAGACAGAGACACAGAGACAGAGACACTGAGACAGAGTAACAGAGACAGATAGAGAGACAGGGTCACAGAGACAGATACACAGAAACAGAGACACAGAGACAGAGACAGAGGGACAGGGACGCAGAGGGAGAGACTCAGAGACAGAGACACAGAGACAGAGACAGAGACAGAGAAAGAGACAGAGACACAGAGACAGAGACACGGAGACAGAGACATAGAAACAGAGGCACAGAGGCAGAAACACAGAGAAGGAGACACAGGTATAGAGACACAGAGACAGCGGCACAGAGAAAGAGAAACAGAGACAGAGACAGAGACAGATACACAGAGACAGAGACACAGAGACAGAAACACAAAGACGGAGACACAGGGAGAGAGACACAGAGACAGATACACAGAGACAGAGACACAGAGACAGAGACACAGACGCGGAGACTCTGGGACAGAGATACAGAGACAGAGATTCAGAGGCAGAGACCCGGAGACAGAGTCACAGAGACCGAGACACAGAGACGGAGGCAAAGAGACCGTGACACCGGGAGAGAGACACAGAGGCAGAGGCGCAGAGACGGAGACACAGAGACAGAGACACAGAGACAGAGATACAGACACAGAGACACAGAGACACAGAGACAGAGACACAGAGACGGAGACACAGACACAGAGAAAGAGACGCAGAGCCGGAGACACAGAGACAGAGACACAGAGGCAGAGACACAGAGACAGAGACACAGAGACAGAGACACAGAGACAGAGACACAGAGACAGAGACACAGAGACAGGGACACAGAGACAGAGACACAGAGAAAGAGAAACAGAGACAGAGACAGAGACACAGAGACGCAGAGACAGAAACACAGAGACCGTGACACAGGGAGAGAGAAACAGAGACATATACACAGAGACAGAGACAGAGACAGAGACAGAGACAGAGACAGAGACAGAGACACAGAGACAGAGACACAGAGACAGAGACACAGAGACAGAGACACAGAGACAGAGACACAGACACAGAGACACAGAGACAGGGACACAGAGACAGAGACACAGAGACAGGCGACATAGAGACAGTGACACCGAGACGGAGACACAGAGCCAGAGACACAGAGACAGAGACACAGAGACAGAGACACAGAGACAGAGACACTGAGAGAGAGTAACAGAGACAGATACACAGAAACATATACACAGAAACAGAGACACAGAGACAGAGACAGAGGTACAGGGACACAGAGAGCGAGACTCAGAGACAGAGACACAGAGACAGAGACAGATACAGAGACACAGAGACAGAGACACAGAGACAGAGACACTGAGACAGAGTAACAGAGACAGATAGAGAGACAGGGTCACAGAGACAGATACACAGAAACAGAGACACAGAGACAGAGACAGAGGGACAGGGACGCAGAGAGAGAGACTCAGAGACAGAGACACAGAGACAGAGACAGAGAAAGAGACAGAGACACAGAGACAGAGACACCGAGACGGAGACACGGAGACAGAGACATAGAAACAGAGGCACAGAGGCAGAAACACAGAGAAGGAGACACAGGTATAGAGACACAGAGACAGCGGCACAGAGAAAGAGAAACAGAGACAGAGACAGAGACAGATACACAGAGACAGAGACACAGAGACAGAAACACAAAGACGGAGACACAGGGAGAGAGACACAGAGACAGATACACAGAGACAGAGACACAGAGACAGAGACACAGACGCGGAGACTCTGGGACAGAGATACAGAGACAGAGATTCAGAGGCAGAGACCCGGAGACAGAGACACAGAGACCGAGACACAGAGACGGAGGCAAAGAGACCGTGACACCGGGAGAGAGACACAGAGACAGAGGCGCAGAGACGGAGACACAGAGACAGAGACACAGAGACAGAGACACAGAGACAGTGACACAGAGACAGAGACACAGAGACAGCGACATAGAGACAGTGACACCGAGACGGAGACACAGAGACAGAGACACAGAGACAGAGACACAGAGACAGAGACGCAGAGATAGAGACATAGGGACGGAGACAGGGACACGGTGACACAGACACAGAGACAGAGACACACAGACAGTGACACAGAGACGGAGACACAGGGACAGAGACACCGAGCCAGAGACACAAAGACAGAGACACAGAGAAAGAGAAACAGAGACATATAGAGAGACAGAGTCACAGAGACAGATACACAGAAACAGAGACACAGAGATAGAGACACAGAGACAGAGATTCAGAGGCAGAGACACACAGACAGAGACACAGAGGCCGAGACTCAGAGACGGTAACACAGGGACCGTGACACAGGGAGGGAGACACAGAGGCAGATACACAGAGACAGAGACTCAGAGACAGAGACAGAGGCACAGAGACGGAGACGCAGAGGCGGAGACACAGCGACAGAGACACAGAGACAGAGACACAGAGACCGAGACAGAGGCACAGAGACGGAGACACGGAGACAGAGATACAGAGGAGGGGACACAGGGACAGAGACACCGAGACAGAGACACAGAGACAGAGACACAGAGACAGGGACACAGAGACAGAGACAAAGAGACAGAGACACAGAGACAGAGACACAGAGACAGAGACACAGAGACAGAGACACAGAGACAGAGACACAGAGACAGAGACACAGAGACAGAGACAGAGACAGAGACACAGAGACAGATACACAGAGACAGAGACAGAGACACAGACGCGGAGACTCTGGGACAGAGACACTGAGACAGAGAATCAGAGACATAGACACAGAGACAGAGACACAGAGACAGAGACACAGAGACAGAGACACAGAGACGCAGTGACAGGGACACAGAGGCAGAGACACAGAGACAGAGACAGAGACGCAGAGACGGGGACACAGGCACAGAGACACAGAGACAGGGACACAGAGACAGAGACTCAGAGACAGAGACAGAGACAGAGGCACAGAGACGGAGACAGAGGGACAGAGGCGCAGAGACAGGGACATAGCGACAGAGACTCAGAGACCGAGACACAGAGACAGAGACACAGAGACATAGACACAGAGACAGAGACACAGAGACAGAGACCCAGAGACAGAGACATAGAGACCGACACAGAGACAGGGACACAGAGACAGAGACGCAGATACAGAGACGCAGAGATAGAGACGCAGAGACAGAGACCCAGAGACAGAGACACATTGAGTGAGACACAGAGACGGAGACACAGGGACAGGGACACAGAGACAGAGACACAGAGAAAGAGAAACAGAGACAGAGACAGAGACACAGAGACAGAGACACAGAGGCAGAGACACACAGACAGAGACACAGAGACCGAGTCACAGAGACGGAGACACAGAGAGAGAGACACAGAGACAGAGACACAGAGAAAGGGAAACAGAGACAGAGACAGAGACACAGAGACAGATACACAGAGACAGAGACAGAGACACAGACGCGGAGACTCTGGGACAGAGACGCAGAGACAGAGACACAGAGACAGAGACACAGAGACAGAGAGACGGAGACACAGACACAGAGAAAGAGACGCAGAGACGGAGACACAGAGACCGAGACACAGAGACCGTGACACAGGGAGAGAGACACAGAGACAGAGACACAGAGACAGAGACACAGAGACAGAGATTCAGAGACTGTGACACAGAGACAGAGACAGAGACAGAGACACAGAGACAGATACACAGAGACAGAGACAGAGACACAGACGCGGAGACTCTGGGACAGAGACACTGAGACAGAGAATCAGAGACATAGACACAGAGACAGAGACACAGAGACAGAGACACAGAGACGCAGAGACAGGGACACAGAGGCAGAGACACAGAGACAGAGACAGAGACAGAGACGCAGAGACGGGGACACAGGCACAGAGACACAGAGACAGGGACACAGAGACAGAGACTCAGAGACAGAGACAGAGACAGAGGCACAGAGACGGAGACATACGGACAGAGACACAGAGACAGAAACACATAGACAGATTCTCAGAGACAGAGACACGGAGACAGAGGCACAGAGACAGAGACACAGAGATAGAGACACAGAGTCATGGACATAGAGACAGAGACACAGAGACAGTGACACAGAGACAGAGATACAGAGACAGAGACACAGAGACGCAGAGGCAGAGACACAGAGACCGTGACACAGGGAGAGAGAAACAGAGACATAGACACAGAGACAGAGACAGAGACAGAGACACAGAGACAGAGACACAGAGACAGATATTCAGACACAGTGACACAGAGAGGGAGAGACAGATACACAGAGACGGAGACACAGAGGGAGAGAGACAGATACACAGAGACGGAGATACAGGGACAGAGACACAGAGACAGGGACACAGAGACCGAGTCCCAGGGACAGAGACACAGAGATAGAGACACAGTGACAGAGACACAGAGACCGTGACACAGGGATAGAGAAGCAGAGACATAGAGACAGAGACAGAGACAGAGACAGAGACAGAGACACAGTGATACAGAGACAGAGTCAGAGGGACAGAGATACAGAGACGGAGACACAGGGCCAGAGACACAGAGACAGAGACACAGAGACAGAGACACAGAGACAGAGACACTGAGACAGAGTAACAGAGACAGATAGAGAGACAGGGTCACAGAGACAGATACACAGAAACAGAGACACAGAGACAGAGACAGAGGGACAGGGACGCAGAGGGAGAGACTCAGAGACAGAGACACAGAGACAGAGACAGAGAAAGAGACAGAGACACAGAGACAGAGACACCGAGACGGAGACACGGAGACAGAGACATAGAAACAGAGGCACAGAGGCAGAAACACAGAGAAGGAGACACAGGTATAGAGACACAGAGACAGCGGCACAGAGAAAGAGAAACAGAGACAGAGACAGAGACAGATACACAGAGACAGAGACACAGAGACAGAAACACAAAGACGGAGACACAGGGAGAGAGACACAGAGACAGATACACAGAGACAGAGACACAGAGACAGAGACACAGACGCGGAGACTCTGGGACAGAGATACAGAGACAGAGATTCAGAGGCAGAGACCCGGAGACAGAGTCACAGAGACCGAGACACAGAGACGGAGGCAAAGAGACCGTGACACCGGGAGAGAGACACAGAGACAGAGGCGCAGAGACGGAGACACAGAGACAGAGACACAGAGACAGAGATACAGACACAGAGACACAGAGACACAGAGACAGAGACACAGAGACGGAGACACAGACACAGAGAAAGAGACGCAGAGCCGGAGACACAGAGACAGAGACACAGAGGCAGAGACACAGAGACAGAGACACAGAGACAGAGACACAGAGACAGAGACACAGAGACAGAGACACAGAGACAGGGACACAGAGACAGAGACACAGAGAAAGAGAAACAGAGACAGAGACAGAGACACAGAGACGCAGAGACAGAAACACAGAGACCGTGACACAGGGAGAGAGAAACAGAGACATATACACAGAGACAGAGACAGAGACAGAGACAGAGACAGAGACAGAGACAGAGACACAGAGACAGAGACACAGAGACAGAGACACAGAGACAGAGACACAGAGACAGAGACACAGACACAGAGACACAGAGACAGGGACACAGAGACAGAGACACAGAGACAGGCGACATAGAGACAGTGACACCGAGACGGAGACACAGAGCCAGAGACACAGAGACAGAGACACAGAGACAGAGACACAGAGACAGAGACACTGAGAGAGAGTAACAGAGACAGATACACAGAAACATATACACAGAAACAGAGACACAGAGACAGAGACAGAGGTACAGGGACACAGAGAGCGAGACTCAGAGACAGAGACACAGAGACAGAGACAGATACAGAGACACAGAGACAGAGACACAGAGACAGAGACACTGAGACAGAGTAACAGAGACAGATAGAGAGACAGGGTCACAGAGACAGATACACAGAAACAGAGACACAGAGACAGAGACAGAGGGACAGGGACGCAGAGAGAGAGACTCAGAGACAGAGACACAGAGACAGAGACAGAGAAAGAGACAGAGACACAGAGACAGAGACACCGAGACGGAGACACGGAGACAGAGACATAGAAACAGAGGCACAGAGGCAGAAACACAGAGAAGGAGACACAGGTATAGAGACACAGAGACAGCGGCACAGAGAAAGAGAAACAGAGACAGAGACAGAGACAGATACACAGAGACAGAGACACAGAGACAGAAACACAAAGACGGAGACACAGGGAGAGAGACACAGAGACAGATACACAGAGACAGAGACACAGAGACAGAGACACAGACGCGGAGACTCTGGGACAGAGATACAGAGACAGAGATTCAGAGGCAGAGACCCGGAGACAGAGACACAGAGACCGAGACACAGAGACGGAGGCAAAGAGACCGTGACACCGGGAGAGAGACACAGAGACAGAGGCGCAGAGACGGAGACACAGAGACAGAGACACAGAGACAGAGACACAGAGACAGTGACACAGAGACAGAGACACAGAGACAGCGACATAGAGACAGTGACACCGAGACGGAGACACAGAGACAGAGACACAGAGACAGAGACACAGAGACAGAGACGCAGAGATAGAGACATAGGGACGGAGACAGGGACACGGTGACACAGACACAGAGACAGAGACACACAGACAGTGACACAGAGACGGAGACACAGGGACAGAGACACCGAGCCAGAGACACAAAGACAGAGACACAGAGAAAGAGAAACAGAGACATATAGAGAGACAGAGTCACAGAGACAGATACACAGAAACAGAGACACAGAGATAGAGACACAGAGACAGAGATTCAGAGGCAGAGACACACAGACAGAGACACAGAGGCCGAGACTCAGAGACGGTAACACAGGGACCGTGACACAGGGAGGGAGACACAGAGGCAGATACACAGAGACAGAGACTCAGAGACAGAGACACAGGCACAGAGACGGAGACGCAGAGGCGGAGACACAGCGACAGAGACACAGAGACAGAGACACAGAGACCGAGACAGAGGCACAGAGACGGAGACACGGAGACAGAGATACAGAGGAGGGGACACAGGGACAGAGACACCGAGACAGAGACACAGAGACAGAGACACAGAGACAGGGACACAGAGACAGAGACAAAGAGACAGAGACACAGAGACAGAGACACAGAGACAGAGACACAGAGACAGAGACACAGAGACAGAGACACAGAGACAGAGACACAGAGACAGAGACAGAGACAGAGACACAGAGACAGATACACAGAGACAGAGACAGAGACACAGACGCGGAGACTCTGGGACAGAGACACTGAGACAGAGAATCAGAGACATAGACACAGAGACAGAGACACAGAGACAGAGACACAGAGACAGAGACACAGAGACAGAGACACAGAGACAGAGACACAGAGACGCAGTGACAGGGACACAGAGGCAGAGACACAGAGACAGAGACAGAGACGCAGAGACGGGGACACAGGCACAGAGACACAGAGACAGGGACACAGAGACAGAGACTCAGAGACAGAGACAGAGACAGAGGCACAGAGACGGAGACAGAGGGACAGAGGCGCAGAGACAGGGACATAGCGACAGAGACTCAGAGACCGAGACACAGAGACAGAGACACAGAGACATAGACACAGAGACAGAGACACAGAGACAGAGACCCAGAGACAGAGACATAGAGACCGACACAGAGACAGGGACACAGAGACAGAGACGCAGATACAGAGACGCAGAGATAGAGACGCAGAGACAGAGACCCAGAGACAGAGACACATTGAGTGAGACACAGAGACGGAGACACAGGGACAGGGACACAGAGACAGAGACACAGAGAAAGAGAAACAGAGACAGAGACAGAGACACAGAGACAGAGACACAGAGGCAGAGACACACAGACAGAGACACAGAGACCGAGTCACAGAGACGGAGACACAGAGAGAGAGACACAGAGACAGAGACACAGAGACAGAGACACAGAGACAGAGACACAGAGACAGAGACACAGAGACAGAGACACAGAGACAGAGACACAGAGACAGAGACACAGAGACAGAGACACAGAGACATGGACACAGAGACAGAGACACAGAGAAAGAGACAAAGAGACCGAGATACAGAGACAGAGGCACAGAGACGCAGAGACAGAGACAGATATTCAGACACAGTGACACAGAGACAGAGACACAGAGACCGTGACACAGGGATAGAGAAACAGAGACACAGACACAGAGACAGAGACAGAGACAGAGACAGAGACACAGTGATACAGAGACAGAGTCAGAGGGACAGAGATACAGAGACGGAGACACAGGGCCAGAGACACAGAGACAGAAACACAGAGACAGATACACAGAGAGAGAGAAACAGAAACAGATAGAGAGACAGAGTCACAGAGACAGATACACAGAAACAGAGACACAGAGACAGAGACAGAGGGACAGGGACGCAGAGAGAGAGACTCAGAGACAGAGACACAGAGACAGAGACAGAGACAGAGACAGAGACAGAGACAGAGACAGAGACAGAGACAGAGACAGAGACAGAGACAGAGACAGAGAGACAGAGACACCGAGACAGAGACACGGAGACAGAGACACGGACACAGAGACACAGAGACAGATACACAGAGACAGAGACACAGAGACAGAGACAAAGTGAGAGAGACAGAGACACAGAGACGGAGACACAGGGACAGAGACACAGAGACAGAAACACAGAAACAGAGACACGGAGACACGGACACAGAGACAGATACACAGAGACAGAGACACAGAGAGAGAGACGAAGTGAGAGAGACAGAGACACAGAGACGGAGACATACGGACAGAGACACAGAGACAGAAACACATAGACAGATTCTCAGAGACAGAGACACGGAGAGAGACGCACAGAGACAGAGACACAGAGGTAGAGACACAGAGTCATGGACATAGAGACAGAGACACAGAGACAGAGACACAAAGACAGAGATACAGAGACAGAGACACAGAGACGCAGAGGCAGAGACACAGAGACCGTGACACAGGGAGAGAAAAACAGAGACATAGACACAGAGACAGAGACAGAGACAGAGACAGAGACAGAGACAGAGACACAGAGACAGAGACACAGAGACAGATATTCAGACACAGTGACACAGAGAGGGAGAGACAGATACACAGAGACGGAGACACAGAGGGAGAGAGACAGATACACAGAGACGGAGACACAGGGACAGAGACACAGAGACAGGGACACAGAGACCGAGACCCAGGGACAGAGACACAGAGATAGAGACACAGTGACAGAGACACAGAGACCGAGATACAGAGACAGAGGCACAGAGACGCAGAGACAGAGACAGATATTCAGACACAGTGACACAGAGACAGAGACACAGAGACCGTGACACAGGGATAGAGAAACAGAGACACAGACACTGAGACAGAGACAGAGACAGAGAGAGAGACAGAGACACAGAGACAGAGACACAGAGACAGATATTCAGACACAGTGACACAGAGAGGGAGAGACAGATACACAGAGACGGAAACACAGAGAGCGGGAGACAGATACACAGAGACGGAGACACAGGCACAGAGACACAGAGACAGGGACACAGAGACCGAGACCCAGGGACAGAGACACAGAGATAGAGACACAGTGACAGAGACACAGAGGCCGAGATACAGAGACAGAGACACAGAGACGCAGAGACAGAGACACAGAGACCGTGACACAGGGATAGAGAAACAGAGACATAGACACAGAGACAGAGACAGAGACAGAGACAGAGACACAGTGACACAGAGACAGAGTCAGAGGGACAGAGATACAGAGACGGAGACACAGGGCCAGAGACACAGAGACAGAAACACAGAGACAGATACACAGAGAGAGATACACAGAGACAGATACATAAAGAGAGAAACACAGAGACAGAGACACAGAGACATGGACACAGAGACAGAGACACAGAGAAAGAGACAAAGAGACAGGGACACAGAGACACAGAGACAGAGTCAGAGCGACAGAGATACAGAGACGGAGGCACAGGGCCAGAGACACAGAGACAGAAACACAGAGACAGATTCACAGAGACAGGGACATAATGACAGAAACACAGAGACAGAGTCACAGAGACAGAGACACAGAGACAGAGACAGAGACACAGAGACAGAGACACAGAGACAGAGTAACAGAGACAGATACACAGAAACAGAGACACAGAGACAGAGACAGAGGTACAGGGACACAGAGATCGAGAATCAGAGACAGAGACACAGAGACAGAGACAGAGACAGAGACAGAGACACAGAGACAGAGACACAGAGACAGAGACACCAAGACAGAGACACGGAGACAGAGACACGGAGACAGAGACACAGAGACAAATACACAGAGACAGAGACACAGAGACAGAGACGAAGTGAGAGAGACAAAGACACAGAGACGGAGACATAGGGACAGAGACACAGAGACAGAAACACATAGACAGATTCTCAGAGACAGAGACACAGAGACGGAGGCACATAGACAGAGACACAGAGATAGAGACACAGAGTCATGGACATAGAGACAGAGACACAGAGACAGAGACACAGAGACAGAGATACAGAGACAGAGATACAGAGACAGAGACACAGAGACGCAGAGACAGAGACACAGAGACCGTGACACAGGGAGACAGAAACGGAGACATAGACACAGAGACAGAGACAGAGACAGAGACACAGAGACAGAGACACAGAGACAGATATTCAGACACAGTGACACAGAGAGGTAGAGACAGATACACAGAGACGGAGACACAGAGATAGAGACACAGTGACAGAGACACAGAGACCGAGATACAACGACAGAGACACAGAGACGCAGAGACAGAGACACAGAGACCGTGACACAGGGATAGAGAAACAGAGACATAGACACAGAGACAGAGACAGAGACAGAGACAGAGACAGAGACACAGAGACAGAGACACAGAGACAGAGACACAGAGACAGTGACACAGAGACGGAGACACAGGGACAGAGACACCGAGCGAGAGACACAAAGACAGAGACACAGAGAAAGAGAAACAGAGACAGATAGAGAGACAGAGTCACAGAGACAGATACACAGAAACAGAGACACAGAGACAGAGACAGAGGGACAGGGACGCAGAGAGAGAGACTCAGAGACAGAGACACAGAGACAGAGACAGAGAAAGAGGCAGAGACACAGAGACAGAGACACAGAGACAAATACACAGAGACAGAGACACAGAGACAGAGACGAAGTGAGAGAGACAAAGACACAGAGACGGAGACATAGGGACAGAGACACAGAGACAGGGACACAGAGACCGTGACACAGGGATAGAGAAACAGAGACATTGACACAGACACAGAGACAGAGACACAGGGACAGAGACACAGAGACGGAGACACAGGGACAGAGACACCGAGCGAGAGACACAAAGACAGAGACACAGAGAAAGAGAAACAGAGACAGATAGAGAGACAGAGTCACAGAGACAGATACACAGAAACAGAGACACAGAGACAGAGACGGAGGGACAGGGACGCAGAGAGAGAGACTCAGAGACAGAGACACAGAGAGGGAGACAGAGGCACAGAGACAGAGACACCGAGAGAGTGACACAGAGACAGAGACCCAGAGACAGAGACACAGAGACAGAGACACAGAGACAGAGACACAGAGACAGAAACGCAGAGACCGAGACCCAGGGACAGAGACACAGAGACAGAGACACAGAGAAAGGGAAACTGAGACAGAGACAGAGACATAGAGACAGAGACAGAGAGACAGAGACAGAGAGACAGAGACACAGAGACAGAGACACAGAGACAGAGACACAGAGACAGAGACACCGAGACAGAGGCACCGAGACAGAGTAACCGAGACAGAGGCACAGAGACAGAGACACAGAGACAGAGACACAGAGACAGAGACACAGAGACAGAGACACAGAGACAGAGACACAGAGACAGAGACACAGGGCCAGAGACACAGAGACAGAAACACAGAGACAGATACACAGAGAGAGAGAAACAGAGACAGATAGAGAGACAGAGTCACAGAGACAGATACACAGAAACAGAGACACAGAGACAGAGACACAGAGACAGAGACACAGAGACAGGGACACAGAGACGGAGACACATTGAGTGAGACACAGAGAAAGAGGAACAGAGACAGAGACAGAGACATAGAGACAGATACACAGAGACGGAGACACAGAGAGAGGGAGACAGATACACAGAGCCGGAGACACAGGGACAGAGACACAGAGACAGGGACACAGAGACCGAGTCCCAGGGACAGAGACACAGAGATAGAGACACAGTGACAGAGACACAGAGACCGAGATACAGAGACAGAGACACAGAGGCGCAGAGACAGAGACACAGAGACCGTGACACAGGGATAGAGAAGCAGAGACATAGAGACAGAGACAGAGACAGAGACAGAGACAGAGACACAGTGATACAGAGACAGAGTCAGAGGGACAGAGATACAGAGACGGAGACACAGGGCCAGAGACACAGAGACAGAAACACAGAGACAGATACACAGAGAGAGAGAAACAGAGACAGATAGAGAGACAGAGTCACAGAGACAGATACACAGAAACAGAGACACAGAGACAGAGACAGAGGGACAGGGACGCAGAAAGAGAGACTCAGAGACAGAGACACAGAGACAGAGAAAGAGACAGAGACAGAGACAGAGACAGAGACAGAGACAGAGAGACAGAGACACCGAGACAGAGACACGGAGACAGAGACACGGACACAGAGACACAGAGACAGATACACAGAGACAGAGACAAAGTGAGAGAGACAGATACACAGAGACGGAGACACAGGCACAGAGACACAGAGACAGGGACACAGAGACCGAGACCCAGGGACAGAGACGCAGAGATAGAGACACAGTGACAGAGACACAGAGACCGAGATACAGAGACAGAGACACGGAGACAGAGACACGGACACAGAGACACAGAGACAGATACACAGAGACAGAGACGCAGAGACAGAGACAAAGTGAGAGAGACAGAGACACAGAGACGGAGACACAGGGACAGAGACACAGAGACAGAAACACATAGACAGATTCTCAGAGACAGAGACACGGAGACAGAGGCACAGAGACAGAGACACAGAGATAGAGACACAGAGTCATGGACATAGAGACAGAGACACAGAGACAGTGACACAGAGGCAGAGATACAGAGACAGAGACACAGAGACGCAGAGGCAGAGACACAGAGACCGTGACACAGGGAGAGAGAAACAGAGACATAGACACAGAGACAGAGACAGAGACAGAGACACAGAGACAGAGACACAGAGACAGATATTCAGACACAGTGACACAGAGAGGGAGAGACAGATACACAGAGACGGAGACACAGAGGGAGAGAGACAGATACACAGAGACGGAGACACAGGGACAGAGACACAGAGACAGGGACACAGAGACCGAGACCCAGGGACAGAGACACAGAGATAGAGACACAGTGACAGAGACACAGAGACCGAGATACAGAGACAGAGACACAGAGACGCAGAGACAGAGACAGATATTCAAACACAGTGACACAGAGACAGAGTCAGAGGGACAGAGATACAGAGACGGAGACACAGGGCCAGAGACACAGAGACAGAAACACAGAGACAGATTCACAGAGACAGATACACAGAGACAGATACATAAAGAGAGAAACACAGAGACAGAGACACAGAGACATGGACACAGAGACAGAGACACAGAGAAAGAGACAAAGAGACAGGGACACAGAGACACAGAGACAGAGTCAGAGCGACAGAGATACAGAGACGGAGGCACAGGGCCAGAGACACAGAGACAGAAACACAGAGACAGATTCACAGAGACAGAGACATAATGACAGAAACACAGAGACAGTGTCACAGAGACAGAGACACAGAGACAGAGACACAGAGACAGAGACACAGAGACAGAGACACAGAGACAGAGACAGAGAAACAGAGACACAGAAACAGAGACACAGAGACAGAGACACAGAGACAGAGACACAGAGACAGAGACACAGAGACAGAGTAACAGAGACAGATACACAGAAACAGAGACACAGAGACAGAGACAGAGGTACAGGGACACAGAGATCGAGAATCAGAGACAGAGACACAGAGACAGAGACAGAGACAGAGACAGAGACAGAGACAGAGACACAGAGACAGAGACACAGAGACAGAGACACAGAGACAGAGACACCAAGACAGAGACACGGAGACAGAGACACGGAGACAGAGACACAGAGACAAATACACAGAGACAGAGACACAGAGACAGAGACGAAGTGAGAGAGACAAAGACACAGAGACGGAGACATAGGGACAGAGACACAGAGACAGAAACACATAGACAGATTCTCAGAGACAGAGACACAGAGACGGAGGCACAGAGACAGAGACACAGAGATAGAGACACAGAGTCATGGACATAGAGACAGAGACACAGAGACAGAGACACAGAGACAGAGATACAGAGACAGAGATACAGAGACAGAGACACAGAGACGCAGAGACAGAGACACAGAGACCGTGACACAGGGAGACAGAAACAGAGACATAGACACAGAGACAGAGACAGAGACAGAGACACAGAGACAGAGACACAGAGACAGATATTCAGACACAGTGACACAGAGAGGGAGAGACAGATACACAGAGACGGAGACACAGAGAGAGGGAGACAGATACACAGAGACGGAGACACAGGGACAGAGACACAGAGACAGGGACACAGAGACCGAGACCCAGGGACAGAGACACAGAGATAGAGACACAGTGACAGAGACACAGAGACCGAGATACAGAGACAGAGACACAGAGACGCAGAGACAGAGACACAGAGACCGTGACACAGGGATAGAGAAACAGAGACATAGACACAGAGACAGAGACAGAGACAGAGACAGAGACAGAGACAGAGACACAGAGACAGAGACACAGAGACAGAGACACAGAGACAGTGACACAGAGACGGAGACACAGGGACAGAGACACCGAGCGAGAGACACAAAGTCAGAGACACAGAGAAAGAGAAACAGAGACAGATAGAGAGACAGAGACACAGAGGCAGAGACACACAGACAGAGACACAGAGACCGAGACACAGAGACGGAGACACAGAGACAGTGACATAGAAACAGAGACACAGAGACAGAGACATAGAGACAGAGACACAGAGACAGAGACACAGGGACTGGGACACGGCGAGAGAGAATCAGAGACAGGGACACAGAGACAGAGACAGAGTCAGAGATACAGAGACAGAGACACAGAGACCGAGACACAGAGACGGAGACACAGAGACAGAGACACAGAAACAGAGACACTGAGACGGAGACAGAGGCAAAGGGGCAGAGACACACAGACAGAGACACAGAGACGGAAACACAGAGACAGTGACATAGAAACAGAGACACAGAGCCACGGACACAGTGAGAGAGACAGAGACACAGAGACGGAGACACAGAGACGGAGACACAGAGACAGCGACACAGAGACAGAGACACAAAGACAGGGACACAGAGACAGAGACGCAGAGACAGAGACGCAGAGATAGAGACGCAGAGACAGAGACCCAGAGACAGAGACACATTGAGTGAGACACAGAGACGGAGACACAGGGACAGGGACACAGAGACAGAGACACAGAGAAAGAGAAACAGAGACAGAGACAGAGACACAGAGACAGAGACACACAGGCAGAGACACATAGACAGAGACACAGAGACAGAGACACAGAGACAGAGACATAGAAACAGAGGTGCAGAGACGGTGACAGAGACACAGACACAGAGTCACAGAGACAGAGACACAGAGACAGAGTAACAGAGACAGATACACAGAAACAGAGACACAGAGACAGAGACAGAGGTACAGGGACACAGAGATCGAGAATCAGAGACAGAGACACAGAGACAGAGACAGAGACAGAGACGGAGACACAGAGACAGCGACACAGAGACAGAGACACAAAGACAGGGACACAGAGACAGAGACGCAGAGACAGAGACGCAGAGATAGAGACGCAGAGACAGAGACCCAGAGACAGAGACACATTGAGTGAGACACAGAGACGGAGACACAGGGACAGGGACACAGAGACAGAGACACAGAGAAAGAGAAACAGAGACAGAGACAGAGACACAGAGACAGAGACACACAGGCAGAGACACATAGACAGAGACACAGAGACAGAGACACAGAGACAGAAACACAGAGACAGAGTCACAGAGACAGAGACACAGAGACAGAGACAGAGACACAGAGACAGAGACACAGAGACAGAGTAACAGAGACAGATACACAGAAACAGAGACACAGAGACAGAGACAGAGGTACAGGGACACAGAGATCGAGAATCAGAGACAGAGACACAGAGACAGAGACAGAGACAGAGACAGAGACACAGAGACAGAGACACAGAGACAGAGACACCAAGACAGAGACACGGAGACAGAGACACGGAGACAGAGACACAGAGACAAATACACAGAGACAGAGACACAGAGACAGAGACGAAGTGAGAGAGACAAAGACACAGAGACGGAGACATAGGGACAGAGACACAGAGACAGAAACACATAGACAGATTCTCAGAGACAGAGACACAGAGACGGAGGCACATAGACAGAGACACAGAGATAGAGACACAGAGTCATGGACATAGAGACAGAGACACAGAGACAGAGACACAGAGACAGAGATACAGAGACAGAGATACAGAGACAGAGACACAGAGACGCAGAGACAGAGACACAGAGACCGTGACACAGGGAGACAGAAACAGAGACATAGACACAGAGACAGAGACAGAGACAGAGACACAGAGACAGAGACACAGAGACAGATATTCAGACACAGTGACACAGAGAGGTAGAGACAGATACACAGAGACGGAGACACAGAGAGAGGGAGACAGATACACAGAGACGGAGACACAGGGACAGAGACACAGAGACAGGGACACAGAGACCGAGACCCAGGGACAGAGACACAGAGATAGAGACACAGTGACAGAGACACAGAGACCGAGATACAACGACAGAGACACAGAGACGCAGAGACAGAGACACAGAGACCGTGACACAGGGATAGAGAAACAGAGACATAGACACAGAGACAGAGACAGAGACAGAGACAGAGACAGAGACACAGAGACAGAGACACAGAGACAGAGACACAGAGACAGTGACACAGAGACGGAGACACAGGGACAGAGACACCGAGCGAGAGACACAAAGACAGAGACACAGAGAAAGAGAAACAGAGACAGATAGAGAGACAGAGTCACAGAGACAGATACACAGAAACAGAGACACAGAGACAGAGACAGAGGGACAGGGACGCAGAGAGAGAGACTCAGAGACAGAGACACAGAGACAGAGACAGAGAAAGAGACAGAGACACAGAGACAGAGACACAGAGACAAATACACAGAGACAGAGACACAGAGCCAGAGACGAAGTGAGAGAGACAAAGACACAGAGACGGAGACATAGGGACAGAGACACAGAGACAGGGACACAGAGACCGTGACACAGGGATAGAGAAACAGAGACATTGACACAGACACAGAGACAGAGACACAGGGACAGAGACACAGAGACGGAGACACAGGGACAGAGACACCGAGCGAGAGACACAAAGACAGAGACACAGAGAAAGAGAAACAGAGACAGATAGAGAGACAGAGTCACAGAGACAGATACACAGAAACAGAGACACAGAGACAGAGACGGAGGGACAGGGACGCAGAGAGAGAGACTCAGAGACAGAGACACAGAGAGGGAGACAGAGGCACAGAGACAGAGACACCGAGAGAGTGACACAGAGACAGAGACCCAGAGACAGAGACACAGAGACAGAGACACAGAGACAGAGACACAGAGACAGAAACGCAGAGACCGAGACCCAGGGACAGAGACACAGAGACAGAGACACAGAGAAAGGGAAACTGAGACAGAGACAGAGACATAGAGACAGAGACAGAGAGACAGAGACAGAGAGACAGAGACACAGAGACAGAGACACAGAGACAGAGACACAGAGACAGAGACACCGAGACAGAGGCACCGAGACAGAGACACCGAGACAGAGGCACAGAGACAGAGACACAGAGACAGAGACACAGAGACAGAGACACAGAGACAGAGACACAGAGACAGAGACACAGAGACAGAGACACAGAGACAGAGACACAGGGCCAGAGACACAGAGACAGAAACACAGAGACAGATACACAGAGAGAGAGAAACAGAGACAGATAGAGAGACAGAGTCACAGAGACAGATACACAGAAACAGAGACACAGAGACAGAGACACAGAGACAGAGACACAGAGACAGGGACACAGAGACGGAGACACATTGAGTGAGACACAGAGAAAGAGGAACAGAGACAGAGACAGAGACATAGAGACAGATACACAGAGACGGAGACACAGAGAGAGGGAGACAGATACACAGAGCCGGAGACACAGGGACAGAGACACAGAGACAGGGACACAGAGACCGAGTCCCAGGGACAGAGACACAGAGATAGAGACACAGTGACAGAGACACAGAGACCGAGATACAGAGACAGAGACACAGAGGCGCAGAGACAGAGACACAGAGACCGTGACACAGGGATAGAGAAGCAGAGACATAGAGACAGAGACAGAGACAGAGACAGAGACAGAGACACAGTGATACAGAGACAGAGTCAGAGGGACAGAGATACAGAGACGGAGACACAGGGCCAGAGACACAGAGACAGAAACACAGAGACAGATACACAGAGAGAGAGAAACAGAGACAGATAGAGAGACAGAGTCACAGAGACAGATACACAGAAACAGAGACACAGAGACAGAGACAGAGGGACAGGGACGCAGAAAGAGAGACTCAGAGACAGAGACACAGAGACAGAGAAAGAGACAGAGACAGAGACAGAGACAGAGACAGAGACAGAGAGACAGAGACACCGAGACAGAGACACGGAGACAGAGACACGGACACAGAGACACAGAGACAGATACACAGAGACAGAGACAAAGTGAGAGAGACAGATACACAGAGACGGAGACACAGGCACAGAGACACAGAGACAGGGACACAGAGACCGAGACCCAGGGACAGAGACGCAGAGATAGAGACACAGTGACAGAGACACAGAGACCGAGATACAGAGACAGAGACACGGAGACAGAGACACGGACACAGAGACACAGAGACAGATACACAGAGACAGAGACGCAGAGACAGAGACAAAGTGAGAGAGACAGAGACACAGAGACGGAGACACAGGGACAGAGACACAGAGACAGAAACACATAGACAGATTCTCAGAGACAGAGACACGGAGACAGAGGCACAGAGACAGAGACACAGAGATAGAGACACAGAGTCATGGACATAGAGACAGAGACACAGAGACAGTGACACAGAGACAGAGATACAGAGACAGAGACACAGAGACGCAGAGGCAGAGACACAGAGACCGTGACACAGGGAGAGAGAAACAGAGACATAGACACAGAGACAGAGACAGAGACAGAGACACAGAGACAGAGACACAGAGACAGATATTCAGACACAGTGACACAGAGAGGGAGAGACAGATACACAGAGACGGAGACACAGAGGGAGAGAGACAGATACACAGAGACGGAGACACAGGGACAGAGACACAGAGACAGGGACACAGAGACCGAGACCCAGGGACAGAGACACAGAGATAGAGACACAGTGACAGAGACACAGAGACCGAGATACAGAGACAGAGACACAGAGACGCAGAGACAGAGACAGATATTCAAACACAGTGACACAGAGACAGAGTCAGAGGGACAGAGATACAGAGACGGAGACACAGGGCCAGAGACACAGAGACAGAAACACAGAGACAGATTCACAGAGACAGATACACAGAGTCAGATACATAAAGAGAGAAACACAGAGACAGAGACACAGAGACATGGACACAGAGACAGAGACACAGAGAAAGAGACAAAGAGACAGGGACACAGAGACACAGAGACAGAGTCAGAGCGACAGAGATACAGAGACGGAGGCACAGGGCCAGAGACACAGAGACAGAAACACAGAGACAGATTCACAGAGACAGAGACATAATGACAGAAACACAGAGACAGAGTCACAGAGACAGAGACACAGAGACAGAGACACAGAGACAGAGACACAGAGACAGAGACACAGAGACAGAGACAGAGAAACAGAGACACAGAAACAGAGACACAGAGACAGAGACACAGAGACAGAGACACAGAGACAGAGACACAGAGACAGAGTAACAGAGACAGATACACAGAAACAGAGACACAGAGACAGAGACAGAGGTACAGGGACACAGAGATCGAGAATCAGAGACAGAGACACAGAGACAGAGACAGAGACAGAGACAGAGACAGAGACACAGAGACAGAGACACAGAGACAGAGACACAGAGACAGAGACACCAAGACAGAGACACGGAGACAGAGACACGGAGACAGAGACACAGAGACAAATACACAGAGACAGAGACACAGAGACAGAGACGAAGTGAGAGAGACAAAGACACAGAGACGGAGACATAGGGACAGAGACACAGAGACAGAAACACATAGACAGATTCTCAGAGACAGAGACACAGAGACGGAGGCACAGAGACAGAGACACAGAGATAGAGACACAGAGTCATGGACATAGAGACAGAGACACAGAGACAGAGACACAGAGACAGAGATACAGAGACAGAGATACAGAGACAGAGACACAGAGACGCAGAGACAGAGACACAGAGACCGTGACACAGGGAGACAGAAACAGAGACATAGACACAGAGACAGAGACAGAGACAGAGACACAGAGACAGAGACACAGAGACAGATATTCAGACACAGTGACACAGAGAGGGAGAGACAGATACACAGAGACGGAGACACAGAGAGAGGGAGACAGATACACAGAGACGGAGACACAGGGACAGAGACACAGAGACAGGGACACAGAGACCGAGACCCAGGGACAGAGACACAGAGATAGAGACACAGTGACAGAGACACAGAGACCGAGATACAGAGACAGAGACACAGAGACGCAGAGACAGAGACACAGAGACCGTGACACAGGGATAGAGAAACAGAGACATAGACACAGAGACAGAGACAGAGACAGAGACAGAGACAGAGACAGAGACACAGAGACAGAGACACAGAGACAGAGACACAGAGACAGTGACACAGAGACGGAGACACAGGGACAGAGACACCGAGCGAGAGACACAAAGTCAGAGACACAGAGAAAGAGAAACAGAGACAGATAGAGAGACAGAGACACAGAGGCAGAGACACACAGACAGAGACACAGAGACCGAGACACAGAGACGGAGACACAGAGACAGTGACATAGAAACAGAGACACAGAGACAGAGACATAGAGACAGAGACACAGAGACAGAGACACAGGGACTGGGACACGGCGAGAGAGAATCAGAGACAGGGACACAGAGACAGAGACAGAGTCAGAGATACAGAGACAGAGACACAGAGACCGAGACACAGAGACGGAGACACAGAGACAGAGACACAGAAACAGAGACACTGAGACGGAGACAGAGGCAAAGGGGCAGAGACACACAGACAGAGACACAGAGACGGAAACACAGAGACAGTGACATAGAAACAGAGACACAGAGCCACGGACACAGTGAGAGAGACAGAGACACAGAGACGGAGACACAGAGACGGAGACACAGAGACAGCGACACAGAGACAGAGACACAAAGACAGGGACACGGAGACAGAGACGCAGAGACAGAGACGCAGAGATAGAGACGCAGAGACAGAGACCCAGAGACAGAGACACATTGAGTGAGACACAGAGACGGAGACACAGGGACAGGGACACAGAGACAGAGACACAGAGAAAGAGAAACAGAGACAGAGACAGAGACACAGAGACAGAGACACACAGGCAGAGACACATAGACAGAGACACAGAGACAGAGACACAGAGACAGAGACATAGAAACAGAGGTGCAGAGACGGTGACAGAGACACAGACACAGAGTCACAGAGACAGAGACAGAGAGACAGAGACAGAGACTCAGAGACAGAGATACAGAGACAGAGACACAGAGACGGAGACTCTGGGACAGAGACACAGAGACAGAGGTTCAGAGGCAGAGACACAGAGACCGAGATACAGAGACCGAGACACAGAGACAGAGACATAGAAACAGAGGCGCAGAGACGGTGACAGAGACACAGGGGCAGAGACACACAGACCGAGACACAGAGACTGAGACACAGAGACGGAGACACAGAGACAGTGACATGGAAACAGAGACACAGAGACAGAGACATAGAGACAGAGACACAGAGACAGAGACACAGGGACTGGGACACGGCGAGAGAGAATCAGAGACAGGGACACAGAGACAGAGACAGAGACAGAGATACAGAGACAGAGACACAGAGACAGAGACACAGAGACAGAGACACAGAAACAGAGACACAGAGACAGAGACACTGAGACGGAGACAGAGGCAAAGGGGCAGAGACACACAGACAGAGACACAGAGACGGAAACACAGAGACAGTGACATAGAAACAGAGACACAGAGACACGGACACAGTGAGAGAGACAGAGACACAGAGACGGAGACACAATGACAGAGACACAGAGACAGAAACGGGGAGACAGATTCACAGAGACAGAGACATAATGACAGAAACACAGAGACGGAGACACAGGGACAGGGACACAGTGACAGAGACACAGAGAAAGGGAAACAGAGACAGAGACAGAGACACAGAGACAGTGACATAGAAACAGAGACACAGAGACAGAGACATAGAGACAGAGACATAGAGACAGAGACACAGACGCGGAGACTCTGGGACAGAGACACTGAGACAGAGAATCAGAGACATAGACACAGAGACAGAGACACAGAGACAGAGACACAGAGACGCAGAGACAGGGACACAGAGGCAGAGACACAGAGACAGAGACAGAGACAGAGACGCAGAGACGGGGACACAGGCACAGAGACACAGAGACAGGGACACAGAGACAGAGACTCAGAGACAGAGACAGAGACAGAGGCACAGAGACGGAGACATACGGACAGAGACACAGAGACAGAAACACATAGACAGATTCTCAGAGACAGAGACACGGAGACAGAGGCACAGAGACAGAGACACAGAGATAGAGACACAGAGTCATGGACATAGAGACAGAGACACAGAGACAGTGACACAGAGACAGAGATACAGAGACAGAGACACAGAGACGCAGAGGCAGAGACACAGAGACCGTGACACAGGGAGAGAGAAACAGAGACATAGACACAGAGACAGAGACAGAGACAGAGACACAGAGACAGAGACACAGAGACAGATATTCAGACACAGTGACACAGAGAGGGAGAGACAGATACACAGAGACGGAGACACAGAGGGAGAGAGACAGATACACAGAGACGGAGATACAGGGACAGAGACACAGAGACAGGGACACAGAGACCGAGTCCCAGGGACAGAGACACAGAGATAGAGACACAGTGACAGAGACACAGAGACCGTGACACAGGGATAGAGAAGCAGAGACATAGAGACAGAGACAGAGACAGAGACAGAGACAGAGACACAGTGATACAGAGACAGAGTCAGAGGGACAGAGATACAGAGACGGAGACACAGGGCCAGAGACACAGAGACAGAGACACAGAGACAGAGACACAGAGACAGAGACACTGAGACAGAGTAACAGAGACAGATAGAGAGACAGGGTCACAGAGACAGATACACAGAAACAGAGACACAGAGACAGAGACAGAGGGACAGGGACGCAGAGGGAGAGACTCAGAGACAGAGACACAGAGACAGAGACAGAGAAAGAGACAGAGACACAGAGACAGAGACACCGAGACGGAGACACGGAGACAGAGAAATAGAAACAGAGGCACAGAGGCAGAAACACAGAGAAGGAGACACAGGTATAGAGACACAGAGACAGCGGCACAGAGAAAGAGAAACAGAGACAGAGACAGAGACAGATACACAGAGACAGAGACACAGAGACAGAAACACAAAGACGGAGACACAGGGAGAGAGACACAGAGACAGATACACAGAGACAGAGACACAGAGACAGAGACACAGACGCGGAGACTCTGGGACAGAGATACAGAGACAGAGATTCAGAGGCAGAGACCCGGAGACAGAGTCACAGAGACCGAGACACAGAGACGGAGGCAAAGAGACCGTGACACCGGGAGAGAGACACAGAGACAGAGGCGCAGAGACGGAGACACAGAGACAGAGACACAGAGACAGAGATACAGACACAGAGACACAGAGACACAGAGACAGAGACACAGAGACGGAGACACAGACACAGAGAAAGAGACGCAGAGCCGGAGACACAGAGACAGAGACACAGAGGCAGAGACACAGAGACAGAGACACAGAGACAGAGACACAGAGACAGAGACACAGAGACAGAGACACAGAGACAGGGACACAGAGACAGAGACACAGAGAAAGAGAAACAGCGACAGAGACAGAGACACAGAGTCGCAGAGACAGAAACACAGAGACCGTGACACAGGGAGAGAGAAACAGAGACATATACACAGAGACAGAGACAGAGACAGAGACAGAGACAGAGACAGAGACACAGAGACAGAGACACAGAGACAGAGACACAGAGACAGAGACACAGAGACAGAGACACAGACACAGAGACACAGAGACAGGGACACAGAGACAGAGACACAGAGACAGGCGACATAGAGACAGTGACACCGAGACGGAGACACAGAGCCAGAGACACAGAGACAGAGACACAGAGACAGAGACACAGAGACAGAGACACTGAGAGAGAGTAACAGAGACAGATACACAGAAACATATACACAGAAACAGAGACACAGAGACAGAGACAGAGGTACAGGGACACAGAGAGCGAGACTCAGAGACAGAGACACAGAGACAGAGACAGATACAGAGACACAGAGACAGAGACACAGAGACAGAGACACTGAGACAGAGTAACAGAGACAGATAGAGAGACAGGGTCACAGAGACAGATACACAGAAACAGAGACACAGAGACAGAGACAGAGGGACAGGGACGCAGAGAGAGAGACTCAGAGACAGAGACACAGAGACAGAGACAGAGAAAGAGACAGAGACACAGAGACAGAGACACCGAGACGGAGACACGGAGACAGAGACATAGAAACAGAGGCACAGAGGCAGAAACACAGAGAAGGAGACACAGGTATAGAGACACAGAGACAGCGGCACAGAGAAAGAGAAACAGAGACAGAGACAGAGACAGATACACAGAGACAGAGACACAGAGACAGAAACACAAAGACGGAGACACAGGGAGAGAGACACAGAGACAGATACACAGAGACAGAGACACAGAGACAGAGACACAGACGCGGAGACTCTGGGACAGAGATACAGAGACAGAGATTCAGAGGCAGAGACCCGGAGACAGAGACACAGAGACCGAGACACAGAGACGGAGGCAAAGAGACCGTGACACCGGGAGAGAGACACAGAGACAGAGGCGCAGAGACGGAGACACAGAGACAGAGACACAGAGACAGAGACACAGAGACAGTGACACAGAGACAGAGACACAGAGACAGCGACATAGAGACAGTGACACCGAGACGGAGACACAGAGACAGAGACACAGAGACAGAGACACAGAGACAGAGACGCAGAGATAGAGACATAGGGACGGAGACAGGGACACGGTGACACAGACACAGAGACAGAGACACACAGACAGTGACACAGAGACGGAGACACAGGGACAGAGACACCGAGCCAGAGACACAAAGACAGAGACACAGAGAAAGAGAAACAGAGACATATAGAGAGACAGAGTCACAGAGACAGATACACAGAAACAGAGACACAGAGATAGAGACACAGAGACAGAGATTCAGAGGCAGAGACACACAGACAGAGACACAGAGGCCGAGACTCAGAGACGGTAACACAGGGACCGTGACACAGGGAGGGAGACACAGAGGCAGATACACAGAGACAGAGACTCAGAGACAGAGACAGAGGCACAGAGACGGAGACACGGAGACAGAGATACAGAGGAGGGGACACAGGGACAGAGACACCGAGACAGAGACACAGAGACAGAGACACAGAGACAGGGACACAGAGACAGAGACAAAGAGACAGAGACACAGAGACAGAGACACAGAGACAGAGACACAGAGACAGAGACACAGAGACAGAGACACAGAGACAGAGACACAGAGACAGAGACAGAGACAGAGACACAGAGACAGATACACAGAGACAGAGACAGAGACACAGACGCGGAGACTCTGGGACAGAGACACTGAGACAGAGAATCAGAGACATAGACACAGAGACAGAGACACAGAGACAGAGACACAGAGACAGAGACACAGAGACAGAGACACAGAGACGCAGTGACAGGGACACAGAGGCAGAGACACAGAGACAGAGACAGAGACGCAGAGACGGGGACACAGGCACAGAGACACAGAGACAGGGACACAGAGACAGAGACTCAGAGACAGAGACAGAGACAGAGGCACAGAGACGGAGACAGAGGGACAGAGGCGCAGAGACAGGGACATAGCGACAGAGACTCAGAGACCGAGACACAGAGACAGAGACACAGAGACATAGACACAGAGACAGAGACACAGAGACAGAGACCCAGAGACAGAGACATAGAGACCGACACAGAGACAGGGACACAGAGACAGAGACGCAGATACAGAGACGCAGAGATAGAGACGCAGAGACAGAGACCCAGAGACAGAGACACATTGAGTGAGACACAGAGACGGAGACACAGGGACAGGGACACAGAGACAGAGACACAGAGAAAGAGAAACAGAGACAGAGACAGAGACACAGAGACAGAGACACAGAGGCAGAGACACACAGACAGAGACACAGAGACCGAGTCACAGAGACGGAGACACAGAGAGAGAGACACAGAGACAGAGACACAGAGACAGAGACACAGAGACAGAGACACAGAGACAGAGACACAGAGACAGAGACACAGAGACAGAGACACAGAGACATGGACACAGAGACAGAGACACAGAGAAAGAGACAAAGAGACCGAGACACAGAGACAGAGACACAGAGACAGAGACACAGAGACAGAGACACAGAGACAGGGACACAGAGACAGAGACACAGAGAAAGAGAAACAGAGACAGAGACAGAGACACAGAGACGCAGAGACAGAAACACAGAGACCGTGACACAGGGAGAGAGAAACAGAGACATATACACAGAGACAGAGACAGAGACAGAGACAGAGACAGAGACAGAGACACAGAGACAGAGACACAGAGACAGAGACACAGAGACAGAGACACAGAGACAGAGACACAGACACAGAGACACAGAGACAGGGACACAGAGACAGAGACACAGAGACAGGCGACATAGAGACAGTGACACCGAGACGGAGACACAGAGCCAGAGACACAGAGACAGAGACACAGAGACAGAGACACAGAGACAGAGACACTGAGAGAGAGTAACAGAGACAGATACACAGAAACATATACACAGAAACAGAGACACAGAGACAGAGACAGAGGTACAGGGACACAGAGAGCGAGACTCAGAGACAGAGACACAGAGACAGAGACAGATACAGAGACACAGAGACAGAGACACAGAGACAGAGACACTGAGACAGAGTAACAGAGACAGATAGAGAGACAGGGTCACAGAGACAGATACACAGAAACAGAGACACAGAGACAGAGACAGAGGGACAGGGACGCAGAGAGAGAGACTCAGAGACAGAGACACAGAGACAGAGACAGAGAAAGAGACAGAGACACAGAGACAGAGACACCGAGACGGAGACACGGAGACAGAGACATAGAAACAGAGGCACAGAGGCAGAAACACAGAGAAGGAGACACAGGTATAGAGACACAGAGACAGCGGCACAGAGAAAGAGAAACAGAGACAGAGACAGAGACAGATACACAGAGACAGAGACACAGAGACAGAAACACAAAGACGGAGACACAGGGAGAGAGACACAGAGACAGATACACAGAGACAGAGACACAGAGACAGAGACACAGACGCGGAGACTCTGGGACAGAGATACAGAGACAGAGATTCAGAGGCAGAGACCCGGAGACAGAGACACAGAGACCGAGACACAGAGACGGAGGCAAAGAGACCGTGACACCGGGAGAGAGACACAGAGACAGAGGCGCAGAGACGGAGACACAGAGACAGAGACACAGAGACAGAGACACAGAGACAGTGACACAGAGACAGAGACACAGAGACAGCGACATAGAGACAGTGACACCGAGACGGAGACACAGAGACAGAGACACAGAGACAGAGACACAGAGACAGAGACGCAGAGATAGAGACATAGGGACGGAGACAGGGACACGGTGACACAGACACAGAGACAGAGACACACAGACAGTGACACAGAGACGGAGACACAGGGACAGAGACACCGAGCCAGAGACACAAAGACAGAGACACAGAGAAAGAGAAACAGAGACATATAGAGAGACAGAGTCACAGAGACAGATACACAGAAACAGAGACACAGAGATAGAGACACAGAGACAGAGATTCAGAGGCAGAGACACACAGACAGAGACACAGAGGCCGAGACTCAGAGACGGTAACACAGGGACCGTGACACAGGGAGGGAGACACAGAGGCAGATACACAGAGACAGAGACTCAGAGACAGAGACAGAGGCACAGAGACGGAGACGCAGAGGCGGAGACACAGCGACAGAGACACAGAGACAGAGACACAGAGACCGAGACAGAGGCACAGAGACGGAGACACGGAGACAGAGATACAGAGGAGGGGACACAGGGACAGAGACACCGAGACAGAGACACAGAGACAGAGACACAGAGACAGGGACACAGAGACAGAGACAAAGAGACAGAGACACAGAGACAGAGACACAGAGACAGAGACACAGAGACAGAGACACAGAGACAGAGACACAGAGACAGAGACACAGAGACAGAGACAGAGACAGAGACACAGAGACAGATACACAGAGACAGAGACAGAGACACAGACGCGGAGACTCTGGGACAGAGACACTGAGACAGAGAATCAGAGACATAGACACAGAGACAGAGACACAGAGACAGAGACACAGAGACAGAGACACAGAGACAGAGACACAGAGACGCAGTGACAGGGACACAGAGGCAGAGACACAGAGACAGAGACAGAGACGCAGAGACGGGGACACAGGCACAGAGACACAGAGACAGGGACACAGAGACAGAGACTCAGAGACAGAGACAGAGACAGAGGCACAGAGACGGAGACAGAGGGACAGAGGCGCAGAGACAGGGACATAGCGACAGAGACTCAGAGACCGAGACACAGAGACAGAGACACAGAGACATAGACACAGAGACAGAGACACAGAGACAGAGACCCAGAGACAGAGACATAGAGACCGACACAGAGACAGGGACACAGAGACAGAGACGCAGATACAGAGACGCAGAGATAGAGACGCAGAGACAGAGACCCAGAGACAGAGACACATTGAGTGAGACACAGAGACGGAGACACAGGGACAGGGACACAGAGACAGAGACACAGAGAAAGAGAAACAGAGACAGAGACAGAGACACAGAGACAGAGACACAGAGGCAGAGACACACAGACAGAGACACAGAGACCGAGTCACAGAGACGGAGACACAGAGAGAGAGACACAGAGACAGAGACACAGAGACAGAGACACAGAGACAGAGACACAGAGACAGAGACACAGAGACAGAGACACAGAGACAGAGACACAGAGACATGGACACAGAGACAGAGACACAGAGAAAGAGACAAAGAGACCGAGATACAGAGACAGAGGCACAGAGACGCAGAGACAGAGACAGATATTCAGGCACAGTGACACAGAGACAGAGACACAGAGACCGTGACACAGGGATAGAGAAACAGAGACACAGACACAGAGACAGAGACAGAGACAGAGACAGAGACACAGTGATACAGAGACAGAGTCAGAGGGACAGAGATACAGAGACGGAGACACAGGGCCAGAGACACAGAGACAGAAACACAGAGACAGATACACAGAGAGAGAGAAACAGAGACAGATAGAGAGATAGAGTCACAGAGACAGATACACAGAAACAGAGACACAGAGACAGAGACAGAGGGACAGGGACGCAGAGAGAGAGACTCAGAGACAGAGACACAGAGACAGAGACAGAGACAGAGACAGAGACAGAGACAGAGACAGAGACAGAGACAGAGACAGAGAGACAGAGACACCGAGACAGAGACACGGAGACAGAGACACGGACACAGAGACACAGAGACAGATACACAGAGACAGAGACACAGAGACAGAGACAAAGTGAGAGAGACAGAGACACAGAGACGGAGACACAGGGACAGAGACACAGAGACAGAAACACAGAAACAGAGACACGGAGACACGGACACAGAGACAGATACACAGAGACAGAGACACAGAGAGAGAGACGAAGTGAGAGAGACAGAGACACAGAGACGGAGACATACGGACAGAGACACAGAGACAGAAACACATAGACAGATTCTCAGAGACAGAGACACGGAGAGAGACGCACAGAGACAGAGACACAGAGGTAGAGACACAGAGTCATGGACATAGAGACAGAGACACAGAGACAGAGACACAAAGACAGAGATACAGAGACAGAGACACAGAGACGCAGAGGCAGAGACACAGAGACCGTGACACAGGGAGAGAAAAACAGAGACATAGACACAGAGACAGAGACAGAGACAGAGACAGAGACAGAGACAGAGACAGAGACACAGAGACAGAGACACAGAGACAGATATTCAGACACAGTGACACAGAGAGGGAGAGACAGATACACAGAGACGGAGACACAGAGGGAGAGAGACAGATACACAGAGACGGAGACACAGGGACAGAGACACAGAGACAGGGACACAGAGACCGAGACCCAGGGACAGAGACACAGAGATAGAGACACAGTGACAGAGACACAGAGACCGAGATACAGAGACAGAGGCACAGAGACGCAGAGACAGAGACAGATATTCAGACACAGTGACACAGAGACAGAGACACAGAGACCGTGACACAGGGATAGAGAAACAGAGACACAGACACTGAGACAGAGACAGAGACAGAGACAGAGACAGAGACAGAGACACAGAGACAGAGACACAGAGACAGATATTCAGACACAGTGACACAGAGAGGGAGAGACAGATACACAGAGACGGAAACACAGAGAGCGGGAGACAGATACACAGAGACGGAGACACAGGCACAGAGACACAGAGACAGGGACACAGAGACCGAGACCCAGGGACAGAGACACAGAGATAGAGACACAGTGACAGAGACACAGAGACCGAGATACAGAGACAGAGACACAGAGACGCAGAGACAGAGACACAGAGACCGTGACACAGGGATAGAGAAACAGAGACATAGACACAGAGACAGAGACAGAGACAGAGACAGAGACACAGTGACACAGAGACAGAGTCAGAGGGACAGAGATACAGAGACGGAGACACAGGGCCAGAGACACAGAGACAGAAACACAGAGACAGATACACAGAGAGAGATACACAGAGACAGATACATAAAGAGAGAAACACAGAGACAGAGACACAGAGACATGGACACAGAGACAGAGACACAGAGAAAGAGACAAAGAGACAGGGACACAGAGACACAGAGACAGAGTCAGAGCGACAGAGACACAGAGACGGAGGCACAGAGACAGAGACACAGAGATAGAGACACAGAGTCATGGACATAGAGACAGAGACACAGAGACAGAGACACAGAGACAGAGATACAGAGACAGAGATACAGAGACAGAGACACAGAGACGCAGAGACAGAGACACAGAGACCGTGACACAGGGAGACAGAAACAGAGACATAGACACAGAGACAGAGACAGAGACAGAGACACAGAGACAGAGACACAGAGACAGATATTCAGACACAGTGACACAGAGAGGTAGAGACAGATACACAGAGACGGAGACACAGAGAGAGGGAGACAGATACACAGAGACGGAGACACAGGGACAGAGACACAGAGACAGGGACACAGAGACCGAGACCCAGGGACAGAGACACAGAGATAGAGACACAGTGACAGAGACACAGAGACCGAGATACAACGACAGAGACACAGAGACGCAGAGACAGAGACACAGAGACCGTGACACAGGGATAGAGAAACAGAGACATAGACACAGAGACAGAGACAGAGACAGAGACAGAGACACAGAGACAGAGACACAGAGACAGAGACACAGAGACAGAGACACAGACACAGAGACACAGAGACAGGGACACAGAGACAGAGACACAGAGACAGCGACATAGAGACAGTGACACCGAGACGGAGACACAGAGCCAGAGACACAGAGACAGAGACACAGAGACAGAGACACTGAGACAGAGTAACAGAGACAGATACACAGAAACAGATAAACAGAAACAGAGACACAGAGACAGAGACAGAGGTACAGGGACACAGAGAGCGAGACTCAGAGACAGAGACACAGAGACAGAGACAGAGACAGAGACACAGAGACAGATACACAGAGACAGAGACACAGAGACAGAGACACCAAGACAGAGACACGGAGACAGCGACACGGAGATAGAGACACAGAGACAGATACACAGAGACAGAGACACAGAGACAGAGACGAAGTGAGAGAGACAGAGACACAGAGACAGAGACACAGAGACAGAGACACAGAGACAGAGACACAGAGACAGAGACACAGAGACAGAGACACAGAGACAGAGACACAGAGACAGAGACACAGAGACAGAGACACAGAGACAGGGACACAGAGACAGAGACACAGAGACAGCGACATAGAGACAGTGACACCGAGACGGAGACACAGAGACAGAGACACAGAGACAGAGACACAGAGACAGAGACACATAGACAGAGACACAGAGACAGAGACACAGAGCCAGAGACACAGAGACCGTGACACAGGGATAGAGAAACAGAGACATAGACACAGAGACAGAGACAGAGACAGAGGCAGAGGCAGAGACACAGAGACAGAGACACAGAGACAGATATTCAGACACAGTGACACAGAGACAGAGTCAGAGGGACAGGGATACAGAGACGGAGACACAGGGCCAGAGACACAGAGACAGAAACACAGAGACAGATTCACAGAGACAGAGACGCAGAGATAGAGACATAGGGACGGAGACAGGGACACGGTGACACAGACACAGAGACAGAGACACACAGGCAGTGACACAGAGACGGAGACACAGGGACAGAGACACCGAGCCAGAGACACAAAGACAGAGACACAGAGAAAGAGAAACAGAGACATATAGAGAGACAGAGTCACAGAGACAGATACACAGAAACAGAGACACAGAGATAGAGACACAGAGACAGAGATTCAGAGGCAGAGACACACAGACAGAGACACAGAGGCCGAGACTCAGAGACGGTAACACAGGGACCGTGACACAGGGAGGGAGACACACAGGCAGATACACAGAGACAGAGACTCAGAGACAGAGACAGAGGCACAGAGACGGAGACGCAGAGGCGGAGACACAGCGACAGAGACACAGAGACAGAGACACAGAGACCGAGACAGAGGCACAGAGACGGAGACTCGGAGACAGAGATACAGAGGAGGGGACACAGGGACAGAGACACCGAGACAGAGACACAGAGACAGAGACACAGAGACGAGATTCAGAGACAGTGACACAGAGACAGAGTCAGAGAGACAGAGATACAGAGACGGAGACACAATGCCAGAGACACAGAGACAGAAACAGAGAGACAGATTCACAGAGACAGAGACACAGAGACAGAGACATAATGACAGAAACACAGAGACGGAGACACAGGGACAGGGACACAGTGACAGAGACACAGAGAAAGGGAAACAGAGACAGAGACAGAGACAGAGACACAGAGACAGATACACAGAGACAGAGACAGAGACACAGACGCGGAGACTCTGGGACAGAGACGCAGAGACAGAGACACAGAGACAGAGACACAGAGACAGAGAGACGGAGACACAGACACAGAGAAAGAGACGCAGAGACGGAGACACAGAGACCGAGACACAGAGACCGTGACACAGGGAGAGAGACACAGAGACAGAGACACAGAGACAGAGACAGAGACAGAGACACAGAGACAGATACACAGAGACAGAGACAGAGACACAGACGCGGAGACTCTGGGACAGAGACACTGAGACAGAGAATCAGAGACATAGACACAGAGACAGAGACACAGAGACAGAGACACAGAGACGCAGAGACAGGGACACAGAGGCAGAGACACAGAGACAGAGACAGAGACGCAGAGACGGGGACACAGGCACAGAGACACAGAGACAGGGACACAGAGACAGAGACTCAGAGACAGAGACAGAGACAGAGGCACAGAGACGGAGACAGAGGGACAGAGGCGCAGAGACAGGGACATAGCGACAGAGACTCAGAGACCGAGACACAGAGACAGAGACACAGAGACATAGACACAGAGACAGAGACAGAGACACAGAGACAGAGACCCAGAGACAGAGACATAGAGACCGACACAGAGACAGGGACACAGAGACAGAGACGCAGAGACAGAGACGCAGAGATAGAGACGCAGAGACAGAGACCCAGACACAGAGACACATTGAGTGAGACACAGAGACGGAGACACAGGGACAGGGACACAGAGACAGAGACACAGAGAAAGAGAAACAGAGACAGAGACAGAGACACAGAGACAGAGACACAGAGGCAGAGACACACAGACAGAGACACAGAGACCGAGTCACAGAGACGGAGACACAGAGACAGAGACACAGAGACAGAGACACAGAGACAGAGACACAGAGACAGAGACACAGAGACAGAGACACAGAGACAGAGACACAGAGACAGAGACACAGAGACAGAAACACAGAGACCGAGACCCAGGGACAGAGACACAGAGACAGAGACACAGAGAAAGGGAAACTGAGACAGAGACAGAGACATAGAGACAGAGACAGAGAGACAGAGACACAGAGACAGAGACACAGAGACAGAGACACAGAGACAGAGACACCGAGACAGAGGCACCGAGACAGAGACACCGAGACAGAGGCACAGAGACAGAGACACAGAGACAGAGACACAGAGACAGAGACACAGAGACAGAGACACAGAGACAGAGACACAGAGACAGAGACACAGAGACAGAGACACAGAGACAGAGACACAGAGACAGAGACACAGAGACAGAGACACAGGGCCAGAGACACAGAGACAGAAACACAGAGACAGATACACAGAGAGAGAGAAACAGAGACAGATAGAGAGACAGAGTCACAGAGGCAGATACACAGAAACAGAGACACAGAGACAGAGACACAGAGACAGAGACACAGAGACAGGGACACAGAGACGGAGACACATTGAGTGAGACACAGAGAAAGAGAAACAGAGACAGAGACAGAGACATAGAGACAGATACACAGAGACGGAGACACAGAGAGAGGGAGACAGATACACAGAGACGGAGACACAGGGACAGAGACACAGAGACAGGGACACAGAGACCGAGTCCCAGGGACAGAGACACAGATATAGAGACACAGTGACAGAGACACAGAGATCGTGACACAGGGATAGAGAAGCAGAGACATAGAGACAGAGACAGAGACAGAGACAGAGACAGAGACACAGTGATACAGAGACAGAGTCAGAGGGACAGAGATACAGAGACGGAGACACAGGGCCAGAGACACAGGGACAGAAACACAGAGACAGATACACAGAGAGAGAGAAACAGAGACAGATAGAGAGACAGAGTCACAGAGACAGATACACAGAAACAGAGACAGAGACAGAGACAGAGACAGAGACAGAGACAGAGACAGAGACAGAGACAGAGACAGAGACACCGAGACAGAGACACGGAGACAGAGACACGGACACAGAGACACAGAGACAGATACACAGAGACAGAGACACAGAGACAGAGACACAGACGCGGAGACTCTGGGACAGAGATACAGAGACAGAGATTCAGAGGCAGAGACCCGGAGACAGAGACACAGAGACCGAGACACAGAGACGGAGGCAAAGAGACCGTGACACCGGGAGAGAGACACAGAGACAGAGGCGCAGAGACGGAGACACAGAGACAGAGACACAGAGACAGAGATACAGACACAGAGACACAGAGACACAGAGACAGAGACACAGAGACGGAGACACAGACACAGAGAAAGAGACGCAGAGCCGGAGACACAGAGACAGAGACACAGAGGCAGAGACACAGAGACAGAGACACAGAGACAGAGACACAGAGACAGAGACACAGAGACAGAGACACAGAGACAGAGACACAGAGACAGGGACACAGAGACAGAGACACAGAGAAAGAGAAACAGAGACAGAGACAGAGACACAGAGACGCAGAGACAGAAACACAGAGACCGTGACACAGGGAGAGAGAAACAGAGACATATACACAGAGACAGAGACAGAGACAGAGACAGAGACACAGAGACAGAGACACAGAGACAGAGACACAGAGACAGAGACACAGACACAGAGACACAGAGACAGGGACACAGAGACAGAGACACAGAGACAGCGACATAGAGACAGTGACACCGAGACGGAGACACAGAGCCAGAGACACAGAGACAGAGACACAGAGACAGAGACACTGAGACAGAGTAACAGAGACAGATACACAGAAACAGATACACAGAAACAGAGACACAGAGACAGAGACAGAGGTACAGGGACACAGAGAGCGAGACTCAGAGACAGAGACACAGAGACAGAGACAGAGACAGAGACACAGAGACAGATACACAGAGACAGAGACACAGAGACAGATACACAGAGACAGAGACACAGAGACAGAGACGAAGTGAGAGAGACAGAGACACAGAGACAGAGACACAGAGACGGAGACACAGAGACAGAGACACAGAGACAGAGACACAGAGACAGAGACACAGAGACAGAGACACAGAGACAGAGACACAGAGACAGAGACACAGAGACAGGGACACAGAGACAGAGACACAGAGACAGCGACATAGAGACAGTGACACCGAGACGGAGACACAGAGACAGAGACACAGAGACAGAGACACAGAGACAGAGACACATAGACAGAGACACAGAGACAGAGACACAGAGCCAGAGACACAGAGACCGTGACACAGGGATAGAGAAACAGAGACATAGACACAGAGACAGAGACAGAGACAGAGGCAGAGGCAGAGACACAGAGACAGAGACACAGAGACAGATATTCAGACACAGTGACACAGAGACAGAGTCAGAGGGACAGGGATACAGAGACGGAGACACAGGGCCAGAGACACAGAGACAGAAACACAGAGACAGATTCACAGAGACAGAGACGCAGAGATAGAGACATAGGGACGGAGACAGGGACACGGTGACACAGACACAGAGACAGAGACACACAGGCAGTGACACAGAGACGGAGACACAGGGACAGAGACACCGAGCCAGAGACACAAAGACAGAGACACAGAGAAAGAGAAACAGAGACATATAGAGAGACAGAGTCACAGAGACAGATACACAGAAACAGAGACACAGAGATAGAGACACAGAGACAGAGATTCAGAGGCAGAGACACACAGACAGAGACACAGAGGCCGAGACTCAGAGACGGTAACACAGGGACCGTGACACAGGGAGGGAGACACACAGGCAGATACACAGAGACAGAGACTCAGAGACAGAGACAGAGGCACAGAGACGGAGACGCAGAGGCGGAGACACAGCGACAGAGACACAGAGACCGAGACAGAGGCACAGAGACGGAGACTCGGAGACAGAGATACAGAGGAGGGGACACAGGGACAGAGACACCGAGACAGAGACACAGAGACAGAGACACAGAGACGAGATTCAGAGACAGTGACACAGAGACAGAGTCAGAGAGACAGAGATACAGAGACGGAGACACAATGCCAGAGACACAGAGACAGAAACAGAGAGACAGATTCACAGAGACAGAGACACAGAGACAGAGACATAATGACAGAAACACAGAGACGGAGACACAGGGACAGGGACACAGTGACAGAGACACAGAGAAAGGGAAACAGAGACAGAGACAGAGACAGAGACACAGAGACAGATACACAGAGACAGAGACAGAGACACAGACGCGGAGACTCTGGGACAGAGACGCAGAGACAGAGACACAGAGACAGAGACACAGAGACAGAGAGACGGAGACACAGACACAGAGAAAGAGACGCAGAGACGGAGACACAGAGACCGAGACACAGAGACCGTGACACAGGGAGAGAGACACAGAGACAGAGACACAGAGACAGAGACAGAGACAGAGACACAGAGACAGATACACAGAGACAGAGACAGAGACACAGACGCGGAGACTCTGGGACAGAGACACTGAGACAGAGAATCAGAGACATAGACACAGAGACAGAGACACAGAGACAGAGACACAGAGACGCAGAGACAGGGACACAGAGGCAGAGACACAGAGACAGAGACAGAGACGCAGAGACGGGGACACAGGCACAGAGACACAGAGACAGGGACACAGAGACAGAGACTCAGAGACAGAGACAGAGACAGAGGCACAGAGACGGAGACAGAGGGACAGAGGCGCAGAGACAGGGACATAGCGACAGAGACTCAGAGACCGAGACACAGAGACAGAGACACAGAGACATAGACACAGAGACAGAGACAGAGACACAGAGACAGAGACCCAGAGACAGAGACATAGAGACCGACACAGAGACAGGGACACAGAGACAGAGACGCAGAGACAGAGACGCAGAGATAGAGACGCAGAGACAGAGACCCAGACACAGAGACACATTGAGTGAGACACAGAGACGGAGACACAGGGACAGGGACACAGAGACAGAGACACAGAGAAAGAGAAACAGAGACAGAGACAGAGACACAGAGACAGAGACACAGAGGCAGAGACACACAGACAGAGACACAGAGACCGAGTCACAGAGACGGAGACACAGAGACAGAGACACAGAGACAGAGACACAGAGACAGAGACACAGAGACAGAGACACAGAGACAGAGACACAGAGACAGAGACACAGAGACAGAGACACAGAGACAGAGACACAGAGACATGGACACAGAGACAGAGACACAGAGACAGAGACACAGAGACAGAGACACAGGGACAGAGACACAGAGACAGGGACACAGAGACAGAGAGACGGAGACACAGACACAGAGAAAGGGACGCAGAGACGGAGACACAGAGACCGAGACACAGAGACCGTGACACAGGGAGGGAGACACAGAGACAGAGACACAGAGACGAGATTCAGAGACAGTGACACAGAGACAGAGTCAGAGAGACAGAGATACAGAGACGGAGACACAATGCCAGAGACACAGAGACAGAAACAGAGAGACAGATTCACAGAGACAGAGACACAGAGACAGAGACATAATGACAGAAACACAGAGACGGAGACACAGGGACAGGGACACAGTGACAGAGACACAGAGAAAGGGAAACAGAGACAGAGACAGAGACAGAGACACAGAGACAGATACACAGAGACAGAGACAGAGACACAGACGCGGAGACTCTGGGACAGAGACGCAGAGACAGAGACACAGAGTCAAAGACACAGAGACAGAGAGACGGAGACACAGACACAGAGAAAGAGACGCAGAGACAGAGACACAGAGACGCAGAGACAGGGACACAGAGGCAGAGACACAGAGACAGAGACAGAGACGCAGAGACGGGGACACAGGCACAGAGACACAGAGACAGGGACACAGAGACAGAGACTCAGAGACAGAGACAGAGACAGAGGCACAGAGACGGAGACAGAGGGACAGAGGCGCAGAGACAGGGACATAGCGACAGAGACTCAGAGACCGAGACACAGAGACAGAGACACAGAGACATAGACACAGAGACAGAGACACAGAGACAGAGACCCAGAGACAGAGACATAGAGACCGACACAGAGACAGGGACACAGAGACAGAGACGCAGAGACAGAGACGCAGAGATAGAGACGCAGAGACAGAGACCCAGAGACCGAGACACATTGAGTGAGACACAGAGACGGAGACACAGGGACAGGGACACAGAGACAGAGACACAGAGAAAGAGAAACAGAGACAGAGACAGAGACCCAGAGGCAGAGACACACAGACAGAGACACAGAGACCGAGTCACAGAGACGGAGACACAGAGACAGAGACACAGAGACAGAGACGCAGAGACAGAGACACAGAGACAGAGACACAGAGACAGAGACACAGAGACAGAGACACAGAGACATGGACACAGAGACAGAGACACAGAGAAAGAGACAAAGAGACAGGGACACAGAGACACAGAGACAGAGTCAGAGCGACAGAGATACAGAGACGGAGGCACAGGGCCAGAGACACAGAGACAGAAACACAGAGACAGATTCACAGAGACAGAGACATAATGACAGAAACACAGACACAGTGTCACAGAGACAGAGACACAGAGACAGAGACACAGAGACAGATACACAGAGACAGAGACACAGGCACAGAGACACAGAGACAGGGACACAGAGACAGAGACTCAGAGACAGAGACAGAGACAGAGGCACAGAGACGGAGACAGAGGGACAGAGGCGCAGAGACAGGGACATAGCGACAGAGACTCAGAGACCGAGACACAGAGACGGAGACACAGAGACAGAGACACAGAAACAGAGACACAGAGACAGAGACACAGAGACAGAGAGACGGAGACACAGACACAGAGAAAGGGACGCAGAGACGGAGACACAGAGACCGAGACACAGAGACCGTGACACAGGGAGGGAGACACAGAGACAGAGACACAGAGACGAGATTCAGAGACAGTGACACAGAGACAGAGTCAGAGAGACAGAGATACAGAGACGGAGACACAATGACAGAGACACAGAGACAGAAACGGAGAGACAGATTCACAGAGACAGAGACACAGAGACAGAGACATAATGACAGAAACACAGAGACGGAGACACAGGGACAGGGACACAGTGACAGAGACACAGAGAAAGGGAAACAGAGACAGAGACAGAGACACAGAGACAGATACACAGAGACAGAGACAGAGACACAGACGCGGAGACTCTGGGACAGAGACGCAGAGACAGAGACACAGAGACAGAGACACAGAGACAGAGAGACGGAGACACAGACACAGAGAAAGAGACACAGAGACGGAGACACAGAGACCGAGACACAGAGACCGTGACACAGGGAGAGAGACACAGAGACAGAGACACAGAGACAGAGACACAGAGACAGAGATTCAGAGACTGTGACACAGAGACAGAGACAGAGACAGAGACACAGAGACAGATACACAGAGACAGAGACAGAGACACAGACGCGGAGACTCTGGGACAGAGACACTGAGACAGAGAATCAGAGACATAGACACAGAGACAGAGACACAGAGACAGAGACACAGAGACGCAGAGACAGGGACACAGAGGCAGAGACACAGAGACAGAGACAGAGACAGAGACGCAGAGACGGGGACACAGGCACAGAGACACAGAGACAGGGACACAGAGACAGAGACTCAGAGACAGAGACAGAGACAGAGGCACAGAGACGGAGACATACGGACAGAGACACAGAGACAGAAACACATAGACAGATTCTCAGAGACAGAGACACGGAGACAGAGGCACAGAGACAGAGACACAGAGATAGAGACACAGAGTCATGGACATAGAGACAGAGACACAGAGACAGTGACACAGAGACAGAGATACAGAGACAGAGACACAGAGACGCAGAGGCAGAGACACAGAGACCGTGACACAGGGAGAGAGAAACAGAGACATAGACACAGAGACAGAGACAGAGACAGAGACACAGAGACAGAGACACAGAGACAGATATTCAGACACAGTGACACAGAGAGGGAGAGACAGATACACAGAGACGGAGACACAGAGGGAGAGAGACAGATACACAGAGACGGAGATACAGGGACAGAGACACAGAGACAGGGACACAGAGACCGAGTCCCAGGGACAGAGACACAGAGATAGAGACACAGTGACAGAGACACAGAGACCGTGACACAGGGATAGAGAAACAGAGACATAGACACAGAGACAGAGACAGAGACAGAGACAGAGACAGAGACACAGAGACAGAGACACAGAGACAGAGACACAGAGACAGAGACACAGAGACACAGACACCGAGACAGAGACACGGAGACAGAGACATAGAAACAGAGGCACAGAGGCAGAAACACAGAGAAGGAGACACAGGTATAGAGACACAGAGACAGCGGCACAGAGACCGAGATACAGAGACAGAGACACAGAGACGCAGAGACAGAGACACAGAGACCGTGACACAGGGATAGAGAAACAGAGACATTGACACAGACACAGAGACAGAGACACAGGGACAGAGACACAGAGACGGAGACACAGGGGCAGAGACACAGAGAAAGGGAAACAGAGACAGAGACAGAGAAATAGAGACAGAGATACAAGGACAGAGACACAGAGACAGAGACACAGAGGCAGAGACACATGGACCGATTCACAGACACAGAGACACGGAGTGATACACACGGAGACAGAGCAACAGAGACAGAGGCACAGAGACAGAGACACAGAGACAGGGACACACACACAGAGACAGAGACAGAGACACAGAGACAGAGACGCAGAGACGGAGACACAGGGACAGAGACGCAGAGACACAGAGAAAGAGACACAGAGATAGAGGCACAGAGACAGAGAGACAGAGACAGAGACACAGAGACAGAGACACATACACAGAGACAGAGACGCAGAGACGGAGACACAGCGACAGAGACACAGAGACAGAGACACAGAGAGGGAGACAGAGGCACAGAGACAGAGACACCGAGAGAGTGACACAGAGACAGAGACCCAGAGACAGAGACACAGAGACAGAGACATAGAGACAGAGACACAGAGACAGAGACACAGAGACAGAGACACAGAGACAGAGACACAGAGACAGAGACACAGAGACAGAGGCACCGAGACAGAGACACCGAGACAGAGGCACAGAGACAGAGACACAGAGACAGAGACACAGAGACAGAGACACAGAGACAGAGACACAGAGACAGAGACACAGAGACAGAGACACAGAGACAGAGACACAGAGACAGAGACACAGGGCCAGAGACACAGAGACAGAAACACAGAGACAGATACACAGAGAGAGAGAAACAGAGACAGATAGAGAGACAGAGTCACAGAGGCAGATACACAGAAACAGAGACACAGAGACAGAGACACAGAGACAGAGACACAGAGACAGGGACACAGAGACGGAGACACATTGAGTGAGACACAGAGAAAGAGAAACAGAGACAGAGACAGAGACATAGAGACAGATACACAGAGACGGAGACACAGAGAGAGGGAGACAGATACACAGAGACGGAGACACAGGGACAGAGACACAGAGACAGGGACACAGAGACCGAGTCCCAGGGACAGAGACACAGAGATAGAGACACAGTGACAGAGACACAGAGATCGTGACACAGGGATAGAGAAGCAGAGACATAGAGACAGAGACAGAGACACAGTGATACAGAGACAGAGTCAGAGGGACAGAGATACAGAGACGGAGACACAGGGCCAGAGACACAGGGACAGAAACACAGAGACAGATACACAGAGAGAGAGAAACAGAGACAGATAGAGAGACAGAGTCACAGAGACAGATACACAGAAACAGAGACACAGAGACAGAGACAGAGGGACAGGGACGCAGAGAGAGAGACTCAGAGACAGAGACACAGAGACAGAGACAGAGACAGAGACAGAGACAGAGACAGAGACAGAGACAGAGACAGAGACAGAGACAGAGACAGAGACAGAGACACCGAGACAGAGACACGGAGACAGAGACACGGACACAGAGACACAGAGACAGATACACAGAGACAGAGACACAGAGACAGAGACACAGACGCGGAGACTCTGGGACAGAGATACAGAGACAGAGATTCAGAGGCAGAGACCCGGAGACAGAGACACAGAGACCGAGACACAGAGACGGAGGCAAAGAGACCGTGACACCGGGAGAGAGACACAGAGACAGAGGCGCAGAGACGGAGACACAGAGACAGAGACACAGAGACAGAGATACAGACACAGAGACACAGAGACACAGAGACAGAGACACAGAGACGGAGACACAGACACAGAGAAAGAGACGCAGAGCCGGAGACACAGAGACAGAGACACAGAGGCAGAGACACAGAGACAGAGACACAGAGACAGAGACACAGAGACAGAGACACAGAGACAGAGACACAGAGACAGAGACACAGAGACAGGGACACAGAGACAGAGACACAGAGAAAGAGAAACAGAGACATATAGAGAGACAGAGTCACAGAGACAGATACACAGAAACAGAGACACAGAGATAGAGACACAGAGACAGAGATTCAGAGGCAGAGACACACAGACAGAGACACAGAGGCCGAGACTCAGAGACGGTAACACAGGGACCGTGACACAGGGAGGGAGACACACAGGCAGATACACAGAGACAGAGACTCAGAGACAGAGACAGAGGCACAGAGACGGAGACGCAGAGGCGGAGACACAGCGACAGAGACACAGAGACAGAGACACAGAGACCGAGACAGAGGCACAGAGACGGAGACTCGGAGACAGAGATACAGAGGAGGGGACACAGGGACAGAGACACCGAGACAGAGACACAGAGACAGAGACACAGAGACGAGATTCAGAGACAGTGACACAGAGACAGAGACACAGAGACAGAGAGACGGAGACACAGACACAGAGAAAGAGACGCAGAGACGGAGACACAGAGACCGAGACACAGAGACCGTGACACAGGGAGAGAGACACAGAGACAGAGACACAGAGACAGAGACAGAGACAGAGACACAGAGACAGATACACAGAGACAGAGACAGAGACACAGACGCGGAGACTCTGGGACAGAGACACTGAGACAGAGAATCAGAGACATAGACACAGAGACAGAGACACAGAGACAGAGACACAGAGACGCAGAGACAGGGACACAGAGGCAGAGACACAGAGACAGAGACAGAGACGCAGAGACGGGGACACAGGCACAGAGACACAGAGACAGGGACACAGAGACAGAGACTCAGAGACAGAGACAGAGACAGAGGCACAGAGACGGAGACAGAGGAACAGAGGCGCAGAGACAGGGACATAGCGACAGAGACTCAGAGACCGAGACACAGAGAAAGAGAAACAGAGACAGAGACAGAGACACAGAGACAGAGACACAGAGGCAGAGACACACAGACAGAGACACAGAGACCGAGTCACAGAGACGGAGACACAGAGACAGAGACACAGAGACAGAGACACAGAGACATGGACACAGAGACAGAGACACAGAGACAGAGACACAGAGACAGAGACACAGGGACAGAGACACAGAGACAGGGACACAGAGACAGAGAGACGGAGACACAGACACAGAGAAAGGGACGCAGAGACGGAGACACAGAGACCGAGACACAGAGACCGTGACACAGGGAGGGAGACACAGAGACAGAGACACAGAGACGAGATTCAGAGACAGTGACACAGAGACAGAGTCAGAGAGACAGAGATACAGAGACGGAGACACAATGCCAGAGACACAGAGACAGAAACAGAGAGACAGATTCACAGAGACAGAGACACAGAGACAGAGACATAATGACAGAAACACAGAGACGGAGACACAGGGACAGGGACACAGTGACAGAGACACAGAGAAAGGGAAACAGAGACAGAGACAGAGACAGAGACACAGAGACAGATACACAGAGACAGAGACAGAGACACAGACGCGGAGACTCTGGGACAGAGACGCAGAGACAGAGACACAGAGTCAAAGACACAGAGACAGAGAGACGGAGACACAGACACAGAGAAAGAGACGCAGAGACAGAGACACAGAGACGCAGAGACAGGGACACAGAGGCAGAGACACAGAGACAGAGACAGAGACGCAGAGACGGGGACACAGGCACAGAGACACAGAGACAGGGACACAGAGACAGAGACTCAGAGACAGAGACAGAGACAGAGGCACAGAGACGGAGACAGAGGGACAGAGGCGCAGAGACAGGGACATAGCGACAGAGACTCAGAGACCGAGACACAGAGACAGAGACACAGAGACATAGACACAGAGACAGAGACACAGAGACAGAGACCCAGAGACAGAGACATAGAGACCGACACAGAGACAGGGACACAGAGACAGAGACGCAGAGACAGAGACGCAGAGATAGAGACGCAGAGACAGAGACCCAGAGACAGAGACACATTGAGTGAGACACAGAGACGGAGACACAGGGACAGGGACACAGAGACAGAGACACAGAGAAAGAGAAACAGAGACAGAGACAGAGACCCAGAGGCAGAGACACACAGACAGAGACACAGAGACCGAGTCACAGAGACGGAGACACAGAGACAGAGACACAGAGACAGAGACGCAGAGACAGAGACACAGAGACAGAGACACAGAGACAGAGACACAGAGACAGAGACACAGAGACATGGACACAGAGACAGAGACACAGAGAAAGAGACAAAGAGACAGGGACACAGAGACACAGAGACAGAGTCAGAGCGACAGAGATACAGAGACGGAGGCACAGGGCCAGAGACACAGAGACAGAAACACAGAGACAGATTCACAGAGACAGAGACATAATGACAGAAACACAGAGACAGTGTCACAGAGACAGAGACACAGAGACAGAGACACAGAGACAGATACACAGAGACAGAGACACAGAGACAGAGACACAGAGACAGAGACACAGAAACAGAGACACAGAAACAGAGATACAGAGACAGAGACACAGAGACAGAGACACAGAGACAGAGACACAGAGACAGAGTAACAGAGACAGATACACAGAAACAGAGACACAGAGACAGAGACAGACGTACAGGGACACAGAGATCGAGAATCAGAGACAGCGACACAGAGACAGAGACAGAGACAGAGACAGAGACAGAGACACAGAGACAGAGACACAGAGACAGAGACACCAAGACAGAGACACGGAGACAGAGACACAGAGACAGAGACGCAGAGACGGAGACACAGCGACAGAGACACAGAGACAGAGACACAGAGAGGGAGACAGAGGCACAGAGACAGAGACACCGAGAGAGTGACACAGAGACAGAGACCCAGAGACAGAGACACAGAGACAGAAACACAGAGACCGAGACCCAGGGACAGAGACACAGAGACAGAGACACAGAGAAAGGGAAACTGAGACAGAGACAGAGACATAGAGACAGAGACAGAGAGACAGAGACACAGAGACAGAGACACAGAGACAGAGACACAGAGACAGAGACACCGAGACAGAGGCACCGAGACAGAGACACCGAGACAGAGGCACAGAGACAGAGACACAGAGACAGAGACACAGAGACAGAGACACAGAGACAGAGACACAGAGACAGAGACACAGAGACAGAGACACAGAGACAGAGACACAGAGACAGAGACACAGGGCCAGAGACACAGAGACAGAAACACAGAGACAGATACACAGAGAGAGAGAAACAGAGACAGATAGAGAGACAGAGTCACAGAGGCAGATATACAGAAACAGAGACACAGAGACAGAGACACAGAGACAGAGACACAGAGACAGGGACACAGAGACGGAGACACATTGTGTGAGACACAGAGAAAGAGAAACAGAGACAGAGACAGAGACATAGAGACAGATACACAGAGACGGAGACACAGAGAGAGGGAGACAGATACACAGAGACGGAGACACAGGGACAGAGACACAGAGACAGGGACACAGAGACCGAGTCCCAGGGACAGAGACACAGAGATAGAGACACAGTGACAGACACACAGAGATCGTGACACAGGGATAGAGAAGCAGAGACATAGAGACAGAGACAGAGACAGAGACAGAGACAGAGACACAGTGATACAGAGACAGAGTCAGAGGGACAGAGATACAGAGACGGAGACACAGGGCCAGAGACACAGAGACAGAAACACAGAGACAGATACACAGAGAGAGAGAAACAGAGACAGATAGAGAGACAGAGTCACAGAGACAGATACACAGAAACAGAGACACAGAGACAGAGACAGAGGGACAGGGACATAGAGAGAGAGACTCAGAGACAGAGACACAGAGACAGAGACAGAGACAGAGACAGAGACAGAGACAGAGACAGAGACAGAGACAGAGACAGAGACAGAGACAGAGACACCGAGACAGAGACACGGAGACAGAGACACGGACACAGAGACACAGAGACAGATACACAGAGACAGAGACACAGAGACAGAGACACAGACGCGGAGACTCTGGGACAGAGATACAGAGTCAGAGATTCAGAGGCAGAGACCCGGAGACAGAGACACAGAGACCGAGACACAGAGACGGAGGCAAAGAGACCGTGACACCGGGAGAGAGACACAGAGACAGAGGCGCAGAGACGGAGACACAGAGACAGAGACACAGAGACAGAGATACAGACACAGAGACACAGAGACACAGAGACAGAGACACAGAGACGGAGACACAGACACAGAGAAAGAGACGCAGAGCCGGAGACACAGAGACAGAGACACAGAGGCAGAGACACAGAGACAGAGACACAGAGACAGAGACACAGAGACAGAGACACAGAGACAGAGACACAGAGACAGAGACACAGAGACAGGGACACAGAGACAGAGACACAGAGAAAGAGAAACAGAGACAGAGACAGAGACACAGAGACGCAGAGACAGAAACACAGAGACCGTGACACAGGGAGAGAGAAACAGAGACATATACACAGAGACAGAGACAGAGACAGAGACAGAGACACAGAGACAGAGACACAGAGACAGAGACACAGAGACAGAGACACAGACACAGAGACACAGAGACAGGGACACAGAGACAGAGACACAGAGACAGCGACATAGAGACAGTGACACCGAGACGGAGACACAGAGCCAGAGACACAGAGACAGAGACACAGAGACAGAGACACTGAGACAGAGTAACAGAGACAGATACACAGAAACAGATACACAGAAACAGAGACACAGAGACAGAGACAGAGGTACAGGGACACAGAGAGTGAGACTCAGAGACAGAGACACAGAGACAGAGACAGAGACAGAGACACAGAGACAGATACACAGAGACAGAGACACAGAGACAGAGACACCAAGACAGAGACACGGAGACAGCGACACGGAGACAGAGACACAGAGACAGATACACAGAGACAGAGACACAGAGACAGAGACGAAGTGAGAGAGACAGAGACACAGAGACAGAGACACAGAGACAGAGACACAGAGACAGAGACACAGAGACAGAGACACAGAGACAGAGACACAGAGACAGAGACACAGAGACAGAGACACAGAGACAGAGACACAGAGACAGAGACACAGAGACAGGGACACAGAGACAGAGACACAGAGACAGCGACATAGAGACAGTGACACCGAGACGGAGACACAGAGACAGAGACACAGAGACAGAGACACAGAGACAGAGACACATAGACAGGGACACAGAGACAGAGACACAGAGAAAGAGAAACAGAGACAGAGACAAAGACACAGAGACGCAGAGACAGAAACACAGAGACCGTGACACAGGGAGAGAGAAACAGAGACATATACACAGAGACAGAGACAGAGACAGAGACAGAGACAGAGACACAGAGACAGAGACACAGAGACAGAGACACAGAGACAGAGACACAGACACAGAGACACAGAGACAGGGACACAGAGACAGAGACACAGAGACAGCGACATAGAGACAGTGACACCGAGACGGAGACACAGAGCCAGAGACACAGAGACAGAGACACAGAGACAGAGACACCGAGACAGAGGCACCGAGACAGAGACACCGAGACAGAGGCACAGAGACAGAGACACAGAGACAGAGACACAGAGACAGAGACACAGAGACAGAGACACAGAGACAGAGACACAGAGACAGAGACACAGAGACAGAGACACAGGGCCAGAGACACAGAGACAGAAACACAGAGACAGATACACAGAGAGAGAGAAACAGAGACAGATAGAGAGACAGAGTCACAGAGGCAGATACACAGAAACAGAGACACAGAGACAGAGACACAGAGACAGAGACACAGAGACAGGGACACAGAGACGGAGACACATTGAGTGAGACACAGAGAAAGAGAAACAGAGACAGAGACAGAGATATAGAGACAGATACACAGAGACGGAGACACAGAGAGAGGGAGACAGATACACAGAGACGGAGACACAGGGACAGAGACACAGAGACAGGGACACAGAGACCGAGTCCCAGGGACAGAGACACAGAGATAGAGACACAGTGACAGAGACACAGAGATCGTGACACAGGGATAGAGAAGCAGAGACATAGAGACAGAGACAGAGACAGAGACAGAGACAGAGACACAGTGATACAGAGACAGAGTCAGAGGGACAGAGATACAGAGACGGAGACACAGGGCCAGAGACACAGAGACAGAAACACAGAGACAGATACACAGAGAGAGAGAAACAGAGACAGATAGAGAGACAGAGTCACAGAGACAGATACACAGAAACAGAGACACAGAGACAGAGACAGAGGGACAGGGACATAGAGAGAGAGACCCAGAGACAGAGATACAGAGACAGAGACAGAGACAGAGACAGAGACAGAGACAGAGACAGAGACAGAGACAGAGACACCGAGACAGAGACACGGAGACAGAGACACGGACACAGAGACACAGAGACAGATACACAGAGACAGAGACACAGAGACAGAGACACAGACGCGGAGACTCTGGGACAGAGATACAGAGACAGAGATTCAGAGGCAGAGACCCGGAGACAGAGACACAGAGACCGAGACACAGAGACGGAGGCAAAGAGACCGTGACACCGGGAGAGACACACAGAGACAGAGGCGCAGAGACGGAGACACAGAGACAGAGACACAGAGACAGAGATACAGACACAGAGACACAGAGACACAGAGACAGAGACACAGAGACGGAGACACAGACACAGAGAAAGAGACGCAGAGCCGGAGACACAGAGACAGAGACACAGAGGCAGAGACACAGAGACAGAGACACAGAGACAGAGACAGAGACACAGAGACAGAGACACAGAGACAGAGACACAGAGACAGAGACACAGAGACAGGGACACAGAGACAGAGACACAGAGAAAGAGAAACAGAGACAGAGACAGAGACACAGAGACGCAGAGACAGAAACACAGAGACCGTGACACAGGGAGAGAGAAACAGAGACATATACACAGAGACAGAGACAGAGACAGAGACAGAGACACAGAGACAGAGACACAGAGACAGAGACACAGAGACAGAGACACAGACACAGAGACACAGAGACAGGGACACAGAGACAGAGACACAGAGACAGCGACATAGAGACAGTGACACCGAGACGGAGACACAGAGCCAGAGACACAGAGACAGAGACACAGAGACAGAGACACTGAGACAGAGTAACAGAGACAGATACACAGAAACAGATACACAGAAACAGAGACACAGAGACAGAGACAGAGGTACAGGGACACAGAGAGTGAGACTCAGAGACAGAGACACAGAGACAGAGACAGAGACAGAGACACAGGGACAGATACACAGAGACAGAGACACAGAGACAGAGACAACAAGACAGAGACACGGAGACAGCGACACGGAGACAGAGACACAGAGACAGATACACAGAGACAGAGACACAGAGACAGAGGCGAAGTGAGAGAGACAGAGACACAGAGACAGAGACACAGAGACAGAGACACAGAGACAGAGACACAGAGACAGAGACACAGAGACAGAGACACAGAGACAGAGACACAGAGACAGAGACACAGAGACAGAGACACAGAGACAGAGACACAGAGACAGAGACACAGGGCCAGAGACACAGAGACAGAAACACAGAGACAGATACACAGAGAGAGAGAAACAGAGACAGATAGAGAGACAGAGTCACAGAGGCAGATACACAGAAACAGAGACACAGAGACAGAGACACAGAGACAGAGACACAGAGACAGGGACACAGAGACGGAGACACATTGTGTGAGACACAGAGAAAGAGAAACAGAGACAGAGACAGAGACATAGAGACAGATACACAGAGACGGAGACACAGAGAGAGGGAGACAGATACACAGAGACGGAGACACAGGGACAGAGACACAGAGACAGGGACACAGAGACCGAGTCCCAGGGACAGAGACACAGAGATAGAGACACAGTGACAGAGACACAGAGATCGTGACACAGGGATAGAGAAGCAGAGACATAGAGACAGAGACAGAGACAGAGACAGAGACAGAGACACAGTGATACAGAGACAGAGTCAGAGGGACAGAGATACAGAGACGGAGACACAGGGCCAGAGACACAGAGACAGAAACACAGAGACAGATACACAGAGAGAGAGAAACAGAGACAGATAGAGAGACAGAGTCACAGAGACAGATACACAGAAACAGAGACACAGAGACAGAGACAGAGGGACAGGGACATAGAGAGAGAGACTCAGAGACAGAGACACCGAGACAGAGACAGAGACAGAGACAGAGACAGAGACAGAGACAGAGACAGAGACACCGAGACAGAGACACGGAGACAGAGACACGGACACAGAGACACAGAGACAGATACACAGAGACAGAGACACAGAGACAGAGACACAGACGCGGAGACTCTGGGACAGAGATACAGAGTCAGAGATTCAGAGGCAGAGACCCGGAGACAGAGACACAGAGACCGAGACACAGAGACGGAGGCAAAGAGACCGTGACACCGGGAGAGAGACACAGAGACAGAGGCGCAGAGACGGAGACACAGAGACAGAGACACAGAGACAGAGATACAGACACAGAGACACAGAGACACAGAGACAGAGACACAGAGACGGAGACACAGACACAGAGAAAGAGACGCAGAGCCGGAGACACAGAGACAGAGACACAGAGGCAGAGACACAGAGACAGAGACACAGAGACAGAGACACAGAGACAGAGACACAGAGACAGAGACACAGAGACAGAGACACAGAGACAGGGACACAGAGACAGAGACACAGAGAAAGAGAAACAGAGACAGAGACAGAGACACAGAGACGCAGAGACAGAAACACAGAGACCGTGACACAGGGAGAGAGAAACAGAGACATATACACAGAGACAGAGACAGAGACAGAGACAGAGACACAGAGACAGAGACACAGAGACAGAGACACAGAGACAGAGACACAGACACAGAGACACAGAGACAGGGACACAGAGACAGAGACACAGAGACAGCGACATAGAGACAGTGACACCGAGACGGAGACACAGAGCCAGAGACACAGAGACAGAGACACAGAGACAGAGACACTGAGACAGAGTAACAGAGACAGATACACAGAAACAGATACACAGAAACAGAGACACAGAGACAGAGACAGAGGTACAGGGACACAGAGAGTGAGACTCAGAGACAGAGACACAGAGACAGAGACAGAGACAGAGACACAGAGACAGATACACAGAGACAGAGACACAGAGACAGAGACACCAAGACAGAGACACGGAGACAGCGACACGGAGACAGAGACACAGAGACAGATACACAGAGACAGAGACACAGAGACAGAGACGAAGTGAGAGAGACAGAGACACAGAGACAGAGACACAGAGACAGAGACACAGAGACAGAGACACAGAGACAGAGACACAGAGACAGAGACACAGAGACAGAGACACAGAGACAGAGACACAGAGACAGGGACACAGAGACAGAGACACAGAGACAGCGACATAGAGACAGTGACACCGAGACGGAGACACAGAGACAGAGACACAGAGACAGAGACACAGAGACAGAGACACATAGACAGGGACACAGAGACAGAGACACAGAGAAAGAGAAACAGAGACAGAGACAGAGACACAGAGACGCAGAGACAGAAACACAGAGACCGTGACACAGGGAGAGAGAAACAGAGACATATACACAGAGACAGAGACAGAGACAGAGACAGAGACACAGAGACAGAGACACAGAGACAGAGACACAGAGACAGAGACACAGACACAGAGACACAGAGACAGGGACACAGAGACAGAGACACAGAGACAGCGACATAGAGACAGTGACACCGAGACGGAGACACAGAGCCAGAGACACAGAGACAGAGACACAGAGACAGAGACACCGAGACAGAGGCACCGAGACAGAGACACCGAGACAGAGGCACAGAGACAGAGACACAGAGACAGAGACACAGAGACAGAGACACAGAGACAGAGACACAGAGACAGAGACACAGAGACAGAGACACAGAGACAGAGACACAGGGCCAGAGACACAGAGACAGAAACACAGAGACAGATACACAGAGAGAGAGAAACAGAGACAGATAGAGAGACAGAGTCACAGAGGCAGATACACAGAAACAGCGACACAGAGACAGAGACACAGAGACAGAGACACAGAGACAGGGACACAGAGACGGAGACACATTGAGTGAGACACAGAGAAAGAGAAACAGAGACAGAGACAGAGACATAGAGACAGATACACAGAGACGGAGACACAGAGAGAGGGAGACAGATACACAGAGACGGAGACACAGGGACAGAGACACAGAGACAGGGACACAGAGACCGAGTCCCAGGGACAGAGACACAGAGATAGAGACACAGTGACAGAGACACAGAGATCGTGACACAGGGATAGAGAAGCAGAGACATAGAGACAGAGACAGAGACAGAGACAGAGACAGAGACACAGTGATACAGAGACAGAGTCAGAGGGACAGAGATACAGAGACGGAGACACAGGGCCAGAGACACAGAGACAGAAACACAGAGACAGATACACAGAGAGAGAGAAACAGAGACAGATAGAGAGACAGAGTCACAGAGACAGATACACAGAAACAGAGACACAGAGACAGAGACAGAGGGACAGGGACATAGAGAGAGAGACCCAGAGACAGAGACACAGAGACAGAGACAGAGACAGAGACAGAGACAGAGACAGAGACAGAGACAGAGACACCGAGACAGAGACACGGAGACAGAGACACGGACACAGAGACACAGAGACAGATACACAGAGACAGAGACACAGAGACAGAGACACAGACGCGGAGACACAGAGACAGGGACACAGAGACAGAGACACAGAGACAGCGACATAGAGACAGTGACACCGAGACGGAGACACAGAGCCAGAGACACAGAGACAGAGACACAGAGACAGAGACACTGAGACAGAGACACAGAGACAGAGACACAGAGACAGAGACAGAGACACAGAGACAGAGACACAGAGACAGAGACACAGAGACAGAGACACAGAGACAGGGACACAGAGACAGAGACACAGAGAAAGAGAAACAGAGACAGAGACAGAGACACAGAGACGCAGAGACAGAAACACAGAGACCGTGACACAGGGAGAGAGAAACAGAGACATATACACAGAGACAGAGACAGAGACAGAGACAGAGACACAGAGACAGAGACACAGAGACAGAGACACAGAGACAGAGACACAGACACAGAAACACAGAGACAGGGACACAGAGACAGAGACACAGAGACAGCGACATAGAGACAGTGACACCGAGACGGAGACACAGAGCCAGAGACACAGAGACAGAGACACAGAGACAGAGACACTGAGACAGAGTAACAGAGACAGATACACAGAAACAGATACACAGAAACAGAGACACAGAGACAGAGACAGAGGTACAGGGACACAGAGAGTGAGACTCAGAGACAGAGACACAGAGACAGAGACAGAGACAGAGACACAGAGACAGATACACAGAGACAGATACACAGAGACAGAGACACAGAGACAGAGACACCAAGACAGAGACACGGAGACAGCGACACGGAGACAGAGACACAGAGACAGATACACAGAGACAGAGACACAGAGACAGAGACGAAGTGAGAGAGACAGAGACACAGAGACAGAGACACAGAGACAGAGACACAGAGACAGAGACACAGAGACAGAGACACAGAGACAGAGACACAGAGACAGAGACACAGAGACAGAGACACAGAGACAGAGACACAGAGACAGGGACACAGAGACAGAGACACAGAGACAGCGACATAGAGACAGTGACACCGAGACGGAGACACAGAGACAGAGACACAGAGACAGAGACACAGAGACAGAGACACATAGACAGGGACACAGAGACAGAGACACAGAGAAAGAGAAACAGAGACAGAGACAGAGACACAGAGACGCAGAGACAGAAACACAGAGACCGTGACACAGGGAGAGAGAAACAGAGACATATACACAGAGACAGAGACAGAGACAGAGACAGAGACACAGAGACAGAGACACAGAGACAGAGACACAGAGACAGAGACACAGACACAGAGACACAGAGACAGGGACACAGAGACAGAGACACAGAGACAGCGACATAGAGACAGTGACACCGAGACGGAGACACAGAGCCAGAGACACAGAGACAGAGACACAGAGACAGAGACACTGAGACAGAGTAACAGAGACAGATACACAGAAACAGATACACAGAAACAGAGACACAGAGACAGAGACAGAGGTACAGGGACACAGAGAGTGAGACTCAGAGACAGAGACACAGAGACAGAGACAGAGACAGAGACACAGAGACAGATACACAGAGACAGATACACAGAGACAGAGACACAGAGACAGAGACACCAAGACAGAGACACGGAGACAGCGACACGGAGACAGAGACACAGAGACAGATACACAGAGACAGAGACACAGAGACAGAGACGAAGTGAGAGAGACAGAGACACAGAGACAGAGACACAGAGACAGAGACACAGAGACAGGGACACAGAGACAGAGACACAGAGAAAGAGAAACAGAGACAGAGACAGAGACACAGAGACGCAGAGACAGAAACACAGAGACCGTGACACAGGGAGAGAGAAACAGAGACATATACACAGAGACAGAGACAGAGACAGAGACAGAGACACAGAGACAGAGACACAGAGACAGAGACACAGAGACAGAGACACAGACACAGAGACACAGAGACAGGGACACAGAGACAGAGACACAGAGACAGCGACATAGAGACAGTGACACCGAGACGGAGACACAGAGCCAGAGACACAGAGACAGAGACACAGAGACAGAGACACTGAGACAGAGTAACAGAGACAGATACACAGAAACAGATACACAGAAACAGAGACACAGAGACAGAGACAGAGGTACAGGGACACAGAAAGTGAGACTCAGAGACAGAGACACAGAGACAGAGACAGAGACAGAGACACAGAGACAGATACACAGAGACAGAGACACAGAGACAGAGACACCAAGACAGAGACACGGAGACAGCGACACGGAGACAGAGACACAGAGACAGATACACAGAGACAGAGACACAGAGACAGAGACGAAGTGAGAGAGACAGAGACACAGAGACAGAGACACAGAGACAGAGACACAGAGACAGAGACACAGAGACAGAGACACAGAGACAGAGACACAGAGACAGAGACACAGAGACAGGGACACAGAGACAGAGACACAGAGACAGCGACATAGAGACAGTGACACCGAGACGGAGACACAGAGACAGAGACACAGAGACAGAGACACAGAGACAGAGACACATAGACAGAGACACAGAGACAGAGACACAGAGCCAGAGACACAGAGACCGTGACACAGGGATAGAGAAACAGAGACATAGACACAGAGACAGAGACAGAGACAGAGGCAGAGGCAGAGACACAGAGACAGAGACACAGAGACAGAGACACAGAGACAGATATTCAGACACAGTGACACAGAGACAGAGTCAGAGGGACAGGGATACAGAGACGGAGACACAGGGCCAGAGACACAGAGACAGAAACACAGAGACAGATTCACAGAGACAGAGACGCAGAGATAGAGACATAGGGACGGAGACAGGGACACGGTGACACAGACACAGAGACAGAGACACACAGACAGTGACACAGAGACGGAGACACAGGGACAGAGACACCGAGCCAGAGACACAAAGACAGAGACACAGAGAAAGAGAAACAGAGACATATAGAGAGACAGAGTCACAGAGACAGATACACAGAAACAGAGACACAGAGATAGAGACACAGAGACAGAGATTCAGAGGCAGAGACACACAGACAGAGACACAGAGGCCGAGACTCAGAGACGGTAACACAGGGACTGTGACACAGGGAGGGAGACACAGAGGCAGATACACAGAGACAGAGACTCAGAGACAGAGACAGAGGCACAGAGACGGAGACACAGAGGCGGAGACACAGCGACAGAGACACAGAGACAGAGACACAGAGACCGAGACAGAGGCACAGACGCGGAGACTCTGGGACAGAGACACTGAGACAGAGAATCAGAGACATAGACACAGAGACAGAGACACAGAGACAGAGACACAGAGACGCAGAGACAGGGACACAGAGGCAGAGACACAGAGACAGAGACAGAGACGCAGAGACGGGGACACAGGCACAGAGACACAGAGACAGGGACACAGAGACAGAGACTCAGAGACAGAGACAGAGACAGAGGCACAGAGACGGAGACAGAGGGACAGAGGCGCAGAGACAGGGACATAGCGACAGAGACTCAGAGACCGAGACACAGAGACAGAGACACAGAGACATAGACACAGAGACAGAGACACAGAGACAGAGACCCAGAGACAGAGACATAGAGACCGACACAGAGACAGGGACACAGAGACAGAGACGCAGAGACAGAGACGCAGAGATAGAGACGCAGAGACAGAGACCCAGAGACAGAGACACATTGAGTGAGACACAGAGACGGAGACACAGGGACAGGGACACAGAGACAGAGACACAGAGAAAGAGAAACAGAGACAGAGACAGAGACACAGAGACAGAGACACAGAGGCAGAGACACACAGACAGAGACACAGAGACCGAGTCACAGAGACGGAGACACAGAGACAGAGACACAGAGACAGAGACACAGAGACAGAGACACAGAGACAGAGACACAGAGACAGAGACACAGAGACAGAGACACAGAGACAGAGACACAGAGACAGAGACACAGAGACATGGACACAGAGACAGAGACACAGAGAAAGAGACAAAGAGACAGGGACACAGTGACACAGAGACAGAGTCAGAGCGACGGAGATACAGAGACGGAGGCACAGGGCCAGAGACACAGAGACAGAAACACAGAGACAGATTCACAGAGACAGAGACATAATGACAGAAACACAGAGACAGAGTCACAGAGACAGAGACACAGAGATAGAGACACAGAGACAGAGACACAGAGACAGAGACACAGAAACAGAGACACAGAAACAGAGACACAGAGACAGAGACACAGAGACAGAGACACAGAGACAGAGACACAGACACAGAGTAACAGAGACAGATACACAGAAACAGAGACACAGAGACAGAGACAGAGGTACAGGGACACACAGATCGAGAATCAGAGACAGAGACACAGAGACAGAGACAGAGACAGAGACAGAGACACAGAGACAGAGACACAGAGACAGAGACACCAAGACAGAGACACGGAGACAGAGACACAGAGACAGAGACACAGAGACAGAGACACAGAGGCAGAGACACAGAGACAGAGACACAGAGACAGAGACACAGAGACAGAGACACAGGGACAGAGACACAGAGACAGGGACACAGAGACAGAGAGACGGAGACACAGACACAGAGAAAGGGACGCAGAGACGGAGACACAGAGACCGAGACACAGAGACCGTGACACAGGGAGGGAGACACAGAGACAGAGACACAGAGACGAGATTCAGAGACAGTGACACAGAGACAGAGTCAGAGAGACAGAGATACAGAGACGGAGACACAATGCCAGAGACACAGAGACAGAAACAGAGAGACAGATTCACAGAGACAGAGACACAGAGACAGAGACATAATGACAGAAACACAGAGACGGAGACACAGGGACAGGGACACAGTGACAGAGACACAGAGAAAGGGAAACAGAGACAGAGACAGAGACAGAGACACAGAGACAGATACACAGAGACAGAGACAGAGACACAGACGCGGAGACTCTGGGACAGAGACGCAGAGACAGAGACACAGAGTCAAAGACACAGAGACAGAGAGACGGAGACACAGACACAGAGAAAGAGACGCAGAGACAGAGACACAAAGACGCAGAGACAGGGACACAGAGGCAGAGACACAGAGACAGAGACAGAGACGCAGAGACGGGGACACAGGCACAGAGACACAGAGACAGGGACACAGAGACAGAGACTCAGAGACAGAGACAGAGACAGAGGCACAGAGACGGAGACAGAGGGACAGAGGCGCAGAGACAGGGACATAGCGACAGAGACTCAGAGACCGAGACACAGAGACAGAGACACAGAGACATAGACACAGAGACAGAGACACAGAGACAGAGACCCAGAGACAGAGACATAGAGACCGACACAGAGACAGGGACACAGAGACAGAGACGCAGAGACAGAGACGCAGAGATAGAGACGCAGAGACAGAGACCCAGAGACAGAGACACATTGAGTGAGACACAGAGACGGAGACACAGGGACAGGGACACAGAGACAGAGACACAGAGAAAGAGAAACAGAGACAGAGACAGAGACCCAGAGGCAGAGACACACAGACAGAGACACAGAGACCGAGTCACAGAGACGGAGACACAGAGACAGAGACACAGAGACAGAGACGCAGAGACAGAGACACAGAGACAGAGACACAGAGACAGAGACACAGAGACAGAGACACAGAGACAGAGACACAGAGACAGAGACACAGAGACATGGACACAGAGACAGAGACACAGAGAAAGAGACAAAGAGACAGGGACACAGAGACACAGAGACAGAGTCAGAGCGACAGAGATACAGAGACGGAGGCACAGGGCCAGAGACACAGAGACAGAAACACAGAGACAGATTCACAGAGACAGAGACATAATGACAGAAACACAGAGACAGTGTCACAGAGACAGAGACACAGAGACAGAGACACAGAGACAGAGACACAGAGACAGAGACACAGAGACAGAGACACAGAAACAGAGACACAGAAACAGAGATACAGAGACAGAGACACAGAGACAGAGACACAGAAACAGAGACACAGAGACAGAGTAACAGAGACAGATACACAGAAACAGAGACACAGAGACAGAGACAGACGTACAGGGACACAGAGATCGAGAATCAGAGACAGAGACACAGAGACAGAGACAGAGACAGAGACAGAGACACAGAGACAGAGACACAGAGACAGAGACACCAAGACAGAGACACGGAGACAGAGACACGGAGACAGAGACACAGAGACAAATACACAGAGACAGAGACACAGAGACAGAGACGAAGTGATAGAGACAAAGACACAGCGACGGAGACATAGGGACAGAGACACAGAGACAGAAACACATAGACAGATTCTCAGAGACAGAGACACAGAGACGGAGGCACAGAGACAGAGACACAGAGATAGAGACACAGAGTCATGGACATAGAGACAGAGACACAGAGACAGAGACACAGAGACAGAGATACAGAGACAGAGATACAGAGACAGAGACACAGAGACGCAGAGACAGAGACACTGAGACCGTGACACAGGGAGACAGAAACAGAGACATAGACACAGAGACAGAGACAGAGACAGAGACACAGAGACAGAGACACAGAGACAGATATTCAGACACAGTGACACAGAGAGGGAGAGACAGATACACAGAGACGGAGACACAGAGAGAGGGAGACAGATACACAGAGACGGAGACACAGGGACAGAGACACAGAGACAGGGACACAGAGACCGAGACCCAGGGACAGAGACACAGAGATAGAGACACAGTGACAGAGACACAGAGACCGAGATACAGAGACAGAGACACAGAGACGCAGAGGCAGAGACACAGAGACCGTGACACAGGGATAGAGAAACAGAGACATAGACACAGAGACAGAGACAGAGACAGAGACAGAGACAGAGACAGAGACACAGAGACAGAGACACAGAGACAGAGAAACAGAGACAGTGACACAGAGACGGAGACACAGGGACAGAGACACCGAGCGAGAGACACAAAGACAGAGACACAGAGAAAGAGAAACAGAGACAGATAGAGGGACAGAGTCACAGAGACAGATACGCAGAAACAGAGACACAGAGACAGAGACAGAGGGACAGGGACGCAGAGAGAGAGACTCAGAGACAGAGACACAGAGACAGAGACAGAGAAAGAGACAGAGACACAGAGACAGAGACACCGAGACGGAGACACGGAGACAGAGACATGGAAACAGAGGCACAGAGGCAGAAACACAGAGAAGGAGACACAGGTATAGAGACACAGAGACAGCGGCACAGAGAAAGAGAAACAGAGACAGAGACAGAGACAGATACACAGAGACAGAGACACAGAGACAGAAACACAAAGACGGAGACACAGGGAGAGAGACACAGAGACAGATACACAGAGACAGAGACACAGAGACAGAGACACAGACGCGGAGACTCTGGGACAGAGATACAGAGACAGAGATTCAGAGGCAGAGACCCGGAGACAGAGACACAGAGACCGAGACACAGAGACGGAGGCAAAGAGACCGTGACACCGGGAGAGAGACACAGAGACAGAGGCGCAGAGACGGAGACACAGAGACAGAGACAGAGACAGAGACACAGAGACAGATACACAGAGACAGAGACACAGAGACAGAGACACAGAGGCAGAGACACACAGACAGAGACACAGAGACCGAGTCACAGAGACGGAGACACAGAGACAGAGACACAGAGACAGAGACACAGAGACAGAGACACAGAGACAGAGACACAGAGACAGAGACACAGAGACAGAGACACAGAGACAGAGACACAGAGACAGAGACACAGAGACAGAGACACAGTGACAGAGACACAGAGACAGAGACACAGAGACAGAGTCATAGAGACAGAGACACAGAGACAGAGACACAGAGACAGAGACACAGAGACAGAGGCACGGAGACAGAGATACAGAGACTGAAACATAGAGACAGAGACACAGCGACAGAGACACAGAGATAGTGACACAGGGACCGATACACAGAGACAGATATCGTCGGCAGAGACACAGAGAGAGAGAGACACAGAGACGGAGACACAGGGACAGAGACACAGAGACAGAGACACAGAGACAGAGACACAGAGACAGAGATATAATGACAGAAACACAGAGACGGAGACACAGGGACAGGGACACAGTGACAGAGACACAGAGAAAGGGAAACAGAGACAGAGACAGAGACAGAGACACAGAGACAGATACACAGAGACAGAGACAGAGACACAGACGCGGAGACTCTGGGACAGAGACACAGAGACAGAGATTCAGAGGCAGGGACACAGCGACAGAGACACAGAGAGAGTGACACAGGGACCGACACACAGAGACAGATATCGTCGGCAGAGACACAGAGAGAGAGAGACACAGAGACGGAGACACAGGGACAGAGACACAGAGACAGCGACACAGATACAGAGATTCAGAGACAGTTTCACAGAGACAGAGACATAGAGACAGAGACACAGAGACAGAGACACAGAGACAGAGATTCAGAGACTGTGACACAGAGACAGAGTCACAGAGACAGAGATACAGAGACGGAGACACAATGCCAGAGACACAGAGACAGAAACAGAGAGACAGAGACACAGAGACAGAGACACAGAGACAGATACACAGAGACAGAGACAGAGACACAGACGCGGAGACTCTGGGACAGAGACACAGAGACAGAGATTCAGAGGCAGAGACACAGAGACCGAGACACAGAGACCGAGACACAGAGACAGAGACGGAGACATAGAAACAGAGGCGCAGAGACGGTGACAGAGACACAGAGACAGAGGTTCAGAGGCAGAGACACAGAGACCGAGACACAGAGACCGAGACACAGAGACAGGGACATAGAAAGAGTGGCGCAGAGACGGTGACAGTGACACAGACACAGAGACACAGAGACAGAGACACAGAGATAGAGACACAGAGACAGAGACACAGAGATAGAGACATAGGGACGGAGACAGGGACACGGTGACACAGACACAGAGACAGAGACACACAGACAGTGACACAGAGACGGAGACACAGGGACAGAGACACCGAGCCAGAGACACAAAGACAGAGAAACAGAGAAAGAGAAACAGAGACATATAGAGAGACAGAGTCACAGAGACAGATACACAGAAACAGAGACACAGAGATAGAGACACAGAGACAGAGATTCAGAGGCAGAGACACACAGACAGAGACACAGAGGCCGAGACTCAGAGACGGTAACACAGGGACCGTGACACAGGGAGGGAGACACAGAGGCAGATACACAGAGACAGAGACTCAGAGACAGAGACAGAGGCACAGAGACGGAGACGCAGAGGCGGAGACACAGCGACAGAGACACAGAGACAGAGACACAGAGACCGAGACAGAGGCACAGAGACGGAGACACGGAGACAGAGATACAGAGGAGGGGACACAGGGACAGAGACACCGAGACAGAGACACAGAGACAGAGACACAGAGACAGGGACACAGAGACAGAGACAAAGAGACAGAGACACAGAGACAGAAACACAGAGACAGAGACACAGAGACAGAGACACAGAGACAGAGACACAGAGACACGACACAGAGACAGAGACACAGAGACAGAGACACAGAGCCACAGGGACAGAGACACAGAGACAGAGACACAGAGACAGTTTCACAGAGACAGAGACACAGAGACAGAGACACAGAGACAGAGACACAGAGACAGAGACACAGAGACAGAGACACAGAGACACAGACACAGAGACAGAGACACAGAGACAGAGACACAGAGACAGAGACACAGAGGCAGAGACACAGAGACATAGACACAGAGACAGAGACACAGAGACAGAGACACAGAGACGCAGAGACAGGGACACAGAGGCAGAGACACAGAGACAGAGACAGAGACGCAGAGACGGGGACACAGGCACAGAGACACAGAGACAGGGACACAGAGACAGAGACTCAGAGACAGAGACAGAGACAGAGGCACAGAGACGGAGACAGAGGGACAGAGGCGCAGAGACAGGGACATAGCGACAGAGACTCAGAGACCGTGACACAGAGACAGAGACACAGAGACATAGACACAGAGACAGAGACACAGAGACAGAGCCCCAGAGACAGAGACATAGAGACCGACACAGAGACAGGGACACAGAGACAGAGACGCAGAGACAGAGACGCAGAGATAGAGACGCAGAGACAGAGACCCAGAGACAGAGACACATTGAGTGAGACACAGAGACGGAGACACAGGGACAGGGACACAGAGACAGAGACACAGAGAAAGAGAAACAGAGACAGAGACAGAGACACAGAGACAGAGACACAGAGGCAGAGACACACAGACAGAGACACAGAGACCGAGTCACAGAGACGGAGACACAGAGACAGAGACACAGAGACAGAGACACAGAGACAGAGACACAGAGACAGAGACACAGAGACAGAGACACAGAGACAGAGACACAGAGACAGAGACACAGAGACAGAGACACAGAGACAGAGACACAGTGACAGAGACACAGAGACAGAGACACAGAGACAGAGTCATAGAGACAGAGACACAGAGACAGAGACACAGAGACAGAGACACAGAGACAGAGGCACGGAGACAGAGATACAGAGACTGAAACATAGAGACAGAGACACAGCGACAGAGACACAGAGATAGTGACACAGGGACCGATACACAGAGACAGATATCGTCGGCAGAGACACAGAGAGAGAGAGACACAGAGACGGAGACACAGGGACAGAGACACAGAGACAGAGACACAGAGACAGAGACACAGAGACAGAGATATAATGACAGAAACACAGAGACGGAGACACAGGGACAGGGACACAGTGACAGAGACACAGAGAAAGGGAAACAGAGACAGAGACAGAGACAGAGACACAGAGACAGATACACAGAGACAGAGACAGAGACACAGACGCGGAGACTCTGGGACAGAGACACAGAGACAGAGATTCAGAGGCAGGGACACAGCGACAGAGACACAGAGAGAGTGACACAGGGACCGACACACAGAGACAGATATCGTCGGCAGAGACACAGAGAGAGAGAGACACAGAGACGGAGACACAGGGACAGAGACACAGAGACAGCGACACAGATACAGAGATTCAGAGACAGTTTCACAGAGACAGAGACATAGAGACAGAGACACAGAGACAGAGACACAGAGACAGAGATTCAGAGACTGTGACACAGAGACAGAGTCACAGAGACAGAGATACAGAGACGGAGACACAATGCCAGAGACACAGAGACAGAAACAGAGAGACAGAGACACAGAGACAGAGACACAGAGACAGATACACAGAGACAGAGACAGAGACACAGACGCGGAGACTCTGGGACAGAGACACAGAGACAGAGATTCAGAGGCAGAGACACAGAGACCGAGACACAGAGACCGAGACACAGAGACAGAGACAGAGACATAGAAACAGAGGCGCAGAGACGGTGACAGAGACACAGAGACAGAGGTTCAGAGGCAGAGACACAGAGACCGAGACACAGAGACCGAGACACAGAGACAGGGACATAGAAAGAGTGGCGCAGAGACGGTGACAGTGACACAGACACAGAGACACAGAGACAGAGACACAGAGATAGAGACACAGAGACAGAGACACAGAGATAGAGACATAGGGACGGAGACAGGGACACGGTGACACAGACACAGGGACAGAGACACACAGACAGTGACACAGAGACGGAGACACAGGGACAGAGACACCGAGCCAGAGACACAAAGACAGAGAAACAGAGAAAGAGAAACAGAGACATATAGAGAGACAGAGTCACAGAGACAGATACACAGAAACAGAGACACAGAGATAGAGACACAGAGACAGAGATTCAGAGGCAGAGACACACAGACAGAGACACAGAGGCCGAGACTCAGAGACGGTAACACAGGGACCGTGACACAGGGAGGGAGACACAGAGGCAGATACACAGAGACAGAGACTCAGAGACAGAGACAGAGGCACAGAGACGGAGACGCAGAGGCGGAGACACAGCGACAGAGACACAGAGACAGAGACACAGAGACCGAGACAGAGGCACAGAGACGGAGACACGGAGACAGAGATACAGAGGAGGGGACACAGGGACAGAGACACCGAGACAGAGACACAGAGACAGAGACACAGAGACAGAGACACAGAGACAGGGACACAGAGACAGAGACAAAGAGACAGAGACACAGAGACAGAAACACAGAGACAGAGACACAGAGACAGAGACACAGAGACAGAGACACAGAGACACGACACAGAGACAGAGACACAGAGACAGAGACACAGAGCCACAGGGACAGAGACACAGAGACAGAGACACAGAGACAGTTTCACAGAGACAGAGACACAGAGACAGAGACACAGAGACAGAGACACAGAGACAGAGACACAGAGACAGAGACACAGAGACAGAGACACAGAGACACAGACACAGAGACAGAGACACAGAGACAGAGACACAGAGACAGAGACACAGAGGCAGAGACACAGAGACATAGACACAGAGACAGAGACACAGAGACAGAGACACAGAGACGCAGAGACAGGGACACAGAGGCAGAGACACAGAGACAGAGACAGAGACGCCGAGGCGGGGACACAGGCACAGAGACACAGAGACAGGGACACAGAGACAGAGACTCAGAGACAGAGACAGAGACAGAGGCACAGAGACGGAGACAGAGGGACAGAGGCGCAGAGACAGGGACATAGCGACAGAGACTCAGAGACCGTGACACAGAGACAGAGACACAGAGACATAGACACAGAGACAGAGACACAGAGACAGAGCCCCAGAGACAGAGACATAGAGACCGACACAGAGACAGGGACACAGAGACAGAGACGCAGAGACAGAGACGCAGAGATAGAGACGCAGAGACAGAGACCCAGAGACAGAGACACATTGAGTGAGACACAGAGACGGAGACACAGGGACAGGGACACAGAGACAGAGACACAGAGAAAGAGAAACAGAGACAGAGACAGAGACACAGAGACAGAGACACAGAGGCAGAGACACACAGACAGAGACACAGAGACCGAGTCACAGAGACGGAGACACAGAGACAGAGACACAGAGACAGAGACACAGAGACAGAGACACAGAGACAGAGACACAGAGACAGAGACACAGAGACAGAGACACAGAGACAGAGACACAGTGACAGAGACACAGAGACAGAGACACAGAGACAGAGTCATAGAGACAGAGACACAGAGACAGAGACACAGAGACAGAGACACAGAGACAGAGGCACGGAGACAGAGATACAGAGACTGAAACATAGAGACAGAGACACAGCGACAGAGACACAGAGATAGTGACACAGGGACCGATACACAGAGACAGATATCGTCGGCAGAGACACAGAGAGAGAGAGACACAGAGACGGAGACACAGGGACAGAGACACAGAGACAGAGACACAGAGACAGAGACACAGAGACAGAGATATAATGACAGAAACACAGAGACGGAGACACAGGGACAGGGACACAGTGACAGAGACACAGAGAAAGGGAAACAGAGACAGAGACAGAGACAGAGACACAGAGACAGATACACAGAGACAGAGACAGAGACACAGACGCGGAGACTCTGGGACAGAGACACAGAGACAGAGATTCAGAGGCAGGGACACAGCGACAGAGACACAGAGAGAGTGACACAGGGACCGACACACAGAGACAGATATCGTCGGCAGAGACACAGAGAGAGAGAGACACAGAGACGGAGACACAGGGACAGAGACACAGAGACAGCGACACAGATACAGAGATTCAGAGACAGTTTCACAGAGACAGAGACATAGAGACAGAGACACAGAGACAGAGACACAGAGACAGAGATTCAGAGACTGTGACACAGAGACAGAGTCACAGAGACAGAGATACAGAGACGGAGACACAATGCCAGAGACACAGAGACAGAAACAGAGAGACAGAGACACAGAGACAGAGACACAGAGACAGATACACAGAGACAGAGACAGAGACACAGACGCGGAGACTCTGGGACAGAGACACAGAGACAGAGATTCAGAGGCAGAGACACAGAGACCGAGACATAGAGACCGAGACACAGAGACAGAGACAGAGACATAGAAACAGAGGCGCAGAGACGGTGACAGAGACACAGAGACAGAGGTTCAGAGGCAGAGACACAGAGACCGAGACACAGAGACAGGGACATAGAAAGAGTGGCGCAGAGACGGTGACAGTGACACAGACACAGAGACACAGAGACAGAGACACAGAGATAGAGACACAGAGACAGAGACACAGAGACAGAGACACAGAGACAGAGATATAAAGATACAGAGACATAGAGACAGAGACACAGAGACAGAGGTACAGAGACAGAGGCACAGAGACAGAGACACAGAGACAGGGACACAGAGACGGAGACACATTGAGTGAGACACAGAGACGGAGACACAGGGACAGGGACACAGAGACAGAGACACAGAGAAAGAGAAACAGAGACAGAGACAGAGACAGAGACATAGAGACAGAGGCACAGAGACGGAGACTCTGGGACAGAGACACAGAGACAGTGATTCAGAGGCAGAGACACAGAGGCAGAGACAGAGACAGAGACAGAGACAGAGACACAGAGACAGAGACACAGAGTCAGATAACGGAGACAGAGACACAGAGAGAGAGACACAGAAACGGAGACACAGGGACACAGACACAGAGACAGAGATACAGAGAAACAGACACAGAGACACAGAGACAGAGACACAGAAACGGAGACACAGACACAGAGAAAGAGACGAAGAGACGGAGACACAGAGACAGAGACACAGAGGCAGAGACACACAGACAGAGACACAGAGACCGAGACACAGAGACGGAGACACAGAGACAGTGACATAGAAACAGAGACACAGAGACAGAGACATAGAGACAGAGACACAGAGACAGAGACACAGGGACTGGGACACGGCGAGAGAGAATCAGAGACAGGGACACAGAGACAGAGACAGAGACAGAGATACAGAGACAGAGACACAGAGACCGAGACACAGAGACGGAGACACAGAGACAGAGACACAGAAACAGAGACACTGAGACGGAGACAGAGGCAAAGGGGCAGAGACACACAGACAGAGACACAGAGACGGAAACACAGAGACAGTGACATAGAAACAGAGACACAGAGACACGGACACAGTGAGAGAGACAGAGACACAGAGACGGAGACACAGAGACGGAGACACAGAGACAGCGACACAGAGACAGAGACACAAAGACAGGGACACAGAGACAGAGACGCAGAGACAGAGACGCAGAGATAGAGACGCAGAGACAGAGACCCAGAGACAGAGACACATTGAGTGAGACACAGAGACGGAGACACAGGGACAGGGACACAGAGACAGAGACACAGAGAAAGAGAAACAGAGACAGAGACAGAGACACACAGGCAGAGACACATAGACAGAGACACAGAGACAGAGACACAGAGACAGAGACATAGAAACAGAGGTGCAGAGACGGTGACAGAGACACAGACACAGAGACACAGAGACAGAGACAGAGAGACAGAGACAGAGACTCAGAGACAGAGATACAGAGACAGAGACACAGAGACGGAGACTCTGGGACAGAGACACAGAGACAGAGGTTCAGAGGCAGAGACACAGAGACCGAGACACAGAGACCGAGACACAGAGACAGAGACATAGAAACAGAGGCGCAGAGACGGTGACAGAGACACAGACACAGAGACACAGAGACAGAGACACAGAGACAGTGGCACAGAGACAGAGACACAGAGACAGGGACACTGAGACAGAGACACAGAGACAGAGACACAGAGACACAGACACAGAGACACAGACACAGAGACAGAGACACAGAGACAGAGACACAGAGACAGAGACACAGAGACAGAGACACAGAGACAGAGACACAGAGACAGAGACACAGAGGCAGAGACACAGAGACAGAGACACAGAGACAGAGACACAGAGACAGAGACACAGAGACAGAGACACAGAGACAGAGACACAGAGACATGGACACAGAGACAGAGACACAGAGAAAGAGACAAAGAGACAGGGACACAGAGACACAGAGACAGAGTCAGAGCGACAGAGATACAGAGACGGAGGCACAGGGCCAGAGACACAGAGACAGAAACACAGAGACAGATTCACAGAGACAGAGACATAATGACAGAAACACAGAGACAGAGTCACAGAGACAGAGACACAGAGACAGAGACACAGAGACAGAGACACAGAGACAGAGACACAGAAACAGAGACACAGAAACAGAGATACAGAGACAGAGACACAGAGACAGAGACACAGAGACAGAGACACAGAGACAGAGTAACAGAGACAGATACACAGAAACAGAGACACAGAGACAGAGACAGACGTACAGGGACACAGAGATCGAGAATCAGAGACAGAGACACAGAGACAGAGACAGAGACAGAGACAGAGACAGAGACAGAGACAGAGACACAGAGACAGAGACACAGAGACAGAGACACCAAGACAGAGACACGGAGACAGAGACACGGAGACAGAGACACAGAGACATATACACAGAGACAGAGACACAGAGACAGAGACGAAGTGATAGAGACATAGACACAGCGACGGAGACATAGGGACAGAGACACAGAGACAGAAACACATAGACAGATTCTCAGAGACAGAGACACAGAGACGGAGGCACAGAGACAGAGACACAGAGATAGAGACACAGAGTCATGGACGTAGAGACAGAGACACAGAGACAGAGACACAGAGACAGAGATACAGAGACAGAGATACAGAGACAGAGACACAGAGACGCAGAGACAGAGACACAGAGACCGTGACACAGGGAGACAGAAACAGAGACATAGACACAGAGACAGAGACAGAGACAGAGACACAGAGACAGAGACACAGAGACAGATATTCAGACACAGTGACACAGAGAGGGAGAGACAGATACACAGAGACGGAGACACAGAGAGAGGGAGACAGATACACAGAGACGGAGACACAGGGACAGAGACACAGAGACAGGGACACAGAGACCGAGACCCAGGGACAGAGACACAGAGATAGGGACACAGTGACAGAGACACAGAGACCGAGATACAGAGACAGAGACACAGAGACAGTGACATAGAAACAGAGACACAGAGACAGAGACATAGAGACAGAGACACAGAGACAGAGACACAGGGACTGGGACACGGCGAGAGAGAATCAGAGACAGGGACGCAGAGACAGAGACAGAGACAGAGACACAGAGACAGAGACAGAGACGCAGAGACGGGGACACAGGCACAGAGACACAGAGACAGGGACACAGAGACAGAGACTCAGAGACAGAGACAGAGACAGAGGCACAGAGACGGAGACAGAGGGACAGAGGCGCAGAGACAGGGACATAGCGACAGAGACTCAGAGACCGTGACACAGAGACAGAGACACAGAGACATAGACACAGAGACAGAGACACAGAGACAGAGACCCAGAGACAGAGACATAGAGACCGACACAGAGACAGGGACACAGAGACAGAGACGCAGAGACAGAGACGCAGAGATAGAGACGCAGAGACAGAGACCCAGAGACAGAGACACATTGAGTGAGACACAGAGACGGAGACACAGGGACAGGGACACAGAGACAGAGACACAGAGAAAGAGAAACAGAGACAGAGACAGAGACACAGAGACAGAGACACAGAGGCAGAGACACACAGACAGAGACACAGAGACCGAGTCACAGAGACGGAGACACAGAGACAGAGACACAGAGACAGAGACACAGAGACAGAGACACAGAGACAGAGACACAGAGACAGAGACACAGAGACAGAGACACAGAGACAGAGACACAGAGACAGAGACACAGAGACAGAGACACAGAGACAGAGACACAGTGACAGAGACACAGAGACAGAGACACAGAGACAGAGTCATAGAGACAGAGACACAGAGACAGAGACACAGAGACAGAGACACAGAGACAGAGGCACGGAGACAGAGATACAGAGACTGAAACATAGAGACAGAGACACAGCGACAGAGACACAGAGATAGTGACACAGGGACCGATACACAGAGACAGATATCGTCGGCAGAGACACAGAGAGAGAGAGACACAGAGACGGAGACACAGGGACAGAGACACAGAGACAGAGACACAGAGACAGAGACACAGAGACAGAGATATAATGACAGAAACACAGAGACGGAGACACAGGGACAGGGACACAGTGACAGAGACACAGAGAAAGGGAAACAGAGACAGAGACAGAGACAGAGACACAGAGACAGATACACAGAGACAGAGACAGAGACACAGACGCGGAGACTCTGGGACAGAGACACAGAGACAGAGATTCAGAGGCAGGGATACAGCGACAGAGACACAGAGAGAGTGACACAGGGACCGACACACAGAGACAGATATCGTCGGCAGAGACACAGAGAGAGAGAGACACAGTGACGGAGACACAGGGACAGAGACACAGAGACAGCGACACAGATACAGAGATTCAGAGACAGTTTCACAGAGACAGAGACATAGAGACAGAGACACAGAGACAGAGACACAGAGACAGAGATTCAGAGACTGTGACACAGAGACAGAGTCAGAGAGACAGAGATACAGAGACGGAGACACAATGCCAGAGACACAGAGACAGAAACAGAGAGACAGAGACACAGAGACAGAGACACAGAGACAGATACACAGAGACAGAGACAGAGACACAGACGCGGAGACTCTGGGACAGAGACACAGAGACAGAGATTCAGAGGCAGAGACACAGAGACCGAGACACAGAGACCGAGACACAGAGACAGAGACAGAGACATAGAAACAGAGGCGCAGAGACGGTGACAGAGACACAGAGACAGAGGTTCAGAGGCAGAGACACAGAGACCGAGACACAGAGACCGAGACACAGAGACAGGGACATAGAAAGAGTGGCGCAGAGACGGTGACAGTGACACAGACACAGAGACACAGAGACAGAGACACAGAGATAGAGACACAGAGACAGAGACACAGAGACAGAGACACAGAGACAGAGATATAAAGATACAGAGACATAGAGACAGAGACACAGAGACAGAGATACAGAGACAGAGGCACAGAGACAGAGACACAGAGACAGGGACACAGAGACGGAGACACATTGAGTGAGACACAGAGACGGAGACACAGGGACAGGGACACAGAGACAGAGACACAGAGAAAGAGAAACAGAGACAGAGACAGAGACAGAGACATAGAGACAGAGGCACAGAGACGGAGACTCTGGGACAGAGACACAGAGACAGTGATTCAGAGGCAGAGACACAGAGGCAGAGACAGAGACAGAGACAGAGACAGAGACACAGAGACAGAGACACAGAGTCAGATAACGGAGACAGAGACACAGAGAGAGAGACACAGAAACGGAGACACAGGGACACAGACACAGAGACAGAGATACAGAGAAACAGACACAGAGACACAGAGACAGAGACACAGAAACGGAGACACAGACACAGAGAAAGAGACGAAGAGACGGAGACACAGAGACAGAGACACAGAGGCAGAGACACACAGACAGAGACACAGAGACCGAGACACAGAGACGGAGACACAGAGACAGTGACATAGAAACAGAGACACAGAGACAGAGACATAGAGACAGAGACACAGAGACAGAGACACAGGGACTGGGACACGGCGAGAGAGAATCAGAGACAGGGACACAGAGACAGAGACAGAGACAGAGATACAGAGACAGAGACACAGAGACCGAGACACAGAGACGGAGACACAGAGACAGAGACACAGAAACAGAGACACTGAGACGGAGACAGAGGCAAAGGGGCAGAGACACACAGACAGAGACACAGAGACGGAAACACAGAGACAGTGACATAGAAACAGAGACACAGAGACACGGACACAGTGAGAGAGACAGAGACACAGAGACGGAGACACAGAGACGGAGACACAGAGACAGCGACACAGAGACAGAGACACAAAGACAGGGACACAGAGACAGAGACGCAGAGACAGAGACGCAGAGATAGAGACGCAGAGACAGAGACCCAGAGACAGAGACACATTGAGTGAGACACAGAGACGGAGACACAGGGACAGGGACACAGAGACAGAGACACAGAGAAAGAGAAACAGAGACAGAGACAGAGACACACAGGCAGAGACACATAGACAGAGACACAGAGACAGAGACACAGAGACAGAGACATAGAAACAGAGGTGCAGAGACGGTGACAGAGACACAGACACAGAGACACAGAGACAGAGACAGAGAGACAGAGACAGAGACTCAGAGACAGAGATACAGAGACAGAGACACAGAGACGGAGACTCTGGGACAGAGACACAGAGACAGAGGTTCAGAGGCAGAGACACAGAGACCGAGACACAGAGACCGAGACACAGAGACAGAGACATAGAAACAGAGGCGCAGAGACGGTGACAGAGACACAGACACAGAGACACAGAGACAGAGACACAGAGACAGTGGCACAGAGACAGAGACACAGAGACAGGGACACTGAGACAGAGACACAGAGACAGAGACACAGAGACACAGACACAGAGACACAGACACAGAGACAGAGACACAGAGACAGAGACACAGAGACAGAGACACAGAGACAGAGACACAGAGACAGAGACACAGAGACAGAGACACAGAGGCAGAGACACAGAGACAGAGACACAGAGACAGAGACACAGAGACAGAGACACAGAGACAGAGACACAGAGACAGAGACACAGAGACATGGACACAGAGACAGAGACACAGAGAAAGAGACAAAGAGACAGGGACACAGAGACACAGAGACAGAGTCAGAGCGACAGAGATACAGAGACGGAGGCACAGGGCCAGAGACACAGAGACAGAAACACAGAGACAGATTCACAGAGACAGAGACATAATGACAGAAACACAGAGACAGAGTCACAGAGACAGAGACACAGAGACAGAGACACAGAGACAGAGACACAGAGACAGAGACACAGAAACAGAGACACAGAAACAGAGATACAGAGACAGAGACACAGAGACAGAGACACAGAGACAGAGACACAGAGACAGAGTAACAGAGACAGATACACAGAAACAGAGACACAGAGACAGAGACAGACGTACAGGGACACAGAGATCGAGAATCAGAGACAGAGACACAGAGACAGAGACAGAGACAGAGACAGAGACAGAGACACAGAGACAGAGACACAGAGACAGAGACACCAAGACAGAGACACGGAGACAGAGACTCGGAGACAGAGACACAGAGACAAATACACAGAGACAGAGACACAGAGACAGAGACGAAGTGATAGAGACATAGACACAGCGACGGAGACATAGGGACAGAGACACAGAGACAGAAACACATAGACAGATTCTCAGAGACAGAGACACAGAGACGGAGGCACAGAGACAGAGACACAGAGATAGAGACACAGAGTCATGGACGTAGAGACAGAGACACAGAGACAGAGACACAGAGACAGAGATACAGAGACAGAGATACAGAGACAGAGACACAGAGACGCAGAGACAGAGACACAGAGACCGTGACACAGGGAGACAGAAACAGAGACATAGACACAGAGACAGAGACAGAGACAGAGACACAGAGACAGAGACACAGAGACAGATATTCAGACACAGTGACACAGAGAGGGAGAGACAGATACACAGAGACGGAGACACAGAGAGAGGGAGACAGATACACAGAGACGGAGACACAGGGACAGAGACACAGAGACAGGGACACAGAGACCGAGACCCAGGGACAGAGACACAGAGATAGGGACACAGTGACAGAGACACAGAGACCGAGATACAGAGACAGAGACACAGAGACGCAGAGGCAGAGACACAGAGACCGTGACACAGGGATAGAGAAACAGAGACATAGACACAGAGACAGAGACAGAGACAGAGACAGAGACAGAGACACAGAGACAGAGACACAGAGACAGAGAAACAGAGACAGTGACACAGAGACGGAGACACAGGGACAGAGACACCGAGCGAGAGACACAAAGACAGAGACACAGAGAAAGAGAAACAGAGACAGATAGATGGAGAGAGTCACAGAGACAGATACACAGAAACAGAGACACAGAGACAGAGACAGAGGGACAGGGACGCAGAGAGAGAGACTCAGAGACAGAGACACAGAGACAGAGACAGAGAAAGAGACAGAGACACAGAGACAGAGACACCGAGACGGAGACACGGAGACAGAGACATAGAAACAGAGGCACAGAGGCAGAAACACAGAGAAGGAGACACAGGTATAGAGACACAGAGACAGCGGCACAGAGAAAGAGAAACAGAGACAGAGACAGAGACAGATACACAGAGACAGAGACACAGAGACAGAAACACAAAGACGGAGACACAGGGAGAGAGACACAGAGACAGATACACAGAGACAGAGACACAGAGACAGAGACACAGACGCGGAGACTCTGGGACAGAGATACAGAGACAGAGATTCAGAGGCAGAGACCCGGAGACAGAGACACAGAGACCGAGACACAGAGACGGAGGCAAAGAGACCGTGACACCGGGAGAGAGACACAGAGACAGAGGCGCAGAGACGGAGACACAGAGACAGAGACAGAGACAGAGACACAGAGACAGATACACAGAGACAGAGACACAGAGACAGAGACACCAAGACAGAGACACGGAGACAGAGACACGGAGACAGAGACACAGAGACAGATACACAGAGACAGAGACACAGAGACAGAGACGAAGTGAGAGAGACCGAGACACAGAGACAGAGACACAGAGACAGAGACACAGAGACAGAGACACAGAGACAGAGACAGAGACACAGAGACAGAGACACAGAGACAGAGACACAGAGACAGAGACACAGAGACAGAGACACAGAGACTGAGACACAGAGACAGGGACACAGAGACAGAGACACAGAGACAGCGACGTAGAGACAGTGACACAGAGACGGAGACACAGAGACAGAGACACAGAGACAGAGACACAGAGACAGAGACACATAGACAGAGACACAGAGACAGAGACGCAGAGACAGAGACACGGAGACAGAGACACGGAGACAGAGACACAGAGACAGATACACAGAGACAGAGACACAGAGACAGAGACGAAGTGAGAGAGACAGAGACACTGAGACGGATACATAGGGACAGAGACACAGAGACAGAAACACATAGACAGATTCTCAGAGACAGAGACACAGAGACAGAGGCACAGAGACATAGACACAGAGACAGAGACAGAGACAGAGGCAGATGCAGAGACACAGAGACAGAGACACAGGGACAGATATTCAGACACAGTGACACAGAGACAGAGTCAGAGGGACAGGGATACAGAGACGGAGACACAGGGCCAGAGACACAGAGACAGAAACACAGAGACAGATTCACAGAGACAGAGACACAGAGATAGAGACATAGGGACGGAGACAGGGACACGGTGACACAGACACAGAGACAGAGACACACAGACAGTGACACAGAGACGGAGACACAGGGACAGAGACACCGAGCCAGAGACACAAAGACAGAGAAACAGAGAAAGAGAAACAGAGACATATAGAGAGACAGAGTCACAGAGACAGATACACAGAAACAGAGACACAGAGATAGAGACACAGAGACAGAGATTCAGAGGCAGAGACACACAGACAGAGACACAGAGGCCGAGACTCAGAGACGGTAACACAGGGACCGTGACACAGGGAGGGAGACACAGAGGCAGATACACAGAGACAGAGACTCAGAGACAGAAACAGAGCCACAGAGACGGAGACGCAGAGGCGGAGACACAGCGACAGAGACACAGAGACAGAGACACAGAGACAGAGACAGAGGCACAGAGACGGAGACACGGAGACAGAGATACGGAGGAGGGGACACAGGGACAGAGACACCGAGACAGAGACACAGAGACAGAGACACAGAGACAGAGACACAGAGACAGGGACACAGAGACAGAGACAAAGAGACAGAGACACAGAGACAGAGACACAGAGACAGAGACACAGAGACAGAGACACAGAGACAGAGACACAGAGACAGAGACACAGAGACAGAGACACAGAGACAGAGACACAGAGACAGAGACACAGAGCCACAGGGACAGAGACTCAGAGACAGAGACACAGAGACAGAGACACAGAGACAGAGACACAGAGACAGAGACACAGAGACAGAGACACAGAGACAGAGACACAGAGACACAGACACAGAGACAGAGACATAGAGACAGAGACACAGAGACAGAGACACAGAGTCAGAGACACAGAGACAGAGACACAGAGACAGAGACACAGAGACAGAGACACAGGGACAGAGACACAGAGACAGAGACACAGAGACAGAGACACAGAGACAGAGAGACGGAGACACAGACACAGAGAAAGGTACGCAGAGACGGAGACACAGAGACCGAGACGCACAGACCGTGACACAGGGAGGGAGACACAGAGACAGAGACACAGAGACGAGATTCAGAGACAGTGACACAGAGACAGAGTCAGAGAGACAGAGATACAGAGACGGAGACACAATGCCAGAGACACAGAGACAGAAACAGAGAGACAGATTCACAGAGACAGAGACACAGAGACAGAGACATAATGACAGAAAGACAGAGACGGAGACACAGGGACAGGGACACAGTGACAGAGACACAGAGAAAGGGAAACACAGACAGAGACAGAGACAGAGGCACAGAGACAGATACACAGAGACAGAGACAGAGACACAGACGCGGAGACTCTGGGACAGAGACACAGAGACAGAGATTCAGAGGCAGGGACACAGCGACAGAGACACAGAGAGAGTGACACAGGGACCGACACACAGAGACAGATATCGTCGGCAGAGACACAGAGAGAGAGAGACACAGAGACGGAGACACAGGGACAGAGACACAGAGACAGCGACACAGATACAGAGATTCAGAGACAGTTTCACAGAGACAGAGACATAGAGACAGAGACACAGAGACAGAGACACAGAGACAGAGATTCAGAGACTGTGACACAGAGACAGAGTCAGAGAGACAGAGATACAGAGACGGAGACACAATGCCAGAGACACAGAGACAGAAACAGAGAGACAGAGACACAGAGACAGAGACACAGAGACAGATACACAGAGACAGAGACAGAGACACAGACGCGGAGACTCTGGGACAGAGACACAGAGACAGAGATTCAGAGGCAGAGACACAGAGACCGAGACACAGAGACCGAGACACAGAGACAGAGACATAGAAACAGAGGCGCAGAGACGGTGACAGAGACACAGAGACAGAGACAGAGACACAGGGACAGATACACAGAGACAGAGACACAGAGACGGAAACTCTGGGACAGAGACACAGAGACAGAGGTTCAGAGGCAGAGACACAGAGACCGAGACACAGAGACCGAGACACAGAGACAGGGACATAGAAATAGTGGCGCAGAGACGGTGACAGAGACACAGACACAGAGACACAGAGACAGAGACACAGAGATAGAGACACAGAGACAGAGACACAGAGACAGAGACACAGAGACAGAGATATAAAGATACAGAGACATAGAGACAGAGACACAGAGACAGAGATACAGAGACAGAGGCACAGAGACAGAGACACAGAGACAGGGACACAGAGACGGAGACACATTGAGTGAGACACAGAGACGGAGACACAGGGACAGGGACACAGAGACAGAGACACAGAGAAAGAGAAACAGAGACAGAGACAGAGACAGAGACATAGAGACAGAGGCACAGAGACGGAGACTCTGGGACAGAGACACAGAGACAGTGATTCAGAGGCAGAGACACAGAGGCAGAGACAGAGACAGAGACAGAGACAGAGACAGAGACACAGAGACAGAGACGCAGAGTCAGATAACGGAGACAGAGACACAGAGAGAGAGACACAGAAACGGAGACACAGGGACACAGACACAGAGACAGAGATACAGAGAAACAGACACAGAGACACAGAGACAGAGACACAGAAACGGAGACACAGACACAGAGAAAGAGACGAAGAGACGGAGACACAGAGACAGAGACACAGAGGCAGAGACACACAGACAGAGACACAGAGACCGAGACACAGAGACGGAGACACAGAGACAGTGACATAGAAACAGAGACACAGAGACAGAGACATAGAGACAGAGACACAGAGACAGAGACACAGGGACTGGGACACGGCGAGAGAGAATCAGAGACAGGGACACAGAGACAGAGACAGAGACAGAGATACAGAGACAGAGACACAGAGACCGAGACACAGAGACGGAGACACAGAGACAGAGACACAGAAACAGAGACACTGAGACGGAGACAGAGGCAAAGGGGCAGAGACACACAGACAGAGACACAGAGACGGAAACACAGAGACAGTGACATAGAAACAGAGACACAGAGACACGGACACAGTGAGAGAGACAGAGACACAGAGACGGAGACACAGAGACGGAGACACAGAGACAGCGACACAGAGACAGAGACACAAAGACAGGGACACAGAGACAGAGACGCAGAGACAGAGACGCAGAGATAGAGACGCAGAGACAGAGACACAGAGAAAGAGAAACAGAGACAGAGACAGAGACACAGAGACAGAGACACACAGGCAGAGACACATAGACAGAGACACAGAGACAGAGACACAGAGACAGAGACATAGAAACAGAGGTGCAGAGACGGTGACAGAGACACAGAGACAGAGACAGAGAGACAGAGACAGAGACTCAGAGACAGAGATACAGAGACAGAGACACAGAGACGGAGACTCTGGGACAGAGACACAGAGACAGAGGTTCAGAGGCAGAGACACAGAGACCGAGACACAGAGACCGAGACACAGAGACAGAGACATAGAAACAGAGGCGCAGAGACGGTGACAGAGACACAGACACAGAGACACAGAGACAGAGACACAGAGACAGTGGCACAGAGACAGAGACACAGAGACAGGGACACTGAGACAGAGACACAGAGACAGAGACACAGAGACAGAGACACAGAGACACAGACACAGAGACAGAGACACAGAGACAGAGACACAGAGACAGAGACACAGAGACAGAGACACAGAGACAGAGACACAGAGACAGAGACACAGAGACAGACACACAGAGACAGACACACAGAGACAGACACACAGAGACAGAGACACAGAGACAGAGACGCAGAGATAGAGACGCAGAGACAGAGACACATTGAGTGAGACACAGGGACGGAGACACAGGGACAGGGACACAGAGACAGAGACACAGAGAAAGAGAAACAGAGACAGAGACAGAGACACAGAGACAGAGACACACAGGCAGAGACACATAGACAGAGACACAGAGACAGAGACACAGAGACAGAGACACAGAGACAGAGACACAGAGACAGACACACAGAGACAGACACACAGAGACAGACACACAGAGACAGAGACACAGAGACAGAGACGCAGAGATAGAGACGCAGAGACAGAGACACATTGAGTGAGACACAGGGACGGAGACACAGGGACAGGGACACAGAGACAGAGACACAGAGAAAGAGAAACAGAGACAGAGACAGAGACACAGAGACAGAGACACACAGGCAGAGACACATAGACAGAGACACAGAGACAGAGACACAGAGACAGAGACACACAGGCAGAGACACATAGACAGAGACACAGAGACAGAGACACAGAGACAGAGACATAGAAACAGAGGTGCAGAGACGGTGACAGAGACACAGAGACAGTGACATAGAAACAGAGGCACAGAGACAGAGACATAGAGACAGAGACACAGAGACAGAGACACAGGGACTGGGACACGGCGAGAGAGAATCAGAGACAGGGACACAGAGACAGAGACAGAGACAGAGATACAGAGACAGAGACACAGAGACCGAGACACAGAGACGGAGACACAGAGACAGAGACACAGAAACAGAGACACTGAGACGGAGACAGAGGCAAAGGGGCAGAGACACACAGACAGAGACACAGAGACGGAAACACAGAGACAGTGACATAGAAACAGAGACACAGAGACACGGACACAGTGAGAGAGACAGAGACACAGAGACGGAGACACAGAGACGGAGACACAGAGACAGCGACACAGAGACAGAGACACAAAGACAGGGACACAGAGACAGAGACGCAGAGACAGAGACGCAGAGATAGAGACGCAGAGACAGAGACCCAGAGACAGAGACACATTGAGTGAGACACAGAGACGGAGACACAGGGACAGGGACACAGAGACAGAGACACAGAGAAAGAGAAACAGAGACAGAGACAGAGACACAGAGACAGAGACACACAGGCAGAGACACATAGACAGAGACACAGAGACAGAGACACAGAGACAGAGACATAGAAACAGAGGTGCAGAGACGGTGACAGAGACACAGAGACAGAGACAGAGAGACAGAGACAGAGACTCAGAGACAGAGATACAGAGACAGAGACACAGAGACGGAGACTCTGGGACAGAGACACAGAGACAGAGGTTCAGAGGCAGAGACACAGAGACCGAGACACAGAGACCGAGACACAGAGACAGAGACATAGAAACAGAGGCGCAGAGACGGTGACAGAGACACAGACACAGAGACACAGAGACAGAGACACAGAGACAGTGGCACAGAGACAGAGACACAGAGACAGGGACACTGAGACAGAGACACAGAGACAGAGACACAGAGACAGAGACACAGAGACACAGACACAGAGACAGAGACACAGAGACAGAGACACAGAGACAGAGACACAGAGACAGAGACACAGAGACAGAGACACAGAGACAGAGACACAGAGACAGACACACAGAGACAGACACACAGAGACAGACACACAGAGACAGAGACACAGAGACAGAGACGCAGAGATAGAGACGCAGAGACAGAGACACATTGAGTGAGACACAGGGACGGAGACACAGGGACAGGGACACAGAGACAGAGACACAGAGAAAGAGAAACAGAGACAGAGACAGAGACACAGAGACAGAGACACAGAGGCAGAGACACATAGCCAGAGACACAGAGACCGAGACACAGAGACGGAGACACAGAGACAGAGACACAGAAACAGAGACACTGAGACGGAGACAGAGGCACAGGGGCAGAGACACACAGACAGAGACACAGAGACTGAGACACAGAGACGGAGACACAGAGACAGTGACATAGAAACAGAGACACAGAGACAGAGACATAGAGACAGAGACACAGAGACAGAGGCACAGGGACTGGGACACGGCGAGAGAGAATCAGAGACAGGGACACAGAGACAGAGACAGAGACAGAGATACAGAGACAGAGACACAGAGACAGAGACACAGAGACAGAGACACAGAAACAGAGACACAGAGACAGAGACACAGAGACAGAGACACAGAGACAGAGGCACAGAGACGGAGACAGAGGGACAGAGGCGCAGAGACAGGGACATAGAGACAGAGACTCAGAGACCGAGACACAGAGACAGAGACACAGAGACATAGACACAGAGACAAAGACACAGAGACAGAGACCCAGAGACAGAGACATAGAGACCGACACAGAGACAGGGACACAGTGACAGAGACGCAGAGACAGAGACGCAGAGATAGAGACGCAGAGACAGAGACCCAGAGACAGAGACACATTGAGTGAGACACAGAGACGGAGACACAGGGACAGGGACACAGAGACAGAGACACAGAGAAAGGGAAACAGAGACAGAGACAGAGACACAGAGACAGAGACACAGAGGCAGAGACACACAGACAGAGACACAGAGACCGAGTCACAGAGACGGAGACACAGAGACAGAGACACAGAGACAGAGACACAGAGACAGAGACACAGAGACAGAGGCACAGAGACAGAGACACAGAGACAGAGACACAGAGACAGAGACACAGAGACAGAGACACAGAGACAGAGACATAGAAACAGAGGTGCAGAGACGGTGACAGAGACACAGAGACAGAGACAGAGAGACAGAGACAGAGACTCAGAGACAGAGATACAGAGACAGAGACACAGAGACGGAGACTCTGGGACAGAGACACAGAGACAGAGGTTCAGAGGCAGAGACACAGAGACCGAGACACAGAGACCGAGACACAGAGACAGAGACATAGAAACAGAGGCGCAGAGACGGTGACAGAGACACAGACACAGAGACACAGAGACAGAGACACAGAGACAGTGGCACAGAGACAGAGACACAGAGACAGGGACACTGAGACAGAGACACAGAGACAGAGACACAGAGACAGAGACACAGAGACACAGACACAGAGACAGAGACACAGAGACAGAGACACAGAGACAGAGACACAGAGACAGAGACACAGAGACAGAGACACAGAGACAGAGACACAGAGACAGACACACAGAGACAGACACACAGAGACAGACACACAGAGACAGAGACACAGAGACAGAGACGCAGAGATAGAGACGCAGAGACAGAGACACATTGAGTGAGACACAGGGACGGAGACACAGGGACAGGGACACAGAGACAGAGACACAGAGAAAGAGAAACAGAGACAGAGACAGAGACACAGAGACAGAGACACAGAGGCAGAGACACATAGCCAGAGACACAGAGACCGAGACACAGAGACGGAGACACAGAGACAGAGACACAGAAACAGAGACACTGAGACGGAGACAGAGGCACAGGGGCAGAGACACACAGACAGAGACACAGAGACTGAGACACAGAGACGGAGACACAGAGACAGTGACATAGAAACAGAGACACAGAGACAGAGACATAGAGACAGAGACACAGAGACAGAGGCACAGGGACTGGGACACGGCGAGAGAGAATCAGAGACAGGGACACAGAGACAGAGACAGAGACAGAGATACAGAGACAGAGACACAGAGACAGAGACACAGAGACAGAGACACAGAAACAGAGACACAGAGACAGAGACACAGAGACAGAGACACAGAGACAGAGGCACAGAGACGGAGACAGAGGGACAGAGGCGCAGAGACAGGGACATAGAGACAGAGACTCAGAGACCGAGACACAGAGACAGAGACACAGAGACATAGACACAGAGACAAAGACACAGAGACAGAGACCCAGAGACAGAGACATAGAGACCGACACAGAGACAGGGACACAGTGACAGAGACGCAGAGACAGAGACGCAGAGATAGAGACGCAGAGACAGAGACCCAGAGACAGAGACACATTGAGTGAGACACAGAGACGGAGACACAGGGACGGGGACACAGAGACAGAGACACAGAGAAAGGGAAACAGAGACAGAGACAGAGACACAGAGACAGAGACACAGAGGCAGAGACACACAGACAGAGACACAGAGACCGAGTCACAGAGACGGAGACACAGAGACAGAGACACAGAGACAGAGACACAGAGACAGAGACACAGAGACAGAGGCACAGAGACAGAGACACAGAGACAGAGACACAGAGACAGAGACACAGAGACAGAGACACAGAGACAGAGACACAGTGACAGAGACACAGAGACAGAGACACAGAGACAGAGATACAGAGACAGAGTCATAGAGACAGAGACACAGAGACAGAGACACAGAGACTGGGACACAGCGACAGAGACTCAGAGACAGGGACACAGAGACAGAGAAACAGAGACAGAGACACAGAGGCAGAGACACAGAGACAGAGACACAGAGACAGATACACAGAGACAGAGACAGAGACACAGAGACAGAGACGCAGAGACAGAGACACAGAGACGGAGACACAGAGACAGAGAAACAGAGACAGAGGCACGGAGACAGTGATACAGAGACTGAAACATAGAGACAGAGACACAGCGACAGAGACACAGAGAGAGTGACACAGGGACAGAGACACAGAGACAGGGACACAGATACAGAGATTCAGAGACAGTTTCACAGAGACAGAGACATAGAGACAGAGACACAGAGACAGAGACACAGAGACAGAGATTCAGAGACTGTGACACAGAGACAGAGTCAGAGAGACAGAGATACAGAGACGGAGACAAAATGCCAGAGACACAGAGACAGAAACAGAGAGACAGAGACACAGAGACAGAGATATAATGACAGAAACACAGAGACGGAGACACAGGGACAGGGACACAGTGACAGAGACACAGAGAAAGGGAAACAGAGACAGAGACAGATACAGAGACACAGAGACAGATACACAGAGACAGAGACAGAGACACAGACGCGGAGACTCTGGGACAGAGACACAGAGTCAGAGATTCAGAGGCAGAGACACAGAGACAGAGACACAGAGACAGAGACACAGAGACAGAGACACAGGGACTGGGACACGGCGAGAGAGAATCAGAGACAGGGACACAGAGACGGAGACAGAGACAAAGAGACGCGGAGACAGGGACACAGAGACAGAGACACAGAGACGGAGACACAGAGACAGTGACATAGAGACCGGGACACAGTGAGAGAGACAGAGACACAGAGACGGAGACACAGAGACAGCGACACAGAGACAGAGACAGAGACTCAGAGATAGAGATACAGAGACAGAGACACAGAGAGAGAGACACAGAGACAGAGACAGAGACACAGGGACAGATACACAGAGACAGAGACACAGAGACAGAGACACAGAGACAGAGACACAGAGACAGAGACACAGAGACAGAGATTCAGAGACTGTGGCACAGAGACAGAGCCAGAGAGACAGAGATACAGAGACGGAGACAAAATGCCAGAGACACAGAGACAGAAACAGAGAGACAGAGACACAGAGACAGAGACACAGAGACAGAGATATAATGACAGAAACACAGAGACGGAGACACAGGGACAGGGACACAGTGACAGAGACACAGAGAAAGGGAAACAGAGACAGAGACAGATACAGAGACACAGAGACAGATACACAGAGACAGAGACAGAGACACAGACGCGGAGACTCTGGGACAGAGACACAGAGACAGAGGTTCAGAGGCAGAGACACAGAGACCGAGACACAGAGACCGAGACACAGAGACAGAGACATAGAAACAGAGGCGCAGAGACGGTGACAGAGACACAGAGACAGAGACAGAGACACAGGGACAGATACACAGAGACAGAGACACAGAGATAGAGACACAGAGACAGAGACACAGAGACAGAGACACAGAGACAGAGATATAAAGATACAGAGACATAGAGACAGAGACACAGAGACAGAGATACAGAGACAGAGGCACAGAGACAGAGACACAGAGACAGGGACACAGAGACGGAGACACATTGAGTGAGACACAGAGACGGAGACACAGGGACAGGGACACAGAGACAGAGACACGGAGAAAGAGAAACAGAGACAGAGACAGAGACATACAGACAGAGGCACAGAGACGGAGACTCTGGGACAGAGACACAGAGACAGAGATTCAGAGGCAGAGACACAGAGGCAGAGACAGAGACAGAGACAGAGACAGAGACACAGAGACAGAGACACAGAGTCAGATAACGGAGACAGAGACACAGAGAGAGAGACACAGAAACGGAGACACAGGGACACAGACACAGAGACAGAGATACAGAGAAACAGACACAGAGACACAGAGACAGAGACACAGAGACGGAGACACAGACACAGAGAAAGAGACGAAGAGACGGAGACACAGAGACAGAGACACAGAGGCAGAGACACACAGACAGAGACACAGAGACCGAGACACAGAGACGGAGACACAGAGACAGAGACACAGAGACAGAGACACACAGACAGAGATACAGAGACCGAGGCACAGAGACGGAGACACAGAGACAGAGACACAGAAACAGAGACACTGAGACGGAGACAGAGGCACAGGGGCAGTGACACACAGACAGAGAGACAGAGACTGAGACACAGAGACGGAGACACGGAGACAGTGACATAGAAACAGAGACACAGAGACAGGGACAAAGTGAGAGAGACAGAGACACAGAGACGGAGACACAGAGACAGCGACACAGAGACAGAGACACAAAGGCAGAGACACAGAGACAGAGACAGAGACAGATACACAGAGACAGAGACATAGAGACCGACACAGAGACAGGGACACAGAGACTGAGACGCAGAGACAGAGACGCAGAGATAGAGACGCAGAGACAGAGACACAGAGACTGGGACACAGCGAGAGGGACTCAGAGAGAGGGACACAGAGACAGAGACACAGAGACAGAGACACAGAGACAGAGACACAGAGAGAGAGACACAGAGACAGAGACACAGAGACAGAGACACAGAGACAGAGACACAGAGACAGAGACACAGAGACAGAGACACAGAGACAGAGACACAGAGACAGAGACACAGAGACAGAGACACAGAGACAGAGACACAGAGACAGAGGCACAGAGACGGAGACACAGAGACCGATACACAGAGACAGAGACAAAGAGACAGAGACACGGAGACAGAGCCACAGACACCGAGACACAGAGACCGAGACTCTGGGACAGAGACACAGAGACAGGGACACAGAGACAGAGACACAGCGAGAGAGACTCAGAGACAGGGACACAGAGACAGAGACAGAGACACAGAGACGCAGAGACAGATACACAGAGACAGAGACACAGAGACAGAGACACAGAGACAGAGACACAGAGACAGAGACACAGAGACGGAGACACAGAGACAGAGACACAGAGACAGAGACACAGAGACAGAGACACAGAGACAGAGACACAGAGACAGAGACACAGAGACAGAGACACAGAGACAGAGACACAGAGACAGAGACACAGAGACAGAGACACAGAGACAGAGACACAGAGACAGTTTCACAGAGACAGAGACATAGAGACAGAGACACAGAGACAGAGACACAGAGACTGGGACACAGCGAGAGAGACTCAGAGACAGGGACACAGAGAGAGGGACAGAGACACAGAGACGCAGAGACAGATACACACAGACAGAGACACAGAGACAGAGACACAGAGACAGAGACACAGAGACAGAGACACAGAGACAGAGACACAGAGACAGAGACACAGAGACAGAGACACAGAGACAGAGACACAGAGACAGAGACACAGAGACAGAGACACAGAGACATAGACACAGAGACAAAGACACAAAGACAGAGACACAGAGACAGAGACACAGAGACAGAGACACAGAGACAGTTTCACAGAGACAGAGACATAGAGGCAGAGACACAGAGACAGAGACACAGAGACTGGGACACAGCGAGAGGGACTCAGAGAGAGGGACACAGAGACAGAGACAGAGACACAGAGACGCAGAGACAGGTACTCAGAGACAGAGACACAGACACAGAGACACAGAGACAGAGACACAGAGACAGAGACACAGAGACAGAGACACAGAGACAGAGACACAGAGACAGAGACACAGAGACAGAGACACAGAGACAGAGACACAGAGACAGAGACACAGAGACAGAGACACAGAGACAGAGACACAGAGACAGAGACACAGAGACAGAGACACAGAGACAGAGACACAGAGACAGAGACACAGAGACAGAGACACAGAGACAGAGACACAGAGACAGAGACACAGAGACAGAGACACAGAGACAGAGACACAGAGACAGAGACACAGAGACAGAGACACAGAGACAGAGACACAGAGACAGAGACACAGAGACAGAGACACAGAGACAGAGACACAGAGACAGAGACACAGAGACAGAGACACAGAGACAGTTTCACAGAGACAGAGACACAGAGACATGGACACAGAGACAGAGACACAGAGAAAGAGACAAAGAGACAGGGACACAGAGACACAGAGACAGAGTCAGAGCGACAGAGATACAGAGACGGAGGCACAGGGCCAGAGACACAGAGACAGAAACACAGAGACAGATTCACAGAGACAGAGACATAATGACAGAAACACAGAGACAGAGTCACAGAGACAGAGACACAGAGACAGAGACACAGAGACAGAGACACAGAGACAGAGACACAGAAACAGAGACACAGAAACAGAGACACAGAGACAGAGACACAGAGACAGAGACACAGAGTCAGAGACACAGAGACAGAGTAACAGAGACAGATACACAGAAACAGAGACACAGAGACAGAGACAGAGGTACAGGTACACACAGATCGAGAATCAGAGACGGAGACACAGAGACAGAGACAGAGACAGAGACAGAGACACAGAGACAGAGACACAGAGACAGAGACACCAAGACAGAGACACGGAGACAGAGACACAGAGACAGAGACACAGAGACAGAGACACAGAGGCAGAGACACAGAGACAGAGACACAGAGACAGAGACACAGAGACAGAGACACAGAGACAGAGACACAGGGACAGAGACACAGAGACAGGGACACAGAGACAGAGAGACGGAGACACAGACACAGAGAAAGGGACGCAGAGACGGAGACACAGAGACCGAGACACAGAGACCGTGACACAGGGAGGGAGACACAGAGACAGAGACACAGAGACGAGATTCAGAGACAGTGACACAGAGACAGAGTCAGAGAGACAGAGATACAGAGACGGAGACACAATGCCAGAGACACAGAGACAGAAACAGAGAGACAGATTCACAGAGACAGAGACACAGAGACAGAGACATAATGACAGAAACACAGAGACGGAGAGACAGGGACAGGGACACACTGACAGAGACACAGAGAAAGGGAAACAGAGAGAGAGACAGAGACAGAGACACAGAGACAGATACACAGAGACAGAGACAGAGACACAGACGCGGAGACTCTGGGACAGAGACGCAGAGACAGAGACACAGAGTCAAAGACACAGAGACAGAGAGACGGAGACACAGACACAGAGAAAGAGACGCAGAGACGGAGACACAGAGACCGAGACACAGAGACCGTGACACAGGGAGAGAGACACAGAGACAGAGACAGAGACAGAGACAGAGACACAGAGACAGATACACAGAGACAGAGACAGAGACAGAGACACAGACGCGGAGACTCTGGGACAGAGACACTGAGACAGAGAATCAGAGACATAGACACAGAGACAGAGACACAGAGACAGAGACACAGAGACGCAGAGACAGGGACACAGAGGCAGAGACACAGAGACAGAGACAGAGACGCAGAGACGGGGACACAGGCACAGAGACACAGAGACAGGGACACAGAGACAGAGACACAGAGACAGAGACACAGAGACAGAGACACAGTGACAGAGACACAGAGACAGAGACACAGAGACAGAGTCATAGAGACAGAGACACAGAGACAGAGACACAGAGACAGAGACACAGAGACAGAGGCACGGAGACAGAGATACAGAGACTGAAACATAGAGACAGAGACACAGCGACAGAGACACAGAGATAGTGACACAGGGACCGATACACAGAGACAGATATCGTCGGCAGAGACACAGAGAGAGAGAGACACAGAGACGGATACACAGGGACAGAGACACAGAGACAGAGACACAGAGACAGAGATTCAGAGACTGTGACACAGAGACAGAGTCAGAGAGACAGAGATACAGAGAGGGAGACACAATGCCAGAGACACAGAGACAGAAACAGAGAGACAGAGACACAGAGACAGAGACACATTGAGTGAGACACAGAGACGGAGACACAGGGACAGGGACACAGAGACAGAGACACAGAGAAAGGGAAACAGAGACAGAGACAGAGACACAGAGACAGAGACACAGAGGCAGAGACACACAGACAGAGACACAGAGACCGAGTCACAGAGACGGAGACACAGAGACAGAGACACAGAGACAGAGACACAGAGACAGAGACACAGAGACAGAGGCACAGAGACAGAGACACAGAGACAGAGACACAGAGACAGAGACACAGAGACAGAGACACAGAGACAGAGACACAGTGACAGAGACACAGAGACAGAGACACAGAGACAGAGACACAGAGACAGAGTCATAGAGACAGAGACACAGAGACAGAGACACAGAGACTGGGACACAGCGAGAGAGACTCAGAGACAGGGACACAGAGACAGAGAAACAGAGACAGAGACACAGAGGCAGAGACACAGAGACAGAGACACAGAGACAGATACACAGAGACAGAGACAGAGACACAGAGACAGAGACGCAGAGACAGAGACACAGAGACGGAGACACAGAGACAGAGAAACAGAGACAGAGGCACGGAGACAGTGATACAGAGACTGAAACATAGAGACAGAGACACAGCGACAGAGACACAGAGAGAGTGACACAGGGACAGAGACACAGAGACAGGGACACAGATACAGAGATTCAGAGACAGTTTCACAGAGACAGAGACATAGAGACAGAGACACAGAGACAGAGACACAGAGACAGAGATTCAGAGACTGTGACACAGAGACAGAGTCAGAGAGACAGAGATACAGAGACGGAGACAAAATGCCAGAGACACAGAGACAGAAACAGAGAGACAGAGACACAGAGACAGAGACACAGAGACAGAGATATAATGACAGAAACACAGAGACGGAGACACAGGGACAGGGACACAGTGACAGAGACACAGAGAAAGGGAAACAGAGACAGAGACAGATACAGAGACACAGAGACAGATACACAGAGACAGAGACAGAGACACAGACGCGGAGACTCTGGGACAGAGACACAGAGTCAGAGATTCAGAGGCAGAGACACAGAGACAGAGACACAGAGACAGAGACACAGAGACAGAGACACAGGGACTGGGACACGGCGAGAGAGAATCAGAGACAGGGACACAGAGACGGAGACAGAGACAAAGAGACGCGGAGACAGGGACACAGAGACAGAGACACAGAGACGGAGACACAGAGACAGTGACATAGAGACCGGGACACAGTGAGAGAGACAGAGACACAGAGACGGAGACACAGAGACAGCGACACAGAGACAGAGACAGAGACTCAGAGATAGAGATACAGAGACAGAGACACAGAGAGAGAGACACAGAGACAGAGACAGAGACACAGGGACAGATACACAGAGACAGAGACACAGAGACAGAGACACAGAGACAGAGACACAGAGACAGAGACACAGAGACAGAGAAACAGAGACAGAGATTCAGAGACTGTGGCACAGAGACAGAGCCAGAGAGACAGAGATACAGAGACGGAGACAAAATGCCAGAGACACAGAGACAGAAACAGAGAGACAGAGACACAGAGACAGAGACACAGAGACAGAGATATAATGACAGAAACACAGAGACGGAGACACAGGGACAGGGACACAGTGACAGAGACACAGAGAAAGGGAAACAGAGACAGAGACAGATACAGAGACACAGAGACAGATACACAGAGACAGAGACAGAGACACAGACGCGGAGACTCTGGGACAGAGACACAGAGACAGAGGTTCAGAGGCAGAGACACAGAGACCGAGACACAGAGACCGAGACACAGAGACAGAGACATAGAAACAGAGGCGCAGAGACGGTGACAGAGACACAGAGACAGAGACAGAGACACAGGGACAGATACACAGAGACAGAGACACAGAGATAGAGACACAGAGACAGAGACACAGAGACAGAGACACAGAGACAGAGATATAAAGATACAGAGACATAGAGACAGAGACACAGAGACAGAGATACAGAGACAGAGGCACAGAGACAGAGACACAGAGACAGGGACACAGAGACGGAGACACATTGAGTGAGACACAGAGACGGAGACACAGGGACAGGGACACAGAGACAGAGACACGGAGAAAGAGAAACAGAGACAGAGACAGAGACATACAGACAGAGGCACAGAGACGGAGACTCTGGGACAGAGACACAGAGACAGAGATTCAGAGGCAGAGACACAGAGGCAGAGACAGAGACAGAGACAGAGACAGAGACACAGAGACAGAGACACAGAGACAGATAACGGAGACAGAGACACAGAGAGAGAGACACAGAAACGGAGACACAGGGACACAGACACAGAGACAGAGATACAGAGAAACAGACACAGAGACACAGAGACAGAGACACAGAGACGGAGACACAGACACAGAGAAAGAGACGAAGAGACGGAGACACAGAGACAGAGACACAGAGGCAGAGACACACAGACAGAGACACAGAGACCGAGACACAGAGACGGAGACACAGAGACAGAGCCACAGAGACAGAGACACACAGCCAGAGATACAGAGACCGAGGCACAGAGACGGAGACACAGAGACAGAGACACAGAAACAGAGACACTGAGACGGAGACAGAGGCACAGGGGCAGTGACACACAGACAGAGAGACAGAGACTGAGACACAGAGACGGAGACACGGAGACAGTGACATAGAAACAGAGACACAGAGACAGGGACAAAGTGAGAGAGACAGAGACACAGAGACGGAGACACAGAGACAGCGACACAGAGACAGAGACACAAAGGCAGAGACACAGAGACAGAGACAGAGACAGATACACAGAGACAGAGACATAGAGACCGACACAGAGACAGGGACACAGAGACTGAGACGCAGAGACAGAGACGCAGAGATAGAGACGCAGAGACAGAGACACAGAGACTGGGACACAGCGAGAGGGACTCAGAGAGAGGGACACAGAGACAGAGACAGAGACACAGAGACGCAGAGACAGGTACACAGAGACAGAGACACAGAGACAGAGACACAGAGACAGCGACACAGAGGCAGAGACACAGAGACAGAGACACAGAGACAGAGACACAGAGACAGAGACACAGAGAGAGAGACACAGAGACAGAGACACAGAGACAGAGACACAGAGACAGAGACACAGAGACAGAGACACAGAGACAGAGACACAGAGACAGAGACACAGAGACAGAGACACAGAGACAGAGACACAGAGACAGAGACACAGAGACAGAGGCACAGAGACGGAGACACAGAGACCGATACACAGAGACAGAGACAAAGAGACAGAGACACGGAGACAGAGCCACAGACACCGAGACACAGAGACCGAGACTCTGGGACAGAGACACAGAGACAGGGACACAGAGACAGAGACACAGCGAGAGAGACTCAGAGACAGGGACACAGAGACAGAGACAGAGACACAGAGACGCAGAGACAGATACACAGAGACAGAGACACAGAGACAGAGGCACAGAGACAGAGACACAGAGACAGAGACACAGAGACGGAGACACAGAGACAGAGACACAGAGACAGAGACACAGAGACAGAGACACAGAGACAGAGACACAGAGACAGAGACACAGAGACAGAGACACAGAGACAGAGACACAGAGACAGAGACACAGAGACAGAGACACAGAGACAGAGACACAGAGACAGAGACACAGAGACAGAGACACAGAGACAGTTTCACAGAGACAGAGACATAGAGACAGAGACACAGAGACAGAGACACAGAGACAGGGACACAGCGAGAGAGACTCAGAGACAGGGACACAGAGAGAGGGACAGAGACACAGAGACGCAGAGACAGATACACACAGACAGAGACACAGAGACAGAGACACAGAGACAGAGACACAGAGACAGAGACACAGAGACAGAGACACAGAGACAGAGACACAGAGACATAGACACAGAGACATAGACACAGAGACAAAGACACAGAGACAGAGACACAGAGACAGAGACACAGAGACAGTTTCACAGAGACAGAGACATAGAGGCAGAGACACAGAGACAGAGACACAGAGACTGGGACACAGCGAGAGGGACTCAGAGAGAGGGACACAGAGACAGAGACAGAGACACAGAGACGCAGAGACAGGTACTCAGAGACAGAGACACAGACACAGAGACACAGAGACAGAGACACAGAGACAGAGACACAGAGACAGAGACACAGAGACAGAGACACAGAGACAGAGACACAGAGACAGAGACACAGAGACAGAGACACAGAGACAGAGACACAGAGACAGAGACACAGAGACAGAGACACAGAGACAGAGACACGGAGACAGAGACACAGAGACAGAGACACAGAGACAGAGACACAGAGACAGAGACACAGAGACAGAGACACAGAGACAGAGACACAGAGACAGAGACACAGAGACAGAGACACAGAGACAGAGACACAGAGACAGAGACACAGAGACAGAGACACAGAGACAGAGACACAGAGACAGAGACACAGAGACAGAGACACAGAGACAGAGACACAGAGACAGAGACACAGAGACAGAGACACAGAGACAGAGACACAGAGACAGAGACACAGAGACAGAGACACAGAGACAGAGACACAGAGACAGAGACACAGAGACAGTTTCACAGAGACAGAGACACAGAGACATGGACACAGAGACAGAGACACAGAGAAAGAGACAAAGAGACAGGGACACAGAGACACAGAGACAGAGTCAGAGCGACAGAGATACAGAGACGGAGGCACAGGGCCAGAGACACAGAGACAGAAACACAGAGACAGATTCACAGAGACAGAGACATAATGACAGAAACACAGAGACAGAGTCACAGAGACAGAGACACAGAGACAGAGACACAGAGACAGAGACACAGAGACAGAGACACAGAAACAGAGACACAGAAACAGAGACACAGAGACAGAGACACAGAGACAGAGACACAGAGACAGAGACACAGAGACAGAGTAACAGAGACAGATACACAGAAACAGAGACACAGAGACAGAGACAGAGGTACAGGGACACACAGATCGAGAATCAGAGACGGAGACACAGAGACAGAGACAGAGACAGAGACAGAGACACAGAGACAGAGACACAGAGACAGAGACACAGAGACAGAGACACCATGACAGAGACACGGAGACAGAGACACAGAGACAGAGACACAGAGACAGAGACACAGAGGCAGAGACACAGAGACAGAGACACAGAGACAGAGACACAGAGACAGAGACACAGGGACAGAGACACAGAGACAGGGACACAGAGACAGAGAGACGGAGACACAGACACAGAGAAAGGGACGCAGAGACGGAGACACAGAGACCGAGACACAGAGACCGTGACACAGGGAGGGAGACACAGAGACAGAGACACAGAGACGAGATTCAGAGACAGTGACACAGAGACAGAGTCAGAGAGACAGAGATACAGAGACGGAGACACAATGCCAGAGACACAGAGACAGAAACAGAGAGACAGATTCACAGAGACAGAGACACAGAGACAGAGACATAATGACAGAAACACAGAGACGGAGAGACAGGGACAATGACACAGTGACAGAGACACAGAGAAAGGGAAACAGAGACAGAGACAGAGACAGAGACACAGAGACAGATACACAGAGACAGAGACAGAGTCACAGACGCGGAGACTCTGGGACAGAGACGCAGAGACAGAGACACAGAGTCAAAGACACAGAGACAGAGAGACGGAGACACAGACACAGAGAAAGAGACGCAGAGACGGAGACACAGAGACCGAGACACAGAGACCGTGACACAGGGAGAGAGACACAGAGACAGAGACACAGAGACAGAGACAGAGACAGAGACAGAGACACAGAGACAGATACACAGAGACAGAGACAGAGACAGAGACACAGACGCGGAGACTCTGGGACAGAGACACTGAGACAGAGAATCAGAGACATAGACACAGAGACAGAGACACAGAGACAGAGACACAGAGACAGAGACACAGAGACGCAGAGACAGGGACACAGAGGCAGAGACACAGAGACAGAGACAGAGACGCAGAGACGGGGACACAGGCACAGAGACACAGAGACAGGGACACAGAGACAGAGACACAGAGACAGAGACACAGAGACAGAGACACAGTGACAGAGACACAGAGACAGAGACACAGAGACAGAGTCATAGAGACAGAGACACAGAGACAGAGACACAGAGACAGAGACACAGAGACAGAGGCACGGAGACAGAGATACAGAGACTGAAACATAGAGACAGAGACACAGCGACAGAGACACAGAGATAGTGACACAGGGACCGATACACAGAGACAGATATCGTCGGCAGAGACACAGAGAGAGAGAGACACAGAGACGGATACACAGGGACAGAGACACAGAGACAGAGACACAGAGACAGAGATTCAGAGACTGTGACACAGAGACAGAGTCAGAGAGACAGAGATACAGAGAGGGAGACACAATGCCAGAGACACAGAGACAGAAACAGAGAGACAGAGACACAGAGACAGAGTCACAGAGACAGAGATATAATGACAGAAACACAGAGACGGAGACACAGGGACAGGGACACAGTGACAGAGACACAGAGAAAGGGAAACACAGACAGAGACAGAGACAGAGACACAGAGACAGATACACAGAGACAGAGACAGAGACACAGACGCGGAGACTCTGGGACAGAGACACAGAGACAGAGATTCAGAGGCAGGGACACAGCGACAGAGACACAGAGAGAGTGACACAGGGACCGACACACAGAGACAGATATCGTCGGCAGAGACACAGAGAGAGAGAGACACAGAGACGGAGACACAGGGACAGAGACACAGAGACAGCGACACAGATACAGAGATTCAGAGACAGTTTCACAGAGACAGAGACATAGAGACAGAGACACAGAGACAGAGACACAGAGACAGAGATTCAGAGACTGTGACACAGAGACAGAGTCAGAGAGACAGAGATACAGAGACGGAGACACAATGCCAGAGACACAGAGACAGAAACAGAGAGACAGAGACACAGAGACAGAGACACAGAGACAGATACACAGAGACAGAGACAGAGACACAGACGCGGAGACTCTGGGACAGAGACACAGAGACAGAGATTCAGAGGCAGAGACACAGAGACCGAGACACAGAGACCGAGACACAGAGACAGAGACATAGAAACAGAGGCGCAGAGACGGTGACAGAGACACAGACACAGAGACAGAGACACAGGGACAGATACACAGAGACAGAGACACAGAGACGGAAACTCTGGGACAGAGACACAGAGACAGAGGTTCAGAGGCAGAGACACAGAGACCGAGACACAGAGACCGAGACACAGAGACAGGGACATAGAAATAGTGGCGCAGAGACGGTGACAGAGACACAGACACAGAGACACAGAGACAGAGACACAGAGATAGAGACACAGAGACAGAGACACAGAGACAGAGACACAGAGACAGAGATATAAAGATACAGAGACATAGAGACAGAGACACAGAGACAGAGATACAGAGACAGAGGCACAGAGACAGAGACACAGAGACAGGGACACAGAGACGGAGACACATTGAGTGAGACACAGAGACGGAGACACAGGGACAGGGACACAGAGACAGAGACACAGAGAAAGAGAAACAGAGACAGAGACAGAGACAGAGACATAGAGACAGAGGCACAGAGACGGAGACTCTGGGACAGAGACACAGAGACAGTGATTCAGAGGCAGAGACACAGAGGCAGAGACAGAGACAGAGACAGAGACAGAGACAGAGACACAGAGACAGAGACACAGAGTCAGATAACGGAGACAGAGACACAGAGAGAGAGACACAGAAACGGAGACACAGGGACACAGACACAGAGACAGAGATACAGAGAAACAGACACAGAGACACAGAGACAGAGACACAGAAACGGAGACACAGACACAGAGAAAGAGACGAAGAGACGGAGACACAGAGACAGAGACACAGAGGCAGAGACACACAGACAGAGACACAGAGACCGAGACACAGAGACGGAGACACAGGGACAGTGACATAGAAACAGAGACACAGAGACAGAGACACAGAGACAGCGACACAGAGACAGAGACACAAAGACAGGGACACAGAGACAGAGACGCAGAGACAGAGACGCAGAGATAGAGACGCAGAGACAGAGACCCAGAGACAGAGACACATTGAGTGAGACACAGAGACGGAGACACAGGGACAGGGACACAGAGACAGAGACACAGAGAAAGAGAAACAGAGACAGAGACAGAGACACAGAGACAGAGACACACAGGCAGAGACACATAGACAGAGACACAGAGACAGAGACACAGAGACAGGGACATAGAAACAGAGGTGCAGAGACGGTGACAGAGACACAGAGACAGAGACAGAGACTCAGAGACAGAGATACAGAGACAGAGACACAGAGACGGAGACTCTGGGACAGAGACACAGAGACAGAGGTTCAGAGGCAGAGACACAGAGACCGAGACACAGAGACCGAGACACAGAGACAGAGACATAGAAACAGAGGCGCAGAGACGGTGACAGAGACACAGACACAGAGACACAGAGACAGAGACACAGAGACAGTGGCACAGAGACAGAGACACAGAGACAGGGACACTGAGACAGAGACACAGAGACAGAGACACAGAGACAGAGACACAGAGACACAGACACAGAGACAGAGACACAGAGACAGAGACACAGAGACAGAGACACAGAGACAGAGACAGAGACACAGAGACAGAGACACAGAGACAGTGACACAGAGACAGACACACAGAGACAGAGACACAGAGACAGACACACAGAGACAGAGACACAGAGACAGAGACGCAGAGATAGAGACGCAGAGACAGAGACACATTGAGTGAGACACAGGGACGGAGACACAGGGACAGGGACACAGAGACAGAGACACAGAGAAAGAGAAACAGAGACAGAGACAGAGACACAGAGACAGAGACACAGAGGCAGAGACACATAGCCAGAGACACAGAGACCGAGACACAGAGACGGAGACACAGAGACAGAGACACAGAAACAGAGACACTGAGACGGAGACAGAGGCACAGGGGCAGAGACACACAGACAGAGACACAGAGACTGAGACACAGAGACGGAGACACAGAGACAGTGACATAGAAACAGAGACACAGAGACAGAGACATAGAGACAGAGACACAGAGACAGAGGCACAGGGACTGGGACACGGCGAGAGAGAATCAGAGACAGGGACACAGAGACAGAGACAGAGACAGAGATACAGAGACAGAGACACAGAGACAGAGACAGAGACACAGAGACAGAGACACAGAAACAGAGACACAGAGACAGAGACACAGAGACAGAGACACAGAGACAGAGGCACAGAGACGGAGACAGAGGGACAGATGCGCAGAGACAGGGACATAGAGACAGAGACTCAGAGACCGAGACACAGAGACAGAGACACAGAGACATAGACACAGAGACAGAGACACAGAGACAGAGACCCAGAGACAGAGACATAGAGACCGACACAGAGACAGGGACACAGTGACAGAGACGCAGAGACAGAGACGCAGAGATAGAGACGCAGAGACAGAGACCCAGAGACAGAGACACATTGAGTGAGACACAGAGACGGAGACACAGGGACAGGGACACAGAGACAGAGACACAGAGAAAGGGAAACAGAGACAGAGACAGAGACACAGAGACAGAGACACAGAGGCAGAGACACACAGACAGAGACACAGAGACCGAGTCACAGAGACGGAGACACAGAGACAGAGACACAGAGACAGATACACAGAGACAGAGACAGAGACACAGACGCGGAGACTCTGGGACAGAGACACAGAGACAGAGATTCAGAGGCAGAGACACAGAGACCGAGACACAGAGACCGAGACACAGAGACAGAGACATAGAAACAGAGGCGCAGAGACGGTGACAGAGACACAGAGACAGAGACAGAGACACAGGGACAGATACACAGAGACAGAGACACAGAGACGGAAACTCTGGGACAGAGACACAGAGACAGAGGTTCAGAGGCAGAGACACAGAGACCGAGACACAGAGACCGAGACACAGAGACAGGGACATAGAAATAGTGGCGCAGAGACGGTGACAGAGACACAGACACAGAGACACAGAGACAGAGACACAGAGATAGAGACACAGAGACAGAGACACAGAGACAGAGACACAGAGACAGAGATATAAAGATACAGAGACATAGAGACAGAGACACAGAGACAGAGATACAGAGACAGAGGCACAGAGACAGAGACACAGAGACAGGGACACAGAGACGGAGACACATTGAGTGAGACACAGAGACGGAGACACAGGGACAGGGACACAGAGACAGAGACACAGAGAAAGAGAAACAGAGACAGAGACAGAGACAGAGACAGAGACAGAGACAGAGACACAGAGACAGAGACACAGAGTCAGATAACGGAGACAGAGACACAGAGAGAGAGACACAGAAACGGAGACACAGGGACACAGACACAGAGACAGAGATACAGAGAAACAGACACAGAGACACAGAGACAGAGACACAGAAACGGAGACACAGACACAGAGAAAGAGACGAAGAGACGGAGACACAGAGACAGAGACACAGAGGCAGAGACACACAGACAGAGACACAGAGACCGAGACACAGAGACGGAGACACAGAGACAGTGACATAGAAACAGAGACACAGAGACAGAGACATAGAGACAGAGACACAGAGACAGAGACACAGGGACTGGGACACGGCGAGAGAGAATCAGAGACAGGGACACAGAGACAGAGACAGAGACAGAGATACAGAGACAGAGACACAGAGACCGAGACACAGAGACGGAGACACAGAGACAGAGACACAGAAACAGAGACACTGAGACGGAGACAGAGGCAAAGGGGCAGAGACACACAGACAGAGACACAGAGACGGAAACACAGAGACAGTGACATAGAAACAGAGACACAGAGACACGGACACAGTGAGAGAGACAGAGACACAGAGACGGAGACACAGAGACGGAGACACAGAGACAGCGACACAGAGACAGAGACACAAAGACAGGGACACAGAGACAGAGACGCAGAGACAGAGACGCAGAGATAGAGACGCAGAGACAGAGACCCAGAGACAGAGACACATTGAGTGAGACACAGAGACGGAGACACAGGGACAGGGACACAGAGACAGAGACACAGAGAAAGAGAAACAGAGACAGAGACAGAGACACAGAGACAGAGACACACAGGCAGAGACACATAGACAGAGACACAGAGACAGAGACACAGAGACAGAGACATAGAAACAGAGGTGCAGAGACGGTGACAGAGACACAGAGACAGAGACAGAGAGACAGAGACAGAGACTCAGAGACAGAGATACAGAGACAGAGACACAGAGACGGAGACTCTGGGACAGAGACACAGAGACAGAGGTTCAGAGGCAGAGACACAGAGACCGAGACACAGAGACCGAGACACAGAGACAGAGACATAGAAACAGAGGCGCAGAGACGGTGACAGAGACACAGACACAGAGACACAGAGACAGAGACACAGAGACAGTGGCACAGAGACAGAGACACAGAGACAGGGACACTGAGACAGAGACACAGAGACAGAGACACAGAGACAGAGACACAGAGACACAGACACAGAGACAGAGACACAGAGACAGAGACACAGAGACAGAGACACAGAGACAGAGACACAGAGACAGAGACACAGAGACAGAGACACAGAGACAGACACACAGAGACAGAGACACAGAGACAGACACACAGAGACAGAGACACAGAGACAGAGACGCAGAGATAGAGACGCAGAGACAGAGACACATTGAGTGAGACACAGGGACGGAGACACAGGGACAGGGACACAGAGACAGAGACACAGAGAAAGAGAAACAGAGACAGAGACAGAGACACAGAGACAGAGACACAGAGGCAGAGACACATAGCCAGAGACACAGAGACCGAGACACAGAGACGGAGACACAGAGACAGAGACACAGAAACAGAGACACTGAGACGGAGACAGAGGCACAGGGGCAGAGACACACAGACAGAGACACAGAGACTGAGACACAGAGACGGAGACACAGAGACAGTGACATAGAAACAGAGACACAGAGACAGAGACGCAGAGATAGAGACGCAGAGACAGAGACCCAGAGACAGAGACACATTGAGTGAGACACAGAGACGGAGACACAGGGACAGGGACACAGAGACAGAGACACAGAGAAAGGGAAACAGAGACAGAGACAGAGACACAGAGACAGAGACACAGAGGCAGAGACACACAGACAGAGACACAGAGACCGAGTCACAGAGACGGAGACACAGAGACAGAGACACAGAGACAGAGACACAGAGACAGAGACACAGAGACAGAGGCACAGAGACAGAGACACAGAGACAGAGACACAGAGACAGAGACACAGAGACAGAGACACAGAGACAGAGACACAGTGACAGAGACACAGAGACAGAGACACAGAGACAGAGACACAGAGACAGAGTCATAGAGACAGAGACACAGAGACAGAGACACAGAGACTGGGACACAGCGAGAGAGACTCAGAGACAGGGACACAGAGACAGAGAAACAGAGACAGAGACACAGAGGCAGAGACACAGAGACAGAGACACAGAGACAGATACACAGAGACAGAGACAGAGACACAGAGACAGAGACGCAGAGACAGAGACACAGAGACGGAGACACAGAGACAGAGAAACAGAGACAGAGGCACGGAGACAGTGATACAGAGACTGAAACATAGAGACAGAGACACAGCGACAGAGACACAGAGAGAGTGACACAGGGACAGAGACACAGAGACAGGGGCACAGATACAGAGATTCAGAGACAGTTTCACAGAGACAGAGACATAGAGACAGAGACACAGAGACAGAGACGCAGAGACAGAGATTCAGAGACTGTGACACAGAGACAGAGTCAGAGAGACAGAGATACAGAGACGGAGACAAAATGCCAGAGACACAGAGACAGAAACAGAGAGACAGAGACACAGAGACAGAGACACAGAGACAGAGATATAATGACAGAAACACAGAGACGGAGACACAGGGACAGGGACACAGTGACAGAGACACAGAGAAAGGGAAACAGAGACAGAGACAGATACAGAGACACAGAGACAGATACACAGAGACAGAGACAGAGACACAGACGCGGAGACTCTGGGACAGAGACACAGAGTCAGAGATTCAGAGGCAGAGACACAGAGACAGAGACACAGAGACAGAGACACAGAGACAGAGACACAGAGACAGAGACACAGGGACTGGGACACGGCGAGAGAGAATCAGAGACAGGGACACAGAGACGGAGACAGAGACAAAGAGACGCGGAGACAGGGACACAGAGACAGAGACACAGAGACGGAGACACAGAGACAGTGACATAGAGACCGGGACACAGTGAGAGAGACAGAGACACAGAGACGGAGACACAGAGACAGCGACACAGAGACAGAGACAGAGACTCAGAGATAGAGATACAGAGACAGAGACACAGAGAGAGAGACACAGAGACAGAGACAGAGACACAGGGACAGATACACAGAGACAGAGACACAGAGACAGAGACACAGAGACAGAGACACAGAGACAGAGACACAGAGACAGAGATTCAGAGACTGTGGCACAGAGACAGAGCCAGAGAGACAGAGATACAGAGACGGAGACAAAATGCCAGAGACACAGAGACAGAAACAGAGAGACAGAGACACAGAGACAGAGACACAGAGACAGAGATATAATGACAGAAACACAGAGACGGAGACACAGGGACAGGGACACAGTGACAGAGACACAGAGAAAGGGAAACAGAGACAGAGACAGATACAGAGACACAGAGACAGATACACAGAGACAGAGACAGAGACACAGACGCGGAGACTCTGGGACAGAGACACAGAGACAGAGGTTCAGAGGCAGAGACACAGAGACCGAGACACAGAGACCGAGACACAGAGACAGAGACATAGAAACAGAGGCGCAGAGACGGTGACAGAGACACAGAGACAGAGACAGAGACACAGGGACAGATACACAGAGACAGAGACACAGAGATAGAGACACAGAGACAGAGACACAGAGACAGAGATATAAAGTTACAGAGACATAGAGACAGAGACACAGAGACAGAGATACAGAGACAGAGGCACAGAGACAGAGACACAGAGACAGGGACACAGAGACGGAGACACATTGAGTGAGACACAGAGACGGAGACACAGGGACAGGGACACAGAGACAGAGACACGGAGAAAGAGAAACAGAGACAGAGACAGAGACATACAGACAGAGGCACAGAGACGGAGACTCTGGGACAGAGACACAGAGACAGAGATTCAGAGGCAGAGACACAGAGGCAGAGACAGAGACAGAGACAGAGACAGAGACACAGAGACAGAGACACAGAGTCAGATAACGGAGACAGAGACACAGAGAGAGAGACACAGAAACGGAGACACAGGGACACAGACACAGAGACAGAGATACAGAGAAACAGACACAGAGACACAGAGACAGAGACACAGAGACGGAGACACAGACACAGAGAAAGAGACGAAGAGACGGAGACACAGAGACAGAGACACAGAGGCAGAGACACACAGACAGAGACACAGAGACCGAGACACAGAGACGGAGACACAGAGACAGAGACACAGAGACAGAGACACACAGACAGAGATACAGAGACCGAGGCACAGAGACGGAGACACAGAGACAGAGACACAGAAACAGAGACACTGAGACGGAGACAGAGACACAGAGACAGAGACACAGAGGCAGAGACACACAGACAGAGACACAGAGACCGAGTCACAGAGACGGAGACACAGAGACAGAGACACAGAGACAGATACACAGAGACAGAGACAGAGACACAGACGCGGAGACTCTGGGACAGAGACACAGAGACAGAGATTCAGAGGCAGAGACACAGAGACCGAGACACAGAGACCGAGACACAGAGACAGAGACATAGAAACAGAGGCGCAGAGACGGTGACAGAGACACAGAGACAGAGACAGAGACACAGGGACAGATACACAGAGACAGAGACACAGAGACGGAAACTCTGGGACAGAGACACAGAGACAGAGGTTCAGAGGCAGAGACACAGAGACCGAGACACAGAGACCGAGACACAGAGACAGGGACATAGAAATAGTGGCGCAGAGACGGTGACAGAGACACAGACACAGAGACACAGAGACAGAGACACAGAGATAGAGACACAGAGACAGAGACACAGAGACAGAGACACAGAGACAGAGATATAAAGATACAGAGACATAGAGACAGAGACACAGAGACAGAGATACAGAGACAGAGGCACAGAGACAGAGACACAGAGACAGGGACACAGAGACGGAGACACATTGAGTGAGACACAGAGACGGAGACACAGGGACAGGGACACAGAGACAGAGACACAGAGAAAGAGAAACAGAGACAGAGACAGAGACAGAGACAGAGACAGAGACAGAGACACAGAGACAGAGACACAGAGTCAGATAACGGAGACAGAGACACAGAGAGAGAGACACAGAAACGGAGACACAGGGACACAGACACAGAGACAGAGATACAGAGAAACAGACACAGAGACACAGAGACAGAGACACAGAAACGGAGACACAGACACAGAGAAAGAGACGAAGAGACGGAGACACAGAGACAGAGACACAGAGGCAGAGACACACAGACAGAGACACAGAGACCGAGACACAGAGACGGAGACACAGAGACAGTGACATAGAAACAGAGACACAGAGACAGAGACATAGAGACAGAGACACAGAGACAGAGACACAGGGACTGGGACACGGCGAGAGAGAATCAGAGACAGGGACACAGAGACAGAGACAGAGACAGAGATACAGAGACAGAGACACAGAGACCGAGACACAGAGACGGAGACACAGAGACAGAGACACAGAAACAGAGACACTGAGACGGAGACAGAGGCAAAGGGGCAGAGACACACAGACAGAGACACAGAGACGGAAACACAGAGACAGTGACATAGAAACAGAGACACAGAGACACGGACACAGTGAGAGAGACAGAGACACAGAGACGGAGACACAGAGACGGAGACACAGAGACAGCGACACAGAGACAGAGACACAAAGACAGGGACACAGAGACAGAGACGCAGAGACAGAGACGCAGAGATAGAGACGCAGAGACAGAGACCCAGAGACAGAGACACATTGAGTGAGACACAGAGACGGAGACACAGGGACAGGGACACAGAGACAGAGACACAGAGAAAGAGAAACAGAGACAGAGACAGAGACACAGAGACAGAGACACACAGGCAGAGACACATAGACAGAGACACAGAGACAGAGACACAGAGACAGAGACATAGAAACAGAGGTGCAGAGACGGTGACAGAGACACAGAGACAGAGACAGAGAGACAGAGACAGAGACTCAGAGACAGAGATACAGAGACAGAGACACAGAGACGGAGACTCTGGGACAGAGACACAGAGACAGAGGTTCAGAGGCAGAGACACAGAGACCGAGACACAGAGACCGAGACACAGAGACAGAGACATAGAAACAGAGGCGCAGAGACGGTGACAGAGACACAGACACAGAGACACAGAGACAGAGACACAGAGACAGTGGCACAGAGACAGAGACACAGAGACAGGGACACTGAGACAGAGACACAGAGACAGAGACACAGAGACAGAGACACAGAGACACAGACACAGAGACAGAGACACAGAGACAGAGACACAGAGACAGAGACACAGAGACAGAGACACAGAGACAGAGACACAGAGACAGAGACACAGAGACAGACACACAGAGACAGAGACACAGAGACAGACACACAGAGACAGAGACACAGAGACAGAGACGCAGAGATAGAGACGCAGAGACAGAGACACATTGAGTGAGACACAGGGACGGAGACACAGGGACAGGGACACAGAGACAGAGACACAGAGAAAGAGAAACAGAGACAGAGACAGAGACACAGAGACAGAGACACAGAGGCAGAGACACATAGCCAGAGACACAGAGACCGAGACACAGAGACGGAGACACAGAGACAGAGACACAGAAACAGAGACACTGAGACGGAGACAGAGGCACAGGGGCAGAGACACACAGACAGAGACACAGAGACTGAGACACAGAGACGGAGACACAGAGACAGTGACATAGAAACAGAGACACAGAGACAGAGACGCAGAGATAGAGACGCAGAGACAGAGACCCAGAGACAGAGACACATTGAGTGAGACACAGAGACGGAGACACAGGGACAGGGACACAGAGACAGAGACACAGAGAAAGGGAAACAGAGACAGAGACAGAGACACAGAGACAGAGACACAGAGGCAGAGACACACAGACAGAGACACAGAGACCGAGTCACAGAGACGGAGACACAGAGACAGAGACACAGAGACAGAGACACAGAGACAGAGACACAGAGACAGAGGCACAGAGACAGAGACACAGAGACAGAGACACAGAGACAGAGACACAGAGACAGAGACACAGAGACAGAGACACAGTGACAGAGACACAGAGACAGAGACACAGAGACAGAGACACAGAGACAGAGTCATAGAGACAGAGACACAGAGACAGAGACACAGAGACTGGGACACAGCGAGAGAGACTCAGAGACAGGGACACAGAGACAGAGAAACAGAGACAGAGACACAGAGGCAGAGACACAGAGACAGAGACACAGAGACAGATACACAGAGACAGAGACAGAGACACAGAGACAGAGACGCAGAGACAGAGACACAGAGACGGAGACACAGAGACAGAGAAACAGAGACAGAGGCACGGAGACAGTGATACAGAGACTGAAACATAGAGACAGAGACACAGCGACAGAGACACAGAGAGAGTGACACAGGGACAGAGACACAGAGACAGGGGCACAGATACAGAGATTCAGAGACAGTTTCACAGAGACAGAGACATAGAGACAGAGACACAGAGACAGAGACGCAGAGACAGAGATTCAGAGACTGTGACACAGAGACAGAGTCAGAGAGACAGAGATACAGAGACGGAGACAAAATGCCAGAGACACAGAGACAGAAACAGAGAGACAGAGACACAGAGACAGAGACACAGAGACAGAGATATAATGACAGAAACACAGAGACGGAGACACAGGGACAGGGACACAGTGACAGAGACACAGAGAAAGGGAAACAGAGACAGAGACAGATACAGAGACACAGAGACAGATACACAGAGACAGAGACAGAGACACAGACGCGGAGACTCTGGGACAGAGACACAGAGTCAGAGATTCAGAGGCAGAGACACAGAGACAGAGACACAGAGACAGAGACACAGAGACAGAGACACAGAGACAGAGACACAGGGACTGGGACACGGCGAGAGAGAATCAGAGACAGGGACACAGAGACGGAGACAGAGACAAAGAGACGCGGAGACAGGGACACAGAGACAGAGACACAGAGACGGAGACACAGAGACAGTGACATAGAGACCGGGACACAGTGAGAGAGACAGAGACACAGAGACGGAGACACAGAGACAGCGACACAGAGACAGAGACAGAGACTCAGAGATAGAGATACAGAGACAGAGACACAGAGAGAGAGACACAGAGACAGAGACAGAGACACAGGGACAGATACACAGAGACAGAGACACAGAGACAGAGACACAGAGACAGAGACACAGAGACAGAGACACAGAGACAGAGATTCAGAGACTGTGGCACAGAGACAGAGCCAGAGAGACAGAGATACAGAGACGGAGACAAAATGCCAGAGACACAGAGACAGAAACAGAGAGACAGAGACACAGAGACAGAGACACAGAGACAGAGATATAATGACAGAAACACAGAGACGGAGACACAGGGACAGGGACACAGTGACAGAGACACAGAGAAAGGGAAACAGAGACAGAGACAGATACAGAGACACAGAGACAGATACACAGAGACAGAGACAGAGACACAGACGCGGAGACTCTGGGACAGAGACACAGAGACAGAGGTTCAGAGGCAGAGACACAGAGACCGAGACACAGAGACCGAGACACAGAGACAGAGACATAGAAACAGAGGCGCAGAGACGGTGACAGAGACACAGAGACAGAGACAGAGACACAGGGACAGATACACAGAGACAGAGACACAGAGATAGAGACACAGAGACAGAGACACAGAGACAGAGATATAAAGTTACAGAGACATAGAGACAGAGACACAGAGACAGAGATACAGAGACAGAGGCACAGAGACAGAGACACAGAGACAGGGACACAGAGACGGAGACACATTGAGTGAGACACAGAGACGGAGACACAGGGACAGGGACACAGAGACAGAGACACGGAGAAAGAGAAACAGAGACAGAGACAGAGACATACAGACAGAGGCACAGAGACGGAGACTCTGGGACAGAGACACAGAGACAGAGATTCAGAGGCAGAGACACAGAGGCAGAGACAGAGACAGAGACAGAGACAGAGACACAGAGACAGAGACACAGAGTCAGATAACGGAGACAGAGACACAGAGAGAGAGACACAGAAACGGAGACACAGGGACACAGACACAGAGACAGAGATACAGAGAAACAGACACAGAGACACAGAGACAGAGACACAGAGACGGAGACACAGACACAGAGAAAGAGACGAAGAGACGGAGACACAGAGACAGAGACACAGAGGCAGAGACACACAGACAGAGACACAGAGACCGAGACACAGAGACGGAGACACAGAGACAGAGACACAGAGACAGAGACACACAGACAGAGATACAGAGACCGAGGCACAGAGACGGAGACACAGAGACAGAGACACAGAAACAGAGACACTGAGACGGAGACAGAGGCACAGGGGCAGTGACACACAGACAGAGAGACAGAGACTGAGACACAGAGACGGAGACACGGAGACAGTGACATCGAAACAGAGACACAGAGACAGGGACAAAGTGAGAGAGACAGAGACACAGAGACGGAGACACAGAGACAGCGACACAGAGACAGAGACACAAAGGCAGAGACACAGAGACAGAGACAGAGACAGATACACAGAGACAGAGACATAGAGACCGACACAGAGACAGGGACACAGAGACTGAGACGCAGAGACAGAGACGCAGAGATAGAGACGCAGAGACAGAGACACAGAGACTGGGACACAGCGAGAGGGACTCAGAGAGAGGGACACAGAGACAGAGACAGAGACACAGAGACGCAGAGACAGGTACACAGAGACAGAGACACAGAGACAGAGACACAGAGACAGAGACACAGAGGCAGAGACACAGAGACAGAGACACAGAGACAGAGACACAGAGACAGAGACACAGAGAGAGAGACACAGAGACAGAGACACAGAGACAGAGACACAGAGACAGAGACACAGAGACAGAGACACAGAGACAGAGACACAGAGACAGAGACACAGAGACAGAGACACAGAGACAGAGACACAGAGACAGAGACACAGAGACAGAGACACAGAGACAGAGGCACAGAGACGGAGACACAGAGACCGATACACAGAGACAGAGACAAAGAGACAGAGACACGGAGACAGAGCCACAGACACCGAGACACAGAGACCGAGACTCTGGGACAGAGACACAGAGACTGGGACACAGAGACAGAGACACAGCGAGAGAGACTCAGAGACAGGGACACAGAGACAGAGACAGAGACACAGAGACGCAGAGACAGATACACAGAGACAGAGACACAGAGACAGAGACACAGAGACAGAGACACAGAGACAGAGACACAGAGACGGAGACACAGAGACAGAGACACAGAGACAGAGACACAGAGACAGAGACACAGAGACAGAGACACAGAGACAGAGACACAGAGACAGAGACACAGAGACAGAGACACAGAGACAGAGACACAGAGACAGAGACACAGAGACAGAGACACAGAGACAGAGACACAGAGACAGTTTCACAGAGACAGAGACATAGAGACAGAGACACAGAGACAGAGACACAGAGACTGGGACACAGCGAGAGAGACTCAGAGACAGGGACACAGAGAGAGGGACAGAGACACAGAGACGCAGAGACAGATACACACAGACAGAGACACAGAGACAGAGACACAGAGACAGAGACACAGAGACAGAGACACAGAGACAGAGACACAGAGACAGAGACACAGAGACAGAGACACAGAGACAGAGACACAGAGACAGAGACACAGAGACATAGACACAGAGACAAAGACACAAAGACAGAGACACAGAGACAGAGACACAGAGACAGAGACACAGAGACAGTTTCACAGAGACAGAGACATAGAGGCAGAGACACAGAGACAGAGACACAGAGACTGGGACACAGCGAGAGGGACTCAGAGAGAGGGACACAGAGACAGAGACAGAGACACAGAGACGCAGAGACAGGTACTCAGAGACAGAGACACAGACACAGAGACACAGAGACAGAGACACAGAGACAGAGACACAGAGACAGAGACACAGAGACAGAGACACAGAGACAGAGACACAGAGACAGAGACACAGAGACAGAGACACAGAGACAGAGACACAGAGACAGAGACACAGAGACAGAGAGACAGAGACAGAGACACAGAGACAGAGACACAGAGACAGAGACACAGAGACAGAGACACAGAGACAGAGACACAGAGACAGAGACACAGAGACAGAGACACAGAGACAGAGACACAGAGACAGAGACACAGAGACAGAGACACAGAGACAGAGACACAGAGACAGAGACACAGAGACAGAGACACAGAGACAGAGACACAGAGACAGAGACACAGAGACAGAGACACAGAGACAGAGACACAGAGACAGAGACACAGAGACAGAGACACAGAGACAGACACACAGAGACAGAGACACAGAGACAGAGACACAGAGACAGAGACACAGAGACAGAGACACAGAGACAGAGACACAGAGACAGTTTCACAGAGACAGAGACACAGAGACATGGACACAGAGACAGAGACACAGAGAAAGAGACAAAGAGACAGGGACACAGAGACACAGAGACAGAGTCAGAGCGACAGAGATACAGAGACGGAGGCACAGGGCCAGAGACACAGAGACAGAAACACAGAGACAGATTCACAGAGACAGAGACATAATGACAGAAACACAGAGACAGAGTCACAGAGACAGAGACACAGAGACAGAGACACAGAGACAGAGACACAGAGACAGAGACACAGAGACAGAGACACAGAGACAGAGACACAGAAACAGAGACACAGAAACAGAGACACAGAGACAGAGACACAGAGACAGAGACACAGAGACAGAGACACAGAGACAGAGTAACAGAGACAGATACACAGAAACAGAGACACAGAGACAGAGACAGAGGTACAGGGACACACAGATCGAGAATCAGAGACGGAGACACAGAGACAGAGACAGAGACAGAGACAGAGACACAGAGACAGAGACACAGAGACAGAGACACCAAGACAGAGACACGGAGACAGAGACACAGAGACAGAGACACAGAGACAGAGACACAGAGGCAGAGACACAGAGACAGAGACACAGAGACAGAGACACAGAGACAGAGACACAGGGACAGAGACACAGAGACAGGGACACAGAGACAGAGAGACGGAGACACAGACACAGAGAAAGGGACGCAGAGACGGAGACACAGAGACCGAGACACAGAGACCGTGACACAGGGAGGGAGACACAGAGACAGAGACACAGAGACGAGATTCAGAGACAGTGACACAGAGACAGAGTCAGTGAGACAGAGATACAGAGACGGAGACACAATGCCAGAGACACAGAGACAGAAACAGAGAGACAGATTCACAGAGACAGAGACACAGAGACAGAGACATAATGACAGAAACACAGAGACGGAGAGACAGGGACAGGGACACAGTGACAGAGACACAGAGAAAGGGAAACAGAGACAGAGACAGAGACAGAGACACAGAGACAGATACACAGAGACAGAGACAGAGACACAGACGCGGAGACTCTGGGACAGAGACGCAGAGACAGAGACACAGAGTCAAAGACACAGAGACAGAGAGACGGAGACACAGACACAGAGAAAGAGACGCAGAGACGGAGACACAGAGACCGAGACACAGAGACCGTGACACAGGGAGAGAGACACAGAGACAGAGACACAGAGACAGAGACAGAGACAGAGACAGAGACACAGAGACAGATACACAGAGACAGAGACAGAGACAGAGACACAGACGCGGAGACTCTGGGACAGAGACACTGAGACAGAGAATCAGAGACATAGACACAGAGACAGAGACACAGAGACAGAGACACAGAGACGCAGAGACAGGGACACAGAGGCAGAGACACAGAGACAGAGACAGAGACGCAGAGACGGGGACACAGGCACAGAGACACAGAGACAGGGACACAGAGACAGAGACACAGAGACAGAGACACAGAGACAGAGACACAGAGACAGAGACACAGTGACAGAGACACAGAGACAGAGACACAGAGACAGAGTCATAGAGACAGAGACACAGAGACAGAGACACAGAGACAGAGACACAGAGACAGAGGCACGGAGACAGAGATACAGAGACTGAAACATAGAGACAGAGACACAGCGACAGAGACACAGAGATAGTGACACAGGGACCGATACACAGAGACAGATATCGTCGGCAGAGACACAGAGAGAGAGAGACACAGAGACGGATACACAGGGACAGAGACACAGAGACAGAGACACAGAGACAGAGATATAATGACAGAAACACAGAGACGGAGACACAGGGACAGGGACACAGTGACAGAGACACAGAGAAAGGGAAACACAGACAGAGACAGAGACAGAGACACAGAGACAGATACACAGAGACAGAGACAGAGACACAGACGCGGAGACTCTGGGACAGAGACACAGAGACAGAGATTCAGTGGCAGGGACACAGCGACAGAGACACAGAGAGAGTGACACAGGGACCGACACACAGAGACAGATATCGTCGGCAGAGACACAGAGAGAGAGAGACACAGAGACGGAGACACAGGGACAGAGACACAGAGACAGCGACACAGATACAGAGATTCAGAGACAGTTTCACAGAGACAGAGACATAGAGACAGAGACACAGAGACAGAGACACAGAGACAGAGATTCAGAGACTGTGACACAGAGACAGAGTCAGAGAGACAGAGATACAGAGACGGAGACACAATGCCAGAGACACAGAGACAGAAACAGAGAGACAGAGACACAGAGACAGAGACACAGAGACAGATACACAGAGACAGAGACAGAGACACAGACGCGGAGACTCTGGGACAGAGACACAGAGACAGAGATTCAGAGGCAGAGACACAGAGACCGAGACACAGAGACCGAGACACAGAGACAGAGACATAGAAACAGAGGCGCAGAGACGGTGACAGAAACACAGAGACAGAGACAGAGACACAGGGACAGATACACAGAGACAGAGACACAGAGACGGAAACTCTGGGACAGAGACACAGAGACAGAGGTTCAGAGGCAGAGACACAGAGACCGAGACACAGAGACCGAGACACAGAGACAGGGACATAGAAATAGTGGCGCAGAGACGGTGACAGAGACACAGACACAGAGACACAGAGACAGAGAGACAGAGATAGAGACACAGAGACAGAGACACAGAGACAGAGACACAGAGACAGAGATATAAAGATACAGAGACATAGAGACAGAGACACAGAGACAGAGATACAGAGACAGAGGCACAGAGACAGAGACACAGAGACAGGGACACAGAGACGGAGACACATTGAGTGAGACACAGAGACGGAGACACAGGGACAGGGACACAGAGACAGAGACACAGAGAAAGAGAAACAGAGACAGAGACAGAGACAGAGACATAGAGACAGAGGCACAGAGACGGAGACTCTGGGACAGAGACACAGAGACAGTGATTCAGAGGCAGAGACACAGAGGCAGAGACAGAGACAGAGACAGAGACAGAGACAGAGACACAGAGACAGAGACACAGAGTCAGATAACGGAGACAGAGACACAGAGAGAGAGACACAGAAACGGAGACACAGGGACACAGACACAGAGACAGAGATACAGAGAAACAGACACAGAGACACAGAGACAGAGACACAGAAACGGAGACACAGACACAGAGAAAGAGACGAAGAGACGGAGACACAGAGACAGAGACACAGAGGCAGAGACACACAGACAGAGACACAGAGACCGAGACACAGAGACGGAGACACAGGGACAGTGACATAGAAACAGAGACACAGAGACAGAGACACAGAGACAGCGACACAGAGACAGAGACACAAAGACAGGGACACAGAGACAGAGACGCAGAGACAGAGACGCAGAGATAGAGACGCAGAGACAGAGACCCAGAGACAGAGACACATTGAGTGAGACACAGAGACGGAGACACAGGGACAGGGACACAGAGACAGAGACACAGAGAAAGAGAAACAGAGACAGAGACAGAGACACAGAGACAGAGACACAGAGACAGAGATATAATGAGAGAAACACAGAGACGGAGACACAGGGACAGGGACACAGTGACAGAGACACAGAGAAAGGGAAACACAGACAGAGACAGAGACAGAGACACAGAGACAGATACACAGAGACAGAGACAGAGACACAGACGCGGAGACTCTGGGACAGAGACACAGAGACAGAGATTCAGAGGCAGGGACACAGCGACAGAGACACAGAGAGAGTGACACAGGGACCGACACACAGAGACAGATATTGTCGGCAGAGACACAGAGAGAGAGAGACACAGAGACGGAGACACAGGGACAGAGACACAGAGACAGCCACACAGATACAGAGATTCAGAGACAGTTTCACAGAGACAGAGACATAGAGACAGAGACACAGAGACAGAGACACAGAGACAGAGATTCAGAGACTGTGACACAGAGACAGAGTCAGAGAGACAGAGATACAGAGACGGAGACACAATGCCAGAGACACAGAGACAGAAACAGAGAGACAGAGACACAGAGACAGAGACACAGAGACAGATACACAGAGACAGAGACAGAGACACAGACGCGGAGACTCTGGGACAGAGACACAGAGACAGAGATTCAGAGGCAGAGACACAGAGACCGAGACACAGAGACCGAGACACAGAGACAGAGACATAGAAACAGAGGCGCAGAGACGGTGACAGAGACACAGAGACAGAGACAGAGACACAGGGACAGATACACAGAGACAGAGACACAGAGACGGAAACTCTGGGACAGAGACACAGAGACAGAGGTTCAGAGGCAGAGACACAGAGACCGAGACACAGAGACCGAGACACAGAGACAGGGACATAGAAATAGTGGCGCAGAGACGGTGACAGAGAAACAGACACAGAGACACAGAGACAGAGACACAGAGACAGAGATATAAAGATACAGAGACATAGAGACAGAGACACAGAGACAGAGATACAGAGACAGAGGCACAGAGACAGAGACACAGAGACAGGGACACAGAGACGGAGACACATTGAGTGAGACACAGAGACGGAGACACAGGGACAGGGACACAGAGACAGAGACACAGAGAAAGAGAAACAGAGACAGAGACAGAGACAGAGACATAGAGACAGAGGCACAGAGACGGAGACTCTGGGACAGAGACACAGAGACAGTGATTCAGAGGCAGAGACACAGAGGCAGAGACAGAGACAGAGACAGAGACAGAGACAGAGACAGAGACACAGAGACAGAGACACAGAGTCAGATAACGGAGACAGAGACACAGAGAGAGAGACACAGAAACGGAGACACAGGGACACAGACACAGAGACAGAGATACAGAGAAACAGACACAGAGACACAGAGACAGAGACACAGAAACGGAGACACAGACACAGAGAAAGAGACGAAGAGACGGAGACACAGAGACAGAGACACAGAGGCAGAGACACACAGACAGAGACACAGAGACCGAGACACAGAGACGGAGACACAGGGACAGTGACATAGAAACAGAGACACAGAGACAGAGACACAGAGACAGCGACGCAGAGACAGAGACACAAAGACAGGGACACAGAGACAGAGACGCAGAGACAGAGACGCAGAGATAGAGACGCAGAGACAGAGACCCAGAGACAGAGACACATTGAGTGAGACACAGAGACGGAGACACAGGGACAGGGACACAGAGACAGAGACACAGAGAAAGAGAAACAGAGACAGAGACAGAGACACAGAGACAGAGACACACAGGCAGAGACACATAGACAGAGACACAGAGACAGAGACACAGAGACAGAGACATAGAAACAGAGGTGCAGAGACGGTGACAGAGACACAGAGACAGAGACAGAGAGACAGAGACAGAGACTCAGAGACAGAGATACAGAGACAGAGACACAGAGACGGAGACTCTGGGACAGAGACACAGAGACAGAGGTTCAGAGGCAGAGACACAGAGACCGAGACACAGAGACCGAGACACAGAGACAGAGACATAGAAACAGAGGCGCAGAGACGGTGACAGAGACACAGACACAGAGACACAGAGACAGAGACACAGAGACAGTGGCACAGAGACAGAGACACAGAGACAGGGACACTGAGACAGAGACACAGAGACAGAGACACAGAGACAGAGACAGAGACACAGACGCGGAGACTCTGGGACAGAGACACAGAGACAGAGATTCAGAGGCAGAGACACAGAGACCGAGACACAGAGACCGAGACACAGAGACAGAGACATAGAAACAGAGGCGCAGAGACGGTGACAGAGACACAGAGACAGAGACAGAGACACAGGGACAGATACACAGAGACAGAGACACAGAGACGGAAACTCTGGGACAGAGACACAGAGACAGAGGTTCAGAGGCAGAGACACAGAGACCGAGACACAGAGACCGAGACACAGAGACAGGGACATAGAAATAGTGGCGCAGAGACGGTGACAGAGAAACAGACACAGAGACACAGAGACAGAGACACAGAGACAGAGATATAAAGATACAGAGACATAGAGACAGAGACACAGAGACAGAGATACAGAGACAGAGGCACAGAGACAGAGACACAGAGACAGGGACACAGAGACGGAGACACATTGAGTGAGACACAGAGACGGAGACACAGGGACAGGGACACAGAGACAGAGACACAGAGAAAGAGAAACAGAGACAGAGACAGAGACAGAGACATAGAGACAGAGGCACAGAGACGGAGACTCTGGGACAGAGACACAGAGACAGTGATTCAGAGGCAGAGACACAGAGGCAGAGACAGAGACAGAGACAGAGACAGAGACAGAGACAGAGACACAGAGACAGAGACACAGAGTCAGATAACGGAGACAGAGACACAGAGAGAGAGACACAGAAACGGAGACACAGGGACACAGACACAGAGACAGAGATACAGAGAAACAGACACAGAGACACAGAGACAGAGACACAGAAACGGAGACACAGACACAGAGAAAGAGACGAAGAGACGGAGACACAGAGACAGAGACACAGAGGCAGAGACACACAGACAGAGACACAGAGACCGAGACACAGAGACGGAGACACAGGGACAGTGACATAGAAACAGAGACACAGAGACAGAGACACAGAGACAGCGACGCAGAGACAGAGACACAAAGACAGGGACACAGAGACAGAGACGCAGAGACAGAGACGCAGAGATAGAGACGCAGAGACAGAGACCCAGAGACAGAGACACATTGAGTGAGACACAGAGACGGAGACACAGGGACAGGGACACAGAGACAGAGACACAGAGAAAGAGAAACAGAGACAGAGACAGAGACACAGAGACAGAGACACACAGGCAGAGACACATAGACAGAGACACAGAGACAGAGACACAGAGACAGAGACATAGAAACAGAGGTGCAGAGACGGTGACAGAGACACAGAGACAGAGACAGAGAGACAGAGACAGAGACTCAGAGACAGAGATACAGAGACAGAGACACAGAGACGGAGACTCTGGGACAGAGACACAGAGACAGAGGTTCAGAGGCAGAGACACAGAGACCGAGACACAGAGACCGAGACACAGAGACAGAGACATAGAAACAGAGGCGCAGAGACGGTGACAGAGACACAGACACAGAGACACAGAGACAGAGACACAGAGACAGTGGCACAGAGACAGAGACACAGAGACAGGGACACTGAGACAGAGACACAGAGACAGAGACACAGAGACAGAGACACAGAGACACAGACACAGAGACAGAGACACAGAGACAGAGACACAGAGACAGAGACACAGAGACAGAGACAGAGACACAGAGACAGACACACAGAGACAGAGACACAGAGACAGAGACGCAGAGATAGAGACGCAGAGACAGAGACACATTGAGTGAGACACAGGGACGGAGACACAGGGACAGGGACACAGAGACAGAGACACAGAGAAAGAGAAACAGAGACAGAGACAGAGACACAGAGACAGAGACACAGAGGCAGAGACACATAGCCAGAGACACAGAGACCGAGACACAGAGACGGAGACACAGAGACAGAGACACAGAAACAGAGACACTGAGACGGAGACAGAGGCACAGGGGCAGAGACACACAGACAGAGACACAGAGACTGAGACACAGAGACGGAGACACAGAGACAGTGACATAGAAACAGAGACACAGAGACAGAGACATAGAGACAGAGACACAGAGACAGAGGCACAGGGACTGGGACACGGCGAGAGAGAATCAGAGACAGGGACACAGAGACAGAGACAGAGACAGAGATACAGAGACAGAGACACAGAGACAGAGACACAGAGACAGAGACACAGAAACAGAGACACAGAGACAGAGACACAGAGACAGAGACACAGAGACAGAGGCACAGAGACGGAGACAGAGGGACAGAGGCGCAGAGACAGGGACATAGAGACAGAGACTCAGAGACCGAGACACAGAGACAGAGTCATAGAGACAGAGACACAGAGACAGAGACACAGAGACTGGGACACAGCGAGAGAGACTCAGAGACAGGGACACAGAGACAGAGAAACAGAGACAGAGACACAGAGGCAGAGACACAGAGACAGAGACACAGAGACAGATACACAGAGACAGAGACAGAGACACAGAGACAGAGACGCAGAGACAGAGACACAGAGACGGAGACACAGAGACAGAGACACAGAGACAGAGACACAGAGACAGAGACACAGAGACAGAGACACAGAGACAGTTTCACAGAGACAGAGACACAGAGACATGGACACAGAGACAGAGACACAGAGAAAGAGACAAAGAGACAGGGACACAGAGACACAGAGACAGAGTCAGAGCGACAGAGATACAGAGACGGAGGCACAGGGCCAGAGACACAGAGACAGAAACACAGAGACAGATTCACAGAGACAGAGACATAATGACAGAAACACAGAGACAGAGTCACAGAGACAGAGACACAGAGACAGAGACACAGAGACAGAGACACAGAGACAGAGACACAGAAACAGAGACACAGAAACAGAGACACAGAGACAGAGACACAGAGACAGAGACACAGAGACAGAGACACAGAGACAGAGTAACAGAGACAGATACACAGAAACAGAGACACAGAGACAGAGACAGAGGTACAGGGACACACAGATCGAGAATCAGAGACGGAGACACAGAGACAGAGACAGAGACAGAGACAGAGACACAGAGACAGAGACACAGAGACAGAGACACGAAGACAGAGACACGGAGACAGAGACACAGAGACAGAGACACAGAGACAGAGACACAGAGGCAGAGACACAGAGACAGAGACACAGAGACAGAGACACAGAGACAGAGACACAGGGACAGAGACACAGAGACAGGGACACAGAGACAGAGAGACGGAGACACAGACACAGAGAAAGGGACGCAGAGACGGAGACACAGAGACCGAGACACAGAGACCGTGACACAGGGAGGGAGACACAGAGACAGAGACACAGAGACGAGATTCAGAGACAGTGACACAGAGACAGAGTCAGAGAGACAGAGATACAGAGACGGAGACACAATGCCAGAGACACAGAGACAGAAACAGAGAGACAGATTCACAGAGACAGAGACACAGAGACAGAGACATAATGACAGAAACACAGAGACGGAGACACAGGGACAGGGACACAGTGACAGAGACACAGAGAAAGGGAAACAGAGACAGAGACAGAGACAGAGACACAGAGACAGATACACAGAGACAGAGACAGAGACACAGACGCGGAGACTCTGGGACAGAGACGCAGAGACAGAGACACAGTGTCAAAGACACAGAGACAGAGAGACGGAGACACAGACACAGAGAAAGAGACGCAGAGACAGAGACACAGAGACGCAGAGACAGGGACACAGAGGCAGAGACACAGAGACAGAGACAGAGACGCAGAGACGGGGACACAGGCACAGAGACACAGAGACAGGGACACAGAGACAGAGACTCAGAGACAGAGACAGAGACAGAGGCACAGAGACGGAGACAGAGGGACAGAGGCGCAGAGACAGGGACATAGCGACAGAGACTCAGAGACCGAGACACAGAGACAGAGACACAGAGACATAGACACAGAGACAGAGACACAGAGACAGAGACCCAGAGACAGAGACATAGAGACCGACACAGAGACAGGGACACAGAGACAGAGACGCAGAGACAGAGACGCAGAGATAGAGACGCAGAGACAGAGACCCAGAGACAGAGACACATTGAGTGAGACACAGAGACGGAGACACAGGGACAGGGACACAGAGACAGAGACACAGAGAAAGAGAAACAGAGACAGAGACAGAGACCCAGAGGCAGAGACACACAGACAGAGACACAGAGACCGAGTCACAGAGACGGAGACACAGAGACAGAGACACAGAGACAGAGACGCAGAGACAGAGACACAGAGACAGAGACACAGAGACAGAGACACAGAGACAGAGACACAGAGACATGGACACAGAGACAGAGACACAGAGAAAGAGACAAAGAGACAGGGACACAGAGACACAGAGACAGAGTCAGAGCGACAGAGATACAGAGACGGAGGCACAGGGCCAGAGACACAGAGACAGAAACACAGAGACAGATTCACAGAGACAGAGACGTAATGACAGAAACACAGAGACAGTGTCACAGAGACAGAGACACAGAGACAGAGACACAGAGACAGAGACACAGAGACAGAGTAACAGAGACAGATACACAGAAACAGAGACACAGAGACAGAGACAGACGTACAGGGACACAGAGATCGAGAATCAGTGACAGAGACACAGAGACAGAGACAGAGACAGAGACAGAGACACAGAGACAGAGACACAGAGACAGAGACACCAAGACAGAGACACGGAGACAGAGACACAGAGGCAGAGACGCAGAGACGGAGACACAGCGACAGAGACACAGAGACAGAGACACAGAGAGGGAGACAGAGGCACAGAGACAGAGACACCGAGAGAGTGACACAGAGACAGAGACCCAGAGACAGAGACACAGAGACAGAGACACAGAGACAGAGACACAGAGACAGAGACACAGAGACAGAGACACAGAGACAGAGACACAGAGACAGAGACACAGAGACAGAAACACAGAGACCGAGACCCAGGGACAGAGACACAGAGACAGAGACACAGAGAAAGGGAAACTGAGACAGAGACAGAGACATAGAGACAGAGACAGAGAGACAGAGACACAGAGACAGAGACACAGAGACAGAGACACAGAGACAGAGACACCGAGACAGAGGCACCGAGACAGAGACACCGAGACAGAGGCACAGAGACAGAGACACAGAGACAGAGACACAGAGACAGAGACACAGAGACAGAGACACAGAGACAGAGACACAGAGACAGAGACACAGAGACAGAGACACAGAGACAGAGACACAGAGACAGAGACACAGGGCCAGAGACACAGAGACAGAAACACAGAGACAGATTCACAGAGACAGAGACATAATGACAGAAACACAGAGACAGTGTCACAGAGAGAGAGACACAGAGACAGAGACACAGAGACAGAGACACAGAGACAGAGACACAGAGACAGAGACACAGAGACAGAGACACAGAGACAGAGTAACAGAGACAGATACACAGAAACAGAGACACAGGGCCAGAGACACAGAGACAGAAACACAGAGACAGATACACAGAGAGAGAGAAACAGAGACAGATAGAGAGACAGAGTCACAGAGGCAGATACACAGAAACAGAGACACAGAGACAGAGACACAGAGACAGAGACACAGAGACAGGGACACAGAGACGGAGACACATTGAGTGAGACACAGAGAAAGAGAAACAGAGACAGAGACAGAGACATAGAGACAGATACACAGAGACGGAGACACAGAGAGAGGGAGACAGATACACAGAGACGGAGACACAGGGACAGAGACACAGAGACAGGGACACAGAGACCGAGTCCCAGGGACAGAGACACAGAGATAGAGACACAGTGACAGAGACACAGAGATCGTGACACAGGGATAGAGAAGCAGAGACATAGAGACAGAGACAGAGACAGAGACAGAGACAGAGACACAGTGATACAGAGACAGAGTCAGAGGGACAGAGATACAGAGACGGAGACACAGGGCCAGAGACACAGAGACAGAAACACAGAGACAGATACACAGAGAGAGAGAAACAGAGACAGATAGAGAGACAGAGTCACAGAGACAGATACACAGAAACAGAGACACAGAGACAGAGACAGAGGGACAGGGACGCAGAGAGAGAGACTCAGAGACAGAGACACAGAGACAGAGACAGAGACAGAGACAGAGACAGAGACAGAGACAGAGACAGAGACAGAGACACCGAGACAGAGACACGGAGACAGAGACACGGACACAGAGACACAGAGACAGATACACAGAGACAGAGACACAGAGACAGAGACACAGACGCGGAGACTCTGGGACAGAGATACAGAGACAGAGATTCAGAGGCAGAGACCCGGAGACAGAGACACAGAGACCGAGACACAGAGACGGAGGCAAAGAGACCGTGACACCGGGAGAGAGACACAGAGACAGAGGCGCAGAGACGGAGACACAGAGACAGAGACACAGAGACAGAGATACAGACACAGAGACACAGAGACACAGAGACAGAGACACAGAGACGGAGACACAGACACAGAGAAAGAGACGCAGAGCCGGAGACACAGAGACAGAGACACAGAGGCAGAGACACAGAGACAGAGACACAGAGACAGAGACACAGAGACAGAGACACAGAGACAGAGACACAGAGACAGAGACACAGAGACAGGGACACAGAGACAGAGACACAGAGAAAGAGAAACAGAGACAGAGACAGAGACACAGAGACGCAGAGACAGAAACACAGAGACCGTGACACAGGGAGAGAGAAACAGAGACATATACACAGAGACAGAGACAGAGACAGAGACAGAGACACAGAGACAGAGACAGAGACAGAGACAGAGACACAGAGACAGAGACACAGAGACAGAGACACAGAGACAGAGACACAGACACAGAGACACAGAGACAGGGACACAGAGACAGAGACACAGAGACAGCGACATAGAGACAGTGACACCGGGAGAGAGACACAGAGACAGAGGCGCAGAGACGGAGACACAGAGACAGAGACACAGAGACAGAGATACAGACACAGAGACACAGAGACACAGAGACAGAGACACAGAGACGGAGACACAGACACAGAGAAAGAGACGCAGAGCCGGAGACACAGAGACAGAGACACAGAGGCAGAGACACAGAGACAGAGACACAGAGACAGAGACACAGAGACAGAGACACAGAGACAGAGACACAGAGACAGAGACACAGAGACAGGGACACAGAGACAGAGACACAGAGAAAGAGAAACAGAGACAGAGACAGAGACACAGAGACGCAGAGACAGAAACACAGAGACCGTGACACAGGGAGAGAGAAACAGAGACATATACACAGAGACAGAGACAGAGACAGAGACAGAGACACAGAGACAGAGACAGAGACAGAGACAGAGACACAGAGACAGAGACACAGAGACAGAGACACAGAGACAGAGACACAGACACAGAGACACAGAGACAGGGACACAGAGACAGAGACACAGAGACAGCGACATAGAGACAGTGACACCGAGACGGAGACACAGAGCCAGAGACACAGAGACAGAGACACAGAGACAGAGACACAGAGACAGAGACACAGAGACAGAGACACAGAGACAGAGACACAGGGCCAGAGACACAGAGACAGAAACACAGAGACAGATACACAGAGAGAGAGAAACAGAGACAGATAGAGAGACAGAGTAACAGAGACAGATACACAGAAACAGAGACACAGAGACAGAGACAGAGGTACAGGGACACACAGATCGAGAATCAGAGACAGAGACACAGAGACAGAGACAGAGACAGAGACAGAGACAGAGACACAGAGACAGAGACACAGAGACAGAGACACCAAGACAGAGACACGGAGACAGAGACACAGAGACAGAGACACAGAGACAGAGACACAGAGGCAGAGACACAGAGACAGAGACACAGAGACAGAGACACAGAGACAGAGACACAGGGACAGAGACACAGAGACAGGGACACAGAGACAGAGAGACGGAGACACAGACACAGAGAAAGGGACGCAGAGACGGAGACACAGAGACCGAGACACAGAGACCGTGACACAGGGAGGGAGACACAGAGACAGAGACACAGAGACGAGATTCAGAGACAGTGACACAGAGACAGAGTCAGAGAGACAGAGATACAGAGACGGAGACACAATGCCAGAGACACAGAGACAGAAACAGAGAGACAGATTCACAGAGACAGAGACACAGAGACAGAGACATAATGACAGAAACACAGAGACGGAGACACAGGGACAGGGACACAGTGACAGAGACACAGAGAAAGGGAAACAGAGACAGAGACAGAGACAGAGACACAGAGACAGATACACAGAGACAGAGACAGAGACACAGACGCGGAGACTCTGGGACAGAGACGCAGAGACAGAGACACAGAGTCAAAGACACAGAGACAGAGAGACGGAGACACAGACACAGAGAAAGAGACGCAGAGACAGAGACACAGAGACGCAGAGACAGGGACACAGAGGCAGAGACACAGAGACAGAGACAGAGACGCAGAGACGGGGACACAGGCACAGAGACACAGAGACAGGGACACAGAGACAGAGACTCAGAGACAGAGACAGAGACAGAGGCACAGAGACGGAGACAGAGGGACAGAGGCGCAGAGACAGGGACATAGCGACAGAGACTCAGAGACCGAGACACAGAGACAGAGACACAGAGACATAGACACAGAGACAGAGACACAGAGACAGAGACCCAGAGACAGAGACATAGAGACCGACACAGAGACAGGGACACAGAGACAGAGACGCAGAGACAGAGACGCAGAGATAGAGACGCAGAGACAGAGACCCAGAGACAGAGACACATTGAGTGAGACACAGAGACGGAGACACAGGGACAGGGACACAGAGACAAAGACACAGAGAAAGAGAAACAGAGACAGAGACAGAGACCCAGAGGCAGAGACACACAGACAGAGACACAGAGACCGAGTCACAGAGACGGAGACACAGAGACAGAGACACAGAGACAGAGACGCAGAGACAGAGACACAGAGACAGAGACACAGAGACAGAGACACAGAGACAGAGACACAGAGACATGGACACAGAGACAGAGACACAGAGAAAGAGACAAAGAGACAGGGACACAGAGACACAGAGACAGAGTCAGAGCGACAGAGATACAGAGACGGAGGCACAGGGCCAGAGACACAGAGACAGAAACACAGAGACAGATTCACAGAGACAGAGACATAATGACAGAAACACAGAGACAGTGTCACAGAGACAGAGACACAGAGACAGAGACACAGAGACAGAGACACAGAGACAGAGACACAGAGACAGAGACACAGAAACAGAGACACAGAAACAGAGATACAGAGACAGAGACACAGAGACAGAGACACAGAGACAGAGACACAGAGACAGAGTAACAGAGACAGATACACAGAAACAGAGACACAGAGACAGAGACAGACGTACAGGGACACAGAGATCGAGAATCAGAGACAGAGACACAGAGACAGAGACAGAGACAGAGACAGAGACAGAGACACAGAGACAGAGACACAGAGACAGAGACACCAAGACAGAGACACGGAGACAGAGACACGGAGACAGAGACACAGAGACAAATACACAGAGACAGAGACACAGAGACAGAGACGAAGTGATAGAGACAAAGACACAGCGACGGAGACATAGGGACAGAGACACAGAGACAGAAACACATAGACAGATTCTCAGAGACAGAGACACAGAGACGGAGGCACAGAGACAGAGACACAGAGATAGAGACACAGAGTCATGGACATAGAGACAGAGACACAGAGACAGAGACACAGAGACAGAGATACAGAGACAGAGATACAGAGACAGAGACACAGAGACGCAGAGACAGAGACACAGAGACCGTGACACAGGGAGACAGAAACAGAGACATAGACACAGAGTCAGAGACAGAGACAGAGACACAGAGACAGAGAGACGGAGACACAGACACAGAGAAAGGTACGCAGAGACGGAGACACAGAGACCGAGACGCAGAGACCGTGACACAGGGAGGGAGACACAGAGACAGAGACACAGAGACGAGATTCAGAGACAGTGACACAGAGACAGAGTCAGAGAGACAGAGATACAGAGACGGAGACACAATGCCAGAGACACAGAGACAGAAACAGAGAGACAGATTCACAGAGACAGAGACACAGAGACAGAGACATAATGACAGAAACACAGAGACGGAGACACAGGGACAGGGACACAGTGACAGAGACACAGAGAAAGGGAAACAGAGACAGAGACAGAGACAGAGACACAGAGACAGATACACGGAGACAGAGACAGAGACACAGACGCGGAGACTCTGGGACAGAGACGCAGAGACAGAGACACAGAGACAGAGACACAGAGACAGAGAGACGGAGACACAGACACAGAGAAAGAGACGCAGAGACGGAGACACAGAGACCGAGACACAGAGACCGTGACACAGGGAGAGAGACACAGAGACAGAGACACAGAGACAGAGACAGAGACAGAGACACAGAGACAGATACACAGAGACAGATACACAGAGACAGAGACAGAGACACAGACGCGGAGACTCTGGGACAGAGACACTGAGACAGAGAATCAGAGACATAGACACAGAGACAGAGACACAGAGACGCAGAGACAGGGACACAGAGGCAGAGACACAGAGACAGAGACAGAGACGCAGAGACGGGGACACAGGCACAGAGACACAGAGACAGGGACACAGAGACAGAGACTCAGAGACAGAGACAGAGACAGAGGCACAGAGACGGAGACAGAGGGACAGAGGCGCAGAGACAGGGACATAGCGACAGAGACTCAGAGACCGTGACACAGAGACAGAGACACAGAGACATAGACACAGAGACAGAGACACAGAGACAGAGACCCAGAGACAGAGACATAGAGACCGACACAGAGACAGGGACACAGAGACAGAGACGCAGAGACAGAGACGCAGAGATAGAGACGCAGAGACAGAGACCCAGAGACAGAGACACATTGAGTGAGACACAGAGACGGAGACACAGGGACAGGGACACAGAGACAGAGACACAGAGAAAGAGAAACAGAGACAGAGACAGAGACACAGAGACAGAGACACAGAGGCAGAGACACACAGACAGAGACACAGAGACCGAGTCACAGAGACGGAGACACAGAGACAGAGACACAGAGACAGAGACACAGAGACAGAGACACAGAGACAGAGACACAGAGACAGAGACACAGAGACAGAGACACAGAGACAGAGACACAGAGACAGAGACACAGAGACAGAGACACAGTGACAGAGACACAGAGACAGAGACACAGAGACAGAGTCATAGAGACAGAGACACAGAGACAGAGACACAGAGACAGAGACACAGAGACAGAGGCACGGAGACAGAGATACAGAGACTGAAACATAGAGACAGAGACACAGCGACAGAGACACAGAGATAGTGACACAGGGACCGATACACAGAGACAGATATCGTCGGCAGAGACACAGAGAGAGAGAGACACAGAGACGGAGACACAGGGACAGAGACACAGAGACAGAGACACAGAGACAGAGACACAGAGACAGAGACACAGAGACAGAGATATAATGACAGAAACACAGAGACGGAGACACAGGGACAGGGACACAGTGACAGAGACACAGAGAAAGGGAAACAGAGACAGAGACAGAGACAGAGACACAGAGACAGATACACAGAGACAGAGACAGAGACACAGACGCGGAGACTCTGGGACAGAGACACAGAGACAGAGATTCAGAGGCAGGGACACAGCGACAGAGACACAGAGACAGAGATATAATGACAGAAACACAGAGACGGAGACACAGGGACAGGGACACAGTGACAGAGACACAGAGAAAGGGAAACAGAGACAGAGACAGAGACAGAGACACAGAGACAGATACACAGAGACAGAGACAGAGACACAGACGCGGAGACTCTGGGACAGAGACACAGGGACAGAGACACAGAGACAGCGACACAGATACAGAGATTCAGAGACAGTTTCACAGAGACAGAGACATAGAGACAGAGACACAGAGACAGAGACACAGAGACAGAGATTCAGAGACTGTGACACAGAGACAGAGTCAGAGAGACAGAGATACAGAGACGGAGACACAATGCCAGAGACACAGAGACAGAAACAGAGAGACAGAGACACAGAGACAGAGACACAGAGACAGATACACAGAGACAGAGACAGAGACACAGACGCGTAGACTCTGGGACAGAGACACAGAGACAGAGATTCAGAGGCAGAGACACAGAGACCGAGACACAGAGACCGAGACACAGAGACAGAGACAGAGACATAGAAACAGAGGCGCAGAGACGGTGACAGAGACACAGAGACAGAGACAGAGACACAGGGACAGATACACAGAGACAGAGACACAGAGACGGAAACTCTGGGACAGAGACACAGAGACAGAGGTTCAGAGGCAGAGACACAGAGACCGAGACACAGAGACCGAGACACAGAGACAGGGACATAGAAAGAGTGGCGCAGAGACGGTGACAGTGACACAGACACAGAGACACAGAGACAGAGACACAGAGATAGAGACACAGAGACAGAGACACAGAGACAGAGACACAGAGACAGAGATATAAAGATACAGAGACATAGAGACAGAGACACAGAGACAGAGATACAGAGACAGAGGCACAGAGACAGAGACACAGAGACAGGGACACAGAGACGGAGACACATTGAGTGAGACACAGAGACGGAGACACAGGGACAGGGACACAGAGACAGAGACACAGAGAAAGAGAAACAGAGACAGAGACAGAGACAGAGACATAGAGACAGAGGCACAGAGACGGAGACTCTGGGACAGAGACACAGAGACAGTGATTCAGAGGCAGAGACACAGAGGCAGAGACAGAGACAGAGACAGAGACAGAGACACAGAGACAGAGACACAGAGTCAGATAACGGAGACAGAGACACAGAGAGAGAGACACAGAAACGGAGACACAGGGACACAGACACAGAGACAGAGATACAGAGAAACAGACACAGAGACACAGAGACAGAGACACAGAAACGGAGACACAGACACAGAGAAAGAGACGAAGAGACGGAGACACAGAGACAGAGACACAGAGGCAGAGACACACAGACAGAGACACAGAGACCGAGACACAGAGACGGAGACACAGAGACAGTGACATAGAAACAGAGACACAGAGACAGAGACATAGAGACAGAGACACAGAGACAGAGACACAGGGACTGGGACACGGCGAGAGAGAATCAGAGACAGGGACACAGAGACAGAGACAGAGACAGAGATACAGAGACAGAGACACAGAGACCGAGACACAGAGACGGAGACACAGAGACAGAGACACAGAAACAGAGACACTGAGACGGAGACAGAGGCAAAGGGGCAGAGACACACAGACAGAGACACAGAGACGGAAACACAGAGACAGTGACATAGAAACAGAGACACAGAGACAGAGACACAGAGACAGAGACACAGAGACAGAGACACAGAGACAGAGACACAGAGACATGGACACAGAGACAGAGACACAGAGAAAGAGACAAAGAGACAGGGACACAGAGACACAGAGACAGAGTCAGAGCGACAGAGATACAGAGACGGAGGCACAGGGCCAGAGACACAGAGACAGAAACACAGAGACAGATTCACAGAGACAGAGACATAATGACAGAAACACAGAGACAGTGTCACAGAGACAGAGACACAGAGACAGAGACACAGAGACAGAGACACAGAGACAGAGACACAGAGACAGAGACACAGAAACAGAGACACAGAAACAGAGATACAGAGACAGAGACACAGAGACAGAGACACAGAGACAGAGACACAGAGACAGAGTAACAGAGACAGATACACAGAAACAGAGACACAGAGACAGAGACAGACGTACAGGGACACAGAGATCGAGAATCAGAGACAGAGACACAGAGACAGAGACAGAGACAGAGACAGAGACAGAGACACAGAGACAGAGACACAGAGACAGAGACACCAAGACAGAGACACGGAGACAGAGACACGGAGACAGAGACACAGAGACAAATACACAGAGACAGAGACACAGAGACAGAGACGAAGTGATAGAGACAAAGACACAGCGACGGAGACATAGGGACAGAGACACAGAGACAGAAACACATAGACAGATTCTCAGAGACAGAGACACAGAGACGGAGGCACAGAGACAGAGACACAGAGATAGAGACACAGAGTCATGGACATAGAGACAGAGACACAGAGACAGAGACACAGAGACAGAGATACAGAGACAGAGATACAGAGACAGAGACACAGAGACGCAGAGACAGAGACACAGAGACCGTGACACAGGGAGACAGAAACAGAGACATAGACACAGAGTCAGAGACAGAGACAGAGACACAGAGACAGAGAGACGGAGACACAGACACAGAGAAAGGTACGCAGAGACGGAGACACAGAGACCGAGACGCAGAGACCGTGACACAGGGAGGGAGACACAGAGACAGAGACACAGAGACGAGATTCAGAGACAGTGACACAGAGACAGAGTCAGAGAGACAGAGATACAGAGACGGAGACACAATGCCAGAGACACAGAGACAGAAACAGAGAGACAGATTCACAGAGACAGAGACACAGAGACAGAGACATAATGACAGAAACACAGAGACGGAGACACAGGGACAGGGACACAGTGACAGAGACACAGAGAAAGGGAAACAGAGACAGAGACAGAGACAGAGACACAGAGACAGATACACGGAGACAGAGACAGAGACACAGACGCGGAGACTCTGGGACAGAGACGCAGAGACAGAGACACAGAGACAGAGACACAGAGACAGAGAGACGGAGACACAGACACAGAGAAAGAGACGCAGAGACGGAGACACAGAGACCGAGACACAGAGACCGTGACACAGGGAGAGAGACACAGAGACAGAGACACAGAGACAGAGACAGAGACAGAGACACAGAGACAGATACACAGAGACAGATACACAGAGACAGAGACAGAGACACAGACGCGGAGACTCTGGGACAGAGACACTGAGACAGAGAATCAGAGACATAGACACAGAGACAGAGACACAGAGACGCAGAGACAGGGACACAGAGGCAGAGACACAGAGACAGAGACAGAGACGCAGAGACGGGGACACAGGCACAGAGACACAGAGACAGGGACACAGAGACAGAGACTCAGAGACAGAGACAGAGACAGAGGCACAGAGACGGAGACAGAGGGACAGAGGCGCAGAGACAGGGACATAGCGACAGAGACTCAGAGACCGTGACACAGAGACAGAGACACAGAGACATAGACACAGAGACAGAGACACAGAGACAGAGACCCAGAGACAGAGACATAGAGACCGACACAGAGACAGGGACACAGAGACAGAGACGCAGAGACAGAGACGCAGAGATAGAGACGCAGAGACAGAGACCCAGAGACAGAGACACATTGAGTGAGACACAGAGACGGAGACACAGGGACAGGGACACAGAGACAGAGACACAGAGAAAGAGAAACAGAGACAGAGACCGAGACACAGAGACAGGGACATAGAAAGAGTGGCGCAGAGACGGTGACAGTGACACAGACACAGAGACACAGAGACAGAGACACAGAGATAGAGACACAGAGACAGAGACACAGAGACAGAGACACAGAGACAGAGATATAAAGATACAGAGACATAGAGACAGAGACACAGAGACAGAGATACAGAGACAGAGGCACAGAGACAGAGACACAGAGACAGGGACACAGAGACGGAGACACATTGAGTGAGACACAGAGACGGAGACACAGGGACAGGGACACAGAGACAGAGACACAGAGAAAGAGAAACAGAGACAGAGACAGAGACAGAGACATAGAGACAGAGGCACAGAGACGGAGACTCTGGGACAGAGACACAGAGACAGTGATTCAGAGGCAGAGACACAGAGGCAGAGACAGAGACAGAGACAGAGACAGAGACAGAGACACAGAGACAGAGACACAGAGTCAGATAACGGAGACAGAGACACAGAGAGAGAGACACAGAAACGGAGACACAGGGACACAGACACAGAGACAGAGATACAGAGAAACAGACACAGAGACACAGAGACAGAGACACAGAAACGGAGACACAGACACAGAGAAAGAGACGAAGAGACGGAGACACAGAGACAGAGACACAGAGGCAGAGACACACAGACAGAGACACAGAGACCGAGACACAGAGACGGAGACACAGAGACAGTGACATAGAAACAGAGACACAGAGACAGAGACATAGAGACAGAGACACAGAGACAGAGACACAGGGACTGGGACACGGCGAGAGAGAATCAGAGACAGGGACACAGAGACAGAGACAGAGACAGAGATACAGAGACAGAGACACAGAGACCGAGACACAGAGACGGAGACACAGAGACAGAGACACAGAAACAGAGACACTGAGACGGAGACAGAGGCAAAGGGGCAGAGACACACAGACAGAGACACAGAGACGGAAACACAGAGACAGTGACATAGAAACAGAGACACAGAGACACGGACACAGTGAGAGAGACAGAGACACAGAGACGGAGACACAGAGACGGAGACACAGAGACAGCGACACAGAGACAGAGACACAAAGACAGGGACACAGAGACAGAGACGCAGAGACAGAGACGCAGAGATAGAGACGCAGAGACAGAGACCCAGAGACAGAGACACATTGAGTGAGACACAGAGACGGAGACACAGGGACAGGGACACAGAGACAGAGACACAGAGAAAGAGAAACAGAGACAGAGACAGAGACACACAGGCAGAGACACATAGACAGAGACACAGAGACAGAGACACAGAGACAGAGACACAGAGACAGAGACATAGAAACAGAGGTGCAGAGACGGTGACAGAGACACAGACACAGAGACACAGAGACAGAGACAGAGAGACAGAGACAGAGACTCAGAGACAGAGATACAGAGACAGAGACACAGAGACGGAGACTCTGGGACAGAGACACAGAGACAGAGGTTCAGAGGCAGAGACACAGAGACCGAGACACAGAGACCGAGACACAGAGACAGAGACATAGAAACAGAGGCGCAGAGACGGTGACAGAGACACAGACACAGAGACAAAGAGACAGAGACACAGAGACAGTGGCACAGAGACAGAGACACAGAGACAGGGACACTGAGACAGAGACACAGAGACAGAGACACAGAGACAGAGACACAGAGACACAGACACAGAGACAGAGACACAGAGACAGAGACACAGAGACAGAGACACAGAGACAGAGACACAGAGACAGAGACACAGAGACAGAGACACAGAGGCAGAGACACAGAGACAGAGACACAGAGACAGAGACACAGAGACAGAGACACAGAGACAGAGACACAGAGACAGAGACACAGAGACATGGACACAGAGACAGAGACACAGAGAAAGAGACAAAGAGACAGGGACACAGAGACACAGAGACAGAGTCAGAGCGACAGAGATACAGAGACGGAGGCACAGGGCCAGAGACACAGAGACAGAAACACAGAGACAGATTCACAGAGACAGAGACATAATGACAGAAACACAGAGACAGAGTCACAGAGACAGAGACACAGAGACAGAGACACAGAGACAGAGACACAGAGACAGAGACACAGAGACAGAGACACAGAAACAGAGACACAGAAACAGAGATACAGAGACAGAGACACAGACACAGAGACAGAGACACAGAGACAGAGACACAGAGACAGAGACACAGAGACAGAGAAACAGAGACAGATACACAGAAACAGAGACACAGAGACAGAGACAGACGTACAGGGACACAGAGATCGAGAATCAGAGACAGAGACACAGAGACAGAGACAGAGACAGAGACAGAGACAGAGACACAGAGACAGAGACACAGAGACAGAGACACCAAGACAGAGACACGGAGACAGAGACACGGAGACAGAGACACAGAGACAAATACACAGAGACAGAGACACAGAGACAGAGACGAAGTGATAGAGACAAAGACACAGCGACGGAGACATAGGGACAGAGACACAGAGACAGAAACACATAGACAGATTCTCAGAGACAGAGACACAGAGACGGAGGCACAGAGACAGAGACACAGAGATAGAGACACAGAGTCATGGACGTAGAGACAGAGACACAGAGACAGAGACACAGAGACAGAGATACAGAGACAGAGATACAGAGACAGAGACACAGAGACGCAGAGACAGAGACACAGAGACCGTGACACAGGGAGACAGAAACAGAGACATAGACACAGAGACAGAGACAGAGACAGAGACACAGAGACAGAGACACAGAGACAGATATTCAGACACAGTGACACAGAGAGGGAGAGACAGATACACAGAGACGGAGACACAGAGAGAGGGAGACAGATACACAGAGACGGAGACACAGGGACAGAGACACAGAGACAGGGACACAGAGACCGAGACCCAGGGACAGAGACACAGAGATAGGGACACAGTGACAGAGACACAGAGACCGAGATACAGAGACAGAGACACAGAGACGCAGAGGCAGAGACACAGAGACCGTGACACAGGGATAGAGAAACAGAGACATAGACACAGAGACAGAGACAGAGACAGAGACAGAGACAGAGACACAGAGACAGAGACACAGAGACAGAGAAACAGAGACAGTGACACAGAGACGGAGACACAGGGACAGAGACACCGAGCGAGAGACACAAAGACAGAGACACAGAGAAAGAGAAACAGAGACAGATAGATGGAGAGAGTCACAGAGACAGATACACAGAAGCAGAGACACAGAGACAGAGACAGAGGGACAGGGACGCAGAGAGAGAGACTCAGAGACAGAGACACAGAGACAGAGACAGAGAAAGAGACAGAGACACAGAGACAGAGACACCGAGACGGAGACACGGAGACAGAGACATAGAAACAGAGGCACAGAGGCAGAAACACAGAGAAGGAGACACAGGTATAGAGACACAGAGACAGCGGCACAGAGAAAGAGAAACAGAGACAGAGACAGAGACAGATACACAGAGACAGAGACACAGAGACAGAAACACAAAGACGGAGTGTAGAATTGGGAGGTTAATCAATGAGAGAGGATGGAAGATTTCACTTTATATATATATTTTAATATAATAGTTGACATCGACTTGCTTTTTGCGCGACGGCTCGAAACGAAGTGAATGCGATGAGAGAGCGAGAGTGGGGGCACAGACGCCTTACACACTCATTTGCGTACGGTGAATTTTTTACAGGACACTCTTTTGTTTCAACACGCCTCCTTGGACTGTACGAAAAATTCATTTTACAATATATTTAGTTTATTCCTAAACTTTTCAAACTTTCCTCTACACAGAGCCTTTGTGAAAATATCCGCAACATTTTCATTCGTATCAATCTTGCACACTTCGATCAATTTATTTTTCACGCTTTCATGAACAGTATGATAATGGATTTCAATGTGCTTGGAATTTTTTGTGAAGTTACCATTATTTGCAATATTTATTGCTCCTGAGTTATCCTCATAAATTTTGATTGGTTCATTAACATTTATGTCGAATATTTTTATTAATTCTCTTATATATTCTAACTCACTCACAACATCTGACAACGCTACATACTCTGCGTATGTTGAAGCTTTTGTTACGCATTTTTGTTTGCGTGATTTCCAATCTATCGCATTTCCAAAGCACCTAATTACATAACCAGATGTGGACTTTCTGTCTAAGTGATCGCCAGCCCAATCTGCATCTACATAACAGTCAATAAAGTTACCATTTTCTTTCCTCTTATAATGCAAACTTAAATTTTTTGTCAAGTACAAATATTTTAATACTCTTAAAGCATATTTCCAGTGAGTTTGATCATAACAATTTTGATACCTACTTAAATAGTTTACACTATAGCTTATGTCTGGTCTTGTACTTGAGCTTATATACAATAGAGCACCTATCAAGTTTCTATATTTTATTTCAGTCTCACAATTTTCAGCCTTATCAATCTTTAAGCTTGTCTCCATAGGAGTACTATACAATTTACTATTTTGTAATTGATACTTAAACGCTAGTGACTCTATGTATTTAGTTTGGCTTAGTTTCATCTCACGCATGGTATAATCGTATTCAATATTAATCCCTAGGTATTCTTTTATCTCACCTAAATCTTTCATTTTAAATTTGTTCATGAGAGCTTTCTTCAAACTTTGAATATTTTTCTTGCTTTTACAACAAATCAATAAGTCATCTACATATAACAGAATATAAATAATATCATCTCCTTTTCCATAAGTATATAAACAATTATCAGCATTGCTTTTCTTAAACTTTAATTTCGCTAAATATTCATCAAAACACTCATACCATGCTCTCGGACTTTCTCGCAGTCCATACAACGCTTTAAACAATTTGCATACTTTGTTCGTTCCATCCTTGTAACCTTTAGGTTGATTGACATATACCTCTGAGCTTACTTTCCCGTTCAAAAAAGCTGTAACAACATCCATCTGTTCTATGATTAAACCGTACTGACAACAAAATGAAAAAAGAATTTTTAATGTTTGAGTTTTTGCTACTGGAGCGTATATGTCGTCAACCACGTTTGTTTGTTGAAAACCTCTAACTACTAACCTAGCTTTAAATACATCATCTGACTTTTTAGAATAAACCCATTTTACATCTAGAATCTCTCTTCCTTTTTGTTTATGAACTAACTCCCATGTCTTATTTTCATACAAACTATTCATCTCTTTATCCATTGCTTTTTTCCAATTTTCACTTTCATCGCTATTCATCGCCTCCTCAAATGTACAAGGCGTATCTACTCTACAATAATGTACGGATACTCTATGAGAGCTATTCTCTGGATACCTTATCGGACCCTTTTTCTCACGTGTCGATCTTCGTAGGGTTTTTTCCTTCAAATTTTCTTTATCGATATTTTTTACATTTGTTTGAATCTTTTCGGTTACATTTTCATTTTCCTCTGCGCTATCAAATACATCTTCATCACTTTCATTATCAAAATCAGACTCATCTCTTCTACTTGATTCGAGAGTCGAAGTAGAGGGAGGAATATCTTCAGATTCGCTTTCATCAAGACCTATACATTTAATATCTTTTTCGACAACATTGACATGTCTCGCAACTATTATTCTACCGTTTAATAGAACTCTATATCCTACTTCACTATAACCTAACAAAATTCCCATATCAGCCTTTTTATCCCATTTTGAACATCGTTTTTGTTCAGGTCTCCTAACAAAGACTCTACTTCCATATAATCTTAAATGTTCAACGTTTGGTTTTTTATTGAAAAATATTTCATACGGAGTTTTCCTATCTATCGTATTTGCCAAGGTACGATTTCTTAAATACGTCGCTGCACATATAATTTCTGGCCAATATTTCTTATGTACTTTGGCCTCATCCAATAAGCAACGTGCCATGTCCATAATCGTTCTATTGAACCGTTCCGCTGTTCCGTTCAATTCGTGTACGTACGCTGGACAATTGTTTATATAAATACCTTTTTCTTTGGCAAATTTATAAAACCGATTATTCAAATATTCTTTTCCATTGTCGCATCTAATTTTTCTTACTCTCTTTCCCGTTAAGTTTTCGCTTTCATTTATAAATTGAACTAAACAATCAAAAACTTCATCCTTAGTTTTAATGCAATAAACTTTGGCTATTTTGCTGTAGTCGTCAATGAAAGAAACGAAATATTTTTCTCCGTTTGGACCAGGGGTCTTAAAACTACCACATACATCAGTGTGTATGATCTCAAGAATATCTCTTGCCCTTGTTCGATCATTTTTAAACGCCAAATTATGCATCTTATTTTCAATACACAATCTGCATTTCAAAATTTCCGATTCCAAATCAGTTGGAATACCTGTCAACAGCTGTTGTTTACTCAAAATACTTAGGTAGCCAAAATTTACGTGCCCTAACATTCTGTGCCATTTCTCTTTTGAACTCATATTGTTTTTATTACATTCAGCACTATTTACAGTATTTTTATCGCACCTCAATTCACTCGTGATTCTATACGTAAGATTTTCTTTATAAGCAACGGCTATTAAATTTCCTTCTCCATCAATAACTTTTGCTATGTTTCCTTGAGAGATAATCGTATTATTATCGGTTAATTTTCCATAACTAATTAAATTTGTATTCATTTCTTTTACAAATAAAACATTCCTCATTTCTACTTTGTTTTGTTTACCAAATGCTTTAAAGTAACTGACGACATTTCCAATTTTTGTTGCTTCTATACAACTACTATCCCCTAAATAAATCTTAATCGGTTTCTTTAACTCAATACAATTTTCAAAGTAACTTTCATTGTTAACAATATGATCTGAACACCCGCTATCGAGTAACCAGTGAATCTTATTACCTATACCTTCTTCACTTTGCGCCGCGTGCGCCGTTGCTACCCACGCGCTGACATCTGAATCGCTATGACCATGTTGATGCATGTTGGCGCCTTGCTGCTGCTGACGAAAGTTACCGCGCCCTCTGCCGTAGTTGCTCCTTCCTCCTCGGCCACGGCCGCGACCACGTGTTGCACTTCGCCATGTTCCGCCGCTTTGTCCCGCTTGGCCGCCATCTTGGCACTCTCTCGCGAAATGCCCGGTTTTTCCGCACTTGAAGCACTTTCCTCTCTTCGTGACAAAGACATTTGACTTTCTTTCTACGTCTTCATTTTTGTTCTTCATTTCAGCTAGCTTAATTTTATTCTTGACATAATCGGCTGTCTGATCTTCTTCTTTCAATGTGTCGATCAGATCTCCAATATAGCTGTACGATTCGGGCAACGTGTTTAATATGTAATTCAATTTTTCTTTCTCATTTAATTTTGCGCCTGCACTTTTTAACTCGTTAATCGATTTTTCAAAATCACTGAAGAAGATTGCTGTGTCACTATAGTTGTTTAGCCTTATTCTTTCAAGTTTATTTCTACACACTATTTGCAAAGCCGTTGACTCTTTTAAATACATACTATCTAATTTTTTTATAATTCATATTTATTGCTTTCAGATCGTTCTCATCCCATGTTATATCTATCTCTGTTGAGGGTTTTTCGTTTTCTATCACATCATGACACTTTTTCAACTTTAGAAACATAATTATTCTTCTCTTCCACATACCATAATCCTCTCCATCGAATACCGGTATAGAAAACTCCTTCTTCTCCATTTCGTATCGACTTGAGTCAGTATAGATGACAAGGAAATAAGTAAAAACCACGGACCTCTGCTACCATGTAGAATTGGGAGGTTAATCAATGAGAGAGGATGGAAGATTTCACTTTATATATATATTTTAATATAATAGTTGACATCGACTTGCTTTTTGCGCGACGGCTCGAAACGAAGTGAATGCGATGAGAGAGCGAGAGTGGGGGCACAGACGCCTTACACACTCATTTGCGTACGGTGAATTTTTTACAGGACACTCTTTTGTTTCAACACGGAGACACAGGGAGAGAGACACAGAGACAGATACACAGAGACAGAGACACAGAGACAGAGACACAGACGCGGAGACTCTTTGACAGAGATACAGAGACAGAGATTCAGAGGCAGAGACCCGGAGACAGAGACACAGAGACCGAGACACAGAGACGGAGGCAAAGAGACCGTGACACCGGGAGAGAGACACAGAGACAGAGGCGCAGAGACGGAGACACAGAGACAGAGACAGAGACAGAGACACAGAGACAGATACACAGAGACAGAGACACAGAGACAGAGACACCAAGACAGAGACACGGAGACAGAGACACGGAGACAGAGACACAGAGACAGATACACAGAGACAGAGACACAGAGACAGAGACGAAGTGAGAGAGACCGAGACACAGAGACAGAGACACAGAGACAGAGACACAGAGACAGAGACACAGAGACAGAGACACAGAGACAGAGACACAGAGACAGAGACACAGAGACTGAGACACAGAGACAGGGACACAGAGACAGAGACACAGAGACAGCGACGTAGAGACAGTGACACCGAGAAGGAGACACAGAGACAGAGACACAGAGACAGAGACACAGAGACAGAGACACAGAGACAGAGACACAGAGACAGAGACACAGAGACAGAGACACAGAGACACAGGGACAGAGACACAGAGACAGAGACACAGAGACAGAGACACAGAGACAGAGACACAGAGACAGAGACACAGAGACAGAGACACAGAGACAGAGACACAGAGACAGAGACACAGAGACAGAGACACAGAGACAGAGACACAGAGACACAGACACAGAGACAGAGACACAGAGACAGAGACACAGAGACAGAGACACAGAGGCAGAGACACAGAGACAGAGACACAGAGACAGAGACACAGAGACAGAGACACAGGGACAGAGACACAGAGACAGAGACACAGAGACAGAGACACAGAGACAGAGAGACGGAGACACAGACACAGAGAAAGGTACGCCGAGACGGAGACACAGAGACCGAGACGCAGAGACCGTGACACAGGGAGGGAGACACAGAGACAGAGACACAGAGACGAGATTCAGAGACAGTGACACAGAGACAGAGTCAGAGAGACAGAGATACAGAGACGGAGACACAATGCCAGAGACACAGAGACAGAAACAGAGAGACAGATTCACAGAGACAGAGACACAGAGACAGAGACATAATGACAGAAACACAGAGACGGAGACACAGGGACAGGGACACAGTGACAGAGACACAGAGAAAGGGAAACAGAGACAGAGACAGAGACAGAGACACAGAGACAGATACACGGAGACAGAGACAGAGACACAGACGCGGAGACTCTGGGACAGAGACGCAGAGACAGAGACACAGAGACAGAGACACAGAGACAGAGAGACGGAGACACAGACACAGAGAAAGAGACGCAGAGACGGAGACACAGAGACCGAGACACAGAGACCGTGACACAGGGAGAGAGACACAGAGACAGAGACACAGAGACAGAGACAGAGACAGAGACACAGAGACAGATACACAGAGACAGATACACAGAGACAGAGACAGAGACACAGACGCGGAGACTCTGGGACAGAGACACTGAGACAGAGAATCAGAGACATAGACACAGAGACAGAGACACAGAGACAGAGACACAGAGACGCAGAGACAGGGACACAGAGGCAGAGACACAGAGACAGAGACAGAGACGCAGAGACGGGGACACAGGCACAGAGACACAGAGACAGGGACACAGAGACAGAGACACAGAGACAGAGACACAGAGACAGAGACACAGTGACAGAGACACAGAGACAGAGACACAGAGACAGAGTCATAGAGACAGAGACACAGAGACAGAGACACAGAGACAGAGACACAGAGACAGAGGCACGGAGACAGGTGATACAGAGACTGAAACATAGAGACAGAGACACAGCGACAGAGACACAGAGATAGTGACACAGGGACCGATACACAGAGACAGATATCGTCGGCAGAGACACAGAGAGAGAGAGACACAGAGACGGAGACACAGGGACAGAGACACAGAGACAGAGACGCAGAGACAGAGATTCAGAGACTGTGACACAGAGACAGAGTCAGAGAGACAGAGATACAGAGAGGGAGACACAATGCCAGAGACAAAGAGACAGAAACAGAGAGACAGAGACAGAGATATAATGACAGAAACACAGAGACGGAGACACAGGGACAGGGACACAGTGACAGAGACACAGAGAAAGGGAAACAGAGACAGAGACAGAGACAGAGACACAGAGACAGATACACAGAGACAGAGACAGAGACACAGACGCGGAGACTCTGGGACAGAGACACAGAGACAGAGATTCAGAGGCAGGGACACAGCGACAGAGACACAGAGAGAGTGACACAGGGACCGACACACAGAGACAGATATCGTCGGCAGAGACACAGAGAGAGAGAGACACAGAGACGGAGACACAGGGACAGAGACACAGAGACAGCGACACAGATACAGAGATTCAGAGACAGTTTCACAGAGACAGAGACATAGAGACAGAGACACAGAGACAGAGACACAGAGACAGAGATTCAGAGACTGTGACACAGAGACAGAGTCAGAGAGACAGAGATACAGAGACGGAGACACAATGCCAGAGACACAGAGACAGAAACAGAGAGACAGAGACACAGAGACAGAGACACAGAGACAGATACACAGAGACAGAGACAGAGACACAGACGCGGAGACTCTGGGACAGAGACACAGAGACAGAGATTCAGAGGCAGAGACACAGAGACCGAGACACAGAGACCGAGACACAGAGACAGAGACATAGAAACAGAGGCGCAGAGACGGTGACAGAGACACAGAGACAGAGACAGAGACACAGGGACAGATACACAGAGACAGAGACACAGAGACGGAAACTCTGGGACAGAGACACAGAGACAGAGGTTCAGAGGCAGAGACACAGAGACCGAGACACAGAGACCGAGACACAGAGACAGGGACATAGAAATAGTGGCGCAGAGACGGTGACAGAGACACAGACACAGAGACACAGAGACAGAGACACAGAGATAGAGACACAGAGACAGAGACACAGAGACAGAGACACAGAGACAGAGATATAAAGATACAGAGACATAGAGACAGAGACACAGAGACAGAGATACAGAGACAGAGGCACAGAGACAGAGACACAGAGACAGGGACACAGAGACGGAGACACATTGAGTGAGACACAGAGACGGAGACACAGGGACAGGGACACAGAGACAGAGACACAGAGAAAGAGAAACAGAGACAGAGACAGAGACAGAGACATAGAGACAGAGGCACAGAGACGGAGACTCTGGGACAGAGACACAGAGACAGTGATTCAGAGGCAGAGACACAGAGGCAGAGACAGAGACAGAGACAGAGACAGAGACAGAGACACAGAGACAGAGACACAGAGTCAGATAACGGAGACAGAGACACAGAGAGAGAGACACAGAAACGGAGACACAGGGACACAGACACAGAGACAGAGATACAGAGAAACAGACACAGAGACACAGAGACAGAGACACAGAAACGGAGACACAGACACAGAGAAAGAGACGAAGAGACGGAGACACAGAGACAGAGACACAGAGGCAGAGACACACAGACAGAGACACAGAGACCGAGACACAGAGACGGAGACACAGAGACAGTGACATAGAAACAGAGACACAGAGACAGAGACATAGAGACAGAGACACAGAGACAGAGACACAGGGACTGGGACACGGCGAGAGAGAATCAGAGACAGGGACACAGAGACAGAGACAGAGACAGAGATACAGAGACAGAGACACAGAGACCGAGACACAGAGACGGAGACACAGAGACAGAGACACAGAAACAGAGACACTGAGACGGAGACAGAGGCAAAGGGGCAGAGACACACAGACAGAGACACAGAGACGGAAACACAGAGACAGCGACACAGAGACAGAGACACAAAGACAGGGACACAGAGACAGAGACGCAGAGACAGAGACGCAGAGATAGAGACGCAGAGACAGAGACCCAGAGACAGAGACACATTGAGTGAGACACAGAGACGGAGACACAGGGACAGGGACACAGAGACAGAGACACAGAGAAAGAGAAACAGAGACAGAGACAGAGACACAGAGACAGAGACACACAGGCAGAGACACATAGACAGAGACACAGAGACAGAGACACAGAGACAGAGACATAGAAACAGAGGTTCAGAGACGGTGACAGAGACACAGAGACAGAGACAGAGAGACAGAGACAGAGACTCAGAGACAGAGATACAGAGACAGAGACACAGAGACGGAGACTCTGGGACAGAGACACAGAGACAGAGGTTCAGAGGCAGAGACACAGAGACCGAGACACAGAGACCGAGACACAGAGACCGAGACACAGAGACAGAGACATAGAAACAGAGGCGCAGAGACGGTGACAGAGACACAGACACAGAGACACAGAGACAGAGACACAGAGACAGTGGCACAGAGACAGAGACACAGAGACAGGGACACTGAGACAGAGACACAGAGACAGAGGCACAGAGACAGAGACACAGAGACACAGACACAGAGACAGAGACACAGAGACAGAGACACAGAGACAGAGACACAGAGACAGAGACACAGAGACAGAGACACAGAGACAGAGACACAGAGACAGACACACAGAGACAGAGACACAGAGACAGACACACAGAGACAGAGACACAGAGACAGAGACGCAGAGATAGAGACGCAGAGACAGAGACACATTGAGTGAGACACAGGGACGGAGACACAGGGACAGGGACACAGAGACAGAGACACAGAGAAAGAGAAACAGAGACAGAGACAGAGACACAGAGACAGAGACACAGAGGCAGAGACACATAGCCAGAGGCACAGAGACCGAGACACAGAGACGGAGACACAGAGACAGAGACACAGAAACAGAGACACTGAGACGGAGACAGAGGCACAGGGGCAGAGACACACAGACAGAGACACAGAGACTGAGACACAGAGACGGAGACACAGAGACAGTGACATAGAAACAGAGACACAGAGACAGAGACATAGAGACAGAGACACAGAGACAGAGGCACAGGGACTGGGACACGGCGAGAGAGAATCAGAGACAGGGACACAGAGACAGAGACAGAGACAGAGATACAGAGACAGAGACACAGAGACAGAGACACAGAGACAGAGACACAGAAACAGAGACACAGAGACAGAGACACAGAGACAGAGACACAGAGACAGAGGCACAGAGACCGAGACAGAGGGACAGAGGCGCAGAGACAGGGACATAGAGACAGAGACTCAGAGACCGAGACACAGAGACAGAGACACAGAGACATAGACACAGAGACAGAGACACAGAGACAGAGACCCAGAGACAGAGACATAGAGACCGACACAGAGACAGGGACACAGTGACAGAGACGCAGAGACAGAGACGCAGAGATAGAGACGCAGAGACAGAGACCCAGAGACAGAGACACATTGAGTGAGACACAGAGACGGAGACACAGGGACAGGGACACAGAGACAGAGACACAGAGAAAGGGAAACAGAGACAGAGACAGAGACACAGAGACAGAGACACAGAGGCAGAGACACACAGACAGAGACACAGAGACCGAGTCACAGAGACGGAGACACAGAGACAGAGACACAGAGACAGAGACACAGAGACAGAGACACAGAGACAGAGGCACAGAGACAGAGACACAGAGACAGAGACACAGAGACAGAGACACAGAGACAGAGACACAGAGACAGAGACACAGTGACAGAGACACAGAGACAGAGACACAGAGACAGAGACACAGAGACAGAGTCATAGAGACAGAGACACAGAGACAGAGACACAGAGACTGGGACACAGCGAGAGAGACTCAGAGACAGGGACACAGAGACAGAGAAACAGAGACAGAGACACAGAGGCAGAGACACAGAGACAGAGACACAGAGACAGATACACAGAGACAGAGACAGAGACACAGAGACAGAGACGCAGAGACAGAGACACAGAGACGGAGACACAGAGACAGAGAAACAGAGACAGAGGCACGGAGACAGTGATACAGAGACTGAAACATAGAGACAGAGACACAGCGACAGAGACACAGAGAGAGTGACACAGGGACAGAGACACAGAGAGAGGGACACAGATACAGAGATTCAGAGACAGTTTCACAGAGACAGAGACATAGAGACAGAGACACAGAGACAGAGACACAGAGACAGAGATTCAGAGACTGTGACACAGAGACAGAGTCAGAGAGACAGAGATACAGAGACGGAGACAAAATGCCAGAGACACAGAGACAGAAACAGAGAGACAGAGACACAGAGACAGAGACACAGAGACAGAGATATAATGACAGAAACACAGAGACGGAGACACAGGGACAGGGACACAGTGACAGAGACACAGAGAAAGGGAAACAGAGACAGAGACAGATACAGAGACACAGAGACAGATACACAGAGACAGAGACAGAGACACAGACGCGGAGACTCTGGGACAGAGACACAGAGTCAGAGATTCAGAGGCAGAGACACAGAGACAGAGACACAGAGACAGAGACACAGAGACAGAGACACAGAGACATAGACACAGAGACAGAGACACAAAGACAGAGACACAGAGACAGAGACACAGAGACAGAGACACAGAGACAGTTTCACAGAGACAGAGACATAGAGGCAGAGACACAGAGACAGAGACACAGAGACTGGGACACAGCGAGAGGGACTCAGAGAGAGGGACACAGAGACAGAGACAGAGACACAGAGACGCAGAGACAGGTACTCAGAGACAGAGACACAGACACAGAGACACAGAGACAGAGACACAGAGACAGAGACACAGAGACAGAGACACAGAGAAAGTGAAACAGAGACAGAGACAGAGACACAGAGACAGAGACACAGAGGCAGAGACACACAGACAGAGACACAGAGACCGAGTCACAGAGACGGAGACACAGAGACAGAGACACAGAGACAGAGACACAGAGACAGAGACACAGAGACAGAGACACAGAGACACAGAGACTGGGACACAGCGAGAGAGACTCAGAGACAGGGACACAGAGACAGAGAAACAGAGACAGAGACACAGAGGCAGAGACACAGAGACAGAGACACAGAGACAGATACACAGAGACAGAGACAGAGACACAGAGACACAGAGACAGAGACACAGAGACAGAGACACAGAGACAGAGACACAGTGACAGAGACACAGAGACAGAGACACAGAGACAGAGACACAGAGACAGAGTCATAGAGACAGAGACACAGAGACAGAGACACAGAGACTGGGACACAGCGAGAGAGACTCAGAGACAGGGACACAGAGACAGAGAAACAGAGACAGAGACACAGAGGCAGAGACACAGAGACAGAGACACAGAGACAGATACACAGAGACAGAGACAGAGACACAGAGACAGAGACGCAGAGACAGAGACACAGAGACGGAGACACAGAGACAGAGAAACAGAGACAGAGGCACGGAGACAGTGATACAGAGACTGAAACATAGAGACAGAGACACAGCGACAGAGACACAGAGAGAGTGACACAGGGACAGAGACACAGAGACAGGGACACAGAAACAGAGATTCAGAGACAGTTTCACAGAGACAGAGACATAGAGACAGAGACACAGAGACAGAGACACAGAGACAGAGATTCAGAGACTGTGACACAGAGACAGAGTCAGAGAGACAGAGATACAGAGACGGAGACAAAATGCCAGAGACACAGAGACAGAAACAGAGAGACAGAGACACAGAGACAGAGACACAGAGACAGAGATATAATGACAGAAACACAGAGACGGAGACACAGGGACAGGGACACAGTGACAGAGACACAGAGAAAGGGAAACAGAGACAGAGACAGATACAGAGACACAGAGACAGATACACAGAGACAGAGACAGAGACACAGACGCGGAGACTCTGGGACAGAGACACAGAGTCAGAGATTCAGAGGCAGAGACACAGAGACAGAGACACAGAGACAGAGACACAGAGACAGAGACACAGAGACATAGACACAGAGACAGAGACACAAAGACAGAGACACAGAGACAGAGACACAGAGACAGAGACACAGAGACAGTTTCACAGAGACAGAGACATAGAGGCAGAGACACAGAGACAGAGACACAGAGACTGGGACACAGCGAGAGGGACTCAGAGAGAGGGACACAGAGACAGAGACAGAGACACAGAGACGCAGAGACAGGTACTCAGAGACAGAGACACAGACACAGAGACACAGAGACAGAGACACAGAGACAGAGACACAGAGACAGAGACACAGAGACAGAGACACAGAGACAGAGACACAGAGACAGAGACACAGAGACAGAGACACAGAGACAGAGACACAGAGACAGAGACACAGAGACAGAGACACAGAGACAGAGACACAGAGACAGAGACACAGAGACAGAGACACAGAGACAGAGACACAGAGACAGAGACACAGAGACAGAGACACAGAGACAGAGACACAGAGACAGAGACACAGAGACAGAGACACAGAGACAGAGACACAGAGACAGAGACACAGAGACAGAGACACAGAGACAGAGACACAGAGACAGAGACACAGAGACAGAGACACAGAGACAGAGACACAGAGACAGAGACACAGAGACAGAGACACAGAGACAGAGACACAGAGACAGAGACACAGAGACAGAGACACAGAGACAGAGACACAGAGACAGAGACACAGAGACAGAGACACAGAGACGGAGACGCAGAGACAGAGACCCAGAGACAGAGACACATTGAGTGAGACACAGAGACGGAGACACAGGGACAGGGACACAGAGACAGAGACACAGAGAAAGAGAAACAGAGACAGAGACAGAGACACAGAGACAGAGACACACAGGCAGAGACACATAGACAGAGACACAGAGACAGAGACACAGAGACAGAGACACAGAGACAGAGACACAGAGACAGAGACACAGAGACAGAGACACAGAGACAGTTTCACAGAGACAGAGACATAGAGACAGAGACACAGAGACAGAGACACAGAGACTGGGACACAGCGAGAGAGACTCAGAGACAGGGACACAGAGAGAGAGACAGAGACACAGAGACGCAGAGACAGATACACACAGACAGAGACACAGAGACAGAGACACAGAGACAGAGACACAGAGACAGAGACACAGAGACAGAGACACAGAGACAGAGACACAGAGACAGAGACACAGAGACAGAGACACAGAGACAGAGACACAGAGACAGAGACACAGAGACAGAGACACAGAGACAGAGACACAGAGACAGAGGCACAGAGACAGAGACACAGAGACAGAGACGCAGAGACAGATACACAGAGACAGAGACACAGAGACAGAGACACAGAGGCAGAGACACAGAGACAGAGACAGAGAGGCCGAGACACAGAGAGAGAGACTCAAAGACAAGGACACAGAGACAGAGACAGAGACAGATACACAGAGCCAGAGACACAGACACAGAGACATAGAGACCGACACAGAGACAGGGACACAGAGACAGAGACGCAGATACAGAGACGCAGAGATAGAGACGCAGAGACAGAGACACAGAGACAGAGACACAGAGACAGACACGGAGACAGAGACACGGAGACAGAGACACGGAGACAGAGACACGGAGACAGAGACACGGAGACAGAGACACGGAGACAGAGACACGGAGACAGAGACACAGAGACAGAGACACAGAGACAGAGACACAGAGACAGAGACACCGAGACAGAGACACCGAGACAGAGACACAGAGACAGACACACAGAGACAGAGACACAGAGACAGAGACACAGGGACAGAGACACAGAGACAGAGACACAGAGACAGAGACACAGAGACAGAGACGCAGAGACAGGGACACAGAGACAGAGACACAGAGACAGAGACACAGAGACAGAGACACAGGGACAGAGACACAGAGACAGAGATTCAGAGACAGTGACACAGAGACAGAGACAAAGAGACGGAGACACAGAGACAGAGACACAGAGACAGAGACACAGAGACAGGGACACAGAGACAGAGACACAGAGACAGAGACACAGAGACAGAGACACAGGGACAGAGACACAGAGACAGAGACACAGAGACAGCGACGCAGAGACAGAGACACAGAGACAGAGACACAGTGACAGAGACACAGTGACAGAGACCCAGAGACAGAGACACAGAGACAGAGACACAGAGACAGAGGCACAGAGACAGAGACACAGAGACAGAGACATAGAGACAGAGACACAGAGACAGAGACACAGAGACTGGGACACAGCGAGAGAGACTCAGAGACAGGGACACAGAGACAGAGACAGAGACACAGAGACGCAGAGACAGATACACACAGACAGAGACACAGAGACAGAGACACAGAGACAGAGACACAGAGACAGAGACACAGAGACAGAGACACAGAGACAGAGACACAGAGACAGAGACACAGAGACAGAGACACAGAGACAGAGACACAGAGACAGAGGCACAGAGACAGAGACACATTGAGTGAGACACAGAGACGGAGACACAGGGACAGGGACACAGAGACAGAGACACAGAGAAAGAGAAACAGAGACAGAGACAGAGACACAGAGACAGAGACACACAGGCAGAGACACATAGACAGAGACACAGAGACAGAGACACAGAGACAGAGACACAGAGACAGAGACACAGAGACAGAGACACAGAGACAGTTTCACAGAGACAGAGACATAGAGACAGAGACACAGAGACAGAGACACAGAGACTGGGACACAGCGAGAGAGACTCAGAGACAGGGACACAGAGAGAGAGACAGAGACACAGAGACGCAGAGACAGATACACACAGACAGAGACACAGAGACAGAGACACAGAGACAGAGACACAGAGACAGAGACACAGAGACAGAGACACAGAGACAGAGACACAGAGACAGAGACACAGAGACAGAGACACAGAGACAGAGACACAGAGACAGAGACACAGAGACAGAGACACAGAGACAGAGACACAGAGACATAGACACAGAGACAGAGACACAAAGACAGAGACACAGAGACAGAGACACAGAGACAGAGACACAGAGACAGTTTCACAGAGACAGAGACATAGAGGCAGAGACACAGAGACAGAGACACAGAGACTGGGACACAGCGAGAGGGACTCAGAGAGAGGGACACAGAGACAGAGACAGAGACACAGAGACGCAGAGACAGGTACTCAGAGACAGAGACACAGAGACAGAGACACAGAGACAGAGACACAGAGACAGAGACACAGAGACAGAGACACAGAGACAGAGACACAGAGACAGAGACACAGAGACAGAGACACAGAGACAGAGACACAGAGACAGAGACACAGAGACAGAGACACAGAGACAGAGACACAGAGACAGAGACACAGAGACAGAGACACAGAGACAGAGACACAGAGACAGAGACACAGAGACAGAGACACAGAGACAGAGACACAGAGACGGAGACACAGAGACGGAGATACAGAGACAGAGACACAGAGACAGAGACACAGAGACAGAGCCACAGAGACAGAGACACAGAGACAGAGACACTGAGACAGAGACACAGAGACAGCGACGCAGAGACAGAGACACAGAGACAGAGACACAGTGACAGAGACACAGAGACAGAGACACAGAGACAGAGACACAGAGACAGAGACACAGAGACAGAGACACAGAGACAGAGACACAGAGACAGAGACACAGAGACAGAGACACAGAGACAGAGGCACAGAGACAGAGACACAGAGACAGAGACGCAGAGACAGATACACAGAGACAGAGACACAGAGACAGAGACACAGAGGCAGAGACACAGAGACAGAGACAGAGAGGCCGAGACACAGAGAGAGAGACTCAAGGACAAGGACACAGAGACAGAGACAGAGACAGATACACAGAGCCAGAGACACAGACACAGAGACATAGAGACCGACACAGAGACAGGGACACAGAGACAGAGACGCAGATACAGAGACGCAGAGATAGAGACGCAGAGACAGAGACACAGAGACAGAGACACAGAGACAGACACGGAGACAGAGACACGGAGACAGAGACACGGAGACAGAGACACGGAGACAGAGACACGGAGACAGAGACACGGAGACAGAGACACAGAGACAGAGACACAGAGACAGAGACAGAGACACAGAGACAGAGACACCGAGACAGAGACACAGAGACAGACACACAGAGACAGAGACACAGAGACAGAGACACAGGGACAGAGACACAGAGACAGAGACACAGAGACAGGGACACTGAGACAGAGAGACAGAGACACAGAGACGGTGACACAGACACAGAGAAAGAGACGCAGAGACGGAGACACAGAGACCGAGACAGAGAGACAGAGACACAGAGACAGAGACACAGAGACAGAGACACAGAGACAGAGACACAGAGACAGAGACACAGAGACAGAGACACAGAGACAGAGACACAGAGACAGAGACACAGAGACAGAGACACAGAGACAGAGACACAGAGACAGAGACACAGAGACAGAGACACAGAGACAGAGACACAGAGACGGAGACGCAGAGACAGAGACCCAGAGACAGAGACACATTGAGTGAGACACAGAGACGGAGACACAGGGACAGGGACACAGAGACAGAGACACAGAGAAAGAGAAACAGAGACAGAGACAGAGACACAGAGACAGAGACACACAGGCAGAGACACATAGACAGAGACACAGAGACAGAGACACAGAGACAGAGACACAGAGACAGAGACACAGAGACAGAGACACAGAGACAGTTTCACAGAGACAGAGACATAGAGACAGAGACACAGAGACAGAGACACAGAGACTGGGACACAGCGAGAGAGACTCAGAGACAGGGACACAGAGAGAGAGACAGAGACACAGAGACGCAGAGACAGATACACACAGACAGAGACACAGAGACAGAGACACAGAGACAGAGACACAGAGACAGAGACACAGAGACAGAGACACAGAGACAGAGACACAGAGACAGAGACACAGAGACAGAGACACAGAGACAGAGACACAGAGACAGAGACACAGAGACATAGACACAGAGACAGAGACACAAAGACAGAGACACAGAGACAGAGACACGGAGACAGAGACACAGAGACAGTTTCACAGAGACAGAGACATAGAGGCAGAGACACAGAGACAGAGACACAGAGACTGGGACACAGCGAGAGGGACTCAGAGAGAGGGACACAGAGACAGAGACAGAGACACAGAGACGCAGAGACAGGTACTCAGAGACAGAGACACAGAGACAGAGACACAGAGACAGAGACACAGAGACAGAGACACAGAGACAGAGACACAGAGACAGAGACACAGAGACAGAGACACAGAGACAGAGACACAGAGACAGAGACACAGAGACAGAGACACAGAGACAGAGACACAGAGACAGAGACACAGAGACAGAGACACAGAGACAGAGACACAGAGACAGAGACACAGAGACAGAGACACAGAGACAGAGACACAGAGACAGAGACACAGAGACAGAGACACAGAGACAGAGACACAGAGACAGAGACACAGAGACAGAGACACAGAGACGGAGACACAGAGACGGAGATACAGAGACAGAGACACAGAGACAGAGACACAGAGACAGAGCCACAGAGACAGAGACACAGAGACAGAGACACTGAGACAGAGACACAGAGACAGCGACGCAGAGACAGAGACACAGAGACAGAGACACAGTGACAGAGACACAGAGACAGAGACACAGAGACAGAGACACAGAGACAGAGACACAGAGACAGAGACACAGAGACAGAGACACAGAGACAGAGACACAGAGACAGAGACACAGAGACAGAGGCACAGAGACAGAGACACAGAGACAGAGACGCAGAGACAGATACACAGAGACAGAGACACAGAGACAGAGACACAGAGGCAGAGACACAGAGACAGAGACAGAGAGGCCGAGACACAGAGAGAGAGACTCAAAGACAAGGACACAGAGACAGAGACAGAGACAGATACACAGAGCCAGAGACACAGACACAGAGACATAGAGACCGACACAGAGACAGGGACACAGAGACAGAGACGCAGATACAGAGACGCAGAGATAGAGACGCAGAGACAGAGACACAGAGACAGAGACACAGAGACAGACACGGAGACAGAGACACGGAGACAGAGACACGGAGACAGAGACACGGAGACAGAGACACGGAGACAGAGACACGGAGACAGAGACACAGAGACAGAGACACAGAGACAGAGACACAGAGACAGAGACACCGAGACAGAGACACCGAGACAGAGACACAGAGACAGACACACAGAGACAGAGACACAGAGACAGAGACACAGGGACAGAGACACAGAGACAGAGACACAGAGACAGGGACACTGAGACAGAGAGACAGAGACACAGAGACGGTGACACAGACACAGAGAAAGAGACGCAGAGACGGAGACACAGAGACCGAGACAGAGAGACCGTGACATAGGGAGAGAGACACAGAGACAGAGACACAGAGACAGAGATTCAGAGACAGTGACACAGAGACAGAGACACAGAGACGGAGACACAGAGACAGAGACACAGAGACAGAGACACAGAGACAGGGACACAGAGACAGAGACACAGAGACAGAGACACAGAGACAGAGACACAGGGACAGAGACACAGAGACAGAGACACAGAGACAGCGACGCAGAGACAGAGACACAGAGACAGAGACACAGTGACAGAGACACAGTGACAGAGACACAGAGACAGAGACACAGAGACAGAGACACAGAGACAGAGGCACAGAGACAGAGACACAGAGACAGAGACACAGAGACGGAGACACAGAGACGGAGACACAGAGACGGAGACACAGAGACAGAGACACAGAGACAGAGACACAGAGACAGAGACACAGAGACAGAGACGCAGAGACAGAGACACAGAGACAGAGACACAGAGACAGAGACGCAGAGACAGAGACATAGAGACAGAGACACAGAGACAGAGACACAGAGACAGAGACACAGAGGCAGAGACACAGAGACAGAGACAGAGAGGCCGAGACACAGAGAGAGAGACTCAAAGACAAGGACACAGAGACAGAGACAGAGACAGATACACAGAGCCAGAGACACAGACACAGAGACATAGAGACCGACACAGAGACAGGGACACAGAGACAGAGACGCAGAGACAGAGACGCAGAGATAGAGACGCAGAGACAGAGACACAGAGACAGAGACACAGAGACAGACACGGAGACAGAGACACGGAGACAGAGACACGGAGACAGAGACACAGAGACAGCGACACAGAGACAGAGACACAGAGACAGAGACACAGTGACAGAGACACAGAGACAGAGACACAGAGACAGAGACACAGAGACAGAGACACAGAAACAGAGACAGAGACACAGAGACAGAGACACAGAGACAGAGACACAGAGACAGAGACACAGAGACAGAGACACAGAGACAGAGACACAGAGACAGAGACACAGAGACAGAGACACAGGGACAGAGACACAGAGACAGAGACACAGGGACAGAGACACAGAGACAGAGACACAGAGACAGAGACACAGACTCAAAGACACAGAGACAGAGACACGTAGACAGAGACACAGAGACAGAGACACAGAGACAGAGACTGAGAGACAGAGATTCAGAGACACAGACAGAGACACAGAGACAGATACTCAGAGACATAGACACAGAGACAGAGACACAAAGACAGAGACACAGAGACAGAGACACAGAGACAGAGACACAGAGACAGAGACACAGAGACAGTTTCACAGAGACAGAGACATAGAGACAGAGACACAGAGACAGAGACACAGAGACTGGGACACAGCGAGAGGGACTCAGAGAGAGGGACACAGAGACAGAGACAGAGACACAGAGACAGAGACACAGAGACAGAGACACAGAGACAGAGACACAGAGACAGAGACACAGAGACAGAGACACAGAGACGGAGACACAGAGACAGAGACACAGAGACAGAGACACAGAGACAGAGACACAGAGACAGAGACGCAGAGACAGATACACAGAGACAGAGACACAGAGACAGAGACACAGAGGCAGAGACACAGAGACAGAGACAGAGAGGCCGAGACACAGAGAGAGAGACTCAAAGACAAGGACACAGAGACAGAGACAGAGACAGATACACAGAGCCAGAGACACAGACACAGAGACATAGAGACCGACACAGAGACAGGGACACAGAGACAGAGACGCAGAGACAGAGACGCAGAGATAGAGACGCAGAGACAGAGACACAGAGACAGAGACACAGAGATAGACACGGAGACAGAGACACGGAGACAGAGACACGGAGACAGAGACACGGAGACAGAGACACAGAGACAGAGACACAGAGACAGAGACACAGAGACAGAGACACCGAGACAGAGACACCGAGACAGAGACACAGAGACAGACACACAGAGACAGAGACACAGAGACAGAGACACAGGGACAGAGACACAGAGACAGAGACACAGAGACAGGGACACTGAGACAGAGAGACAGAGACACAGAGACGGAGACACAGACACAGAGAAAGAGACGCAGAGACGGAGACACAGAGACCGAGACACAGAGACCGTGACACAGGGAGAGAGACACAGAGACAGAGACACAGAGACAGAGATTCAGAGACAGTGACACAGAGACAGAGACACAGAGACGGAGACACAGAGACAGAGACACAGAGACAGAGATACAGAGACAGGGACACAGAGACAGAGACACAGAGACAGAGACACAGAGACAGAGACACAGGGACAGAGACACAGAGACAGAGACACAGAGACAGCGACGCAGAGACAGAGACACAGAGACAGAGACACAGTGACAGAGACACAGTGACAGAGACACAGAGACAGAGACACAGAGACAGAGACACAGAGACAGAGGCACAGAGACAGAGACACAGAGACAGAGACATAGAGACAGAGACACAGAGACAGAGACACAGAGACTGGGACACAGCGAGAGAGACTCAGAGACAGGGACACAGAGACAGAGACAGAGACACAGAGACGCAGAGACAGATACACACAGACAGAGACACAGAGACAGAGACACAGAGACAGAGACACAGAGACAGAGACACAGAGACAGAGACACAGAGACAGAGACACAGAGACAGAGACACAGAGACAGAGGCACAGAGACAGAGACACAGAGACAGAGACACAGAGACGGAGACACAGAGACGGAGACACAGAGACGGAGACACAGAGACAGAGACACAGAGACAGAGACACAGAGACAGAGACACAGAGACAGAGACGCAGAGACAGAGACACAGAGACAGAGACACAGAGACAGAGACGCAGAGACAGAGACACAGAGACAGAGACACAGAGACAGAGACACAGAGGCAGAGACACAGAGACAGAGACAGAGAGGCCGAGACACAGAGAGAGAGACTCAAAGACAAGGACACAGAGACAGAGACAGAGACAGATACACAGAGCCAGAGACACAGACACAGAGACATAGAGACCGACACAGAGACAGGGACACAGAGACAGAGACGCAGAGACAGAGACGCAGAGATAGAGACGCAGAGACAGAGACACAGAGACAGAGACACAGAGACAGACACGGAGACAGAGACACGGAGACAGAGACACGGAGACAGAGACACAGAGACAGCGACACAGAGACAGAGACACAGAGACAGAGACACAGTGACAGAGACACAGAGACAGAGACACAGAGACAGAGACACAGAGACAGAGACACAGAAACAGAGACAGAGACACAGAGACAGAGACACAGAGACAGAGACACAGAGACAGAGACACAGGGACAGAGACACAGAGACAGAGACACAGAGACAGAGACACAGACTCAAAGACACAGAGACAGAGACACGTAGACAGAGACACAGAGACAGAGACACAGAGACAGAGACTGAGAGACAGAGATTCAGAGACACAGACAGAGACACAGAGACAGATACTCAGAGACATAGACACAGAGACAGAGACACAAAGACAGAGACACAGAGACAGAGACACAGAGACAGAGACACAGAGACAGTTTCACAGAGACAGAGACATAGAGACAGAGACACAGAGACAGAGACACAGAGACTGGGACACAGCGAGAGGGACTCAGAGAGAGGGACACAGAGACAGAGACAGAGACACAGAGACAGAGACACAGAGACAGAGACACAGAGACAGAGACACAGAGACAGAGACACAGAGACAGAGACACAGAGACGGAGACACAGAGACAGAGACACAGAGACAGAGACACAGAGACAGAGACACAGAGACAGAGACGCAGAGACAGATACACAGAGACAGAGACACAGAGACAGAGACACAGAGGCAGAGACACAGAGACAGAGACAGAGAGGCCGAGACACAGAGAGAGAGACTCAAAGACAAGGACACAGAGACAGAGACAGAGACAGATACACAGAGCCAGAGACACAGACACAGACACATAGAGACCGACACAGAGACAGGGACACAGAGACAGAGACGCAGAGACAGAGACGCAGAGATAGAGACGCAGAGACAGAGACACAGAGACAGAGACACAGAGACAGACACGGAGACAGAGACACGGAGACAGAGACACGGAGACAGAGACACGGAGACAGAGACACAGAGACAGAGACACAGAGACAGAGACACAGAGACAGAGACACCGAGACAGAGACACCGAGACAGAGACACAGAGACAGACACACAGAGACAGAGACACAGAGACAGAGACACAGGGACAGAGACACAGAGACAGAGACACAGAGACAGGGACACTGAGACAGAGAGACAGAGACACAGAGACGGAGACACAGACACAGAGAAAGAGACGCAGGGACGGAGACACAGAGACCGAGACACAGAGACCGTGACACAGGGAGAGAGACACAGAGACAGAGACACAGAGACAGAGATTCAGAGACAGTGACACAGAGACAGAGACACAGAGACGGAGACACAGAGACAGAGACACAGAGACAGAGACACAGAGACAGGGACACAGAGACAGAGACACAGAGACAGAGACACAGAGACAGAGACACAGGGACAGAGACACAGAGACAGAGACACAGAGACAGCGACGCAGAGACAGAGACACAGAGACAGAGACACAGTGACAGAGACACAGTGACAGAGACACAGAGACAGAGACACAGAGACAGAGACACAGAGACAGAGGCACAGAGACAGAGACACAGAGACAGAGACATAGAGACAGAGACACAGAGACAGAGACACAGAGACTGGGACACAGCGAGAGAGACTCAGAGACAGGGACACAGAGACAGAGACAGAGACACAGAGACGCAGAGACAGATACACAGAGACAGAGACACAGAGACAGAGACACAGAGACAGAGACACAGAGACAGAGACACAGAGACAGAGACACAGAGACAGAGACACAGAGACAGAGACACAGAGACAGAGACACAGAGACAGAGACACAGAGACAGAGACACAGAGACAGAGACACAGAGACAGAGACACAGAGACAGAGACACAGAGACAGAGACACAGAGACAGAGACACAGAGACAGAGACACAGAGACAGAGACACAGAGACAGAGACACAGAGACAGAGACACAGAGACAGAGGCACAGAGACAGAGACACAGAGACAGAGACACAGAGACGGAGACACAGAGACGGAGACACAGAGACGGAGACACAGAGACTGAGACACAGAGACAGAGACACAGAGACAGAGACACAGAGACAGAGACGCAGAGACAGAGACACAGAGACAGAGACACAGAGACAGAGACAAAGAGACAGAGACACAGAGGCAGAGACACAGAGACAGAGACAGAGAGGCCGAGACACAGAGAGAGAGACTCAAAGACAAGGACACAGAGACAGAGACAGAGACAGATACACAGAGCCAGAGACACAGACACAGAGACATAGAGACCGACACAGAGACAGGGACACAGAGACAGAGACGCAGAGACAGAGACGCAGAGATAGAGACGCAGAGACAGAGACACAGAGACAGAGACACAGAGACAGACACGGAGACAGAGACACGGAGACAGAGACACGGAGACAGAGACACAGAGACAGCGACACAGAGACAGAGACACAGAGACAGAGACACAGTGACAGAGACACAGAGACAGAGACACAGAGACAGAGACACAGAGACAGAGACACAGAAACAGAGACAGAGACACAGAGACAGAGACACAGAGACAGAGACACAGAGACAGAGGCACAGAGACAGAGACACAGAGACAGAGACACAGAGACAGAGACACAGAGACAGAGACACAGAGACAGAGACACAGGGACAGAGACACAGAGACAGAGACACAGAGACAGAGACACAGACTCAAAGACACAGAGACAGAGACACGTAGACAGAGACACAGAGACAGAGACACAGAGACAGAGACTGAGAGACAGAGATTCAGAGACACAGACAGAGACACAGAGACAGATACTCAGAGACATAGACACAGAGACAGAGACACAAAGACAGAGACACAGAGACAGAGACACAGAGACAGAGACACAGAGACAGTTTCACAGAGACAGAGACATAGAGACAGAGACACAGAGACAGAGACACAGAGACTGGGACACAGCGAGAGGGACTCAGAGAGAGGGACACAGAGACAGAGACAGAGACACAGAGACGCAGAGACAGGTACACAGAGACAGAGACACAGAGACAGAGACACAGAGACAGAGACACAGAGACAGAGACACAGAGACAGAGACACAGAGACAGAGACACAGAGACAGAGACACAGAGACAGAGACACAGAGACAGAGACACAGAGACAGAGACACAGAGACAGAGACACAGAGACAGAGACACAGAGACAGAGACACAGAGACAGCGACGCAGAGACAGAGACACAGAGACAGAGACACAGTGACAGAGACACAGAGACAGAGACGCAGAGACAGAGACACAGAGACAGAGACACAGAGACAGAGACACAGAGACAGAGACATAGAGACAGAGACACAGAGACAGAGACACAGAGACTGGGACACAGCGAGAGAGACTCAGAGACAGGGACACAGAGACAGAGACAGAGACACAGAGACGCAGAGACAGATACACACAGACAGAGACACAGAGACAGAGACACAGAGACAGAGACACAGAGACAGAGACACAGAGACAGAGACACAGAGACAGAGACACAGAGACAGAGACACAGAGACAGAGACACAGAGACAGAGACACAGAGACAGAGACACAGAGACAGAGACACAGAGACAGAGACACAGAGACAGAGACACAGAGACAGAGGCACAGAGACAGAGACACAGAGACAGAGACACAGAGACGGAGACACAGAGACGGAGACACGGAGACAGAGACACAGAGACAGAGACACAGAGACCGAGACACAGAGACAGAGACGCAGAGACAGAGACACAGAGACAGAGACACAGAGACAGAGACACAGAGACAGAGACACAGAGACAGTTTCACAGAGACAGAGACATAGAGACAGAGACACAGAGACAGAGACACAGAGACTGGGACACAGCGAGAGAGACTCAGAGACAGGGACACAGAGACAGAGACAGAGACACAGAGGCGCAGAGACAGAGACACAGAGACAGAGACACAGAGACAGAGACACAGAGGCAGAGACACAGAGACAGAGACACAGACTCAAAGACACAGAGACAGAGACACGTAGACAGAGACACAGAGACAGAGACACAGAGACAGAGACTGAGAGACAGAGATTCAGAGACAGAGACAGAGACACAGAGACAGATACTCAGAGACAGAGACACAGAGACAGAGACACAAAGACAGAGACACAGAGACAGCGACACAGAGACAGAGACACTGAGACAGAGACACAGAGACAGAGACACAGAGACAGAGACACAGAGATAGAGACACAGAGTCAGAGACACAGAGACAGAGACACAGAGACAGAGACACAGAGACAGAGACACAGAGACAGAGACACAGAGACAGAGACACAGAGACAGAGACACAGAGACAGAGACATAATGACAGAAACACAGAGACGGAGACACAGGGACAGGGACACAGGGACAGAGACACAGAGAAACAGAAACAGAGACAGAGACAGAGACACAGAGACAGAGAAACAGAGGCAGAGACAAACAGACAGAGACACAGAGACGGAAACACAGAGACAGTGGCATAGAAACAGAGACACAGAGACAGGGACACAGTGAGAGAGACAGAGACACAAAGACGGAGACACAGAGACGGAGACACAGAGACAGCGACACAGAGACAGAGACACAGAGACAGAAACACAGAGACAGAGACACAGAGACAGAGACACAGAGACAGAGACACGTAGGCAGAGACACAGAGACAGAGTCACAGAGGCAGAGACACATAGACAGAGACACAGAGACCGAGACACAGAGGCGGAGACACAGACTCAGAGACACAGAAACAGAGACACTGAGACGGAGACAGAGGCACAGGGGCAGAGGCACACAGACAGAGACACAGAGACTGAGACACAGAGACGGAGACACAGAGACAGTGACATGGAGACAGAGACACAGAGACCGGGACACAGTGAGAGAGACAGAGACACAGAGACGGAGACACCGAGACAGCGACACAGAGACAGCGACACAGAGACAGAGACAGAGACACAGAGACGCAGAGACAGGGACACAGAGGCAGAGACACAGAGACAGAGACAGAGACGCAAAGACGGGGACACAGGGACACAGACACAGAGACAGGGACACAGAGACAGAGGCTCAGAGACAGAGACAGAGACAGAGGCACAGAGACGGAGACACAGAGACCGATGCACAGAGACAGAGACAAAGAGACAGAGACACGGAGACAGAGCCACAGACACCGAGACACAGAGATCGAGACTCTGGGACAGAGACACAGAGACAGGGACACAGAGACAGAGACACAGCGAGAGAGACTCAGAGACAGGGACACAGAGACAGAGACAGAGACACAGAGACGCAGAGACAGATACACAGAGACAGAGACACAGAGACAGAGACACAGAGACTGGGACACAGCGAGAGGGACTCTGAGACAGGGACACAGAGACAGAGACAGAGACACAGAGACGCAGAGACAGATACACACAGACAGAGACACAGAGACAGAGACACAGAGACAGAGACACAGAGACAGAGACACAGAGACAGAGACACAGAGACAGAGACACAGAGACAGAGACACAGAGACAGAGGTACAGAGACAGGGACACAGAGACAGAGACACAGAGACTGGGACACAGCGAGAGAGACTCAGAGACAGGGACACAGAGGCAGAGACAGAGACACAGAGACGCAGAGACAGATACACACAGACAGAGACACAAAGACAGAGACACAGAGACAGAGACACAGAGACAGAGACACAGAGACAGAGACACAGAGACAGAGACACAGAGAGGCCGAGACACAGAGAGAGAGACTCAAAGAGAAGGACACAGAGACAGAGACAGAGACAGATACACAGAGCCAGAGACACAGACACAGAGACATAGAGACCGACACAGAGACAGGGACACAGAGACAGTGACGCAGAGACAGAGACGCAGAGATAGAGACGCAGAGACAGAGACACAGAGACAGAGACACAGAGACAGCCACGGAGACAGAGACACGGAGACAGAGACACGGAGACAGAGACACAGAGACAGAGACACAGAGACAGAGACACCGAGACAGAGACACAGAGACAGACACATAGAGACAGAGACACAGAGACAGAGACACAGAGACAGAGACACAGAGACAGAGACACAGAGACAGAGACACAGAGACAGAGACACACAGACAGAGACACAGAGACAGAGACACAGAGACAGGGACACTGAGACAGAGAGACAGAGACACAGAGACGGAGACACAGACACAGAGAAAGAGACACAGAGACAGAGACTGAGAGACAGAGATTCAGAGACAGAGACAGAGACACAGAGACAGATACTCAGAGACATAGACACAGAGACAGAGACACAAAGACAGAGACACAGAGACAGAGACACAGAGACAGAGACACAGAGACAGAGACACGTAGGCAGAGACACAGAGACAGAGACACAGAGACAGAGAAAGAGACGCAGAGACGGAGACACAGAGACCGTGACACAGGGAGAGAGACACAGAGACAGAGACACAGAGACAGAGATTCAGAGACAGTGACACAGAGACAGGGTCAGAGAGACAGAGATACAGAGACAGATTCACAGAGACAGAGACACAGAGACAGAGACATAATGACAGAAACACAGAGACGGAGACACAGGGACAGGGACACAGGGACAGAGACACAGAGAAACAGAAACAGAGACAGAGACAGAGACAGAGACACAGAGACAGAGAAACAGAGGCAGAGACACACAGACAGAGACACAGAGACGGAAACACAGAGACAGTGGCATAGGAACAGAGACACAGAGACAGGGACACAGTGAGAGAGACAGAGACACAGAGACGGAGACACAGAGACGGAGACACAGAGACGGAGACACAGAGACAGCGACACAGAGACAGAGACACAAAGACAGGGACACAGAGACAGAGACCCAGAGACAGAGACACATTGAGTGAGACACAGAGACGGAGACACAGGGACAGGGACACAGAGACAGAGACAGAGAGAAAGAGAAACAGAGACAGAGACAGAGACAGAGACACAGAGACAGAGACACAGAGGCAGAGACACATAGACAGAGACACAGAGACCGAGACACAGAGGCGGAGACACAGACTCAGAGACACAGAAACAGAGACACTGAGACGGAGACAGAGGCACAGGGGCAGAGGCACACAGACAGAGACACAGAGACTGAGACACAGAGACGGAGACACAGAGACAGTGACATAGAGACAGAGACACAGAGACCGGGACACAGTGAGAGAGACAGAGACACAGAGACGGAGACACCGAGACAGCGACACAGAGACAGAGACAGAGACACAGAGACGCAGAGACAGGGACACAGAGGCAGAGACACAGAGACAGAGACAGAGACGCAAAGACGGGGACACAGGGACACAGACACAGAGACAGGGACACAGGGACAGAGGCTCAGAGACAGAGACAGAGACAGAGGCACAGAAACGGAGACACAGAGACCGATACACAGAGACAGAGACAAAGAGACAGAGACACGGAGACAGAGCCACAGACACCGAGACACAGAGACCGAGACTCTGGGACAGAGACACAGAGACAGAGACACAGCGAGAGAGACTCAGAGACAGGGACACAGAGACAGAGACAGAGACACAGAGACGCAGAGACAGATACACAGAGACAGAGACACAGAGACAGTTTCACAGAGACAGAGACACAGAGACAGAGATACAGAGACCGGGACACAGCGAGAGAGACTCAGAGACAGGGACACAGAGACAGAGACAGAGACACAGAGACGCAGAGACAGATACACACAGACAGAGACACAGAGACAGAGACCCAGAGACAGAGACACAGAGACAGAGACACAGAGACAGAGACACAGAGACAGAGGTACAGAGAGAGAGACACAGAGACAGAGACACAGAGACAGAGACACAGAGACAGAGACACAGAGACAGAGAGACAGCGACAGAGACACAGAGACAGAGACACAGAGACAGAGACACAGAGACAGTTTCACAGAGACAGAGACATAGAGACAGAGACACAGAGACAGAGACACAGAGACTGGGACACAGCGAGAGAGACTCAGAGACAGGGACACAGAGGCAGAGGCAGAGACACAGAGACGCAGAGACAGATACACACAGACAGAGACACAAAGACAGAGACGCAGAGACAGAGACACAGAGACAGAGACACAGAGACAGAGACACAGAGACAGAGACACAGAGACAGAGACACAGAGACAGAGACACAGAGAGAGAGACTCAAAGACAAGGACACAGAGACAGAGACAGAGACAGATACACAGAGCCAGAGACACAGACACAGAGATATAGAGACCGACACAGAGACAGGGACACAGAGACAGAGACGCAGAGACAGAGACGCAGAGATAGAGACGCAGAGACAGAGACACAGAGACAGACACGGAGACAGAGACACGGAGACAGAGACACAGCGACAGAGACACAGGGACAGAGACACCGAGACAGAGACACCGAGACAGAGACACAGAAACAGACACATAGAGACAGAGACACAGAGACAGAGACACAGAGACAGAGACACAGAGGCAGAGACACAGAGACAGGGACACTGAGACAGAGAGACAGAGACCGACACAGAGACAGGGACACAGAGACAGTGACGCAGAGACAGAGACGCAGAGATAGAGACGCAGAGACAGAGACACAGAGACAGAGACACAGAGACAGAGACACCCAGACAGAGACACAGAGACAGAGACACAGAGACAGAGACACACAGACAGATACACACAGACAGAGACACAGAGACAGACACACAGAGACAGAGACACAGAGACAGAGACACAGAGACAGAGACACAGAGACAGAGACACAGAGACAGAGACACAGAGACAGAGACACCCAGACAGAGACACAGAGACAGAGACACAGAGACAGAGACACACAGACAGAGACACAGAGACAGAGACACAGAGACAGAGACACAGAGACAGAGACAGAGACAGATACACAGAGCCAGAGACACAGACACAGAGACATAGAGACCGACGCAGAGACAGGGACACAGAGACAGAGACGCAGAGACAGAGACGCAGAGATAGAGACGCAGAGACAAAGACACAGAGACAGAGACACAGAGACAGACACGGAGACAGAGACACGGAGACAGAGACACGGAGACAGAGACACAGAGACAGAGACACACAGACAGAGACACCCAGACAGAGACACCGAGACAGAGACACAGAGACAGAGACACAGAGACAGAGACACAGAGACAGAGACACAGAGACAGAGACACAGAGACAGAGACACAGAGACAGAGACACAGAGACAGAGACACAGAGACAGAGACACAGAGACAGAGACACAGAGACAGAGACACAGAGATAGAGACGCAGAGACAGAGACCCAGAGACAGAGACACATTGAGTGAGACACAGAGACGGAGACACAGGGACAGAGACACAGAGACAGAGACACAGAGACAGAGACACAGAGACAGAGACACAGAGACAGAGACACAGAGACAGAGACACAGAGACAGAGACACAGAGACAGAGACAGAGACGCAAAGACGGGGACACAGGGACACAGACACAGAGACAGGGACACAGAGACAGAGGCTCAGAGACAGAGACAGAGACAGAGGCACAGAGACAGAGACAGAGGGACAGAGGCGCAGAGACAGGGACATAGAGACAGAGACTCAGAGACCGAGAAACAGAGACAGAGACACAGAGACATAGACACATAGACAGAGACACAGAGACAGAGACACAGAGACAGAGACAGGGACAGAGACACAGAGACAGAGACTCAGAGACTGAGTCATACACACAGGGACAGACACAGAGACACACACACAGAGACAGAGACAGATACACAGAGACGGAGACACAGGGACAGAGACACAAAGACAGGGACACAGATACAGAGATTCAGACGCAGTTTCACAGAGACAGAGACATAGAGACAGAGACACAGAGACAGAGACACAGAGACTGGGACACAGCGAGAGAGACTCAGAGACAGGGACACAGAGACAGAGACAGAGACACAGAGACATAGAGACAGAGACACAGAGACAGAGACACAGAGACAGAGACACAGAGACGGAGACAGAGACACAGAGACGGAGACACAGAGACCGATACACAGAGACAGAGACAAAGAGACAGATACACGGAGACAGAGCCACAGACACCGAGACACAGAGACCGAGACTCTGGGACAGAGACACAGAGACAGGGACACAGAGACAGAGACACAGCGAGAGAGACTCAGAGACAGGGACACAGAGACAGAGACAGAGACACAGAGACGCAGAGACAGATACACAGAGACAGACACACAGAGACAGAGACACAGAGACAGAGGCACAGACTGAAAGATACAGAGACAGAGACACAGAGACAGAGACACAGAGACAGAGAGACAGAGACAGAGACACAGAGACAGAGACACAGAGACAGAGACACAGAGACAGAGACACAGAGACAGAGACACAGAGACAGAGACACAGAGACAGAGACACAGAGACAGAGACACAGAGACAGAGACACAGAGACAGAGACACAGAGACAGAGACACAGAGACAGAGACACAGAGACAGAGACACAGAGACAGAGACACAGAGACAGAGACACAGAGACAGAGACACAGAGACAGAGACACAGAGACAGAGACACAGAGACAGAGACACAGAGACAGAGACACAGAGACAGAGACACAGAGACAGAGACACTGGGACAGAGACACAGAGACAGAGATTCAGAGGCAGAGACACAGAGACAGAGACACAGATGCCGAGACACAGAGACGGTAACACAGGGACCGTGACACAGGGAGGGAGACACAGAGGCAGATACACAGAGACAGAGACAGAGACACAGAGACAGGGACGCAGAGAGAGTGACACAGAGAAGGAGCCACAGGGACAGAGACACCGAGACAGAGACACAGAGACAGGGACACATAGACAGAGACACAGAGACAGAGACACAGAGGCAGAGACACAGAGACAGAGACACAGAGTCAGAGACACAGAGACAGAGACACAGAGACAGAGACACAGAGACAGAGACACAGAGGCAGAGACACAGAGACATATACACAGAGACAGAGACACAGAGACAGAGACACAGAGACAGAGACACAGAGACAGAGACACAGAGACAGAGACTCAGAGACAGAGACACAGAGACAGAGGCACAGAGACAGAGACACAGAGACAGAGACACAGAGACAGAGACACAGAGACAGGGACGCAGAGAGAGTGACACAGAGAAGTAGCCACAGGGACAGAGACACCGAGACAGAGACACAGAGACAGGGACACATAGACAGAGACACAGAGACAGAGACTCAGAGACAGAGACAGAGGCACAGAGACGGAGACGCAGAGGCGGAGACACAGAGGCAGAGACACAGAGAAAGAGAAGCAGAGACAGAGACAGAGACAGAGACACAGAGATAGATACACAGAGACAGAGACACAGAGACGGAGGCTCTGGGACAGATACACAGAGACAGAGATTCAGAGGCAGAGACAGAGGCACAGAGACGGAAACACAGAGACAGAGACACAGAGACAGTGAGACAGAGAAGGAGACACAGAGACAGAGACACAGAGACAGAGAGACAGAGACAGAGAGACAGAGACAGAGACACAGAGACAAAGACACAGAGACAGAGACACAGAGACAGAGACACAGAGACAGAGACACAGAGACAGAGACACAGAGGCAGAGACACAGAGGCAGAGACACAGAGACAGAGACACAGAGACAGAGACACAGAGACAGAGACACAGAGGCAGAGACACAGAGACATAGACACAGAGACAGAGACACAGAGACAGAGACACAGAGACAGAGACACAGAGACAGAGACACAGAGACAGGGACACAGAGACAGTTTCACAGAGACAGAGACATAGAGACAGAGACACAGATACTGGGACACAGCCAGAGAGAGACACAGAGACGCAGAGACAGGAACACAGAGGCGGAGACACAGAGGCAGAGACACAGAGACAGAGACGGAGACGCAGAGACGGGGACACAGGAACAGAGGCACAGAGACAGGCTCACAGAGACAGAGACTGAGAGACAGAGATTCAGAGACAGAGACAGAGACACAGAGACAGAGACTCAGAGACATAGACACAGAGACAGAGACACAGAGACAGAGACACAGAGTCGGAGACAAAGAGACAGAGACACAGAGACAGAGACACAGAGACAGAGACACAGAGACAGAGACACTGGGACAGAGACACAGAGACAGAGATTCAGAGGCAGAGACACAGAGACAGAGACACAGAGATAGATACACAGAGACAGAGACACAGCCCACGGAGGCTCTGGGACAGATACACAGAGACAGAGATTCAGAGGCAGAGACAGAGGCACAGAGACGGAAACACAGAGACAGAGACACAGAGACAGTGAGACAGAGAAGGAGACACAGAGGCAGAGACACAGAGACAGAGACACAGAGACAGAGACACAGAGACAGAGACACAGAGACAGAGACACAGAGGCAGAGGCACAGAGACAGAGACACAGAGACAGAGACACAGAGATAGAGACGCAGAGACAGAGACCCAGAGACAGAGACACATTGAGTGAGACACAGAGACGGAGACACAGGGACAGGGACACAGAGACAGAGACACAGAGAAAGAGAAACAGAGACAGAGACAGAGACAGAGACACAGAGACAGAGACACAGAGGCAGAGACACATAGACAGAGACACAGAGACCGAGACACAGAGACGAAGACACATAGACAGAGACACAGAAACAGAGACACAGAAACAGAGACACTGAGACGGAGACAGAGGCACAGGGGCAGAGGCATACAGACAGAGACACAGAGACTGAGACACAGAGACGGAGACACAGAGACAGTGACATAGAGACAGAGACGCAGAGACCGGGACACAGTGCGAGAGACAGAGACACAGAGACGGAGACACAGAGACAGCGACACAGAGACAGAGACAGAGACACAGAGACGCAGAGACAGGGACACAGAGGCAGAGACACAGAGACAGAGACAGAGACGCAAAGACGGGGACACAGGGACACAGACACAGAGACAGGGACACAGAGACAGAGGCTCAGAGACAGAGACAGAGACAGAGGCACAGAGACGGAGACAGAGGGACAGAGGCGCAGAGACAGGGACATAGAGACAGAGACTCAGAGACCGAGAAACAGAGACAGAGACACAGAGACATAGACACATAGATAGAGACACAGAGACAGAGACACAGAGACAGAGACAGGGACAGAGACACAGAGACAGAGACTCAGAGACTGAGTCATACACACAGGGACAGACACAGAGACACACACACAGAGACAGAGACAGATACACAGAGACGGAGACACAGGGACAGAGACACAAAGACAGGGACACAGATACAGAGATTCAGACGCAGTTTCACAGAGACAGAGACATAGAGACAGAGACACAGAGACAGAGACACATAGACTGGGACACAGCGAGAGAGACTCAGAGACAGGGACACAGAGACAGAGACAGAGACACAGAGACATAGAGACAGAGACACAGAGACAGAGACACAGAGACAGAGACACAGAGACGGAGACAGAGACACAGAGACGGAGACACAGAGACCGATACACAGAGACAGAGACACAGAGACAGAGACACAGAGACAGAGACACAGAGACAGAGACACAGAGACAGAGACACTGGGACAGAGACACAGAGACAGAGATTCAGAGGCAGAGACACAGAGACAGAGACACAGATGCCGAGACACAGAGACGGTAACACAGGGACCGTGACACAGGGAGGGAGACACAGAGGCAGATACACAGAGACAGAGACAGAGACACAGAGACAGGGACGCAGAGAGAGTGACACAGAGAAGGAGCCACAGGGACAGAGACACCGAGAGAGAGACACAGAGACAGGGACACATAGACAGAGACACAGAGACAGAGACACAGAGGCAGAGACAGAGAGACAGAGACACAGAGTCAGAGACACAGAGACAGAGACACAGAGACAGAGACACAGAGACAGAGACACAGAGGCAGAGACACAGAGACATATACACAGAGACAGAGACACAGAGACAGAGACACAGAGACAGAGACACAGAGACAGAGACACAGAGACAGAGACTCAGAGACAGAGACACAGAGACAGAGGCACAGAGACAGAGACACAGAGACAGAGACACAGAGACAGAGACACAGAGACAGGGACGCAGAGAGAGTGACACAGAGAAGTAGCCACAGGGACAGAGACACCGAGACAGAGACACAGAGACAGGGACACATAGACAGAGACACAGAGACGAAGACACATAGACAGAGACACAGAAACAGAGACACTGAGACGGAGACAGAGGCACAGGGGCAGAGGCATACAGACAGAGACACAGAGACTGAGACACAGAGACGGAGACACAGAGACAGTGACATAGAGACAGAGACGCAGAGACCGGGACACAGTGCGAGAGACAGAGACACAGAGACGGAGACACAGAGACAGCGACACAGAGACAGAGACAGAGACACAGAGACGCAGAGACAGGGACACAGAGGCAGAGACACAGAGACAGAGACAGAGACGCAAAGACGGGGACACAGGGACACAGACACAGAGACAGGGACACAGAGACAGAGGCTCAGAGACAGAGACAGAGACAGAGGCACAGAGACGGAGACAGAGGGACAGAGGCGCAGAGACAGAGACACAGAGACAGAGACTCAGAGACCGAGAAACAGAGACAGAGACACAGAGACATAGACACATAGATAGAGAGACAGAGACAGAGACACAGAGACAGAGACAGGGACAGAGACACAGAGACAGAGACTCAGAGACTGAGTCATACACACAGGGACAGACACAGAGACACACACACAGAGACAGAGACAGATACACAGAGACGGAGACACAGGGACAGAGACACAAAGACAGGGACACAGATACAGAGATTCAGACGCAGTTTCACAGAGACAGAGACATAGAGACAGAGACACAGAGACAGAGACACAGAGACTGGGACACAGCGAGAGAGACTCAGAGACAGGGACACAGAGACAGAGACAGAGACACAGAGACATAGAGACAGAGACACAGAGACAGAGACACAGAGACAGAGACACAGAGACGGAGACAGAGACACAGAGACGGAGACACAGAGACCGATACACAGAGACAGAGACACAGAGACAGAGACACAGAGACAGAGACACAGAGACAGAGACACTGGGACAGAGACACAGAGACAGAGATTCAGAGGCAGAGACACAGAGACAGAGACACAGATGCCGAGACACAGAGACGGTAACACAGGGACCGTGACACAGGGAGGGAGACACAGAGGCAGATACACAGAGACAGAGACAGAGACACAGAGACAGGGACGCAGAGAGAGTGACACAGAGAAGGAGCCACAGGGACAGAGACACCGAGAGAGAGACACAGAGACAGGGACACATAGACAGAGACACAGAGACAGAGACACAGAGGCAGAGACACAGAGACAGAGACACAGAGTCAGAGACACAGAGACAGAGACACAGAGACAGAGACACAGAGACAGAGACACAGAGGCAGAGACACAGAGACATATACACAGAGACAGAGACACAGAGACAGAGACACAGAGACAGAGACACAGAGACAGAGACACAGAGACAGAGACTCAGAGACAGAGACACAGAGACAGAGGCACAGAGACAGAGACACAGAGACAGAGACACAGAGACAGAGACACAGAGACAGGGACGCAGAGAGAGTGACACAGAGAAGTAGCCACAGGGACAGAGACACCGAGACAGAGACACAGAGACAGGGACACATAGACAGAGACACAGAGACAGAGACTCAGAGACAGAGACAGAGGCACAGAGACGGAGACGCAGAGGCGGAGACACAGAGGCAGAGACACAGAGAAAGAGAAGCAGAGACAGAGACAGAGACAGAGACACAGAGATAGATACACAGAGACAGAGACACAGAGACGGAGGCTCTGGGACAGATACACAGAGACAGAGATTCAGAGGCAGAGACAGAGGCACAGAGACGGAAACACAGAGACAGAGACACAGAGACAGTGAGACAGAGAAGGAGACACAGAGACAGAGACACAGAGACAGAGAGACAGAGACAGAGAGACAGAGACAGAGACACAGAGACAAAGACACAGAGACAGAGACACAGAGACAGAGACACAGAGACAGAGACACAGAGACAGAGACACAGAGGCAGAGACACAGAGGCAGAGACACAGAGACAGAGACACAGAGACAGAGACACAGAGACAGAGACACAGAGGCAGAGACACAGAGACAGAGACACAGAGACAGAGACACAGAGACAGAGACACAGAGACAGAGACACAGAGACAGAGACACAGAGACAGGGACACAGAGACAGTTTCACAGAGACAGAGACACAGATACTGGGACACAGCCAGAGAGAGACACAGAGACGCAGAGACAGGAACACAGAGGCGGAGACACAGAGGCAGAGACACAGAGACAGAGACGGAGACGCAGAGACGGGGACACAGGGACAGAGGCACAGAGACAGGCTCACAGAGACAGAGACTGAGAGACAGAGATTCAGAGACAGAGACTGAGACACAGAGACAGAGACTCAGAGACATAGACACAGAGACAGAGACACAGAGACAGAGACACAGAGTCGGAGACAAAGAGACAGAGACACAGAGACAGAGACACAGAGACAGAGACACAGAGACAGAGACACTGGGACAGAGACACAGAGACAGAGATTCAGAGGCAGAGACACAGAGACAGAGACACAGAGATAGATACACAGAGACAGAGACACAGCCCACGGAGGCTCTGGGACAGATACACAGAGACAGAGATTCAGAGGCAGAGACAGAGGCACAGAGACGGAAACACAGAGACAGAGACACAGAGACAGTGAGACAGAGAAGGAGACACAGAGGCAGAGACACAGAGACAGAGACACAGAGACAGAGACACAGAGACAGAGACACAGAGACAGAGACACAGAGGCAGAGGCACAGAGACAGAGACACAGAGACAGAGACACAGAGATAGAGACGCAGAGACAGAGACCCAGAGACAGAGACACATTGAGTGAGACACAGAGACGGAGACACAGGGACAGGGACACAGAGACAGAGACACAGAGAAAGAGAAACAGAGACAGAGACAGAGACAGAGACACAGAGACAGAGACACAGAGGCAGAGACACATAGACAGAGACACAGAGACCGAGACACAGAGACGAAGACACATAGACAGAGACACAGAAACAGAGACACTGAGACGGAGACAGAGGCACAGGGGCAGAGGCATACAGACAGAGACACGTAGACTGAGACACAGAGACGGAGACACAGAGACAGTGACATAGAGACAGAGACGCAGAGACCGGGACACAGTGCGAGAGACAGAGACACAGAGACGGAGACACAGAGACAGCGACACAGAGACAGAGACAGAGACACAGAGACGCAGAGACAGGGACACAGAGGCAGAGACACAGAGACAGAGACAGAGACGCAAAGACGGGGACACAGGGACACAGACACAGAGACAGGGACACAGAGACAGAGGCTCAGAGACAGAGACAGAGACAGAGGCACAGAGACGGAGACAGAGGGACAGAGGCGCAGAGACAGGGACATAGAGACAGAGACTCAGAGACCGAGAAACAGAGACAGAGACACAGAGACATAGACACATAGATAGAGACACAGAGACAGAGACACAGAGACAGAGACAGGGACAGAGACACAGAGACAGAGACTCAGAGACTGAGTCATTCACACAGGGACAGACACAGAGACACACACACAGAGACAGAGACAGATACACAGAGACGGAGACACAGGGACAGAGACACAAAGACAGGGACACAGATACAGAGATTCAGACGCAGTTTCACAGAGACAGAGACATAGAGACAGAGACACAGAGACAGAGACACAGAGACTGGGACACAGCGAGAGAGACTCAGAGACAGGGACACAGAGACAGAGACAGAGACACAGAGACATAGAGACAGAGACACAGAGACAGAGACACAGAGACAGAGACACAGAGACGGAGAGAGAGACACAGAGACGGAGACACAGAGACCGATACACAGAGACAGAGACACAGAGACAGAGACACAGAGACAGAGACACAGAGACAGAGACACAGAGACAGAGACACTGGGACAGAGACACAGAGACAGAGATTCAGAGGCAGAGACACAGAGACAGAGACACAGATGCCGAGACACAGAGACGGTAACACAGGGACCGTGACACAGGGAGGGAGACACAGAGGCAGATACACAGAGACAGAGACAGAGACACAGAGACAGGGACGCAGAGAGAGTGACACAGAGAAGGAGCCACAGGGACAGAGACACCGAGAGAGAGACACAGAGACAGGGACACATAGACAGAGACACAGAGACAGAGACACAGAGGCAGAGACACAGAGACAGAGACACAGAGTCAGAGACACAGAGACAGAGACACAGAGACAGAGACACAGAGACAGAGACACAGAGGCAGAGACACAGAGACATATACACAGAGACAGAGACACAGAGACAGAGACACAGAGACAGAGACACAGAGACAGAGACTCAGAGACAGAGACACAGAGACAGAGGCACAGAGACAGAGACACAGAGACAGAGACACAGAGACAGAGACACAGAGACAGGGACGCAGAGAGAGTGACACAGAGAAGTAGCCACAGGGACAGAGACACCGAGACAGAGACACAGAGACAGGGACACATAGACAGAGACACAGAGACGAAGACACATAGACAGAGACACAGAAACAGAGACACTGAGACGGAGACAGAGGCACAGGGGCAGAGGCATACAGACAGAGACACAGAGACTGAGACACAGAGACGGAGACACAGAGACAGTGACATAGAGACAGAGACGCAGAGACCGGGACACAGTGCGAGAGACAGAGACACAGAGACGGAGACACAGAGACAGCGACACAGAGACAGAGACAGAGACACAGAGACGCAGAGACAGGGACACAGAGGCAGAGACACAGAGACAGAGACAGAGACGCAAAGACGGGGACACAGGGACACAGACACAGAGACAGGGACACAGAGACAGAGGCTCAGAGACAGAGACAGAGACAGAGGCACAGAGACGGAGACAGAGGGACAGAGGCGCAGAGACGGGGACATAGAGACAGAGACTCAGAGACCGAGAAACAGAGACAGAGACACAGAGACATAGACACATAGATAGAGAGACAGAGACAGAGACACAGAGACAGAGACAGGGACAGAGACACAGAGACAGAGACTCAGAGACTGAGTCATACACACAGGGACAGACACAGAGACACACACACAGAGACAGAGACAGATACACAGAGACGGAGACACAGGGACAGAGACACAAAGACAGGGACACAGATACAGAGATTCAGACGCAGTTTCACAGAGACAGAGACATAGAGACAGAGACACAGAGACAGAGACACAGAGACTGGGACACAGCGAGAGAGACTCAGAGACAGGGACACAGAGACAGAGACAGAGACACAGAGACATAGAGACAGAGACACAGAGACAGAGACACAGAGACAGAGACACAGAGACGGAGACAGAGACACAGAGACGGAGACACAGAGACCGATACACAGAGACAGAGACACAGAGACAGAGACACAGAGACAGAGACACAGAGACAGAGACACAGAGACAGAGACACAGAGACAGAGACACAGAGACAGAGACACTGGGACAGAGACACAGAGACAGAGATTCAGAGGCAGAGACACAGAGACAGAGACACAGATGCCGAGACACAGAGACGGTAACACAGGGACCGTGACACAGGGAGGGAGACACAGAGGCAGATACACAGAGACAGAGACAGAGACACAGAGACAGGGACGCAGAGAGAGTGACACAGAGAAGGAGCCACAGGGACAGAGACACCGAGAGAGAGACACAGAGACAGGGACACATAGACAGAGACACAGAGACAGAGACACAGAGGCAGAGACACAGAGACAGAGACACAGAGTCAGAGACACAGAGACAGAGACACAGAGACAGAGACACAGAGACAGAGACACAGAGGCAGAGACACAGAGACATATACACAGAGACAGAGACACAGAGACAGAGACACAGAGACAGAGACACAGAGACAGAGACACAGAGACAGAGACTCAGAGACAGAGACACAGAGACAGAGGCACAGAGACAGAGACACAGAGACAGAGACACAGAGACAGAGACACAGAGACAGGGACGCAGAGAGAGTGACACAGAGAAGTAGCCACAGGGACAGAGACACCGAGACAGAGACACAGAGACAGGGACACATAGACAGAGACACAGAGACAGAGACTCAGAGACAGAGACAGAGGCACAGAGACGGAGACGCAGAGGCGGAGACACAGCGACAGAGACACAGAGACAGAGACACAGAGACCGAGACAGAGGCACAGAGACGGAGACACGGAGACAGAGACACAGAGGAGGGGACACGGGGACAGAGACACCGAGACAGAGACACAGAGGCAGAGACACAGAGAAAGAGAAGCAGAGACAGAGACAGAGACAGAGACACAGAGATAGATACACAGAGACAGAGACACAGAGACGGAGGCTCTGGGACAGATACACAGAGACAGAGATTCAGAGGCAGAGACAGAGGCACAGAGACGGAAACACAGAGACAGAGACACAGAGACAGTGAGACAGAGAAGGAGACACAGAGACAGAGACACAGAGACAGAGAGACAGAGACAGAGAGACAGAGACAGAGACACAGAGACAAAGACACAGAGACAGAGACACAGAGACAGAGACACAGAGGCAGAGACACAGAGACAGAGACACAGAGGCAGAGACACAGAGGCAGAGACACAGAGACAGAGACACAGAGACAGAGACACAGAGACAGAGACACAGAGGCAGAGACACAGAGACAGAGACACAGAGACAGAGACACAGAGACAGAGACACAGAGACAGAGACACAGAGACAGAGACACAGAGACAGGGACACAGAGACAGTTTCACAGAGACAGAGACATAGAGACAGAGACACAGATACTGGGACACAGCCAGAGAGAGACACAGAGACGCAGAGACAGGAACACAGAGGCGGAGACACAGAGGCAGAGACACAGAGACAGAGACGGAGACGCAGAGACGGGGACACAGGGACAGAGGCACAGAGACAGGCTCACAGAGACAGAGACTGAGAGACAGAGATTCAGAGACAGAGACAGAGACACAGAGACAGAGACTCAGAGACATAGACACAGAGACAGAGACACAGAGACAGAGACACAGAGTCGGAGACAAAGAGACAGAGACACAGAGACAGAGACACAGAGACAGAGACACAGAGACAGAGACACTGGGACAGAGACACAGAGACAGAGATTCAGAGGCAGAGACACAGAGACAGAGACACAGAGATAGATACACAGAGACAGAGACACAGCCCACGGAGGCTCCGGGACAGATACACAGAGACAGAGATTCAGAGGCAGAGACAGAGGCACAGAGACGGAAACACAGAGACAGAGACACAGAGACAGTGAGACAGAGAAGGAGACACAGAGGCAGAGACACAGAGACAGAGACACAGAGACAGAGACACAGAGACAGAGACACAGAGACAGAGACACAGAGGCAGAGGCACAGAGACAGAGACACAGAGACAGAGACACAGAGATAGAGACGCAGAGACAGAGACCCAGAGACAGAGACACATTGAGTGAGACACAGAGACGGAGACACAGGGACAGGGACACAGAGACAGAGACACAGAGAAAGAGAAACAGAGACAGAGACAGAGACAGAGACACAGAGACAGAGACACAGAGGCAGAGACACATAGACAGAGACACAGAGACCGAGACACAGAGACGAAGACACAGAGACAGAGACACAGAAGCAGAGACACTGAGACGGAGACAGAGGCACAGGGGCAGAGGCATACAGACAGAGACACAGAGACTGAGACACAGAGACGGAGACACAGAGACAGTGACATAGAGACAGAGACGCAGAGACCGGGACACAGTGCGAGAGACAGAGACACAGAGACGGAGACACAGAGACAGCGACACAGAGACAGAGACAGAGACACAGAGACGCAGAGACAGGGACACAGAGGCAGAGACACAGAGACAGAGACAGAGACGCAAAGACGGGGACACAGGGACACAGACACAGAGACAGGGACACAGAGACAGAGGCTCAGAGACAGAGACAGAGACAGAGGCACAGAGACGGAGACAGAGGGACAGAGGCGCAGAGACAGGGACATAGAGACAGAGACTCAGAGACCGAGAAACAGAGACAGAGACACAGAGACATAGACACATAGATAGAGACACAGAGACAGAGACACAGAGACAGAGACAGGGACAGAGACACAGAGACAGAGACTCAGAGACTGAGTCATACACACAGGGACAGACACAGAGACACACACACAGAGACAGAGACAGATACACAGAGACGGAGACACAGGGACAGAGACACAAAGACAGGGACACAGATACAGAGATTCAGACGCAGTTTCACAGAGACAGAGACATAGAGACAGAGACACAGAGACAGAGACACAGAGACTGGGACACAGCGAGAGAGACTCAGAGACAGGGACACAGAGACAGAGACAGAGACACAGAGACATAGAGACAGAGACACAGAGACAGAGACACAGAGACAGAGACACAGAGACGGAGACAGAGACACAGAGACGGAGACACAGAGACCGATACACAGAGACAGAGACAAAGAGACAGAGACACGGAGACAGAGCCACAGACACCGAGACACAGAGACCGAGACTCTGGGACAGAGACACAGAGACAGGGACACAGAGACAGAGACACAGCGAGAGAGACTCAGAGACAGGGACACAGAGACAGAGACAGAGACACAGAGACGCAGAGACAGATACACAGAGACAGAGACACAGAGACAGAGACACAGAGACAGAGGCACAGAGACAGAGACACAGAGACAGAGACACTGGGACAGAGACACAGAGACAGAGATTCAGAGGCAGAGACACAGAGACAGAGACACAGATGCCGAGACACAGAGACGGTAACACAGGGACCGTGACACAGGGAGGGAGACACAGAGGCAGATACACAGAGACAGAGACAGAGACACAGAGACAGGGACGCAGAGAGAGTGACACAGAGAAGGAGCCACAGGGACAGAGACACCGAGACAGAGACACAGAGACAGGGACACATAGACAGAGACACAGAGACAGAGACTCAGAGACAGAGACAGAGGCACAGAGACGGAGACGCAGAGGCGGAGACACAGCGACAGAGACACAGAGACAGAGACACAGAGACCGAGACAGAGGCACAGAGACGGAGACACGGAGACAGAGACACAGAGGAGGGGACACAGGGACAGAGACACCGAGACAGAGACACAGAGGCAGAGACACAGAGAAAGAGAAGCAGAGACAGAGACAGAGACAGAGACACAGAGATAGATACACAGAGACAGAGACACAGCCCACGGAGGCTCTGGGACAGATACACAGAGACAGAGATTCAGAGGCAGAGACAGAGGCACAGAGACGGAAACACAGAGACAGAGACACAGAGACAGTGAGACAGAGAAGGAGACACAGAGACAGAGACACAGAGACAGAGACACAGAGACAGAGACACAGAGACAGAGACACAGAGACAGAGACACAGAGGCAGAGGCACAGAGACAGAGACACAGAGACAGAGACACAGAGACAGAGACACAGAGACAGAGACACAGAGACAGAGACACAGAGACAGAGACACTGGGACAGAGACACAGAGACAGAGATTCAGAGGCAGAGACACAGAGACAGAGACACAGATGCCGAGACACAGAGACGGTAACACAGGGACCGTGACACAGGGAGGGAGACACAGAGGCAGATACACAGAGACAGAGACAGAGACACAGAGTCAGGGACGCAGAGAGAGTGACACAGAGAAGGAGCCACAGGGACAGAGACACCGAGACAGAGACACAGAGACAGGGACACATAGACAGAGACACAGAGACAGAGACACAGAGGCAGAGACACAGAGACAGAGACACAGAGTCAGAGACACAGAGACAGAGACACAGAGACAGAGACACAGAGACAGAGACACAAGGCAGAGACACAGAGACAGAGACACAGAGACCGAGACACAGAGACGGAGACACAGAGACAGAGACACAGAAACAGAGACACTGAGACGGAGGCAGAGGCACAGGGGCAGAGACACACAGACCGAGACACAGAGACTGAGACACAGAGACGGAGACACAGAGACAGTGACATAGAAACAGAGACACAGAGACAGAGACATAGAGACAGAGACACAGAGACAGAGACACAGGGACTGGGACACGGCGAGAGAGAATCAGAGACAGGGACACAGAGACAGAGACAGAGACAGAGATACAGAGACAGAGACACAGAGACAGAGACACAGAGACAGAGACACAGAAACAGAGACACAGAGACAGAGACACAGAGACAGAGAGACGGAGACACAGACACAGAGAAAGGGACGCAGAGACGGAGACACAGAGACCGAGACACAGAGACCGTGACACAGGGAGGGAGACACAGAGACAGAGACACAGAGACGAGATTCAGAGACAGTGACACAGAGACAGAGTCAGAGAGACAGAGATACAGAGACGGAGACACAATGACAGAGACACAGAGACAGAAACAGAGAGACAGATTCACAGAGACAGAGACACAGAGACAGAGACATAATGACAGAAACACAGAGACGGAGACACAGGGACAGGGACACAGTGACAGAGACACAGAGAAAGGGAAACAGAGACAGAGACAGAGACACAGAGACAGATACACAGAGACAGAGACAGAGACACAGACGCGGAGACTCTGGGACAGAGACGCAGAGACAGAGACACAGAGACAGAGACACAGAGACAGAGAGACGGAGACACAGACACAGAGAAAGAGACGCAGAGACGGAGACACAGAGACCGAGACACAGAGACCGTGACACAGGGAGAGAGACACAGAGACAGAGACACAGAGACAGAGATTCAGAGACTGTGACACAGAGACAGAGACAGAGACAGAGACACAGAGACAGATACACAGAGACAGAGACAGAGACACACACGCGGAGACTCTGGGACAGAGACACTGAGACAGAGAATCAGAGACAGAGACACAGAGACAGAGACACAGAGACAGAGACACAGAGACGCAGAGACAGGGACACAGAGGCAGAGACACAGAGACAGAGACAGAGACGCAGAGACGGGGACACAGGCACAGAGACACAGAGACAGGGACACAGAGACAGAGACTCAGAGACAGAGACAGAGACAGAGGCACAGAGGCGGAGACAGAGGGACAGATGCGCAGAGACAGTGACATAGAGACAGAGACTCAGAGACCGAGACACAGAGACAGAGACACAGAGACATAGACACAGAGACAGAGACACAGAGACAGAGACCCAGAGACAGAGACATAGAGACCGACACAGAGACAGAGATACAGAGACGGAGACACAGGGCCAGAGACACAGAGACAGAAACACAGAGACAGATACACAGAGAGAGAGAAACAGAGACAGATAGAGAGACAGAGTCACAGAGACAGATACACAGAAACAGAGACACAGAGACAGAGACAGAGGGACAGGGACGCAGAGAGAGAGACTCAGAGACAGAGACACAGAGACAGAGACAGAGACAGAGAGAGAGACAGAGACAGAGACAGAGACAGAGAGACAGAGTCACCGAGACAGAGACACGGAGACAGAGACACAGAGACAGATACACAGAGACAGAGACGCAGAGACAGAGACAAAGTGAGAGAGACAGAGACACAGAGACGGAGACACAGGGACAGAGACACAGAGACAGAAACACAGAAACAGAGACACGGAGACACGGACACAGAGACAGATACACAGAGACAGAGACACAGAGAGAGAGACGAAGTGAGAGAGACAGAGACACAGAGACGGAGACATACGGACAGAGACACAGAGACAGAAACACATAGACAGATTCTCAGAGACAGAGACACGGAGACAGAGGCACAGAGACAGAGACACAGAGATAGAGACACAGAGTCATGGACATAGAGACAGAGACACAGAGACAGTGACACAGACACAGAGATACAGAGACAGAGACACAGAGACACAGAGACGGAGACACAGAGACAGCGACACAGAGACAGAGACAGAGACACAGAGACGCAGAGACAGGGACACAGAGGCAGAGACACAGAGACAGAGACAGAGACGCAAAGACGGGGACACAGGGACACAGACACAGAGACAGGGACACAGAGACAGAGGCTCAGAGACAGAGACAGAGACAGAGGCACAGAGACGGAGACAGAGGGACAGAGGCGCAGAGACAGGGACATAGAGACAGAGACTCAGAGACCGAGAAACAGAGACAGAGACACAGAGACATAGACACATAGACAGAGACACAGAGACAGAGACACAGAGACAGAGATTCAGAGGCAGAGACACAGAGACAGAGACACAGATGCCGAGACACAGAGACGGTAACACAGGGACCGTGACACAGGGAGGGAGACACAGAGGCAGATACACAGAGACAGAGACAGAGACACAGAGACAGGGACGCAGAGAGAGTGACACAGAGAAGGAGCCACAGGGACAGAGACACCGAGACAGAGACACAGAGACAGGGACACATAGACAGAGACACAGAGACAGAGACTCAGAGACAGAGACAGAGGCACAGAGACGGAGACGCAGAGGCGGAGACACAGCGACAGAGACACAGAGACAGAGACACAGAGACCGAGACAGAGGCACAGAGACGGAGACACGGAGACAGAGACACAGAGGAGGGGACACAGGGACAGAGACACCGAGACAGAGACACAGAGGCAGAGACACAGAGAAAGAGAAGCAGAGACAGAGTCAGAGACAGAGACACAGAGATAGATACACAGAGACAGAGACACAGCCCACGGAGGCTCTGGGACAGATACACAGAGACAGAGATTCAGAGGCAGAGACAGAGGCACAGAGGCGGAAACACAGAGACAGAGACACAGAGACAGTGAGACAGAGAAGGAGACACAGAGACAGAGACACAGAGACAGAGACACAGAGACAGAGACACAGAGACAGAGACACAGAGACAGAGACACAGAGACAGAGACACAGAGACAGAGACAGAGAGGCAGAGGCACAGAGACAGAGACACAGAGACAGAGACACAGAGACAGAGACACAGAGACAGAGACACAGAGACAGAGACACAGAGACAGAGACACTGGGACAGAGACACAGAGACAGAGATTCAGAGGCAGAGACACAGAGACAGAGACACAGATGCCGAGACACAGAGACGGTAACACAGGGACCGTGACACAGGGAGGGAGACACAGAGGCAGATACACAGAGACAGAGACAGAGACACAGAGACAGGGACGCAGAGAGAGTGACACAGAGAAGGAGCCACAGGGACAGAGACACCGAGACAGAGACACAGAGACAGGGACACATAGACAGAGACACAGAGACAGAGACACAGAGGCAGAGACACAGAGACAGAGACACAGAGTCAGAGACACAGAGACAGAGACACAGAGACAGAGACACAGAGACAGAGACACAGAGGCAGAGACACAGAGACAGAGACACAGAGACCGAGACACAGAGACGGAGACACAGAGACAGAGACACAGAAACAGAGACACTGAGACGGAGGCAGAGGCACAGGGGCAGAGACACACAGACCGAGACACAGAGACTGAGACACAGAGACGGAGACACAGAGACAGTGACATAGAAACAGAGACACAGAGACAGAGACATAGAGACAGAGACACAGAGACAGAGACACAGGGACTGGGACACGGCGAGAGAGAATCAGAGACAGGGACACAGAGACAGAGACAGAGACAGAGATACAGAGACAGAGACACAGAGACAGAGACACAGAGACAGAGACACAGAAACAGAGACACAGAGACAGAGACACAGAGACAGAGACAGAGACAGAGACACAGAGACAGAGAACCAGAGGCAGAGACGCACAGACAGAGACACATAGACCGAGACACAGAGACGGAGACACAGAGACAGAGACACAGAAACAGAGACACAGAGACAGAGACACAGAGACAGAGAGACGGAGACACAGACACAGAGAAAGGGACGCAGAGACGGAGACACAGAGACCGAGACACAGAGACCGTGACACAGGGAGGGAGACACAGAGACAGAGACACAGAGACAGAAACAGAGAGACAGATTCACAGAGACAGAGACACAGAGACAGAGACACAGAGACAGAGACACAGAGACAGGGACACATAGACAGAGACACAGAGACAGAGACTCAGAGACAGAGACAGAGGCACAGAGACGGAGACGCAGAGGCGGAGACACAGCGACAGAGACACAGAGACAGAGACACAGAGACCGAGACAGAGGCACAGAGACGGAGACACGGAGACAGAGACACAGAGGAGGGGACACAGGGACAGAGACACCGAGACAGAGACACAGAGGCAGAGACACAGAGAAAGAGAAGCAGAGACAGAGACAGAGACAGAGACACAGAGATAGATACACAGAGACAGAGACACAGCCCACGGAGGCTCTGGGACAGATACACAGAGACAGAGATTCAGAGGCAGAGACAGAGGCACAGAGACGGAAACACAGAGACAGAGACACAGAGACAGTGAGACAGAGAAGGAGACACAGAGACAGAGACACAGAGACAGAGACACAGAGACAGAGACACAGAGACAGAGACACAGAGACAGAGACACAGAGACAGAGACACAGAGACAGAGACACAGAGGCAGAGGCACAGAGACAGAGACACAGAGACAGAGACACAGAGACAGAGACACAGAGACAGAGACACAGAGACAGAGACACAGAGACAGAGACACTGGGACAGAGACACAGAGACAGAGATTCAGAGGCAGAGACACAGAGACAGAGACACAGATGCCGAGACACAGAGACGGTAACACAGGGACCGTGACACAGGGAGGGAGACACAGAGGCAGATACACAGAGACAGAGACAGAGACACAGAGACAGGGACGCAGAGAGAGTGACACAGAGAAGGAGCCACAGGGACAGAGACACCGAGACAGGGACACAGAGACAGGGACACATAGACAGAGACACAGAGACAGAGACACAGAGGCAGAGACACAGAGACAGGGACACAGAGTCAGAGACACAGAGACAGAGACACAGAGACAGAGACACAGAGACAGAGACACAGAGGCAGAGACACAGAGACAGAGACACAGAGACCGAGACACAGAGACGGAGACACAGAGACAGAGACACAGAAACAGAGACACTGAGACGGAGGCAGAGGCACAGGGGCAGAGACACACAGACCGAGACACAGAGACTGAGACACAGAGACGGAGACACAGAGACAGTGACATAGAAACAGAGACACAGAGACAGAGACATAGAGACAGAGACACAGAGACAGAGACACAGGGACTGGGACACGGCGAGAGAGAATCAGAGACAGGGACACAGAGACAGAGACAGAGACAGAGATACAGAGACCGAGACACAGAGACAGAGACACAGAGACAGAGACACAGAAACAGAGACACAGAGACAGAGACACAGAGACAGAGACACAGAGACAGAGACACAGAGACAGAGAAACAGAGACAGAGACAGAGACAGAGACACAGAGACAGAGAACCAGAGGCAGAGACGCACAGACAGCGACACATAGACCGAGACACAGAGACGGAGACACAGAGACAGAGACACAGAAACAGAGACACAGAGACAGAGACACAGAGACAGAGAGACGGAGACACAGACACAGAGAAAGGGACGCAGAGACGGAGACACAGAGACCGAGACACAGAGACCGTGACACAGGGAGGGAGACACAGAGACAGAGACACAGAGACGAGATTCAGAGACAGTGACACAGAGACAGAGTCAGAGAGACAGAGATACAGAGACGGAGACACAATGACAGAGACACAGAGACAGAAACAGAGAGACAGATTCACAGAGACAGAGACACAGAGACAGAGACATAATGACAGAAACACAGAGACGGAGACACAGGGACAGGGACACAGTGACAGAGACACAGAGAAAGGGAAACAGAGACAGAGACAGAGACACAGAGACAGATACACAGAGACAGAGACAGAGACACAGACGCGGAGACTCTGGGACAGAGACGCAGAGACAGAGACACAGAGACAGAGACACAGAGACAGAGAGACGGAGACACAGACACAGAGAAAGAGACGCAGAGACGGAGACACAGAGACCGAGACACAGAGACCGTGACACAGGGAGAGAGACACAGAGACAGAGACACAGAGACAGAGATTCAGAGACTGTGACACAGAGACAGAGACAGAGACAGAGACACAGAGACAGATACACAGAGACAGAGACAGAGACACACACGCGGAGACTCTGGGACAGAGACACTGAGACAGAGAATCAGAGACAGAGACACAGAGACAGAGACACAGAGACAGAGACACAGAGACAGAGACACAGAGACGCAGAGACAGGGACACAGAGGCAGAGACACAGAGACAGAGACAGAGACGCAGAGACGGGGACACAGGCACAGAGACACAGAGACAGGGACACAGAGACAGAGACTCAGAGACAGAGACAGAGACAGAGGCACAGAGGCGGAGACAGAGGGACAGATGCGCAGAGACAGTGACATAGAGACAGAGACTCAGAGACCGAGACACAGAGACAGAGACACAGAGACATAGACACAGAGACAGAGACACAGAGACAGAGACCCAGAGACAGGGACACATAGACAGAGACACAGAGACAGAGACTCAGAGACAGAGACAGAGGCACAGAGACGGAGACGCAGAGGCGGAGACACAGCGACAGAGACACAGAGACAGAGACACAGAGACCGAGACAGAGGCACAGAGACGGAGACACGGAGACAGAGACACAGAGGAGGGGACACAGGGACAGAGACACCGAGACAGAGACACAGAGGCAGAGACACAGAGAAAGAGAAGCAGAGACAGAGACAGAGACAGAGACACAGAGATAGATACACAGAGACAGAGACACAGCCCACGGAGGCTCTGGGACAGATACACAGAGACAGAGATTCAGAGGCAGAGACAGAGGCACAGAGACGGAAACACAGAGACAGAGACACAGAGACAGTGAGACAGAGAAGGAGACACAGAGACAGAGACACAGAGACAGAGACACAGAGACAGAGACACAGAGACAGAGACACAGAGGCAGAGGCACAGAGACAGAGACACAGAGACAGAGACACAGAGACAGAGACACTGAGACGGAGACAGAGGCAAAGGGGCAGAGACACACAGACAGAGACACAGAGACCGAAACACAGAGACAGTGACATAGAAACAGAGACACAGAGACACGGACACAGTGAGAGAGACAGAGACACAGAGACGGAGACACAATGACAGAGACACAGAGACAGAAACGGAGAGACAGATTCACAGAGACAGAGACACAGAGACAGAGACATAATGACAGAAACACAGAGACGGAGACACAGGGACAGGGACACAGTGACAGAGACACAGAGAAAGGGAAACAGAGACAGAGACAGAGACACAGAGACAGTGACATAGAAACAGAGACACAGAGACAGAGAAATAGAGACAGAGACACAGAGACAGAGACAGAGGGACTGGGACACGGCGAGAGAGAATCAGAGACAGGGACACAGAGACAGAGACAGAGACAGAGATACAGAGACAGAGACACAGAGACAGAGACACAGAGACAGAGACACAGAATCAGAGACACAGAGACAGAGACACAGAGACAGAGACACAGAGACAGAGAAACAGAGACAGAGACAGAGACAGAGACACAGAGACAGAGAAACAGAGGCAGAGACGCACAGACAGAGACACAGAGACCGAGACACAGAGACGGAGACACAGAGACAGAGACACAGAAACAGAGACACAGAGACAGAGACACAGAGACAGAGAGACGGAGACACAGACACAGAGAAAGGGACGCAGAGACGGAGACACAGAGACCGAGACACAGAGACCGTGACACAGGGAGGGAGACACAGAGACAGAGACACAGAGACGAGATTCAGAGACAGTGACACAGAGACAGAGTCAGAGAGACAGAGATACAGAGACGGAGACACAATGACAGAGACACAGAGACAGAAACGGAGAGACAGATTCACAGAGACAGAGACACAGAGACAGAGACATAATGACAGAAACACAGAGACGGAGACAGAGGGACAGGGACACAGTGACAGAGACACAGAGAAAGGGAAACAGAGACAGAGACAGAGACACAGAGACAGATACACAGAGACAGAGACAGAGACACAGACGCGGAGACTCTGGGACAGAGACGCAGAGACAGAGACACAGAGACAGAGACACAGAGACAGAGAGACGGAGACACAGACACAAAGAAAGAGACGCAGAGACGGAGACACAGAGACCGAGACACAGAGACCGTGACACAGGGAGAGAGACACAGAGACAGAGACACAGAGACAGAGACACAGAGACAGAGATTCAGAGACTGTGACACAGAGACAGAGACAGAGACAGAGACACAGAGACAGATACACAGAGACAGAGACAGAGACACAGACGCGGAGACTCTGGGACAGAGACACTGAGACAGAGAATCAGAGACATAGACACAGAGACAGAGACACAGAGACAGATACACAGAGACGCAGAGACAGGGACACAGAGGCAGAGACACAGAGACAGAGACGCAGAGACGGGGACACAGGCACAGAGACACAGAGACAGGGACACAGAGACAGAGACTCAGAGACAGAGACAGAGACAGAGGCACAGAGACGGAGACATACGGACAGAGACACAGAGACAGAAACACATAGACAGATTCTCAGAGACAGAGACACGGAGACAGAGGCACAGAGACAGAGACACAGAGATAGAGACACAGAGTCATGGACATAGAGACAGAGACACAGAGACAGTGACACAGAGACAGAGATACAGAGACAGAGACACAGAGACGCAGAGGCAGAGACACAGAGACCGTGACACAGGGAGAGAGAAACAGAGACATAGACACAGAGACAGAGACAGAGATAGAGACACAGAGACAGAGACACAGAGACAGATATTCAGACACAGTGACACAGAGAGGGAGAGACAGATACACAGAGACGGAGACACAGAGGGAGAGAGACAGATACACAGAGACGGAGATACAGGGACAGAGACACAGAGACAGGGACACAGAGACCGAGACCCAGGGACAGAGACACAGAGATAGAGACACAGTGACAGAGACACAGAGACCGAGATACAGAGGCAGAGACACAGAGACGCAGAGACAGAGACAGAGACACAGAAGCAGAGACACAGAGAGAGGGAGACAGATACACAGAGACGGAGACACAGGGACAGAGACACAGAGACAGGGACACAGAGACCGAGACCCAGGGACAGAGACACAGAGATAGAGACACAGTGACAGAGACACAGAGACCGAGATACAGAGACAGAGACGCAGAGACGCAGAGACAGAGACACAGAGACCGTGACACAGGGATAGAGAAACAGAGACATAGACACAGAGACAGAGACAGAGACAGAGTCAGAGACAGAGACACAGAGACAGAGACACAGAGACAGAGACACAGAGACAGTGACACAGAGACGGAGACACAGGGACAGAGACACCGAGCGAGAGACACAAAGACAGAGACACAGAGAAAGAGAAACAGAGACAGATAGAGAGACAGAGTCACAGAGACAGATACACAGAAACAGAGACACAGAGACAGAGAGGGAGGGACAGGGACGCAGAGAGAGAGACTCAGAGACAGAGACACAGAGACACAGACACCGAGACAGAGACACGGAGACAGAGACATAGAAACAGAGGCACAGAGGCAGAAACACAGAGAAGGAGACACAGGTATAGAGACACAGAGACAGCGGCACAGAGACCGAGACCCAGGGACAGAGACACACAGATAGAGACACAGTGACAGAGACACAGAGACCGAGATACAGAGACAGAGACACAGAGACGCAGAGACAGAGACACAGAGACCGTAACACAGGGATAGAGAAACAGAGACATTGACACAGACACAGAGACAGAGACACAGGGACAGAGACACAGAGACGGAGACACAGGGGCAGAGACACAGAGAAAGGGAAACAGAGACAGAGACAGAGAAATAGAGACAGAGATACAAGGACAAAGACACCGAGACAGAGACACAGAGGCAGAGACACATGGACCGATTCACAGACACAGAGACACGGAGTGATACACACGGAGACAGAGCAACAGAGACAGAGGCACAGAGACAGAGACACAGAGACAGGGACACACACACAGAGACAGAGACAGAGACACAGAGACAGAGACGCAGAGACGGAGACACAGGGACAGAGACGCAGAGACAGAGACACAGAAAAAGGGAAACTGAGACAGAGGCAGAGACATAGAGACAGAGACAGAGAGACAGAGACACAGAGACAGAGACACAGAGACAGAGACACAGAGACAGAGACACCGAGACAGAGGCACCGAGACAGAGACACCGAGACAGAGGCACAGAGACAGAGACACAGAGACAGAGACACAGAGACAGAGACACAGAGACAGAGACACAGAGACAGAGACACAGAGACAGAGACACAGGGCCAGAGACACAGAGACAGAAACACAGAGACAGATACACAGAGAGAGAGAAACAGAGACAGATAGAGAGGCAGAGTCACAGAGACAGATACACAGAAACAGAGACACAGAGACAGAGACACAGAGACAGAGACACAGAGACAGGTACACAGAGACGGAGACACATTGAGTGAGACACAGAGAAAGAGAAACAGAGACAGAGACAGAGACATAGATACAGATACACAGAGACGGAGACACAGAGAGAGGGAGACAGATACACAGAGACGGAGACACAGGGACAGAGACACAGAGACAGGGACACAGAGACCGAGTCCCAGGGACAGAGACACTGAGATAGAGACACAGTGACAGAGACACAGAGACCGTGACACAGTGATAGAGAAGCAGAGACATAGAGACAGAGACAGAGACAGAGACAGAGACAGAGACACAGTGATACAGAGACAGAGTCAGAGGGACAGAGATACAGAGACGGAGACACAGAGACAGAGACAGAGACAGAGACAGAGACAGAGACAGAGACAGAGACAGAGACACAGACAGAGAGACAGAGACACCGAGACAGAGACACGGAGACAGAGACACGGACACAGAGACACAGAGACAGATACACAGAGACAGAGACACAGAGACAGAGACAAAGTGAGAGAGACAGAGACACAGAGACGGAGACACAGAGAGAGGGAGACAGATACACAGAGACGGAGACACAGGGACAGAGACACAGAGACAGGGACACAGAGACCGAGACCCAGGGACAGAGACACAGAGATAGAGACACAGTGACAGAGACACAGAGACCGAGATACAGAGACAGAGACACAGAGACGCAGAGACAGAGACACAGAGACCGTGACACAGGGATAGAGAAACAGAGACATAGACACAGAGACAGAGACAGAGACAGAGACAGAGACAGAGACACAGAGACAGAGACACAGAGACAGAGACACAGAGACAGTGACACAGAGACGGAGACACAGGGACAGAGACACCGAGCGAGAGACACAAAGACAGAGACACAGAGAAAGAGAAACAGAGACAGATAGAGAGACAGAGTCACAGAGACAGATACACAGAAACAGAGACACAGAGACAGAGACAGAGGGACAGGGACGCAGAGAGAGAGACTCAGAGACAGAGACACAGAGACAGAGACAGAGAAAGAGACAGAGACACAGAGACAGAGACACCGAGACGGAGACACGGAGACAGAGACATAGAAACAGAGGCACAGAGGCAGAAACACAGAGAAGGAGACACAGGTATAGAGACACAGAGACAGCGGCACAGAGAAAGAGAAACAGAGACAGAGACAGAGACAGATACAGATACACAGAGACAGAGACACAGAGACAGAAACACAAAGACGGAGACACAGGGAGAGAGACACAGAGACAGAGACACAGAGACAGAGACACAGACGCGGAGACTCTGGGACAGAGATACAGAGACAGAGATTCAGAGGCAGAGACCCGGAGACAGAGACACAGAGACCGAGACACAGAGACGGAGGCAAAGAGACCGTGACACCGGGAGAGAGTCACAGAGACAGAGGCGCAGAGACGGAGACACAGAGACAGAGACACAGAGACAGAGATACAGACACAGAGACACAGAGACACAGAGACAGAGACACAGAGACGGAGACACAGACACAGAGAAAGAGACGCAGAGCCGGAGACACAGAGACAGAGACACAGAGGCAGAGACACAGAGACAGAGACACAGAGACAGAGACACAGAGACAGAGACACAGAGACAGAGACACAGAGACACAGACACCGAGACAGAGACACGGAGACAGAGACATAGAAACAGAGGCACAGAGGCAGAAACACAGAGAAGGAGACACAGGTATAGAGACACAGAGACAGCGGCACAGAGACCGAGACCCAGGGACAGAGACACACAGATAGAGACACAGTGACAGAGACACAGAGACCGAGATACAGAGACAGAGACACAGAGACAGAGACGCAGAGACGGAGACACAGGGACAGAGACGCAGAGACACAGAGAAAGAGACACAGAGATAGAGGCACAGAGACAGAGAGACAGAGACAGAGACACAGAGACAGAGACACATACACAGAGACAGAGACGCAGAGACAGAGACACAGAGACAGAGACACAGAGACAGAGACACAGGGCCAGAGACACAGAGACAGAAACACAGAGACAGATACACAGAGAGAGAGAAACAGAGACAGATAGAGAGACAGAGTCACAGAGACAGATACACAGAAACAGAGACACAGAGACAGAGACACAGAGACAGAGACACAGAGACAGGGACACAGAGACGGAGACACATTGAGTGAGACACAGAGAAAGAGAAACAGAGACAGAGACAGAGACATAGAGACAGATACACAGAGACGGAGACACAGAGAGAGGGAGACAGATACACAGAGACGGAGACACAGGGACAGAGACACAGAGACAGGGACACAGAGACCGAGTCCCAGGGACAGAGACACAGAGATAGAGACACAGTGACAGAGACACAGAGACCGTGACACAGGAATAGAGAAGCAGAGACATAGAGACAGAGACAGAGACAGAGACAGAGACAGAGACACAGTGATACAGAGACAGAGTCAGAGGGACAGAGATACAGAGACGGAGACACAGGGCCAGAGACACAGAGACAGAAACACAGAGACAGATACACAGAGAGAGAGAAACAGAGACAGATAGAGAGACAGAGTCACAGAGACAGATACACAGAAACAGAGACACAGAGACAGAGACAGAGGGACAGGGACGCAGAGGGAGAGACTCAGAGACAGAGACACAGAGACAGAGACAGAGACAGAGACAGAGACAGAGAGACAGAGACACCGAGACAGAGACACGGAGACAGAGACACGGACACAGAGACACAGAGACAGATACACAGAGACAGAGACACAGAGACAGAGACAAAGTGAGAGAGACAGAGACACAGAGACGGAGACACAGGGACAGAGACACAGAGACAGAAACACAGAAACAGAGACACGGAGACACGGACACAGAGACAGATACACAGAGACAGAGACACAGAGGTAGAGACACAGAGTCATGGACATAGAGACAGAGACACAGAGACATAGACACAAAGACAGAGATACAGAGACAGAGACACAGAGACGCAGAGGCAGAGACACAGAGACCGTGACACAGGGAGAGAAAAACAGAGACATAGACACAGAGACAGAGACAGAGACAGAGACAGAGACAGAGACACAGTGATACAGAGACAGAGTCAGAGGGACAGAGATACAGAGACAGAGACACAGGGCCAGAGACACAGAGACAGAAACACAGAGACAGATACACAGAGAGAGAGAAACAGAGACAGATAGAGAGACAGAGTCACAGAGACAGATACACAGAAACAGAGACACAGAGACAGAGACAGAGGGACAGGGACGCAGAGAGAGAGACTCAGAGACAGAGACACAGAGACAGAGACAGAGACAGAGACCGAGTCACAGAGACGGAGACACAGAGACAGAGACACAGAGACAGAGACACAGAGACAGAGACACAGAGACAGATACACAGAGACAGAGACAGAGACACAGACGCGGAGACTCTGGGACAGAGACACTGAGACAGAGAATCAGAGACATAGACACAGAGGCAGAGACACAGAGACAGAGACACAGAAACGCAGAGACAGGGACACAGAGGCAGAGACACAGAGACAGAGACAGAGACGCAGAGACGGGGACACAGGCACAGAGTCACAGAGACAGGGACACAGAGACAGAGACTCAGAGACAGAGACAGAGACAGAGGCACAGAGACGGAGACAGAGGGACAGAGGCGCAGAGACAGGGACATAGCGACAGAGACTCAGAGACCGAGACACAGAGTCAGAGACACAGAGACATAGACACAGAGACCGAGACACAGAGACAGAGACCCAGAGACAGAGACATAGAGACCGACACAGAGACAGGGACACAGAGACAGAGACGCAGAGACAGAGACGCAGAGATAGAGACGCAGAGACAGAGACCCAGAGACAGAGACACATTGAGTGAGAAACAGAGACGGAGACACAGGGACAGGGACACAGAGACAGAGACACAGAGAAAGAGAAACAGAGACAGAGACAGAGACACAGAGACAGAGACACAGAGGCAGAGACACACAGACAGAGACACAGAGACGAGTCACAGAGAAGGAGACACAGAGACAGAGACACAGAGACAGAGACACAGAGACAGAGACACAGAGACAGAGACACAGAGACAGAGACACAGAGACAGAGACACAGAGACATGGACACAGAGACAGAGACACAGAGAAAGAGACAAAGAGACCGAGATACAGAGACAGAGGCACAGAGACGCAGAGACAGAGACAGATATTCAGACACAGTGACACAGAGACAGAGACACAGAGACCGTGACACAGGGATAGAGAAACAGAGACACAGACACAGAGACAGAGACAGAGACAGAGACAGAGACACAGTGATACAGAGACAGAGTCAGAGGGACAGAGATACAGAGACGGAGACACAGGGCCAGAGACACAGAGACAGAAACACAGAGACAGATACACAGAGAGAGAGAAACAGAGACAGATAGAGAGACAGAGTCACAGAGACAGATACACAGAAACAGAGACACAGAGACAGAGACAGAGGGACAGGGACGCAGAGAGAGAGACTCAGAGACAGAGACACAGAGACAGAGACAGAGACAGAGACAGAGACAGAGACAGAGACAGAGACAGAGACAGAGACAGAGACGGAGACAGAGACACCGAGACAGAGACACGGAGACAGAGACACCGAGACAGAGACACGGAGACAGAGACACAGAGACAGAGACACAGAGACAGATACACAGAAACAGAGACACAGAGACAGAGACAGAGGTACAGGGACACAGAGATCGAGAATCAGAGACAGAGACACAGAGACAGAGACAGAGACAGAGACAGAGACACAGAGACAGAGACACCAAGACAGAGACACGGAGACAGAGACACGGAGACAGAGACACAGAGACAAATACACAGAGACAGAGACACAGAGACAGAGACGAAGTGAGAGAGACAAAGACACAGAGACGGAGACATAGGGACAGAGACACAGAGAGAGAAACACATAGACAGATTCTCAGAGACAGAGACACAGAGACGGAGGCACAGAGACAGAGACACAGAGATAGAGACACAGAGTCATGGACATAGAGACAGAGACACAGAGACAGAGACACAGAGACAGAGATACAGAGACAGAGATACAGAGACAGAGACACAGAGACAGAGACACAGAGACAGAGACACAGAGACAGTGACACAGAGACGGAGACACAGGGACAGAGACACCGAGCGAGAGACACAAAGACAGAGACACAGAGAAAGAGAAACAGAGACAGATAGAGAGACAGAGTCACAGAGACAGATACACAGAAACAGAGACACAGAGACAGAGACAGAGGGACAGGGACGCAGAGAGAGAGACTCAGAGACAGAGACACAGAGACAGAGACAGAGAAAGAGACAGAGACACAGAGACAGAGACACCGAGACGGAGACACGGAGACAGAGACATAGAAACAGAGGCACAGAGGCAGAAACACAGAGAAGGAGACACAGGTATAGAGACACAGAGACAGCGGCACAGAGAAAGAGAAACAGAGACAGAGACAGAGACAGATACAGATACACAGAGACAGAGACACAGAGACAGAAACACAAAGACGGAGACACAGGGAGAGAGACACAGAGACAGATACACAGAGACAGAGACACAGAGACAGAGACACAGACGCGGAGACTCTGGGACAGAGATACAGAGACAGAGATTCAGAGGCAGAGACCCGGAGACAGAGACACAGAGACCGAGACACAGAGACGGAGGCAAAGAGACCGTGACACCGGGAGAGAGTCACAGAGACAGAGGCGCAGAGACGGAGACACAGAGACAGAGACACAGAGACAGAGATACAGACACAGAGACACAGAGACACAGAGACAGAGACACAGAGACGGAGACACAGACACAGAGAAAGAGACGCAGAGCCGGAGACACAGAGACAGAGACACAGAGGCAGAGACACAGAGACAGAGACACAGAGACAGAGACACAGAGACAGAGACACAGAGACAGAGACACAGAGACACAGACACCGAGACAGAGACACGGAGACAGAGACATAGAAACAGAGGCACAGAGGCAGAAACACAGAGAAGGAGACACAGGTATAGAGACACAGAGACAGCGGCACAGAGACCGAGACCCAGGGACAGAGACACACAGATAGAGACACAGTGACAGAGACACAGAGACCGAGATACAGAGACAGAGACACAGAGACAGAGACGCAGAGACGGAGACACAGGGACAGAGACGCAGAGACACAGAGAAAGAGACACAGAGATAGAGGCACAGAGACAGAGAGACAGAGACAGAGACACAGAGACAGAGACACATACACAGAGACAGAGACGCAGAGACGGAGACACAGCGACAGAGACACAGAGACAGAGACACAGAGAGGGAGACAGAGGCACAGAGACAGAGACACCGAGAGAGTGACACAGAGACAGAGACCCAGAGACAGAGACACAGAGACAGAGACACAGAGACAGAGACACAGAGACAGAGACACAGAGACAGAGACACAGAGACAGAGACACAGAGACAGAAACACAGAGACCGAGACCCAGGGACAGAGACACAGAGACAGAGACACAGAGAAAGGGAAACTGAGACAGAGACAGAGACATAGAGACAGAGACAGAGAGACAGAGACACAGAGACAGAGACACAGAGACAGAGACACGGAGACAGAGACACCGAGACAGAGGCACCGAGACAGAGACACCGAGACAGAGTCACAGAGACAGAGACACAGAGACAGAGACACAGAGACAGAGACACAGAGACAGAGACACAGAGACAGAGACACAGAGACAGAGACACAGAGACAGAGACACAGAGACAGAGACACAGGGCCAGAGACACAGAGACAGAAACACAGAGACAGATACACAGAGAGAGAGAAACAGAGACAGATAGAGAGACAGAGTCACAGAGACAGATACACAGAAACAGAGACACAGAGACAGAGACACAGAGACAGAGACACAGAGACAGGGACACAGAGACGGAGACACATTGAGTGAGACACAGAGAAAGAGAAACAGAGACAGAGACAGAGACATAGAGACAGATACACAGAGACGGAGACACAGAGAGAGGGAGACAGATACACAGAGACGGAGACACAGGGACAGAGACACAGAGACAGGGACACAGAGACCGAGTCCCAGGGACAGAGACACAGAGATAGAGACACAGTGACAGAGACACAGAGACCGTGACACAGGAATAGAGAAGCAGAGACATAGAGACAGAGACAGAGACAGAGACAGAGACAGAGACACAGTGATACAGAGACAGAGTCAGAGGGACAGAGATACAGAGACGGAGACACAGGGCCAGAGACACAGAGACAGAAACACAGAGACAGATACACAGAGAGAGAGAAACAGAGACAGATAGAGAGACAGAGTCACAGAGACAGATACACAGAAACAGAGACACAGAGACAGAGACAGAGGGACAGGGACGCAGAGGGAGAGACTCAGAGACAGAGACACAGAGACAGAGACAGAGACAGAGACAGAGACAGAGAGACAGAGACACCGAGACAGAGACACGGAGACAGAGACACGGACACAGAGACACAGAGACAGATACACAGAGACAGAGACACAGAGACAGAGACAAAGTGAGAGAGACAGAGACACAGAGACGGAGACACAGGGACAGAGACACAGAGACAGAAACACAGAAACAGAGACACGGAGACACGGACACAGAGACAGATACACAGAGACAGAGACACAGAGAGAGAGACGAAGTGAGAGAGACAGAGACACAGAGACGGAGACATACGGACAGAGACACAGAGACAGAAACACATAGACAGATTCTCAGAGACAGAGACACGGAGAGAGACGCACAGAGACAGAGACACAGAGGTAGAGACACAGAGTCATGGACATAGAGACAGAGACACAGAGACATAGACACAAAGACAGAGATACAGAGACAGAGACACAGAGACGCAGAGGCAGAGACACAGAGACCGTGACACAGGGAGAGAAAAACAGAGACATAGACACAGAGACAGAGACAGAGACAGAGACAGAGACACAGTGATACAGAGACAGAGTCAGAGGGACAGAGATACAGAGACGGAGACACAGGGCCAGAGACACAGAGACAGAAACACAGAGACAGATACACAGAGAGAGAGAAACAGAGACAGATAGAGAGACAGAGTCACAGAGACAGATACACAGAAACAGAGACACAGAGACAGAGACAGAGGGACAGGGACGCAGAGAGAGAGACTCAGAGACAGAGACACAGAGACAGAGACAGAGACAGAGACCGAGTCACAGAGACGGAGACACAGAGACAGAGACACAGAGACAGAGACACAGAGACAGAGACACAGAGACAGATACACAGAGACAGAGACAGAGACACAGACGCGGAGACTCTGGGACAGAGACACTGAGACAGAGAATCAGAGACATAGACACAGAGGCAGAGACACAGAGACAGAGACACAGAAACGCAGAGACAGGGACACAGAGGCAGAGACACAGAGACAGAGACAGAGACGCAGAGACGGGGACACAGGCACAGAGTCACAGAGACAGGGACACAGAGACAGAGACTCAGAGACAGAGACAGAGACAGAGGCACAGAGACGGAGACAGAGGGACAGGGGCGCAGAGACAGGGACATAGCGACAGAGACTCAGAGACCGAGACACAGAGTCAGAGACACAGAGACATAGACACAGAGACAGAGACACAGAGACAGAGACCCAGAGACAGAGACATAGAGACCGACACAGAGACAGGGACACAGAGACAGAGACGCAGAGACAGAGACGCAGAGATAGAGACGCAGAGACAGAGACCCAGAGACAGAGACACATTGAGTGAGAAACAGAGACGGAGACACAGGGACAGGGACACAGAGACAGAGACACAGAGAAAGAGAAACAGAGACAGAGACAGAGACACAGAGACAGAGACACAGAGGCAGAGACACACAGACAGAGACACAGAGACCGAGTCACAGAGAAGGAGACACAGAGACAGAGACACAGAGACAGAGACACAGAGACAGAGACACAGAGACAGAGACACAGAGACAGAGACACAGAGACAGAGACACAGAGACAGAGACACAGAGACATGGACACAGAGACAGAGACACAGAGAAAGAGACAAAGAGACCGAGATACAGAGACAGAGGCACAGAGACGCAGAGACAGAGACAGATATTCAGACACAGTGACACAGAGACAGAGACACAGAGACCGTGACACAGGGATAGAGAAACAGAGACACAGACACAGAGACAGAGACAGAGACAGAGACAGAGACACAGTGATACAGAGACAGAGTCAGAGGGACAGAGATACAGAGACGGAGACACAGGGCCAGAGACACAGAGACAGAAACACAGAGACAGATACACAGAGAGAGAGAAACAGAGACAGATAGAGAGACAGAGTCACAGAGACAGATACACAGAAACAGAGACACAGAGACAGAGACAGAGGGACAGGGACGCAGAGAGAGAGACTCAGAGACAGAGACACAGAGACAGAGACAGAGACAGAGACAGAGACAGAGACAGAGACAGAGACAGAGACGGAGACAGAGACAGAGACAGAGAGACAGAGACACCGAGACAGAGACACGGAGACAGAGACACAGAGACAGAGACACAGAGACAGAGACACAGAGACAGAGTAACAGAGACAGATACACAGAAACGGAGACACAGAGACAGAGACAGAGGTACAGGGACACAGAGATCGAGAATCAGAGACAGAGACACAGAGACAGAGACAGAGACAGAGACAGAGACACAGAGACAGAGACACCAAGACAGAGACACGGAGACAGAGACACGGAGACAGAGACACAGAGACAAATACACAGAGACAGAGACACAGAGACAGAGACGAAGTGAGAGAGACAAAGACACAGAGACGGAGACATAGGGACAGAGACACAGAGACAGAAACACATAGACAGATTCTCAGAGACAGAGACACAGAGACGGAGGCACAGAGACAGAGACACAGAGATAGAGACACAGAGTCATGGACATAGAGACAGAGACACAGAGACAGAGACACAGAGACAGAGATACAGAGACAGAGACACAGAGACGCAGAGACAGAGACACAGAGACCGTGACACAGGGAGACAGAAACAGAGACATAGACACAGAGACAGAGACAGAGACAGAGACACAGAGACAGAGACACAGAGACAGAGACACAGACACAGTGACACAGAGAGGGAGAGACAGATACACAGAGACGGAGACACAGAGAGAGGGAGACAGATACACAGAGACGGAGACACAGGGACAGAGACACAGAGACAGGGACACAGAGACCGAGACCCAGGGACAGAGACACAGAGATAGAGACACAGTGACAGAGACACAGAGACCGAGATACAGAGACAGAGACGCAGAGACAGAGACACAGAGACCGTGACACAGGGATAGAGAAACAGAGACATAGACACAGAGACAGAGACAGAGGCAGAGACAGAGACAGAGACACAGAGACAGAGACACAGAGACAGAGACACAGAGACAGTGACACAGAGACGGAGACACAGGGACAGAGACACCGAGCGAGAGACACAAAGACAGAGACACAGAGAAAGAGAAACAGAGACAGATAGAGAGACAGAGTCACAGAGACAGATACACAGAAACAGAGACACAGAGACAGAGACAGAGGGACAGGGACGCAGAGAGAGAGACTCAGAGACAGAGACACAGAGACAGAGACAGAGAAAGAGACAGAGACACAGAGACAGAGACACCGAGACGGAGACACGGAGACAGAGACATAGAAACAGAGGCACAGAGGCAGAAACACAGAGAAGGAGACACAGGTATAGAGACACAGAGACAGCGGCACAGAGAAAGAGAAACAGAGACAGAGACAGAGACAGATACACAGAGACAGAGACACAGAGACAGAAACACAAAGACGGAGACACAGGGAGAGAGACACAGAGACAGATACACAGAGACAGAGACACAGAGACAGAGACACAGACGCGGAGACTCTGGGACAGAGATACAGAGGCAGAGATTCAGAGGCAGAGACCCGGAGACAGAGACACAGAGACCGAGACACAGAGACGGAGGCAAAGAGACCGTGACACCGGGAGAGAGACACAGAGACAGAGGCGCAGAGACGGAGACACAGAGACAGAGACACAGAGACAGAGATACAGACACAGAGACACAGAGACACAGAGACAGAGACACAGAGACGGAGACACAGACACAGAGAAAGAGACGCAGAGCCGGAGACACAGAGACAGAGACACAGAGGCAGAGATACAGAGACAGAGACACAGAGACAGAGACACAGAGACAGAGACACAGAGACAGAGACACAGAGACAGAGACACAGAGACAGGGACACAGAGACAGAGACACAGAGAAAGAGAAACAGAGACAGAGACAGAGACACAGAGACGCAGAGACAGAAACACAGAGACCGTGACACAGGGAGAGAGAAACAGAGACATATACACAGAGACAGAGACAGAGACAGAGACAGAGACACAGAGACAGAGACACAGAGACAGAGACACAGACACAGAGACACAGAGACAGGGACACAGAGACAGAGACACAGAGACAGCGACATAGAGACAGTGACACCGAGACGGAGACACAGAGCCAGAGACACAGAGACAGAGACACAGAGACAGAGACACTGAGACAGAGTAACAGAGACAGATACACAGAAACAGATACACAGAAACAGAGACACAGAGACAGAGACAGATGTACAGGGACACAGAGAGCGAGACTCAGAGACAGAGACACAGAGACAGAGACAGAGACAGAGACACAGAGACAGATACACAGAGACAGAGACACAGAGACAGAGACACCAAGACAGAGACACGGAGACAGAGACACGGAGACAGAGACACAGAGACAGATACACAGAGACAGAGACACAGAGACAGAGACGAAGTGAGAGAGACAGAGACACAGAGACAGAGACACAGAGACAGAGACACAGAGACAGAGACACAGAGACAGAGACACAGAGACAGAGACACAGAGACAGAGACCCAGAGACAGGGACACATAGACAGAGACACAGAGACAGAGACTCAGAGACAGAGACAGAGGCACAGAGACGGAGACGCAGAGGCGGAGACACAGCGACAGAGACACAGAGACAGAGACACAGAGACCGAGACAGAGGCACAGAGACGGAGACACGGAGACAGAGACACAGAGGAGGGGACACAGGGACAGAGACACCGAGACAGAGACACAGAGGCAGAGACACAGAGAAAGAGAAGCAGAGACAGAGACAGAGACAGAGACACAGAGATAGATACACAGAGACAGAGACACAGCCCACGGAGGCTCTGGGACAGATACACAGAGACAGAGATTCAGAGGCAGAGACAGAGGCACAGAGACGGAAACACAGAGACAGAGACACAGAGACAGTGAGACAGAGAAGGAGACACAGAGACAGAGACACAGAGACAGAGACACAGAGACAGAGACACAGAGACAGAGACACAGAGTCAGAGGCACAGAGACAGAGACACAGAGACAGAGACACAGAGACAGAGACACTGAGACGGAGACAGAGGCAAAGGGGCAGAGACACACAGACAGAGACACAGAGACCGAAACACAGAGACAGTGACATAGAAACAGAGACACAGAGACACGGACACAGTGAGAGAGACAGAGACACAGAGACGGAGACACAATGACAGAGACACAGAGACAGAAACGGAGAGACAGATTCACAGAGACAGAGACACAGAGACAGAGACATAATGACAGAAACACAGAGACGGAGACACAGGGACAGGGACACAGTGACAGAGACACAGAGAAAGGGAAACAGAGACAGAGACAGAGACACAGAGACAGTGACATAGAAACAGAGACACAGAGACAGAGAAATAGAGACAGAGACACAGAGACAGAGACACAGGGACTGGGACACGGCGAGAGAGAATCAGAGACAGGGACACAGAGACAGAGACAGAGACAGAGATACAGAGACAGAGACACAGAGACAGAGACACAGAGACAGAGACACAGAATCAGAGACACAGAGACAGAGACACAGAGACAGAGACACAGAGACAGAGAAACAGAGACAGAGACAGAGACAGAGACACAGAGACAGAGAAACAGAGGCAGAGACGCACAGACAGAGACACAGAGACCGAGACACAGAGACGGAGACACAGAGACAGAGACACAGAAACAGAGACACAGAGACAGAGACACAGAGACAGAGAGACGGAGACACAGACACAGAGAAAGGGACGCAGAGACGGAGACACAGAGACCGAGACACAGAGACCGTGACACAGGGAGGGAGACACAGAGACAGAGACACAGAGACGAGATTCAGAGACAGTGACACAGAGACAGAGTCAGAGAGACAGAGATACAGAGACGGAGACACAATGACAGAGACACAGAGACAGAAACGGAGAGACAGATTCACAGAGACAGAGACACAGAGACAGAGACATAATGACAGAAACACAGAGACGGAGACAGAGGGACAGGGACACAGTGACAGAGACACAGAGAAAGGGAAACAGAGACAGAGACAGAGACACAGAGACAGATACACAGAGACAGAGACAGAGACACAGACGCGGAGACTCTGGGACAGAGACGCAGAGACAGAGACACAGAGACAGAGACACAGAGACAGAGAGACGGAGACACAGACACAAAGAAAGAGACGCAGAGACGGAGACACAGAGACCGAGACACAGAGACCGTGACACAGGGAGAGAGACACAGAGACAGAGACACAGAGACAGAGACACAGAGACAGAGATTCAGAGACTGTGACACAGAGACAGAGACAGAGACAGAGACACAGAGACAGATACACAGAGACAGAGACAGAGACACAGACGCGGAGACTCTGGGACAGAGACACTGAGACAGAGAATCAGAGACATAGACACAGAGACAGAGACACAGAGACAGATACACAGAGACGCAGAGACAGGGACACAGAGGCAGAGACACAGAGACAGAGACGCAGAGACGGGGACACAGGCACAGAGACACAGAGACAGGGACACAGAGACAGAGACTCAGAGACAGAGACAGAGACAGAGGCACAGAGACGGAGACATACGGACAGAGACACAGAGACAGAAACACATAGACAGATTCTCAGAGACAGAGACACGGAGACAGAGGCACAGAGACAGAGACACAGAGATAGAGACACAGAGTCATGGACATAGAGACAGAGACACAGAGACAGTGACACAGAGACAGAGATACAGAGACAGAGACACAGAGACGCAGAGGCAGAGACACAGAGACCGTGACACAGGGAGAGAGAAACAGAGACATAGACACAGAGACAGAGACAGAGATAGAGACACAGAGACAGAGACACAGAGACAGATATTCAGACACAGTGACACAGAGAGGGAGAGACAGATACACAGAGACGGAGACACAGAGGGAGAGAGACAGATACACAGAGACGGAGATACAGGGACAGAGACACAGAGACAGGGACACAGAGACCGAGACCCAGGGACAGAGACACAGAGATAGAGACACAGTGACAGAGACACAGAGACCGAGATACAGAGGCAGAGACACAGAGACGCAGAGACAGAGACAGAGACACAGAAGCAGAGACACAGAGAGAGGGAGACAGATACACAGAGACGGAGACACAGGGACAGAGACACAGAGACAGGGACACAGAGACCGAGACCCAGGGACAGAGACACAGAGATAGAGACACAGTGACAGAGACACAGAGACCGAGATACAGAGACAGAGACGCAGAGACGCAGAGACAGAGACACAGAGACCGTGACACAGGGATAGAGAAACAGAGACATAGACACAGAGACAGAGACAGAGACAGAGTCAGAGACAGAGACACAGAGACAGAGACACAGAGACAGAGACACAGAGACAGTGACACAGAGACGGAGACACAGGGACAGAGACACCGAGCGAGAGACACAAAGACAGAGACACAGAGAAAGAGAAACAGAGACAGATAGAGAGACAGAGTCACAGAGACAGATACACAGAAACAGAGACACAGAGACAGAGAGGGAGGGACAGGGACGCAGAGAGAGAGACTCAGAGACAGAGACACAGAGACACAGACACCGAGACAGAGACACGGAGACAGAGACATAGAAACAGAGGCACAGAGGCAGAAACACAGAGAAGGAGACACAGGTATAGAGACACAGAGACAGCGGCACAGAGACCGAGACCCAGGGACAGAGACACACAGATAGAGACACAGTGACAGAGACACAGAGACCGAGATACAGAGACAGAGACACAGAGACGCAGAGACAGAGACACAGAGACCGTAACACAGGGATAGAGAAACAGAGACATTGACACAGACACAGAGACAGAGACACAGGGACAGAGACACAGAGACGGAGACACAGGGGCAGAGACACAGAGAAAGGGAAACAGAGACAGAGACAGAGAAATAGAGACAGAGATACAAGGACAAAGACACCGAGACAGAGACACAGAGGCAGAGACACATGGACCGATTCACAGACACAGAGACACGGAGTGATACACACGGAGACAGAGCAACAGAGACAGAGGCACAGAGACAGAGACACAGAGACAGGGACACACACACAGAGACAGAGACAGAGACACAGAGACAGAGACGCAGAGACGGAGACACAGGGACAGAGACGCAGAGACAGACACACAGAAAAAGGGAAACTGAGACAGAGGCAGAGACATAGAGACAGAGACAGAGAGACAGAGACACAGAGACAGAGACACAGAGACAGAGACACAGAGACAGAGACACAGAGACAGAGACACCGAGACAGAGGCACCGAGACAGAGACACCGAGACAGAGGCACAGAGACAGAGACACAGAGACAGAGACACAGAGACAGAGACACAGAGACAGAGACACAGAGACAGAGACACAGAGACAGAGACACAGGGCCAGAGACACAGAGACAGAAACACAGAGACAGATACACAGAGAGAGAGAAACAGAGACAGATAGAGAGGCAGAGTCACAGAGACAGATACACAGAAACAGAGACACAGAGACAGAGACACAGAGACAGGTACACAGAGACGGAGACACATTGAGTGAGACACAGAGAAAGAGAAACAGAGACAGAGACAGAGACATAGATACAGATACACAGAGACGGAGACACAGAGAGAGGGAGACAGATACACAGAGACGGAGACACAGGGACAGAGACACAGAGACAGGGACACAGAGACCGAGTCCCAGGGACAGAGACACTGAGATAGAGACACAGTGACAGAGACACAGAGACCGTGACACAGTGATAGAGAAGCAGAGACATAGAGACAGAGACAGAGACAGAGACAGAGACAGAGACACAGTGATACAGAGACAGAGTCAGAGGGACAGAGATACAGAGACGGAGACACAGGGCCAGAGACACAGAGACAGAGACAGAGACAGAGACAGAGACAGAGACAGAGACAGAGACAGAGACAGAGACAGAGAGACAGAGACACCGAGACAGAGACACGGAGACAGAGACACGGACACAGAGACACAGAGACAGATACACAGAGACAGAGACACAGAGACAGAGACAAAGTGAGAGAGACAGAGACACAGAGACGGAGACACAGAGAGAGGGAGACAGATACACAGAGACGGAGACACAGGGACAGAGACACAGAGACAGGGACACAGAGACCGAGACCCAGGGACAGAGACACAGAGATAGAGACACAGTGACAGAGACACAGAGACCGAGATACAGAGACAGAGACACAGAGACGCAGAGACAGAGACACAGAGACCGTGACACAGGGATAGAGAAACAGAGACATAGACACAGAGACAGAGACAGAGACAGAGACAGAGACAGAGACACAGAGACAGAGACACAGAGACAGAGACACAGAGACAGTGACACAGAGACGGAGACACAGGGACAGAGACACCGAGCGAGAGACACAAAGACAGAGACACAGAGAAAGAGAAACAGAGACAGATAGAGAGACAGAGTCACAGAGACAGATACACAGAAACAGAGACACAGAGACAGAGACAGAGGGACAGGGACGCAGAGAGAGAGACTCAGAGACAGAGACACAGAGACAGAGACAGAGAAAGAGACAGAGACACAGAGACAGAGACACCGAGACGGAGACACGGAGACAGAGACATAGAAACAGAGGCACAGAGGCAGAAACACAGAGAAGGAGACACAGGTATAGAGACACAGAGACAGCGGCACAGAGAAAGAGAAACAGAGACAGAGACAGAGACAGATACACAGAGACAGAGACACAGAGACAGAAACACAAAGACGGAGACACAGGGAGAGAGACACAGAGACAGATACACAGAGACAGAGACACAGAGACAGAGACACAGACGCGGAGACTCTGGGACAGAGATACAGAGACAGAGATTCAGAGGCAGAGACCCGGAGACAGAGACACAGAGACCGAGACACAGAGACGGGGGCAAAGAGACCGTGACACCGGGAGAGAGACACAGAGACAGAGGCGCAGAGACGGAGACACAGAGACAGAGACACAGAGACAGAAACACAGAGAGCGTGACACAGGGAGAGAGAAACAGAGACATATACACAGAGACAGAGACAGAGACAGAGACAGAGACAGAGACAGAGACACAGAGACAGAGACACAGAGACAGAGACACAGAGACAGAGACACAGAGACAGAGACACAGACACAGAGACACAGAGACAGGGACACAGAGACAGAGACACAGAGACAGGCGACATAGAGACAGTGACACCGAGACGGAGACACAGAGACAGAGACACAGAGACAGAGACACAGAGACAGAGACGCAGAGATAGAGACATAGGGACGGAGACAGGGACACGGTGACACAGACACAGAGACAGAGACACACAGACAGTGACACAGAGACGGAGACACAGGGACAGAGACACCGAGCCAGAGACACAAAGACAGAGACACAGAGAAAGAGAAACAGAGACATATAGAGAGACAGAGTCACAGAGACAGATACACAGAAACAGAGACACAGAGATAGAGACACAGAGACAGAGATTCAGAGGCAGCGACACACAGACAGAGACACAGAGGCCGAGACTCAGAGACGGTAACACAGGGACCGTGACACAGGGAGGGAGACACAGAGGCAGATACACAGAGACAGAGACTCAGAGACAGAGACAGAGGCACAGAGACGGAGACGCAGAGGCGGAGACACAGCGACAGAGACACAGAGACAGAGACACAGAGACCGAGACAGAGGCACAGAGACGGAGACACGGAGACAGAGATACAGAGGAGGGGACACAGGGACAGAGACACCGAGACAGAGACACAGAGACAGAGACACAGAGACAGGGACACAGAGACAGAGACAAAGAGACAGAGACACAGAGACAGAGACACAGAGACAGAGACACAGAGACAGAGACCGAGTCACAGAGACGGAGACACAGAGACAGAGACACAGAGACAGAGACACAGAGACAGAGACACAGAGACAGATACACAGAGACAGAGACAGAGACACAGACGCGGAGACTCTGGGGCAGAGACACTGAGACAGAGAATCAGAGACATAGACACAGAGACAGAGACACAGAGACAGAGACACAGAGACGCAGAGACAGGGACACAGAGGCAGAGACACAGAGACAGAGACAGAGACGCAGAGACGGGGACACAGGCACAGAGACACAGAGACAGGGACACAGAGACAGAGACTCAGAGACAGAGACAGAGACAGAGGCACAGAGACGGAGACAGAGGGACAGAGGCGCAGAGACAGGGACATAGCGACAGAGACTCAGAGACCGAGACACAGAGACAGAGACACAGAGACATAGACACAGAGACAGAGACACAGAGACAGAGACCCAGAGACAGAGACATAGAGACCGACACAGAGACAGGGACACAGAGACAGAGACGCAGAGACAGAGACGCAGAGATAGAGACGCAGAGACAGAGACCCAGAGACAGAGACACATTGAGTGAGACACAGAGACGGAGACACAGGGACAGGGACACAGAGACAGAGACACAGAGAAAGAGAAACAGAGACAGAGACAGAGACACAGAGACAGAGACACAGAGGCAGAGACACACAGACAGAGACACAGAGACCGAGTCACAGAGAAGGAGACACAGAGACAGAGACACAGAGACAGAGACACAGAGACAGAGACACAGAGACAGAGACACAGAGACAGAGACACAGAGACAGAGACACAGAGACATGGACACAGAGACAGAGACACAGAGAAAGAGACAAAGAGACCGAGATACAGAGACAGAGGCACAGAGACGCAGAGACAGAGACAGATATTCAGACACAGTGACACAGAGACAGAGACACAGAGACCGTGACACAGGGATAGAGAAACAGAGACACAGACACAGAGACAGAGACAGAGACAGAGACAGAGACACAGTGATACAGAGACAGAGTCAGAGGGACAGAGATACAGAGACGGAGACACAGGGCCAGAGACACAGAGACAGAAACACAGAGACAGATACACATAGAGAGAGAAACAGAGACAGATAGAGAGACAGAGTCACAGAGACAGATACACAGAAACAGAGACACAGAGACAGAGACAGAGGGACAGGGACGCAGAGAGAGAGACTCAGAGACAGAGACACAGAGACAGAGACAGAGACAGAGACCGAGTCACAGAGACGGAGACACAGAGACAGAGACACAGAGACAGAGACACAGAGACAGAGACACAGAGACAGATACACAGAGACAGAGACAGAGGCACAGACGCGGAGACTCTGGGACAGAGACACTGAGACAGAGAATCAGAGACATAGACACAGAGACAGAGACACAGAGACAGAGACACAGAGACGCAGAGACAGGGACACAGAGGCAGAGACACAGAGACAGAGACAGAGACGCAGAGACGGGGACACAGGCACAGAGACACAGAGACAGGGACACAGAGACAGAGACTCAGAGACAGAGACAGAGACAGAGGCACAGAGACGGAGACAGAGGGACAGAGGCGCAGAGACAGGGACATAGCGACAGAGACTCAGAGACCGAGACACAGAGACAGAGACCCAGAGACAGAGACATAGAGACCGACACAGAGACAGGGACACAGAGACAGAGACGCAGAGACAGAGACGCAGAGATAGAGACGCAGAGACAGAGACCCAGAGACAGAGACACATTGAGTGAGACACAGAGACGGAGACACAGGGACAGGGACACAGAGACAGAGACACAGAGAAAGAGAAACAGAGACAGAGACAGAGACACAGAGACAGAGACACAGAGGCAGAGACACACAGACAGAGACACAGAGACCGAGTCACAGAGAAGGAGACACAGAGACAGAGACACAGAGACAGAGACACAGAGACAGAGACACAGAGACAGAGACACAGAGACAGAGACACAGAGACAGAGACACAGAGACAGAGACACAGAGACATGGACACAGATACAGAGACACAGAGAAAGAGACAAAGAGACCGAGATACAGAGACAGAGGCACAGAGACGCAGAGACAGAGACAGATATTCAGACACAGTGACACAGAGACAGAGACACAGAGACCGTGACACAGGGATAGAGAAACAGAGACACAGACACAGAGACAGAGACAGAGACAGGGACAGAGAGACAGTGATACAGAGACAGAGTCAGAGGGACAGAGATACAGAGACGGAGACACAGGGCCAGAGACACAGAGACAGAAACACAGAGACAGATACACAGAGAGAGAGAAACAGAGACAGATAGAGAGACAGAGTCACAGAGACAGATACACAGAAACAGAGACACAGAGACAGAGACAGAGGGACAGGGACGCAGAGAGAGAGACTCAGAGACAGAGACACAGAGACAGAGACAGAGACAGAGACAGAGACAGAGACAGAGACAGAGACAGAGACAGAGACAGAGAGACAGAGACACCGAGACAGAGACACGGAGACAGAGACACAGAGACAGAGACACAGAGACAGAGACACAGAGACAGAGTAACAGAGACAGATACACAGAAACAGAGACACAGAGACAGAGACAGAGGTACAGGGACACAGAGATCGAGAATCAGAGACAGAGACACAGAGACAGAGACAGAGACAGAGACAGAGACACAGAGACAGAGACACCAAGACAGAGACACGGAGACAGAGACACGGAGACAGAGACACAGAGACAAATACACAGAGACAGAGACACAGAGACAGAGACGAAGTGAGAGAGACAAAGACACAGAGACGGAGACATAGGGACAGAGACACAGAGAGAGAAACACATAGACAGATTCTCAGAGACAGAGACACAGAGACGGAGGCACAGAGACAGAGACACAGAGATAGAGACACAGAGTCATGGACATAGAGACAGAGACACAGAGACAGAGACACAGAGACAGAGATACAGAGACAGAGATACAGAGACAGAGACACAGAGACGCAGAGACAGAGACACAGAGACCGTGACACAGGGAGACAGAAACAGAGACATAGACACAGAGACAGAGACAGAGACAGAGACACAGAGACAGAGACACAGAGACAGAGACACAGACACAGTGACACAGAGAGGGAGAGACAGATACACAGAGACGGAGACACAGAGAGAGGGAGACAGATACACAGAGACGGAGACACAGGGACAGAGACACAGAGACAGGGACACAGAGACCGAGACCCAGGGACAGAGACACAGAGATAGAGACACAGTGACAGAGACACAGAGACCGAGATACAGAGACAGAGACACAGAGACGCAGAGACAGAGACACAGAGACCGTGACACAGGGATAGAGAAACAGAGACATAGACACAGAGACAGAGACAGAGACAGAGACAGAGACAGAGACAGAGACACAGAGACAGAGACACAGAGACAGAGACACAGAGACAGTGACACAGAGACGGAGACACAGGGACAGAGACACCGAGCGAGAGACACAAAGACAGAGACACAGAGAAAGAGAAACAGAGACAGATAGAGAGACAGAGTCACAGAGACAGATACACAGAAACAGAGACACAGAGACAGAGACAGAGGGACAGGGACGCAGAGAGAGAGACTCAGAGACAGAGACACAGAGACAGAGACAGAGAAAGAGACAGAGACACAGAGACAGAGACACCGAGACGGAGACACGGAGACAGAGACATAGAAACAGAGGCACAGAGGCAGAAACACAGAGAAGGAGACACAGGTATAGAGACACAGAGACAGCGGCACAGAGAAAGAGAAACAGAGACAGAGACAGAGACAGATACAGATACACAGAGACAGAGACACAGAGACAGAAACACAAAGACGGAGACACAGGGAGAGAGACACAGAGACAGAGACACAGAGACAGAGACACAGACGCGGAGACTCTGGGACAGAGATACAGAGACAGAGATTCAGAGGCAGAGACCCGGAGACAGAGACACAGAGACCGAGACACAGAGACGGAGGCAAAGAGACCGTGACACCGGGAGAGAGTCACAGAGACAGAGGCGCAGAGACGGAGACACAGAGACAGAGACACAGAGACAGAGATACAGACACAGAGACACAGAGACACAGAGACAGAGACACAGAGACGGAGACACAGAGACAGAGACACAGAGGCAGAGACACAGAGACAGAGACACAGAGACAGAGACACAGAGACAGAGACACAGAGACAGAGACACAGAGACACAGACACCGAGACAGAGACACGGAGACAGAGACATAGAAACAGAGGCACAGAGGCAGAAACACAGAGTAGGAGACACAGGTATAGAGACACAGAGACAGCGGCACAGAGACCGAGACCCAGGGACAGAGACACACAGATAGAGACACAGTGACAGAGACACAGAGACCGAGATACAGAGACAGAGACACAGAGACAGAGACGCAGAGACGGAGACACAGGGACAGAGACGCAGAGACACAGAGAAAGAGACACAGAGATAGAGGCACAGAGACAGAGAGACAGAGACAGAGACACAGAGACAGAGACACATACACAGAGACAGAGACGCAGAGACGGAGACACAGCGACAGAGACACAGAGACAGAGACACAGAGAGGGAGACAGAGGCACAGAGACAGAGACACCGAGAGAGTGACACAGAGACAGAGACCCAGAGACAGAGACACAGAGACAGAGACACAGAGACAGAGACACAGAGACAGAGACACAGAGACAGAGACACAGAGACAGAGACACAGAGACAGAGACACAGAGACAGAAACACAGAGACCGAGACCCAGGGACAGAGACACAGAGACAGAGACACAGAGAAAGGGAAACTGAGACAGAGACAGAGACATAGAGACAGAGACAGAGAGACAGAGACACAGAGACAGAGACACAGAGACAGAGACACAGAGACAGAGACACCGAGACAGAGGCACCGAGACAGAGACACCGAGACAGAGGCACAGAGACAGAGACACAGAGACAGAGACACAGAGACAGAGACACAGAGACAGAGACACAGAGACAGAGACACAGAGACAGAGACACAGAGACAGAGACACAGGGCCAGAGACACAGAGACAGAAACACAGAGACAGATACACAGAGAGAGAGAAACAGAGACAGATAGAGAGACAGAGTCACAGAGACAGATACACAGAAACAGAGACACAGAGACAGAGACACAGAGACAGAGACACAGAGACAGGGACACAGAGACGGAGACACATTGAGTGAGACACAGAGACAGAGATACAGACACAGAGACACAGAGACACAGAGACAGAGACACAGAGACGGAGACACAGAGACAGAGACACAGAGGCAGAGACACAGAGACAGAGACACAGAGACAGAGACACAGAGACAGAGACACAGAGACAGAGACACAGAGACACAGACACCGAGACAGAGACACGGAGACAGAGACATAGAAACAGAGGCACAGAGGCAGAAACACAGAGTAGGAGACACAGGTATAGAGACACAGAGACAGCGGCACAGAGACCGAGACCCAGGGACAGAGACACACAGATAGAGACACAGTGACAGAGACACAGAGACCGAGATACAGAGACAGAGACACAGAGACAGAGACGCAGAGACGGAGACACAGGGACAGAGACGCAGAGACACAGAGAAAGAGACACAGAGATAGAGGCACAGAGACAGAGAGACAGAGACAGAGACACAGAGACAGAGACACATACACAGAGACAGAGACGCAGAGACGGAGACACAGCGACAGAGACACAGAGACAGAGACACAGAGAGGGAGACAGAGGCACAGAGACAGAGACACCGAGAGAGTGACACAGAGACAGAGACCCAGAGACAGAGACACAGAGACAGAGACACAGAGACAGAGACACAGAGACAGAGACACAGAGACAGAGACACAGAGACAGAGACACAGAGACAGAAACACAGAGACCGAGACCCAGGGACAGAGACACAGAGACAGAGACACAGAGAAAGGGAAACTGAGACAGAGACAGAGACATAGAGACAGAGACAGAGAGACAGAGACACAGAGACAGAGACACAGAGACAGAGACACAGAGACAGAGACACCGAGACAGAGGCACCGAGACAGAGACACCGAGACAGAGGCACAGAGACAGAGACACAGAGACAGAGACACAGAGACAGAGACACAGAGACAGAGACACAGAGACAGAGACACAGAGACAGAGACACAGAGACAGAGACACAGGGCCAGAGACACAGAGACAGAAACACAGAGACAGATACACAGAGAGAGAGAAACAGAGACAGATAGAGAGACAGAGTCACAGAGACAGATACACAGAAACAGAGACACAGAGACAGAGACACAGAGACAGAGACACAGAGACAGGGACACAGAGACGGAGACACATTGAGTGAGACACAGAGAAAGAGAAACAGAGACAGAGACAGAGACATAGAGACAGATACACAGAGACGGAGACACAGAGAGAGGGAGACAGATACACAGAGACGGAGACACAGGGACAGAGACACAGAGACAGGGACACAGAGACCGAGTCCCAGGGACAGAGACACAGAGATAGAGACACAGTGACAGAGACACAGAGACCGTGACACAGGAATAGAGAAGCAGAGACATAGAGACAGAGACAGAGACAGAGACAGAGACAGAGACACAGTGATACAGAGACAGAGTCAGAGGGACAGAGATACAGAGACGGAGACACAGGGCCAGAGACACAGAGACAGAAACACAGAGACAGATACACAGAGAGAGAGAAACAGAGACAGATAGAGAGACAGAGTCACAGAGACAGATACACAGAAACAGAGACACAGAGACAGAGACAGAGGGACAGGGACGCAGAGGGAGAGACTCAGAGACAGAGACACAGAGACAGAGACAGAGACAGAGACAGAGACAGAGAGACAGAGACACCGAGACAGAGACACGGAGACAGAGACACGGACACAGAGACACAGAGACAGATACACAGAGACAGAGACACAGAGACAGAGACAAAGTGAGAGAGACAGAGACACAGAGACGGAGACACAGGGACAGAGACACAGAGACAGAAACACAGAAACAGAGACACGGAGACACGGACACAGAGACAGATACACAGAGACAGAGACACAGAGGTAGAGACACAGAGTCATGGACATAGAGACAGAGACACAGAGACATAGACACAAAGACAGAGATACAGAGACAGAGACACAGAGACGCAGAGGCAGAGACACAGAGACCGTGACACAGGGAGAGAAAAACAGAGACATAGACACAGAGACAGAGACAGAGACAGAGACAGAGACACAGTGATACAGAGACAGAGTCAGAGGGACAGAGATACAGAGACGGAGACACAGGGCCAGAGACACAGAGACAGAAACACAGAGACAGATACACAGAGAGAGAGAAACAGAGACAGATAGAGAGACAGAGTCACAGAGACAGATACACAGAAACAGAGACACAGAGACAGAGACAGAGGGACAGGGACGCAGAGAGAGAGACTCAGAGACAGAGACACAGAGACAGAGACAGAGACAGAGACCGAGTCACAGAGACGGAGACACAGAGACAGAGACACAGAGACAGAGACACAGAGACAGAGACACAGAGACAGATACACAGAGACAGAGACAGAGACACAGACGCGGAGACTCTGGGACAGAGACACTGAGACAGAGAATCAGAGACATAGACACAGAGGCAGAGACACAGAGACAGAGACACAGAAACGCAGAGACAGGGACACAGAGGCAGAGACACAGAGACAGAGACAGAGACGCAGAGACGGGGACACAGGCACAGAGTCACAGAGACAGGGACACAGAGACAGAGACACAGAGACAGAAACACAGAGACAGATACACAGAGAGAGAGAAACAGAGACAGATAGAGAGACAGAGTCACAGAGACAGATACACAGAAACAGAGACACAGAGACAGAGACAGAGGGACAGGGACGCAGAGAGAGAGACTCAGAGACAGAGACACAGAGACAGAGACAGAGACAGAGACAGAGACAGAGACAGAGACAGAGACAGAGACAGAGACGGAGACAGAGACAGAGACAGAGAGACAGAGACACCGAGACAGAGACACGGAGACAGAGACACAGAGACAGAGACACAGAGACAGAGACACAGAGACAGAGTAACAGAGACAGATACACAGAAACGGAGACACAGAGACAGAGACAGAGGTACAGGGACACAGAGATCGAGAATCAGAGACAGAGACACAGAGACAGAGACAGAGACAGAGACAGAGACACAGAGACAGAGACACCAAGACAGAGACACGGAGACAGAGACACGGAGACAGAGACACAGAGACAAATACACAGAGACAGAGACACAGAGACAGAGACGAAGTGAGAGAGACAAAGACACAGAGACGGAGACATAGGGACAGAGACACAGAGACAGAAACACATAGACAGATTCTCAGAGACAGAGACACAGAGACGGAGGCACAGAGACAGAGACACAGAGATAGAGACACAGAGTCATGGACATAGAGACAGAGACACAGAGACAGAGACACAGAGACAGAGATACAGAGACAGAGACACAGAGACGCAGAGACAGAGACACAGAGACCGTGACACAGGGAGACAGAAACAGAGACATAGACACAGAGACAGAGACAGAGACAGAGACACAGAGACAGAGACACAGAGACAGAGACACAGACACAGTGACACAGAGAGGGAGAGACAGATACACAGAGACGGAGACACAGAGAGAGGGAGACAGATACACAGAGACGGAGACACAGGGACAGAGACACAGAGACAGGGACACAGAGACCGAGACCCAGGGACAGAGACACAGAGATAGAGACACAGTGACAGAGACACAGAGACCGAGATACAGAGACAGAGACACAGAGACGCAGAGACAGAGACACAGAGACCGTGACACAGGGATAGAGAAACAGAGACATAGACACAGAGACAGAGACAGAGGCAGAGACAGAGACAGAGACACAGAGACAGAGACACAGAGACAGAGACACAGAGACAGTGACACAGAGACGGAGACACAGGGACAGAGACACCGAGCGAGAGACACAAAGACAGAGACACAGAGAAAGAGAAACAGAGACAGATAGAGAGACAGAGTCACAGAGACAGATACACAGAAACAGAGACACAGAGACAGTGACAGAGGGACAGGGACGCAGAGAGAGAGACTCAGAGACAGAGACACAGAGACAGAGACAGAGAAAGAGACAGAGACACAGAGACAGAGACACCGAGACGGAGACACGGAGACAGAGACATAGAAACAGAGGCACAGAGGCAGAAACACAGAGAAGGAGACACAGGTATAGAGACACAGAGACAGCGGCACAGAGAAAGAGAAACAGAGACAGAGACAGAGACAGATACACAGAGACAGAGACACAGAGACAGAAACACAAAGACGGAGACACAGGGAGAGAGACACAGAGACAGATACACAGAGACAGAGACACAGAGACAGAGACACAGACGCGGAGACTCTGGGACAGAGATACAGAGGCAGAGATTCAGAGGCAGAGACCCGGAGACAGAGACACAGAGACCGAGACACAGAGACGGAGGCAAAGAGACCGTGACACCGGGAGAGAGACACAGAGACAGAGGCGCAGAGACGGAGACACAGAGACAGAGACACAGAGACAGAGATACAGACACAGAGACACAGAGACACAGAGACAGAGACACAGAGACGGAGACACAGACACAGAGAAAGAGACGCAGAGCCGGAGACACAGAGACAGAGACACAGAGGCAGAGATACAGAGACAGAGACACAGAGACAGAGACACAGAGACAGAGACACAGAGACAGAGACACAGAGACAGAGACACAGAGACAGGGACACAGAGACAGAGACACAGAGAAAGAGAAACAGAGACAGAGACAGAGACACAGAGACGCAGAGACAGAAACACAGAGACCGTGACACAGGGAGAGAGAAACAGAGACATATACACAGAGACAGAGACAGAGACAGAGACAGAGACACAGAGACAGAGACACAGAGACAGAGACACAGAGACAGAGACACAGACACAGAGACACAGAGACAGGGACACAGAGACAGAGACACAGAGACAGCGACATAGAGACAGTGACACCGAGACGGAGACACAGAGCCAGAGACACAGAGACAGAGACACAGAGACAGAGACACTGAGACAGAGTAACAGAGGCAGATACACAGAAACAGATACACAGAAACAGAGACACAGAGACAGAGACAGATGTACAGGGACACAGAGAGCGAGACTCAGAGACAGAGACACAGAGACAGAGACAGAGACAGAGACACAGAGACAGATACACAGAGACAGAGACACAGAGACAGAGACACCAAGACAGAGACACGGAGACAGAGACACGGAGACAGAGACACAGAGACAGATACACAGAGACAGAGACACAGAGACAGAGACGAAGTGAGAGAGACAGAGACACAGAGACAGAGACACAGAGACAGAGACACAGAGACAGAGACACAGAGACAGAGACACAGAGACAGAGACACAGAGACAGAGACACAGAGACAGAGACACGGAGACAGAGACACAGAGACAGAGACACAGAGACAGGGACACAGAGACAGAGACACAGAGACAGCGACATAGAGACAGTGACACCGAGACGGAGACACAGAGACAGAGACACAGAGACAGAGACACAGAGACAGAGACACATAGACAGAGACACAGAGACAGAGACGCAGAGACAGAGACACTGAGACAGAGTAACAGAGACAGATACACAGAAACAGATACACAGAAACAGAGACACAGAGACAGAGACAGAGGTACAGGGACACAGAGAGCGAGACTCAGAGACAGAGACACAGAGACAGAGACAGAGACAGAGACACAGAGACAGATACACAGAGACAGAGACACAGAGACAGAGACACCAAGACAGAGACACGGAGACAGAGACACGGAGACAGAGACACAGAGACAGATACACAGAGACAGAGACACAGAGACAGAGACGAAGTGAGAGAGACAGAGACACTGAGACGGAGACATAGGGACAGAGACACAGAGACAGAAACACATAGACAGATTCTCAGAGACAGAGACACAGAGACAGAGACACAGAGATAGAGACACAGAGTCATGGACATAGAGACAGAGACACAGAGACAGAGACACACAGCCAGAGACACAGAGACCGTGACACAGGGATAGAGAAACAGAGACATAGACACAGAGACAGAGACAGAGACAGAGGCAGAGGCAGAGACACAGAGACAGAGACACAGAGACAGATATTCAGACACAGTGACACAGAGACAGAGTCAGAGGGACAGGGATACAGAGACGGAGACACAGGGCCAGAGACACAGAGACAGAAACACAGAGACAGATTCACAGAGACAGAGACGCAGAGATAGAGACATAGGGACGGAGACAGGGACACGGTGACACAGACACAGAGACAGAGACACACAGACAGTGACACAGAGACGGAGACACAGGGACAGAGACACCGAGCCAGAGACACAAAGACAGAGACACAGAGAAAGAGAAACAGAGACATATAGAGAGACAGAGTCACAGAGACAGATACACAGAAACAGAGACACAGAGATAGAGACACAGAGACAGAGATTCAGAGGCAGAGACACACAGACAGAGACACAGAGGCCGAGACTCAGAGACGGTAACACAGGGACCGTGACACAGGGAGGGAGACACAGAGGCAGATACACAGAGACAGAGACTCAGAGACAGAGACAGAGGCACAGAGACGGAGACGCAGAGACAGAGACACAGAGACAGGGACACAGAGACAGAGACAAAGAGACAGAGACACAGAGACAGAGACACAGAGACACAGACACCGAGACAGAGACACGGAGACAGAGACATAGAAACAGAGGCACAGAGGCAGAAACACAGAGAAGGAGACACAGGTATAGAGACACAGAGACAGCGGCACAGAGACCGAGACCCAGGGACAGAGACACACAGATAGAGACACAGTGACAGAGACACAGAGACCGAGATACAGAGACAGAGACACAGAGACGCAGAGACAGAGACACAGAGACCGTGACACAGGGATAGAGAAACAGAGACATTGACACAGACACAGAGACAGAGACACAGGGACAGAGACACAGAGACGGAGACACAGGGGCAGAGACACAGACAAAGGGAAACAGAGACAGAGACAGAGAAATAGAGACAGAGATACAAGGACAGAGACACAGAGACAGAGACACAGAGGCAGAGACACATGGACCGATTCACAGACACAGAGACACGGAGTGATACACACGGAGACAGAGCAACAGAGACAGAGGTACAGAGACAGAGACACAGAGACAGGGACACACACACAGAGACAGAGACAGAGACACAGAGACAGAGACGCAGAGACGGAGACACAGGGACAGAGACGCAGAGACACAGAGAAAGAGACACAGAGATAGAGGCACAGAGACAGAGAGACAGAGACAGAGACACAGAGACAGAGACACATACACAGAGACAGAGACGCAGAGACGGAGACACAGCGACAGAGACACAGAGACAGAGACACAGAGAGGGAGACAGAGGCACAGAGACAGAGACACCGAGAGAGTGACACAGAGACAGAGACCCAGAGACAGAGACACAGAGACAGAGACACAGAGACAGAGACACAGAGACAGAGACACAGAGACAGAGACACAGAGACAGAGACACAGAGACAGAGACACAGAGACAGAGACACAGAGACAGAGACACAGAGACAGAGACACAGAGACAGAAACACAGAGACCGAGACCCAGGGACAGAGACACAGAGACAGAGACACAGAGAAAGGGAAACTGAGACAGAGACAGAGACATAGAGACAGAGACAGAGAGACAGAGACACAGAGACAGAGACACAGAGACAGAGACACAGAGACAGAGACACCGAGACAGAGGCACCGAGACAGAGACACCGAGACAGAGGCACAGAGACAGAGACACAGAGACAGAGACACAGAGACAGAGACACAGAGACAGAGACACAGAGACAGAGACACAGAGACAGAGACACAGAGACAGAGACACAGAGACAGAGACACAGGGCCAGAGACACAGAGACAGAAACACAGAGACAGATACACAGAGAGAGAGAAACAGAGACAGATAGAGAGACAGAGTCACAGAGACAGATACACAGAAACAGAGACACAGAGACAGAGACACAGAGACAGAGACACAGAGACAGGGACACAGAGACGGAGACACATTGAGTGAGACACAGAGAAAGAGAAACAGAGACAGAGACAGAGACATAGAGACAGATACACAGAGACGGAGACACAGAGAGAGGGAGACAGATACACAGAGACGGAGACACAGGGACAGACACACAGAGACAGGGACACAGAGACCGAGTCCCAGGGACAGAGACACAGAGATAGAGACACAGTGACAGAGACACAGAGACCGTGACACAGGGATAGAGAAGCAGAGACATAGAGACAGAGACAGAGACAGAGACAGAGACAGAGACAGAGACACAGTGATACAGAGACAGAGTCAGAGGGACAGAGATACAGAGACGGAGACACAGGGCCAGAGACACAGAGACAGAAACACAGAGACAGATACACAGAGAGAGAGAAACAGAGACAGATAGAGAGACAGAGTCACAGAGACAGATACACAGAAACAGAGACACAGAGACAGAGACAGAGGGACAGGGACGCAGAGAGAGAGACTCAGAGACAGAGACACAGAGACAGAGACAGAGACAGAGACAGAGACAGAGACAGAGACAGAGACAGAGACAGAGACAGAGACAGAGACAGAGACAGAGACAGAGACAGAGAGACAGAGACACCGAGACAGAGACACGGAGACAGAGACACGGACACAGAGACACAGAGACAGATACACAGAGACAGAGACACAGAGACAGAGACAAAGTGAGAGAGACAGAGACACAGAGACGGAGACACAGGGACAGAGACACAGAGACAGAAACACAGAAACAGAGACACGGAGACACGGACACAGAGACAGATACACAGAGACAGAGACACAGAGAGAGAGACGAAGTGAGAGAGACAGAGACACAGAGACGGAGACATACGGACAGAGACACAGAGACAGAAACACATAGACAGATTCTCAGAGACAGAGACACGGAGAGAGACGCACAGAGACAGAGACACAGAGGTAGAGACACAGAGTCATGGACATAGAGACAGAGACACAGAGACATAGACACAAAGACAGAGATACAGAGACAGAGACACAGAGACGCAGAGGCAGAGACACAGAGACCGTGACACAGGGAGAGAAAAACAGAGACATAGACACAGAGACAGAGACAGAGACAGAGACAGAGACAGAGACAGAGACACAGAGACAGAGGGACAGGGACGCAGAGAGAGAGACTCAGAGACAGAGACACAGAGACAGAGACAGAGACAGAGACCGAGTCACAGAGACGGAGACACAGAGACAGAGACACAGAGACAGAGACACAGAGACAGAGACACAGAGACAGATACACAGAGACAGAGACAGAGACACAGACGCGGAGACTCTGGGACAGAGACACTGAGACAGAGAATCAGAGACATAGACACAGAGACAGAGACACAGAGACAGAGACACAGAAACGCAGAGACAGGGACACAGAGGCAGAGACACAGAGACAGGGACAGAGACGCAGAGACGGGGACACAGGCACAGAGTCACAGAGACAGGGACACAGAGACAGAGACTCAGAGACAGAGACAGAGACAGAGGCACAGAGACGGAGACAGAGGGACAGAGGCGCAGAGACAGGGACATAGCGACAGAGACTCAGAGACCGAGACACAGAGACAGAGACACAGAGACATAGACACAGAGACAGAGACACAGAGACAGAGACCCAGAGACAGAGACATAGAGACCGACACAGAGACAGGGACACAGAGACAGAGACGCAGAGACAGAGACGCAGAGATAGAGACGCAGAGACAGAGACCCAGAGACAGAGACACATTGAGTGAGAAACAGAGACGGAGACACAGGGACAGGGACACAGAGACAGAGACACAGAGAAAGAGAAACAGAGACAGAGACAGAGACACAGAGACAGAGACACAGAGGCAGAGACACACAGACAGAGACACAGAGACCGAGTCACAGAGAAGGAGACACAGAGACAGAGACACAGAGACAGAGACACAGAGACAGAGACACAGAGACAGAGACACAGAGACAGAGACACAGAGACAGAGACACAGAGACAGAGACACAGAGACATGGACACAGAGACAGAGACACAGAGAAAGAGACAAAGAGACCGAGATACAGAGACAGAGGCACAGAGACGCAGAGACAGAGACAGATATTCAGACACAGTGACACAGAGACAGAGACACAGAGACCGTGACACAGGGATAGAGAAACAGAGACACAGACACAGAGACAGAGACAGAGACAGAGACAGAGACACAGTGATACAGAGACAGAGACACAGGGACAGAGACACAGAGACGGAGACACAGGGGCAGAGACACAGAGAAAGGGAAACAGAGACAGAGACAGAGAAATAGGGACAGAGATACAAGGACAGAGACACAGAGACAGAGACACAGAGGCAGAGACACATGGACCGATTCACAGACACAGAGACACGGAGTGATACACACGGAGACAGAGCAACAGAGACAGAGGCACAGAGACAGAGACACAGAGACAGGGACACACACACAGAGACAGAGACAGAGACACAGAGACAGAGACGCAGAGACGGAGACACAGGGACAGAGACGCAGAGACACAGAGAAAGAGACACAGAGATAGAGGCACAGAGACAGAGAGACAGAGACAGAGACACAGAGACAGAGACACATACACAGAGACAGAGACGCAGAGACGGAGACACAGCGACAGAGACACAGAGACAGAGACACAGAGAGGGAGACAGAGGCACAGAGACAGAGACACCGAGAGAGTGACACAGAGACAGAGACCCAGAGACAGAGACACAGAGACAGAGACACAGAGACAGAGACACAGAGACAGAGACACAGAGACAGAGACACAGAGACAGAGACAGAGACACATACACAGAGACAGAGACGCAGAGACGGAGACACAGGGACAGACACACAGAGACAGGGACACAGAGACCGAGTCCCAGGGACAGAGACACAGAGATAGAGACACAGTGACAGAGACACAGAGACCGTGACACAGGGATAGAGAAGCAGAGACATAGAGACAGAGACAGAGACAGAGACAGAGACAGAGACAGAGACACAGTGATACAGAGACAGAGTCAGAGGGACAGAGATACAGAGACGGAGACACAGGGCCAGAGACACAGAGACAGAAACACAGAGACAGATACACAGAGAGAGAGAAACAGAGACAGATAGAGAGACAGAGTCACAGAGACAGATACACAGAAACAGAGACACAGAGACAGAGACAGAGGGACAGGGACGCAGAGAGAGAGACTCAGAGACAGAGACACAGAGACAGAGACAGAGACAGAGACAGAGACAGAGACAGAGACAGAGACAGAGACAGAGACAGAGACAGAGACAGAGACAGAGACAGAGACAGAGAGACAGAGACACCGAGACAGAGACACGGAGACAGAGACACGGACACAGAGACACAGAGACAGATACACAGAGACAGAGACACAGAGACAGAGACAAAGTGAGAGAGACAGAGACACAGAGACGGAGTCACAGAGACAGGGACACAGAGACAGAGACTCAGAGACAGAGACAGAGACAGAGGCACAGAGACGGAGACAGAGGGACAGAGGCGCAGAGACAGGGACATAGCGACAGAGACTCAGAGACCGAGACACAGAGACAGAGACACAGAGACATAGACACAGAGACAGAGACACAGAGACAGAGACCCAGAGACAGAGACATAGAGACCGACACAGAGACAGGGACACAGAGACAGAGACGCAGAGACAGAGACGCAGAGATAGAGACGCAGAGACAGAGACCCAGAGACAGAGACACATTGAGTGAGAAACAGAGACGGAGACACAGGGACAGGGACACAGAGACAGAGACACAGAGAAAGAGAAACAGAGACAGAGACAGAGACACAGAGACAGAGACACAGAGGCAGAGACACACAGACAGAGACACAGAGACCGAGTCACAGAGAAGGAGACACAGAGACAGAGACACAGAGACAGAGACACAGAGACAGAGACACAGAGACAGAGACACAGAGACAGAGACACAGAGACAGAGACACAGAGACAGAGACACAGAGACATGGACACAGAGACAGAGACACAGAGAAAGAGACAAAGAGACCGAGATACAGAGACAGAGGCACAGAGACGCAGAGACAGAGACAGATATTCAGACACAGTGACACAGAGACAGAGACACAGAGACCGTGACACAGGGATAGAGAAACAGAGACACAGACACAGAGACAGAGACAGAGACAGAGACAGAGACACAGTGATACAGAGACAGAGACACAGGGACAGAGACACAGAGACGGAGACACAGGGGCAGAGACACAGAGAAAGGGAAACAGAGACAGAGACAGAGAAATAGGGACAGAGATACAAGGACAGAGACACAGAGACAGAGACACAGAGACAGAGACAGAGACACATACACAGAGACAGAGACGCAGAGACGGAGACACAGGGACAGACACACAGAGACAGGGACACAGAGACCGAGTCCCAGGGACAGAGACACAGAGATAGAGACACAGTGACAGAGACACAGAGACCGTGACACAGGGATAGAGAAGCAGAGACATAGAGACAGAGACAGAGACAGAGACAGAGACAGAGACAGAGACACAGTGATACAGAGACAGAGTCAGAGGGACAGAGATACAGAGACGGAGACACAGGGCCAGAGACACAGAGACAGAAACACAGAGACAGATACACAGAGAGAGAGAAACAGAGACAGATAGAGAGACAGAGTCACAGAGACAGATACACAGAAACAGAGACACAGAGACAGAGACAGAGGGACAGGGACGCAGAGAGAGAGACTCAGAGACAGAGACACAGAGACAGAGACAGAGACAGAGACAGAGACAGAGACAGAGACAGAGACAGAGACAGAGACAGAGACAGAGACAGAGACAGAGACAGAGACAGAGACAGAGAGACAGAGACACCGAGACAGAGACACGGAGACAGAGACACGGACACAGAGACACAGAGACAGATACACAGAGACAGAGACACAGAGACAGAGACAAAGTGAGAGAGACAGAGACACAGAGACGGAGACACAGGGACAGAGACACAGAGACAGAAACACAGAAACAGAGACACGGAGACACGGACACAGAGACAGATACACAGAGACAGAGACACAGAGAGAGAGACGAAGTGAGAGAGACAGAGACACAGAGACGGAGACATACGGACAGAGACACAGAGACAGAAACACATAGACAGATTCTCAGAGACAGAGACACGGAGAGAGACGCACAGAGACAGAGACACAGAGGTAGAGACACAGAGTCATGGACATAGAGACAGAGACACAGAGACATAGACACAAAGACAGAGATACAGAGACAGAGACACAGAGACGCAGAGGCAGAGACACAGAGACCGTGACACAGGGAGAGAAAAACAGAGACATAGACACAGAGACAGAGACAGAGACAGAGACAGAGACAGAGACAGAGACACAGAGACAGAGACACAGAGACAGATATTCAGACACAGTGACACAGAGAGGGAGAGACAGATGCACAGAGACGGAGACACAGAGGGAGAGAGACAGATACAGAGAGACGGAGACACAGGGACAGAGACACAGAGACAGAGACACAGAGACAGGGACACAGAGACCGAGACCCAGGGACAGAGACACAGAGATAGAGACACAGTGACAGAGACACAGAGACCGAGATACAGAGACAGAGGCACAGAGACGCAGAGACAGAGACAGATATTCAGACACAGTGACACAGAGACAGAGACACAGAGACCGTGACACAGGGATAGAGAAACAGAGACACAGACACAGAGACAGAGACAGAGACAGAGACAGAGACAGAGACAGAGACACAGAGACAGAGACACAGAGACAGATATTCAGACACAGTGACACAGAGAGGGAGAGACAGATACACAGAGACGGAAACACAGAGAGAGGGAGACAGATACACAGAGACGGAGACACAGGCACAGAGACACAGAGACAGGGACACAGAGACCGAGACCCAGGGACAGAGACACAGAGATAGAGACACAGTGACAGAGACACAGAGACCGAGATACAGAGACAGAGACACAGAGACGCAGAGACAGAGACACAGAGACCGTGACACAGGGATAGAGAAACAGAGACATAGACACAGAGACAGAGACAGAGACAGAGACAGAGACACAGTGACACAGAGACAGAGTCAGAGGGACAGAGATACAGAGATGGAGACACAGGGCCAGAGACACAGAGACAGAAACACAGAGACAGATACACAGAGAGAGATACACAGAGACAGATACATAAAGAGAGAAACACAGAGACAGAGACACAGAGACATGGACACAGAGACAGAGACACAGAGAAAGAGACAAAGAGACAGGGACACAGAGACACAGAGACAGAGTCAGAGCGACAGAGATACAGAGACGGAGGCACAGGGCCAGAGACACAGAGACAGAAACACAGAGACAGATTCACAGAGACAGACACATAATGACAGAAACACAGAGACAGAGTCACAGAGACAGAGACACAGAGACAGAGACACAGAGACAGAGACACAGAGACAGAGACACAGAGACAGAGACACAGAAACAGAGACACAGAAACAGAGACACAGAGACAGAGACACAGAGACAGAGACACAGAGACAGAGTAACAGAGACAGATACACAGAAACAGAGACACAGAGACAGAGACAGAGGTACAGGGACACAGAGATCGAGAATCAGAGACAGAGACACAGAGACAGAGACAGAGACAGAGACAGAGACACAGAGACAGAGACACCAAGACAGAGACACGGAGACAGAGACACGGAGACAGAGACACAGAGACAAATACACAGAGACAGAGACACAGAGACAGAGACGAAGTGAGAGAGACAAAGACACAGAGACGGAGACATAGGGACAGAGACACAGAGACAGAAACACATAGACAGATTCTCAGAGACAGAGACACAGAGACGGAGGCACAGAGACAGAGACACAGAGATAGACACACAGAGTCATGGACATAGAGACAGAGACACAGAGACAGAGACACAGAGACAGAGATACAGAGACAGAGATACAGAGACAGAGACACAGAGACGCAGAGACAGAGACACAGAGACCGTGACACAGGGATAGAGAAACAGAGACATAGACACAGAGACAGAGACAGAGACAGAGACAGAGACAGAGACACAGAGACAGAGACACAGAGACAGAGACACAGAGACAGTGACACAGAGACGGAGACACAGGGACAGAGACACCGAGCGAGAGACACAAAGACAGAGACACAGAGAAAGAGAAACAGAGACAGATAGAGAGACAGAGTCACAGAGACAGATACACAGAAACAGAGACACAGAGACAGAGACAGAGGGACAGGGACGCAGAGAGAGAGACTCAGAGACAGAGACACAGAGACAGAGACAGAGAAAGAGACAGAGACACAGAGAGAGAGACACCGAGACGGAGACACGGAGACAGAGACATAGAAACAGAGGCACAGAGGCAGAAACACAGAGAAGGAGACACAGGTATAGAGACACAGAGACAGCGGCACAGAGAAAGAGAAACAGAGACAGAGACAGAGACAGATACACAGAGACAGAGACACAGAGACAGAAACACAAAGACGGAGACACAGGGAGAGAGACACAGAGACAGATACACAGAGACAGAGACACAGAGACAGAGACACAGACGCGGAGACTCTGGGACAGAGATACAGAGGCAGAGATTCAGAGGCAGAGACCCGGAGACAGAGACACAGAGACCGAGACACAGAGACGGAGGCAAAGAGACCGTGACACCGGGAGAGAGACACAGAGACAGAGGCGCAGAGACGGAGACACAGAGACAGAGACACAGAGACAGAGATACAGACACAGAGACACGGAGACACAGAGACAGAGACACAGAGACGGAGACACAGACACAGAGAAAGAGACGCAGAGCCGGAGACACAGAGACAGAGACACAGAGGCAGAGACACAGAGACAGAGACACAGAGACAGAGACACAGAGACAGAGACACAGAGACAGAGACACAGAGACAGAGACACAGAGACAGGGACACAGAGACAGAGACACAGAGAAAGAGAAACAGAGACAGAGACAGAGACACAGAGACGCAGAGACAGAAACACAGAGACCGTGACACAGGGAGAGAGAAACAGAGACATATACACAGAGACAGAGACAGAGACAGAGACAGAGACACAGAGACAGAGACACAGAGACAGAGACACAGAGACAGAGACACAGACACAGAGACACAGAGACAGGGACACAGAGACAGAGACACAGAGACAGCGACATAGAGACAGTGACACCGAGACGGAGACACAGAGCCAGAGACACAGAGACAGAGACACAGAGACAGAGACACTGAGACAGAGTAACAGAGACAGATACACAGAAACAGATACACAGAAACAGAGACACAGAGACAGAGACATATGTACAGGGACACAGAGAGCGAGACTCAGAGACAGAGACACAGAGACAGAGACAGAGACAGAGACACAGAGACAGATACACAGAGACAGAGACACAGAGACAGAGACACCAAGACAGAGACACGGAGACAGAGACACGGAGACAGAGACACAGAGACAGATACACAGAGACAGAGACACAGAGACAGAGACGAAGTGAGAGAGACAGAGACACAGAGACAGAGACACAGAGACAGAGACACAGAGACAGAGACACAGAGACAGAGACACAGAGACAGAGACACGGAGACAGAGACACAGAGACAGAGACACAGAGACAGGGACACAGAGACAGAGACACAGAGACAGCGACATAGAGACAGTGACACCGAGACGGAGACACAGAGACAGAGACACAGAGACAGAGACACAGAGACAGAGACACATAGACAGAGACACAGAGACAGAGACGCAGAGACAGAGACACTGAGACAGAGTAACAGAGACAGATACACAGAAACAGATACACAGAAACAGAGACACAGAGACAGAGACAGAGGTACAGGGACACAGAGAGCGAGACTCAGAGACAGAGACACAGAGACAGAGACAGAGACAGAGACACAGAGACAGATACACGGAGACAGAGACACAGAGACAGAGACACCAAGACAGAGACACGGAGACAGAGACACGGAGACAGAGACACAGAGACAGATACACAGAGACAGAGACACAGAGACAGAGACGAAGTGAGAGAGACAGAGACACTGAGACGGAGACATAGGGACAGAGACACAGAGACAGAAACACATAGACAGATTCTCAGAGACAGAGACACAGAGACAGAGGCACAGAGACAGAGACACAGAGATAGAGACACAGAGTCATGGACATAGAGACAGAGACACAGAGACAGAGACACACAGCCAGAGACACAGAGACCGTGACACAGGGATAGAGAAACAGAGACATAGACACAGAGACAGAGACAGAGGCAGAGACACAGAGACAGAGACACAGAGACAGATATTCAGACACAGTGACACAGAGACAGAGTCAGAGGGACAGGGATACAGAGACGGAGACACAGGGCCAGAGACACAGAGACAGAAACACAGAGACAGATTCACAGAGACAGAGACGCAGAGATAGAGACATAGGGACGGAGACAGGGACACGGTGACAGAGACAAAGAGACAGAGACACAGAGACAGAGACACAGAGACAGAGACACAGAGACAGAGACACAGAGACAGAGACACAGAGACAGAGACACAGAGACAGAGACACAGAGACAGAGACACAGAGACAGAGACACAGAGACAGAGACACAGAGACAGAGACACAGAGACAGAGACACAGAGACAGAGACACAGAGACAGAGACACAGAGCCACAGGGACAGAGACACAGAGACAGAGACACAGAGACAGAGACACAGAGACAGAGACACAGAGACAGAGACACAGACACAGAGACACAGAGACAGAGACACAGAGACACAGACACAGAGACAGAGACACAGAGACAGAGACACAGAGACAGAGACACAGAGGCAGAGACACAGAGACAGAGACACAGAGACAGAGACACAGAGACAGAGACACAGGGACAGAGACACAGAGACAGAGACACAGAGACAGAGACACAGAGACAGAGAGACGGAGACACAGACACAGAGAAAGGGACGCAGAGACGGAGACACAGAGACCGAGACACAGAGACGAGATTCAGAGACAGTGACACAGAGACAGAGTCAGAGAGACAGAGATACAGAGACGGAGACACAATGCCAGAGACACAGAGACAGAAACAGAGAGACAGATTCACAGAGACAGAGACACAGAGACAGAGACATAATGACAGAAACACAGAGACGGAGACACAGGGACAGGGACACAGTGACAGAGACACAGAGAAAGGGAAACAGAGACAGAGACAGAGACAGAGACACAGAGACAGATACACAGAGACAGAGACAGAGACACAGACGCGGAGACTCTGGGACAGAGACGCAGAGACAGAGACACAGAGACAGAGACACAGAGACAGAGAGACGGAGACACAGACACAGAGAAAGAGACGCAGAGACGGAGACACAGAGACCGAGACACAGAGACCGTGACACAGGGAGAGAGACACAGAGACAGAGACACAGAGACAGAGACAGAGACAGAGACACAGAGACAGATACACAGAGACAGAGACAGAGACACAGACGCGGAGACTCTGGGACAGAGACACTGAGACAGAGAATCAGAGACATAGACACAGAGACAGAGACACAGAGACAGAGACACAGAGACGCAGAGACAGGGACACAGAGGCAGAGACACAGAGACAGAGACAGAGGCGCAGAGACGGGGACACAGGCACAGAGACACAGAGACAGGGACACAGAGACAGAGACTCAGAGACAGAGACAGAGACAGAGGCACAGAGACGGAGACAGAGGGACAGAGGCGCAGAGACAGGGACATAGCGACAGAGACTCAGAGACCGAGACACAGAGACAGAGACACAGAGACATAGACACAGAGACAGAGACACAGAGACAGAGACCCAGAGACAGAGACATAGAGACCGACACAGAGACAGGGACACAGAGACAGAGACGCAGAGACAGAGACGCAGAGATAGAGACGCAGAGACAGAGACCCAGAGACAGAGACACATTGAGTGAGACACAGAGACGGAGACACAGGGACAGGGCACAGAGACAGAGACACAGAGAAAGAGAAACAGAGACAGAGACAGAGACACAGAGACAGAGACACAGAGGCAGAGACACACAGACAGAGACACAGAGACCGAGTCACAGAGACGGAGACACAGAGACAGAGACACAGAGACAGAGACACAGAGACAGAGACACAGAGACAGAGACACAGAGACAGAGACACAGAGACAGAGACACAGAGACAGAGACACAGAGACAGAGACACAGAGACAGAGACACAGAGACAGAGACACAGAGACAGAGACACAGAGACATGGACACAGAGACAGAGACACAGAGAAAGAGACAAAGAGACAGGGACACAGAGACACAGAGACAGAGTCAGAGCGACAGAGATACAGAGACGGAGGCACAGGGCCAGAGACACAGAGACAGAAACACAGAGACAGATTCACAGAGACAGAGACATAATGACAGAAACACAGAGACAGAGTCACAGAGACAGAGACACAGAGACAGAGACACAGAGACAGAGACACAGAGACAGAGACACAGAAACAGAGACACAGAAACAGAGACACAGAGACAGAGACACAGAGACAGAGACACAGAGACAGAGACACAGAGACAGAGTAACAGAGACAGATACACAGAAACAGAGACACAGAGACAGAGACAGAGGTACAGGGACACACAGATCGAGAATCAGAGACAGAGACACAGAGACAGAGACAGAGACAGAGACATAGACACAGAGACAGAGACACAGAGACAGAGACACCAAGACAGAGACACGGAGACAGAGACACAGAGACAGAGACACAGAGACAGAGACACAGAGGCAGAGACACAGAGACAGAGACACAGAGACAGAGACACAGAGACAGAGACACAGAGACAGAAACAGAGAGACAGATTCACAGAGACAGAGACACAGAGACAGAGACATAATGACAGAAACACAGAGACGGAGACACAGGGACAGGGACACAGTGACAGAGACACAGAGAAAGGGAAACAGAGACAGAGACAGAGACAGAGACACAGAGACAGATACACAGAGACAGAGACAGAGACACAGACGCGGAGACTCTGGGACAGAGACGCAGAGACAGAGACACAGAGTCAGAGACACAGAGACAGAGAGACGGAGACACAGACACAGAGAAAGAGACGCAGAGACGGAGACACAGAGACCGAGACACAGAGACCGTGACACAGGGAGAGAGACACAGAGACAGAGACACAGAGACAGAGACAGAGACAGAGACACAGAGACAGATACACAGAGACAGAGACAGAGACAGAGACACAGACGCGGAGACTCTGGGACAGAGACACTGAGACAGAGAATCAGAGACATAGACACAGAGACAGAGACACAGAGACAGAGACACAGAGACGCAGAGACAGGGACACAGAGGCAGAGACACAGAGACAGAGACAGAGACGCAGAGACGGGGACACAGGCACAGAGACACAGAGACAGGGACACAGAGACAGAGACTCAGAGACAGAGACAGAGACAGAGGCACAGAGACGGAGACAGAGGGACAGAGGCGCAGAGACAGGGACATAGCGACAGAGACTCAGAGACCGAGACACAGAGACAGAGACACAGAGACATAGACACAGAGACAGAGACACAGAGACAGAGACACAGAGACAGAGACCCAGAGACAGAGACATAGAGACCGACACAGAGACGGGGACACAGAGACAGAGACGCAGAGACAGAGACGCAGAGATAGAGACGCAGAGACAGAGACCCAGAGACAGAGACACATTGAGTGAGACACAGAGACGGAGACACAGGGACAGGGCACAGAGACAGAGACACAGAGAAAGAGAAACAGAGACAGAGACAGAGACACAGAGACAGAGACACAGAGGCAGAGACACACAGACAGAGACACAGGGACCGAGTCACAGAGACGGAGACACAGAGACAGAGACACAGAGACAGAGACACAGAGACAGAGACACAGAGACAGAGACACAGAGACAGAGACACAGAGACAGAGACACAGAGACAGAGACACAGAGACAGAGACACAGAGACAGAGACACAGAGACAGAGACACAGAGACAGAGACACAGAGACAGAGACACAGAGACAGAGACACAGAGACATGGACACAGAGACAGAGACACAGAGAAAGAGACAAAGAGACAGGGACACAGAGACACAGAGACAGAGTCAGAGCGACAGAGATACAGAGACGGAGGCACAGGGCCAGAGACACAGAGACAGAAACACAGAGACAGATTCACAGAGACAGAGACATAATGACAGAAACACAGAGACAGAGTCACAGAGACAGAGACACAGAGACAGAGACACAGAGACAGAGACACAGAGACAGAGACACAGAGGCAGAGACACAGAAACAGAGACACAGAAACAGAGACACAGAGACAGAGACACAGAGACAGAGACACAGAGACAGAGACACAGAGACAGAGTAACAGAGAAGGATACACAGAAACAGAGACACAGAGACAGAGACAGAGGTACAGGGACACACAGATCGAGAATCAGAGACAGAGACACAGAGACAGAGACAGAGACAGAGACACAGAGACAGAGACACAGAGACAGAGACACCAAGACAGAGACACGGAGACAGAGACACAGAGACAGAGACACAGAGACAGAGACACAGAGGCAGAGACACAGAGACAGAGACACAGAGACAGAGACACAGAGACAGAGACACAGGGACAGAGACACAGAGACAGAGACACAGAGACAGAGACACAGAGACAGAGAGACGGAGACACAGACACAGAGAAAGGGACGCAGAGACGGAGACACAGAGACCGAGACACAGAGACCGTGACACAGGGAGGGAGACACAGAGACAGAGACACAGAGACGAGATTCAGAGACAGTGACACAGAGACAGAGTCAGAGAGACAGAGATACAGAGACGGAGACACAATGCCAGAGACACAGAGACAGAAACAGAGAGACAGATTCACAGAGACAGAGACGCAGAGACAGAGACATAATGACAGAAACACAGAGACGGAGACACAGGGACAGGGACACAGTGACAGAGACACAGAGAAAGGGAAACAGAGACAGAGACAGAGACAGAGACACAGAGACAGATACACAGAGACAGAGACAGAGACACAGACGCGGAGACTCTGGGACAGAGACGCAGAGACAGAGACACAGAGTCAGAGACACAGAGACAGAGAGACGGAGACACAGACACAGAGAAAGAGACGCAGAGACGGAGACACAGAGACCGAGACACAGAGACCGTGACACAGGGAGAGAGACACAGAGACAGAGACACAGAGACAGAGACAGAGACAGAGACACAGAGACAGATACACAGAGACAGAGACAGAGACAGAGACACAGACGCGGAGACTCTGGGACAGAGACACTGAGACAGAGAATCAGAGACATAGACACAGAGACAGAGACACAGAGACAGAGACACAGAGACGCAGAGACAGGGACACAGAGGCAGAGACACAGAGACAGAGACAGAGACGCAGAGACGGGGACACAGGCACAGAGACACAGAGACAGGGACACAGAGACAGAGACTCAGAGACAGAGACAGAGACAGAGGCACAGAGACGGAGACAGAGGGGCCGAGGCGCAGAGACAGGGACATAGCGACAGAGACTCAGAGACCGAGACACAGAGACAGAGACACAGAGACATAGACACAGAGACAGAGACACAGAGACAGAGACCCAGAGACAGAGACATAGAGACCGACACAGAGACAGGGACACAGAGACAGAGACGCAGAGACAGAGACGCAGAGATAGAGACGCAGAGACAGAGACCCAGAGACAGAGACACATTGAGTGAGACACAGAGACGGAGACACAGGGACAGGGACACAGAGACAGAGACACAGAGAAAGAGAAACAGAGACAGAGACAGAGACCCAGAGGCAGAGACACACAGACAGAGACACAGAGACCGAGTCACAGAGACGGAGACACAGAGACAGAGACACAGAGACAGAGACGCAGAGACAGAGACACAGAGACAGAGACACAGAGACAGAGACACAGAGACAGAGACACAGAGACATGGACACAGAGACAGAGACACAGAGAAAGAGACAAAGAGACAGGGACACAGAGACACAGAGACAGAGTCAGAGCGACAGAGATACAGAGACGGAGGCACAGGGCCAGAGACACAGAGACAGAAACAGAGAGACAGATTCACAGAGACAGAGACACAGAGACAGAGACATAATGACAGAAACACAGAGACGGAGACACAGGGACAGGGACACAGTGACAGAGACACAGAGAAAGGGAAACAGAGACAGAGACAGAGACAGAGACACAGAGACAGATACACAGAGACAGAGACAGAGACACAGACGCGGAGACTCTGGGACAGAGACGCAGAGACAGAGACACAGAGACAGAGACACAGAGACAGAGAGACGGAGACACAGACACAGAGAAAGAGACGCAGAGACGGAGACACAGAGACCGAGACACAGAGACCGTGACACAGGGAGAGAGACACAGAGACAGAGACACAGAGACAGAGACAGAGACAGAGACACAGAGACAGATACACAGAGACAGAGACAGAGACACAGACGCGGAGACTCTGGGACAGAGACACTGAGACAGAGAATCAGAGACATAGACACAGAGACAGAGACACAGAGACAGAGACACAGAGACGCAGAGACAGGGACACAGAGGCAGAGACACAGAGACAGAGACAGAGACGCAGAGACGGGGACACAGGCACAGAGACACAGAGACAGGGACACAGAGACAGAGACTCAGAGACAGAGACAGAGACAGAGGCACAGAGACGGAGACAGAGGGACAGAGGCGCAGAGACAGGGACATAGCGGCAGAGACTCAGAGACCGAGACACAGAGACAGAGACACAGAGACAGAGACATAATGACAGAAACACAGAGACGGAGACACAGGGACAGGGACACAGTGACAGAGACACAGAGAAAGGGAAACAGAGACAGAGACAGAGACAGAGACACAGAGACAGATACACAGAGACAGAGACAGAGACACAGACGCGGAGACTCTGGGACAGAGACGCAGAGACAGAGACACAGAGACAGAGACACAGAGACAGAGAGACGGAGACACAGACACAGAGAAAGAGACGCAGAGACGGAGACACAGAGACCGAGACACAGAGACCGTGACACAGGGAGAGAGACACAGAGACAGAGACACAGAGACAGAGACAGAGACAGAGACACAGAGACAGATACACAGAGACAGAGACAGAGACACAGACGCGGAGACTCTGGGACAGAGACACTGAGACAGAGAATCAGAGACATAGACACAGAGACAGAGACACAGAGACAGAGACACAGAGACGCAGAGACAGGGACACAGAGGCAGAGACACAGAGACAGAGACAGAGACGCAGAGACGGGGACACAGGCACAGAGACACAGAGACAGGGACACAGAGACAGAGACTCAGAGACAGAGACAGAGACAGAGGCACAGAGACGGAGACAGAGGGACAGAGGCGCAGAGACAGGGACATAGCGACAGAGACTCAGAGACCGAGACAGAGAGACAGAGACACAGAGACATAGACACAGAGACAGAGACACAGAGACAGAGACCCAGAGACAGAGACATAGAGACCGACACAGAGACAGGGACACAGAGACAGAGACGCAGAGACAGAGACGCAGAGATAGAGACGCAGAGACAGAGACCCAGAGACAGAGACACATTGAGTGAGACACAGAGACGGAGACACAGGGACAGGGCACAGAGACAGAGACACAGAGAAAGAGAAACAGAGACAGAGACAGAGACACAGAGACAGAGACACAGAGGCAGAGACACACAGACAGAGACACAGAGACCGAGTCACAGAGACGGAGACACAGAGACAGAGACACAGAGACAGAGACACAGAGACAGAGACACAGAGACAGAGACACAGAGACAGAGACACAGAGACAGAGACACAGAGACAGAGACACAGAGACAGAGACACAGAGACAGAGACACAGAGACAGAGACACAGAGACATGGACACAGAGACAGAGACACAGAGAAAGAGACAAAGAGACAGGGACACAGAGACACAGAGACAGAGTCAGAGCGACAGAGATACAGAGACGGAGGCACAGGGCCAGAGACACAGAGACAGAAACACAGAGACAGATTCACAGAGACAGAGACATAATGACAGAAACACAGAGACAGAGTCACAGAGACAGAGACACAGAGACAGAGACACAGAGACAGAGACACAGAAACAGAGACACAGAAACAGAGACACAGAGACAGAGACACAGAGACAGAGACACAGAGACAGAGACACAGAGACAGAGTAACAGAGACAGATACACAGAAACAGAGACACAGAGACAGAGACAGAGGTACAGGGACACACAGATCGAGAATCAGAGACAGAGACACAGAGACAGAGACAGAGACAGAGACAGAGACACAGAGACAGAGACACAGAGACAGAGACACCAAGACAGAGACACGGAGACAGAGACACAGAGACAGAGACACAGAGACAGAGACACAGAGGCAGAGACACAGAGACAGAGACACAGAGACAGAGACACAGAGACAGAGACACAGGGACAGAGACACAGAGACAGAGACACAGAGACAGAGACACAGAGACAGAGAGACGGAGACACAGACACAGAGAAAGGGACGCAGAGACGGAGACACAGAGACCGAGACACAGAGACCGTGACACAGGGAGGGAGACACAGAGACAGAGACACAGAGACGAGATTCAGAGACAGTGACACAGAGACAGAGTCAGAGAGACAGAGATACAGAGACGGAGACACAATGCCAGAGACACAGAGACAGAAACAGAGAGACAGATTCACAGAGACAGAGACACAGAGACAGAGACATAATGACAGAAACACAGAGACGGAGACACAGGGACAGGGACACAGTGACAGAGACACAGAGAAAGGGAAACAGAGACAGAGACAGAGACAGAGACACAGAGACAGATACACAGAGACAGAGACAGAGACACAGACGCGGAGACTCTGGGACAGAGACGCAGAGACAGAGACACAGAGTCAGAGACACAGAGACAGAGAGACGGAGACACAGACACAGAGAAAGAGACGCAGAGACGGAGACACAGAGACCGAGACACAGAGACCGTGACACAGGGAGAGAGACACAGAGACAGAGACACAGAGACAGAGACAGAGACAGAGACACAGAGACAGATACACAGAGACAGAGACAGAGACAGAGACACAGACGCGGAGACTCTGGGACAGAGACACTGAGACAGAGAATCAGAGACATAGACACAGAGACAGAGACACAGAGACAGAGACACAGAGACAGAGACACAGAGACGCAGAGACAGGGACACAGAGGCAGACACACAGAGACAGAGACAGAGACGCAGAGACGGGGACACAGGCACAGAGACACAGAGACAGGGACACAGAGACAGAGACTCAGAGACAGAGACAGAGACAGAGGCACAGAGACGGAGACAGAGGGACAGAGGCGCAGAGACAGGGACATAGCGACAGAGACTCAGAGACCGAGACACAGAGACAGAGACACAGAGACATAGACACAGAGACAGAGACACAGAGACAGAGACCCAGAGACAGAGACATAGAGACCGACACAGAGACAGGGACACAGAGACAGAGACGCAGAGACAGAGACGCAGAGATAGAGACGCAGAGACAGAGACCCAGAGACAGAGACACATTGAGTGAGACACAGAGACGGAGACACAGGGACAGGGCACAGAGACAGAGACACAGAGAAAGAGAAACAGAGACAGAGACAGAGACACAGAGACAGAGACACAGAGGCAGAGACACACAGACAGAGACACAGAGACCGAGTCACAGAGACGGAGACACAGAGACAGAGACACAGAGACAGAGACACAGAGACAGAGACACAGAGACAGAGACACAGAGACAGAGACACAGAGACAGAGACACAGAGACAGAGACACAGAGACAGAGACACAGAGACAGAGACACAGAGACAGAGACACAGAGACATGGACACAGAGACAGAGACACAGAGAAAGAGACAAAGAGACAGGGACACAGAGACACAGAGACAGAGTCAGAGCGACAGAGATACAGAGACGGAGGCACAGGGCCAGAGACACAGAGACAGAAACACAGAGACAGATTCACAGAGACAGAGACATAATGACAGAAACACAGAGACAGAGTCACAGAGACAGAGACACAGAGACAGAGACACAGAGACAGAGACACAGAGACAGAGACACAGAAACAGAGACACAGAAACAGAGACACAGAGACAGAGACACAGAGACAGAGACGCAGAGACAGAGACGCAGAGACAGAGACACAGAGACAGAGTAACAGAGACAGATACACAGAAACAGAGACACAGAGACAGAGACAGAGGTACAGGGACACACAGATCGAGAATCAGAGACAGAGACACAGAGACAGAGACAGAGACAGAGACAGAGACACAGAGACAGAGACACAGAGACAGAGACACCAAGACAGAGACACGGAGACAGAGACACAGAGACAGAGACACAGAGACAGAGACACAGAGGCAGAGACACAGAGACAGAGACACAGAGACAGAGACACAGAGACAGAGACACAGGGACAGAGACACAGAGACAGAGACACAGAGACAGAGACACAGAGACAGAGAGACGGAGACACAGACACAGAGAAAGGGACGCAGAGACGGAGACACAGAGACCGAGACACAGAGACCGTGACACAGGGAGGGAGACACAGAGACAGAGACACAGAGACGAGATTCAGAGACAGTGACACAGAGACAGAGTCAGAGAGACAGAGATACAGAGACGGAGACACAATGCCAGAGACACAGAGACAGAAACAGAGAGACAGATTCACAGAGACAGAGACACAGAGACAGAGACATAATGACAGAAACACAGAGACGGAGACACAGGGACAGGGACACAGTGACAGAGACACAGAGAAAGGGAAACAGAGACAGAGACAGAGACAGAGACACAGAGACAGATACACAGAGACAGAGACAGAGACACAGACGCGGAGACTCTGGGACAGAGACACTGAGACAGAGAATCAGAGACATAGACACAGAGACAGAGACACAGAGACAGAGACACAGAGACAGAGACACAGAGACGCAGAGACAGGGACACAGAGGCAGAGACACAGAGACAGAGACAGAGACGCAGAGACGGGGACACAGGCACAGAGACACAGAGACAGGGACACAGAGACAGAGACTCAGAGACAGAGACAGAGACAGAGGCACAGAGACGGAGAAAGAGGGGCAGAGGCGCAGAGACAGGGACATAGCGACAGAGACTCAGAGACCGAGACACAGAGACAGAGACACAGAGACAGAGACGCAGAGACAGAGACGCAGAGATAGAGACGCAGAGACAGAGACCCAGAGACAGAGACACATTGAGTGAGACACAGAGACGGAGACACAGGGACAGGGACACAGAGACAGAGACACAGAGAAAGAGAAACAGAGACAGAGACAGAGACCCAGAGGCAGAGACACACAGACAGAGACACAGAGACCGAGTCACAGAGACGGAGACACAGAGACAGAGACACAGAGACAGAGACGCAGAGACAGAGACACAGAGACAGAGACACAGAGACAGAGACACAGAGACAGAGACACAGAGACATGGACACAGAGACAGAGACACAGAGAAAGAGACAAAGAGACAGGGACACAGAGACACAGAGACAGAGTCAGAGCGACAGAGATACAGAGACGGAGGCACAGGGCCAGAGACACAGAGACAGAAACACAGAGACAGATTCACAGAGACAGAGACATAATGACAGAAACACAGAGACAGAGTCACAGAGACAGAGACACAGAAACAGAGACACAGAGACAGAGACAGACGTACAGGGACACAGAGATCGAGAATCAGAGACAGAGACGCAGAGACAGAGACAGAGACAGAGACAGAGACACAGAGACAGAGACACAGAGACAGAGACACCAAGACAGAGACACGGAGACAGAGACACGGAGACAGAGACACAGAGACAAATACACAGAGACAGAGACACAGAGACAGAGACGAAGTGATAGAGACAAAGACACAGCGACGGAGACATAGGGACAGAGACACAGAGACAGAAACACATAGACAGATTCTCAGAGACAGAGACACAGAGACGGAGGCACAGAGACAGAGACACAGAGATAGAGACACAGAGTCATGGACATAGAGACAGAGACACAGAGACAGAGACACAGAGACAGAGATACAGAGACAGAGATACAGAGACAGAGACACAGAGACGCAGATACAGAGACACAGAGACCGTGACACAGGGAGACAGAAACAGAGACATAGACACAGAGACAGAGACAGAGACAGAGACACAGAGACAGAGACACAGAGACAGATATTCAGACACAGTGACACAGAGAGGGAGTGACAGATACACAGAGACGGAGACACAGAGAGAGGGAGACAGATACACAGAGATGGAGACACAGGGACAGAGACACAGAGACAGGGACACAGAGACCGAGACCCAGGGACAGAGACACAGAGATAGAGACACAGTGACAGAGACACAGAGACCGAGATACAGAGACAGAGACACAGAGACGCAGAGGCAGAGACACAGAGACCGTGACACAGGGATAGAGAAACAGAGACATAGACACAGAGACAGAGACAGAGACAGAGACAGAGACAGAGACACAGAGACAGAGACACAGAGACAGAGAAACAGAGACAGTGACACAGAGACGGAGACACAGGGACAGAGACACCGAGCGAGAGACACAAAGACAGAGACACAGAGAAAGAGAAACAGAGACAGATAGAGGGACAGAGTCACAGAGACAGATACACAGAAACAGAGACACAGAGACAGAGACAGAGGGACAGGGACGCAGAGAGAGAGACTCAGAGACAGAGACACAGAGACAGAGACAGAGAAAGAGACAGAGACACAGAGACAGAGACACCGAGACGGAGACACGGAGACAGAGACATAGAAACAGAGGCACAGAGGCAGAAACACAGAGAAGGAGACACAGGTATAGAGACACAGAGACAGCGGCACAGAGAAAGAGAAACAGAGACAGAGACAGAGACAGATACACAGAGACAGAGACACAGAGACAGAAACACAAAGACGGAGACACAGGGAGAGAGACACAGAGACAGATACACAGAGACAGAGACACAGAGACAGAGACACAGACGCGGAGACTCTGGGACAGAGATACAGAGACAGAGATTCAGAGGCAGAGACCCGGAGACAGAGACACAGAGACCGAGACACAGAGACGGAGGCAAAGAGACTGTTACACCGGGAGAGAGACACAGAGCCAGAGGCGCAGAGACGGAGACACAGAGACAGAGACAGAGACAGAGACACAGAGACAGATACACAGAGACAGAGACACAGAGACAGAGACACCAAGACAGAGACACGGAGACAGAGACACGGAGACAGAGACACAGAGACAGATACACAGAGACAGAGACACAGAGACAGAGACGAAGTGAGAGAGACCGAGACACAGAGACAGAGACACAGAGACAGAGACACAGAGACAGAGACACAGAGACAGAGACACAGAGACAGAGACACAGAGACAGAGACACAGAGACAGAGACACAGAGACAGGGACACAGAGACAGAGACACAGGGACAGCGACATAGAGACAGTGACACCGAGACGGAGACACAGAGACAGAGACACAGAGACAGAGACACAGAGACAGAGACACATAGACAGAGACACAGAGACAGAGACGCAGAGACAGAGACACGGAGACAGAGACACGGAGACAGAGACACAGAGACAGATACACAGAGACAGAGACACAGAGACAGAGACGAAGTGAGAGAGACAGAGACACTGAGACGGAGACATAGGGACAGAGACACAGAGACAGAAACACATAGACAGATTCTCAGAGACAGAGACACAGAGACAGAGGCACAGAGACATAGACACAGAGACAGAGACAGAGACAGAGGCAGAGGCAGAGACACAGAGACAGAGACACAGGGACAGATATTCAGACACAGTGACACAGAGACAGAGTCAGAGGGACAGGGATACAGAGACGGAGACACAGGGCCAGAGACACAGAGACAGAAACACAGAGACAGATTCACAGAGACGGAGACACAGAGATAGAGACATAGGGACGGAGACAGGGACACGGTGACACAGACACAGAGACAGAGGCACACAGACAGTGACACAGAGACGGAGACACAGGGACAGAGACACCGAGCCAGAGACACAAAGACAGAGAAACAGAGAAAGAGAAACAGAGACATATAGAGAGACAGAGTCACAGAGACAGATACACAGAAACAGAGACACAGAGATAGAGACACAGAGACAGAGATTCAGAGGCAGAGACACACAGACAGAGACACAGAGGCCGAGACTCAGAGACGGTAACACAGGGACCGTGACACAGGGAGGGAGACACAGAGGCAGATACACAGAGACAGAGACTCAGAGACAGAGACAGAGGCACAGAGACGGAGACGCAGAGGCGGAGACACAGCGACAGAGACACAGAGACAGAGACACAGAGACCGAGAGAGAGGCACAGAGACGGAGACACGGAGACAGAGATACAGAGGAGGGGACACAGGGACAGAGACACCGAGACAGAGACACAGAGACAGGGACACAGAGACAGAGACAAAGAGACAGAGACACAGAGACACAGACACAGAGACAGAGACACAGAGACAGAGACACAGAGACAGAGACACAGAGACAGAGACACAGAGACAGAGACACAGAGACAGAGACACAGAGCCACAGGGACAGAGACACAGAGACAGAGACACAGAGACAGAGACACAGAGACAGAGACACAGAGACAGAGACACAGAGACAGAGACACAGAGACAGAGACACAGAGACAGAGACACAGAGACAGAGACACAGAGACACAGACACAGAGACAGAGACACAGAGACAGAGACACAGAGACAGAGACACAGAGGCAGAGACACAGAGACAGAGACACAGAGACAGAGACACAGAGACAGAGACACAGGGACAGAGACACAGAGACCGAGACACAGAGACAGCGACACAGAGACAGAGAGACGGAGACACAGACACAGAGAAAGGTACGCAGAGACGGAGACACAGAGACCGAGACGCAGAGACCGTGACACAGGGAGGGAGACACAGAGACAGAGACACAGAGACAGAGACATAATGACAGAAACACAGAGACGGAGACACAGGGACAGGGACACAGTGACAGAGACACAGAGAAAGGGAAACAGAGACAGAGACAGAGACAGAGACACAGAGACAGATACACAGAGACAGAGACAGAGACACAGACGCGGAGACTCTGGGACAGAGACGCAGAGACAGAGACACAGAGACAGAGACACAGAGACAGAGAGACGGAGACACAGACACAGAGAAAGAGACGCAGAGACGGAGACACAGAGACCGAGACACAGAGACCGTGACACAGGGAGAGAGACACAGAGACAGAGACACAGAGAGAGAGACAGAGACAGAGACACAGAGACGGATACACAGAGACAGATACACAGAGACAGAGACAGAGACACAGACGCGGAGACTCTGGGACAGAGACACTGAGACAGAGAATCAGAGACATAGACACAGAGACAGAGACACAGAGACAGAGACACAGAGATGCAGAGACAGGGACACAGAGGCAGAGACACAGAGACAGAGACAGAGACGCAGAGACGGGGACACAGGCACAGAGACACAGAGACAGGGACACAGAGACAGAGACTCAGAGACAGAGACAGAGACAGAGACACAGAGACGGAGACAGAGGGACAGAGGCGCAGACACAGGGACATAGCGACAGAGACTCAGAGACCGTGACACGGAGACAGAGACACAGAGACATAGACACAGAGACAGAGACACAGAGACAGAGACCCAGAGACAGAGACATAGAGACCGACACAGAGACAGGGACACAGAGACAGAGACGCAGAGACAGAGACGCAGAGATAGAGACGCAGAGACAGAGACCCAGAGACAGAGACACATTGAGTGAGACACAGAGGCGGAGACACAGGGACAGGGACACAGAGACAGAGACACAGAGAAAGAGAAACAGAGACAGAGACAGAGACAGAGACACAGAGACAGAGACACAGAGGCAGAGACACACAGACAGAGACACAGAGACCGAGTCACAGAGACGGAGACACAGAGACAGAGACACAGAGACAGAGACACAGAGACAGAGACACAGAGACAGAGACACAGAGACAGAGACACAGAGACAGAGACACAGAGACAGAGACACAGAGACAGAGACACAGAGACAGAGACACAGAGACAGAGACACAGTGACAGAGACACAGAGACAGAGACACAGAGACAGAGTCATAGAGACAGAGACACAGAGACAGAGACACAGAGACAGAGACACAGAGACAGAGGCACGGAGACAGAGATACAGAGACTGAAACATAGAGACAGAGACACAGCGACAGAGACACAGAGATAGTGACACAGGGACCGATACACAGAGACAGATATCGTCGGCAGAGACACAGAGAGAGAGAGACACAGAGACGGAGACACAGGGACAGAGACACAGAGACAGAGACACAGAGACAGAGATTCAGAGACTGTGACACAGAGACAGAGTCAGAGAGACAGAGATACAGAGACGGAGACACAATGCCAGAGACACAGAGACAGAAACAGAGAGACAGAGACACAGAGACAGAGACACAGAGACAGATACACAGAGACAGACACAGAGACACAGACGCGGAGACTCTGGGACAGAGACACAGAGACAGAGATTCAGAGGCAGAGACACAGAGACCGAGACACAGAGACCGAGACACAGAGACAGAGACATAGAAACAGAGGCGCAGAGACGGTGACAGAGACACAGAGACAGAGACAGAGACACAGGGACAGATACACAGAGACAGAGACACAGAGACGGAAACTCTGGGACAGAGACACAGAGACAGAGGTTCAGAGGCAGAGACACAGAGACCGAGACACAGAGACCGAGACACAGAGACAGGGACATAGAAACAGTGGCGCAGAGACGGTGACAGAGACACAGACACAGAGACACAGAGACAGAGACACAGAGATAGAGACACAGAGACAGAGACACAGAGACAGAGACAGAGAGACAGAGATATAAAGATACAGAGACATAGAGACAGAGACACAGAGACAGAGATACAGAGACAGAGGCACAGAGACAGAGACACAGAGACGGAAACTCTGGGACAGAGACACAGAGACAGTGATTCAGAGGCAGAGACACAGAGGCAGAGACAGAGACAGAGACAGAGACAGAGACAGAGACACAGAGACAGAGACACAGAGTCAGATAACGGAGACAGAGACACAGAGAGAGAGACACAGAAACGGAGACACAGGGACACAGACACAGAGACAGAGATACAGAGAAACAGACACAGAGACACAGAGACAGAGACACAGAAACGGAGACACAGACACAGAGAAAGAGACGAAGAGACGGAGACACAGAGACAGAGACACAGAGGCAGAGACACACAGACAGAGACACAGAGACCGAGACACAGAGACGGAGACACAGAGACAGTGACATAGAAACAGAGACACAGAGACAGAGACATAGAGACAGAGACACAGAGACAGAGACACAGGGACTGGGACACGGCGAGAGAGAATCAGAGACAGGGACACAGAGACAGAGACAGAGACAGAGATACAGAGACAGAGACACAGAGACCGAGACACAGAGACGGAGACACAGAGACAGAGACACAGAAACAGAGACACTGAGACGGAGACAGAGGCAAAGGGGCAGAGACACACAGACAGAGACACAGAGACGGAAACACAGAGACAGTGACATAGAAACAGAGACACAGAGACACGGACACAGTGAGAGAGACAGAGACACAGAGACGGAGACACAGAGACAGCGACACAGAGACAGAGACACAAAGACAGGGACACAGAGACAGAGACGCAGAGACAGAGACGCAGAGATAGAGACGCAGAGACAGAGACCCAGAGACAGAGACACATTGAGTGAGACACAGAGACGGAGACACAGGGACAGGGACACAGAGACAGAGACACAGAGAAAGAGAAACAGAGACAGAGACAGAGACACAGAGACAGAGACACACAGGCAGAGACACATAGACAGAGACACAGAGACAGAGACACAGAGACAGAGACATAGAAACAGAGGTGCAGAGACGGTGACAGAGACACAGACACAGAGACACAGAGACAGAGACAGAGAGACAGAGACAGAGACTCAGAGACAGAGATACAGAGACAGAGACACAGAGACGGAGACTCTGGGACAGAGACACAGAGACAGAGGTTCAGAGGCAGAGACACAGAGACCGAGACACAGAGACCGAGACACAGAGACAGAGACATAGAAACAGAGGCGCAGAGACGGTGACAGAGACACAGACACAGAGACACAGAGACAGAGACACAGAGACAGTGGCACAGAGACAGAGACACAGAGACAGGGACACTGAGACAGAGACACAGAGACAGAGACACAGAGACAGAGACACAGAGACACAGACACAGAGACAGAGACACAGAGACAGAGACACAGAGACAGAGACACAGAGACAGAGACACAGAGACAGAGACACAGAGACAGAGACACAGAGACAGACACACAGAGACAGAGACACAGAGACAGACACACAGAGACAGAGACACAGAGACAGAGACGCAGAGATAGAGACGCAGAGACAGAGACACATTGAGTGAGACACAGGGACGGAGACACAGGGACAGGGACACAGAGACAGAGACACAGAGAAAGAGAAACAGAGACAGAGACAGAGACACAGAGACAGAGACACAGAGGCAGAGACACATAGCCAGAGACACAGAGACCGAGACACAGAGACGGAGACACAGAGACAGAGACACAGAAACAGAGACACTGAGACGGAGACAGAGGCACAGGGGCAGAGACACACAGACAGAGACACAGAGACTGAGACACAGAGACGGAGACACAGAGACAGTGACATAGAAACAGAGACACAGAGACAGAGACATAGAGACAGAGACACAGAGACAGAGACACAGAGACAGAGACACAGAAACAGAGACACAGAGACAGAGACACAGAGACAGAGACACAGAGACAGAGGCACAGAGACGGAGACAGAGGGACAGAGGCGCAGAGACAGGGACATAGAGACAGAGACTCAGAGACCGAGACACAGAGACAGAGACACAGAGACATAGACACAGAGACAGAGACACAGAGACAGAGACCCAGAGACAGAGACATAGAGACCGACACAGAGACAGGGACACAGTGACAGAGACGCAGAGACAGAGACGCAGAGATAGAGACGCAGAGACAGAGACCCAGAGACAGAGACACATTGAGTGAGACACAGAGACGGAGACACAGGGACAGGGACACAGAGACAGAGACACAGAGAAAGGGAAACAGAGACAGAGACAGAGACACAGAGACAGAGACACAGAGGCAGAGACACACAGACAGAGACACAGAGACCGAGTCACAGAGACGGAGACACAGAGACAGAGGCACAGAGACAGGGACACAGAGACAGAGACAAAGAGACAGAGACACAGAGACACAGACACAGAGACAGAGACACAGAGACAGAGACACAGAGACAGAGACACAGAGACAGAGACACAGAGACAGAGACACAGAGACAGAGACACAGAGACAGAGACACAGAGCCACAGGGACAGAGACACAGAGACAGAGACACAGAGACAGAGACACAGAGACAGAGACACAGAGACAGAGACACAGAGACAGAGACACAGAGACAGAGACACAGAGACAGAGACACAGAGACACAGACACAGAGACAGAGACACAGAGACAGAGACACAGAGACAGAGACACAGAGGCAGAGACACAGAGACAGAGACACAGAGACAGAGACACAGAGACAGAGACACAGGGACAGAGACACAGAGACCGAGACACAGAGACAGAGACACAGAGACAGAGAGACGGAGACACAGACACAGAGAAAGGTACGCAGAGACGGAGACACAGAGACCGAGACGCAGAGACCGTGACACAGGGAGGGAGACACAGAGACAGAGACACAGAGACAGAGACATAATGACAGAAACACAGAGACGGAGACACAGGGACAGGGACACAGTGACAGAGACACAGAGAAAGGGAAACAGAGACAGAGACAGAGACAGAGACACAGAGACAGATACACAGAGACAGAGACAGAGACACAGACGCGGAGACTCTGGGACAGAGACGCAGAGACAGAGACACAGAGACAGAGACACAGAGACAGAGAGACGGAGACACAGACACAGAGAAAGAGACGCAGAGACGGAGACACAGAGACCGAGACACAGAGACCGTGACACAGGGAGAGAGACACAGAGACAGAGACACAGAGAGAGAGACAGAGACAGAGACACAGAGACAGATACACAGAGACAGATACACAGAGACAGAGACAGAGACACAGACGCGGAGACTCTGGGACAGAGACACTGAGACAGAGAATCAGAGACATAGACACAGAGACAGAGACACAGAGACAGAGACACAGAGATGCAGAGACAGGGACACAGAGGCAGAGACACAGAGACAGAGACAGAGACGCAGAGACGGGGACACAGGCACAGAGACACAGAGAGAGGGACACAGAGACAGAGACTCAGAGACAGAGACAGAGACAGAGACACAGAGACGGAGACAGAGGGACAGAGGCGCAGACACAGGGACATAGCGACAGAGACTCAGAGACCGTGACACGGAGACAGAGACACAGAGACATAGACACAGAGACAGAGACACAGAGACAGAGACCCAGAGACAGAGACATAGAGACCGACACAGAGACAGGGACACAGAGACAGAGACGCAGAGACAGAGACGCAGAGATAGAGACGCAGAGACAGAGACCCAGAGACAGAGACACATTGAGTGAGACACAGAGACGGAGACACAGGGACAGGGACACAGAGACAGAGACACAGAGAAAGAGAAACAGAGACAGAGACAGAGACACAGAGACAGAGACACAGAGGCAGAGACACACAGACAGAGACACAGAGACCGAGTCACAGAGACGGAGACACAGAGACAGAGACACAGAGACAGAGACACAGAGACAGAGACACAGAGACAGAGACACAGAGACAGAGACACAGAGACAGAGACACAGAGACAGAGACACAGAGACAGAGACACAGAGACAGAGACACAGAGACAGAGACACAGAGACAGAGACACAGTGACAGAGACACAGAGACAGAGACACAGAGACAGAGTCATAGAGACAGAGACACAGAGACAGAGACACAGAGACAGAGACACAGAGACAGAGGCACGGAGACAGAGACAGAGACAGAGGCAGAGGCAGAGACACAGAGACAGAGACACAGGGACAGATATTCAGACACAGTGACACAGAGACAGAGTCAGAGGGACAGGGATACAGAGACGGAGACACAGGGCCAGAGACACAGAGACAGAAACACAGAGACAGATTCACAGAGACGGAGACACAGAGATAGAGACATAGGGACGGAGACAGGGACACGGTGACACAGACACAGAGACAGAGACACACAGACAGTGACACAGAGACGGAGACACAGGGACAGAGACACCGAGCCAGAGACACAAAGACAGAGAAACAGAGAAAGAGAAACAGAGACATATAGAGAGACAGAGTCACAGAGACAGATACACAGAAACAGAGACACAGAGATAGAGACACAGAGACAGAGATTCAGAGGCAGAGACACACAGACAGAGACACAGAGGCCGAGACTCAGAGACGGTAACACAGGGACCGTGACACAGGGAGGGAGACACAGAGGCAGATACACAGAGACAGAGACTCAGAGACAGAGACAGAGGCACAGAGACGGAGACGCAGAGGCGGAGACACAGCGACAGAGACACAGAGACAGAGACACAGAGACCGAGAGAGAGGCACAGAGACGGAGACACGGAGACAGAGATACAGAGGAGGGGACACAGGGACAGAGACACCGAGACAGAGACACAGAGACAGGGACACAGAGACAGAGACACAGAGACAGAGACACAGAGACAGAGAAACAGAGACAGTGACACAGAGACGGAGACACAGGGACAGAGACACCGAGCGAGAGACACAAAGACAGAGACACAGAGAAAGAGAAACAGAGACAGATAGAGGGACAGAGTCACAGAGACAGATACACAGAAACAGAGACACAGAGACAGAGACAGAGGGACAGGGACGCAGAGAGAGAGACTCAGAGACAGAGACACAGAGACAGAGACAGAGAAAGAGACAGAGACACAGAGACAGAGACACCGAGACGGAGACACGGAGACAGAGACATAGAAACAGAGGCACAGAGGCAGAAACACAGAGAAGGAGACACAGGTATAGAGACACAGAGACAGCGGCACAGAGAAAGAGAAACAGAGACAGAGACAGAGACAGATACACAGAGACAGAGACACAGAGACAGAAACACAAAGACGGAGACACAGGGAGAGAGACACAGAGACAGATACACAGAGACAGAGACACAGAGACAGAGACACAGACGCGGAGACTCTGGGACAGAGATACAGAGACAGAGATTCAGAGGCAGAGACCCGGAGACAGAGACACAGAGACCGAGACACAGAGACGGAGGCAAAGAGACTGTTACACCGGGAGAGAGACACAGAGCCAGAGGCGCAGAGACGGAGACACAGAGACAGAGACAGAGACAGAGACACAGAGACAGATACACAGAGACAGAGACACAGAGACAGAGACACCAAGACAGAGACACGGAGACAGAGACACGGAGACAGAGACACGGAGACAGAGACACAGAGACAGATACACAGAGACAGAGACACAGAGACAGAGACGAAGTGAGAGAGACCGAGACACAGAGACAGAGACACAGAGACAGAGACACAGAGACAGAGACACAGAGACAGAGACACAGAGACAGAGACACAGAGACAGAGACACAGAGACAGAGACACAGAGACAGGGACACAGAGACAGAGACACAGAGACAGCGACATAGAGACAGTGACACCGAGACGGAGACACAGAGACAGAGACACAGAGACAGAGACACAGAGACAGAGACACATAGACAGAGACACAGAGACAGAGACGCAGAGACAGAGACACGGAGACAGAGACACGGAGACAGAGACACAGAGACAGATACACAGAGACAGAGACACAGAGACAGAGACGAAGTGAGAGAGACAGAGACACTGAGACGGAGACATAGGGACAGAGACACAGAGACAGAAACACATAGACAGATTCTCAGAGACAGAGACACAGAGACAGAGGCACAGAGACATAGACACAGAGACAGAGACAGAGACAGAGGCAGAGGCAGAGACACAGAGACAGAGACACAGGGACAGATATTCAGACACAGTGACACAGAGACAGAGTCAGAGGGACAGGGATACAGAGACGGAGACACAGGGCCAGAGACACAGAGACAGAAACACAGAGACAGATTCACAGAGACGGAGACACAGAGATAGAGACATAGGGACGGAGACAGGGACACGGTGACACAGACACAGAGACAGAGACACACAGACAGTGACACAGAGACGGAGACACAGGGACAGAGACACCGAGCCAGAGACACAAAGACAGAGAAACAGAGAAAGAGAAACAGAGACATATAGAGAGACAGAGTCACAGAGACAGATACACAGAAACAGAGACACAGAGATAGAGACACAGAGACAGAGATTCAGAGGCAGAGACACACAGACAGAGACACAGAGGCCGAGACTCAGAGACGGTAACACAGGGACCGTGACACAGGGAGGGAGACACAGAGGCAGATACACAGAGACAGAGACTCAGAGACAGAGACAGAGGCACAGAGACGGAGACGCAGAGGCGGAGACACAGCGACAGAGACACAGAGACAGAGACACAGAGACCGAGAGAGAGGCACAGAGACGGAGACACGGAGACAGAGATACAGAGGAGGGGACACAGGGACAGAGACACCGAGACAGAGACACAGAGACAGGGACACAGAGACAGAGACAAAGAGACAGAGACACAGAGACACAGACACAGAGACAGAGACACAGAGACAGAGACACAGAGACAGAGACACAGAGACAGAGACACAGAGACAGAGACACAGAGACAGAGACACAGAGCCACAGGGACAGAGACACAGAGACAGAGACACAGAGACAGAGACACAGAGACAGAGACACAGAGACAGAGACACAGAGACAGAGACACAGAGACAGAGACACAGAGACAGAGACACAGAGACACAGACACAGAGACAGAGACACAGAGACAGAGACACAGAGACAGAGACACAGAGGCAGAGACACAGAGACAGAGACACAGAGACAGAGACACAGAGACAGAGACACAGGGACAGAGACACAGAGACCGAGACACAGAGACAGAGACACAGAGACAGAGAGACGGAGACACAGACACAGAGAAAGGTACGCAGAGACGGAGACACAGAGACCGAGACGCAGAGACCGTGACACAGGGAGGGAGACACAGAGACAGAGACACAGAGACAGAGACATAATGACAGAAACACAGAGACGGAGACACAGGGACAGGGACACAGTGACAGAGACACAGAGAAAGGGAAACAGAGACAGAGACAGAGACAGAGACACAGAGACAGATACACAGAGACAGAGACAGAGACACAGACGCGGAGACTCTGGGACAGAGACGCAGAGACAGAGACACAGAGACAGAGACACAGAGACAGAGAGACGGAGACACAGACACAGAGAAAGAGACGCAGAGACGGAGACACAGAGACCGAGACACAGAGACCGTGACACAGGGAGAGAGACACAGAGACAGAGACACAGAGAGAGAGACAGAGACAGAGACACAGAGACAGATACACAGAGACAGATACACAGAGACAGAGACAGAGACACAGACGCGGAGACTCTGGGACAGAGACACTGAGACAGAGAATCAGAGACATAGACACAGAGACAGAGACACAGAGACAGAGACACAGAGATGCAGAGACAGGGACACAGAGGCAGAGACACAGAGACAGAGACAGAGACGCAGAGACGGGGACACAGGCACAGAGACACAGAGACAGGGACACAGAGACAGAGACTCAGAGACAGAGACAGAGACAGAGACACAGAGACGGAGACAGAGGGACAGAGGCGCAGACACAGGGACATAGCGACAGAGACTCAGAGACCGTGACACGGAGACAGAGACACAGAGACATAGACACAGAGACAGAGACACAGAGACAGAGACCCAGAGACAGAGACATAGAGACCGACACAGAGACAGGGACACAGAGACAGAGACGCAGAGACAGAGACGCAGAGATAGAGACGCAGAGACAGAGACCCAGAGACAGAGACACATTGAGTGAGACACAGAGACGGAGACACAGGGACAGGGACACAGAGACAGAGACACAGAGAAAGAGAAACAGAGACAGAGACAGAGACACAGAGACAGAGACACAGAGGCAGAGACACACAGACAGAGACACAGAGACCGAGTCACAGAGACGGAGACACAGAGACAGAGACACAGAGACAGAGACACAGAGACAGAGACACAGAGACAGAGACACAGAGACAGAGACACAGAGACAGAGACACAGAGACAGAGACACAGAGACAGAGACACAGAGACAGAGACACAGTGACAGAGACACAGAGACAGAGACACAGAGACAGAGTCATAGAGACAGAGACACAGAGACAGAGACACAGAGACAGAGACACAGAGACAGAGGCACGGAGACAGAGATACAGAGACTGAAACATAGAGACAGAGACACAGCGACAGAGACACAGAGATAGTGACACAGGGACCGATACACAGAGACAGATATCGTCGGCAGAGACACAGAGAGAGAGAGACACAGAGACGGAGACACAGGGACAGAGACACAGAGACAGAGACACAGAGACAGAGATTCAGAGACTGTGACACAGAGACAGAGTCAGAGAGACAGAGATACAGAGACGGAGACACAATGCCAGAGACACAGAGACAGAAACAGAGAGACAGAGACACAGAGACAGAGACACAGAGACAGATACACAGAGACAGAGACAGAGACACAGACGCGGAGACTCTGGGACAGAGACACAGAGACAGAGATTCAGAGGCAGAGACACAGAGACCGAGACACAGAGACAGAGACATAGAAACAGAGGCGCAGAGACGGTGACAGAGACACAGAGACAGAGACAGAGACACAGGGACAGATACACAGAGACAGAGACACAGAGACGGAAACTCTGGGACAGAGACACAGAGACAGAGGTTCAGAGGCAGAGACACAGAGACCGAGACACAGAGACCGAGACACAGAGACAGGGACATAGAAACAGTGGCGCAGAGACGGTGACAGAGACACAGACACAGAGACACAGAGACAGAGACACAGAGATAGAGACACAGAGACAGAGACACAGAGACAGAGACAGAGAGACAGAGATATAAAGATACAGAGACATAGAGACAGAGACACAGAGACAGAGATACAGAGACAGAGGCACAGAGACAGAGACACAGAGACGGAAACTCTGGGACAGAGACACAGAGACAGTGATTCAGAGGCAGAGACACAGAGGCAGAGACAGAGACAGAGACAGAGACAGAGACAGAGACACAGAGACAGAGACACAGAGTCAGATAACGGAGACAGAGACACAGAGAGAGAGACACAGAAACGGAGACACAGGGACACAGACACAGAGACAGAGATACAGAGAAACAGACACAGAGACACAGAGACAGAGACACAGAAACGGAGACACAGACACAGAGAAAGTGACGAAGAGACGGAGACACAGAGACAGAGACACAGAGGCAGAGACACACAGACAGAGACACAGAGACCGAGACACAGAGACGGAGACACAGAGACAGTGACATAGAAACAGAGACACAGAGACAGAGACATAGAGACAGAGACACAGAGACAGAGACACAGGGACTGGGACACGGCGAGAGAGAATCAGAGACAGGGACACAGAGACAGAGACAGAGACAGAGATACAGAGACAGAGACACAGAGACCGAGACACAGAGACGGAGACACAGAGACAGAGACACAGAAACAGAGACACTGAGACGGAGACAGAGGCAAAGGGGCAGAGACACACAGACAGAGACACAGAGACGGAAACACAGAGACAGTGACATAGAAACAGAGACACAGAGACACGGACACAGTGAGAGAGACAGAGACACAGAGACGGAGACACAGAGACAGCGACACAGAGACAGAGACACAAAGACAGGGACACAGAGACAGAGACGCAGAGACAGAGACGCAGAGATAGAGACGCAGAGACAGAGACCCAGAGACAGAGACACATTGAGTGAGACACAGAGACGGAGACACAGGGACAGGGACACAGAGACAGAGACACAGAGAAAGAGAAACAGAGACAGAGACAGAGACACAGAGACAGAGACACACAGGCAGAGACACATAGACAGAGACACAGAGACAGAGACACAGAGACAGAGACATAGAAACAGAGGTGCAGAGACGGTGACAGAGACACAGACACAGAGACACAGAGACAGAGACAGAGAGACAGAGACAGAGACTCAGAGACAGAGATACAGAGACAGAGACACAGAGACGGAGACTCTGGGACAGAGACACAGAGACAGAGGTTCAGAGGCAGAGACACAGAGACCGAGACACAGAGACCGAGACACAGAGACAGAGACATAGAAACAGAGGCGCAGAGACGGTGACAGAGACACAGACACAGAGACACAGAGACAGAGACACAGAGACAGTGGCACAGAGACAGAGACACAGAGACAGGGACACTGAGACAGAGACACAGAGACAGAGACACAGAGACAGAGACACAGAGACACAGACACAGAGACAGAGACACAGAGACAGAGACACAGAGACAGAGACACAGAGACAGAGACACAGAGACAGAGACACAGAGACAGAGACACAGAGACAGAGACACAGAGACAGACACACAGAGACAGAGACACAGAGACAGACACACAGAGACAGAGACACAGAGACAGAGACGCAGAGATAGAGACGCAGAGACAGAGACACATTGAGTGAGACACAGGGACGGAGACACAGGGACAGGGACACAGAGACAGAGACACAGAGAAAGAGAAACAGAGACAGAGACAGAGACACAGAGACAGAGACACAGAGGCAGAGACACATAGCCAGAGACACAGAGACCGAGACACAGAGACGGAGACACAGAGACAGAGACACAGAAACAGAGACACTGAGACGGAGACAGAGGCACAGGGGCAGAGACACACAGACAGAGACACAGAGACTGAGACACAGAGACGGAGACACAGAGACAGTGACATAGAAACAGAGACACAGAGACAGAGACATAGAGACAGAGACACAGAGACAGAGACACAGAGACAGAGACACAGAAACAGAGACACAGAGACAGAGACACAGAGACAGAGACACAGAGACAGAGGCACAGAGACGGAGACAGAGGGACAGAGGCGCAGAGACAGGGACATAGAGACAGAGACTCAGAGACCGAGACACAGAGACAGAGACACAGAGACATAGACACAGAGACAGAGACACAGAGACAGAGACCCAGAGACAGAGACATAGAGACCGACACAGAGACAGGGACACAGTGACAGAGACGCAGAGACAGAGACGCAGAGATAGAGACGCAGAGACAGAGACCCAGAGACAGAGACACATTGAGTGAGACACAGAGACGGAGACACAGGGACAGGGACACAGAGACAGAGACACAGAGAAAGGGAAACAGAGACAGAGACAGAGACACAGAGACAGAGACACAGAGGCAGAGACACACAGACAGAGACACAGAGACCGAGTCACAGAGACGGAGACACAGAGACAGAGGCACAGAGACAGAGACACAGAGACAGAGACACAGAGACAGAGGCACAGAGACAGAGACACAGAGACAGAGACACAGAGACAGAGACACAGAGACAGAGACACAGAGACAGAGACACAGTGACAGAGACACAGAGACAGAGACACAGAGACAGAGACACAGAGACAGAGTCATAGAGACAGAGACACAGAGACAGAGACACAGAGACTGGGACACAGCGAGAGAGACTCAGAGACAGGGACACAGAGACAGAGAAACAGAGACAGAGACACAGAGACAGAGACACAGAGACAGAGACACAGAGACAGATACACAGAGACAGAGACAGAGACACAGAGACAGAGACGCAGAGACAGAGACACAGAGACGGAGACACAGAGACAGAGAAACAGAGACAGAGGCACGGAGACAGAGATACAGAGACTGAAACATAGAGACAGAGACACAGCGACAGAGACACAGAGAGAGTGACACAGGGACAGAGACACAGAGACAGGGACACAGATACAGAGATTCAGAGACAGTTTCACAGAGACAGAGACATAGAGACAGAGACACAGAGACAGAGACACAGAGACAGAGACACAGAGACAGAGATTCAGAGACTGTGACACAGAGACAGAGTCAGAGAGACAGAGATACAGAGACGGAGACACAATGCCAGAGACACAGAGACAGAAACAGAGAGACAGAGACACAGAGACAGAGACACAGAGACAGAGATATAATGACAGAAACACAGAGACGGAGACACAGGGACAGGGACACAGTGACAGAGACACAGAGAAAGGGAAACAGAGACAGAGACAGAGACAGAGACACAGAGACAGATACACAGAGACAGAGACAGAGACACAGACGCGGAGACTCTGGGACAGAGACACAGAGTCAGAGATTCAGAGGCAGAGACACAGAGACAGAGACACAGAGACAGAGACACAGAGACAGAGACACAGGGACTGGGACACGGCGAGAGAGAATCAGAGACAGGGACACAGAGACGGAGACAGAGACACAGAGACGCGGAGACAGGGACACAGAGACAGAGACACAGAGACGGAGACACAGAGACAGTGACATAGAGACAGAGACACAGAGACCGGGACACAGTGAGAGAGACAGAGACACAGAGACGGAGACACGGAGACAGCGACACAGAGACAGAGATAGAGACTCAGAGATAGAGATACAGAGACAGAGACACAGAGAGAGAGACACAGAGACAGAGACAGAGACACAGGGACAGATACACAGAGACAGAGACACAGAGACGGAGACTCTGGGACAGAGACACAGAGACAGAGGTTCAGAGGCAGAGACACAGAGACCGAGACACAGAGACCGAGACACAGAGACAGATACATAGAAACAGAGGCGCAGAGACGGTGACAGAGACACAGAGACAGAGACAGAGACACAGGGACAGATACACAGAGACAGAGACACAGAGATAGAGACACAGAGACAGAGACACAGAGACAGAGACACAGAGACAGAGATATAAAGATACAGAGACATAGAGACAGAGACACAGAGACAGAGATACAGAGACAGAGGCACAGAGACATAGACACAGAGACAGGGACACAGAGACGGAGACACATTGAGTCAGACACAGAGACGGAGACACAGGGACAGGGACACAGAGACAGAGACACGGAGAAAGAGAAACAGAGACAGAGACAGAGACATAGAGACAGAGGCACAGAGACGGAGACTCTGGGACAGAGACACAGAGACAGAGATTCAGAGGCAGAGACACAGAGGCAGAGACAGAGACAGAGACAGAGACAGAGACACAGAGACAGAGACACAGAGTCAGATAACGGAGACAGAGACACAGAGAGAGAGACACAGAAACGGAGACACAGGGACACAGACACAGAGACAGAGATACAGAGAAACAGACACAGAGACACAGAGACAGAGACACAGAGACGGAGACACAGACACAGAGAAAGAGACGAAGAGACGGAGACACAGAGACAGAGACACAGAGGCAGAGACACACAGACAGGGACACAGAGACCGAGACACAGAGACGGAGACACAGAGACAGAGACACAGAGACAGAGACACACAGACAGAGATACAGAGACCGAGGCACAGAGACGGAGACACAGAGACAGAGACACAGAAACAGAGACACTGAGACGGAGACAGAGGCACAGGGGCAGTGACACACAGACAGAGAGACAGAGACTGAGACACAGAGACGGAGACACGGAGACAGTGACATAGATACAGAGACACAGAGACAGGGACAAAGTGAGAGAGACAGAGACACAGAGACGGAGACACAGAGACAGCGACACAGAGACAGAGACACAAAGGCAGAGACACAGGGACAGAGACAGAGACAAATACACAGAGACAGAGACATAGAGACCGACACAGAGACAGGGACACAGAGACTGAGACGCAGAGACAGAGACGCAGAGATAGAGACGCAGAGACAGAGACCCGGAGACAGAGACACATTGAGTGAGACACAGAGACGGAGACACAGGGACAGGGACACAGAGACAGAGACACAGAGAAAGAGGAACAGAGACAGAGACAAAGACACAGAGACAGAGACACAGAGGCAGAGACACAGAGACAGAGACACAGAGACTGAGACACAGAGAGAGAGACTCCAAAGACAAGGACACAGAGACAGAGACAGAGACAGATACACAGAGCCAGAGACACAGAGACAGAGACACAGAGACAGACACACAGAGACAGAGACACAGAGACAGACACACAGAGACAGAGACACAGAGACAGAGACGCAGAGATAGAGACGCAGAGACAGAGACACATTGAGTGAGACACAGGGACGGAGACACAGGGACAGGGACACAGAGACAGAGACACAGAGAAAGAGAAACAGAGACAGAGACAGAGACACAGAGACAGAGACACAGAGGCAGAGACACATAGACAGAGACACAGAGACCGAGACACGGAGACGGAGACACAGAGACAGAGACACAGAAACAGAGACACTGAGACGGAGACAGAGGCACAGGGGCAGAGACACACAGACAGAGACACAGAGACTGAGACACAGAGACGGAGACACAGAGACAGTGACATAGAAACAGAGACACAGTGACAGAGACACAGAGAAAGGGAAACAGAGACAGAGACAGAGACACAGAGACAGATACACAGAGACAGAGACAGAGACACAGACGCGGAGACTCTGGGACAGAGACGCAGAGACAGAGACACAGAGACAGAGACACAGAGACAGAGAGACGGAGACACAGACACAGAGAAAGAGACGCAGAGACGGAGACACAGAGACCGAGACACAGAGACCGTGACACAGGGAGAGAGACACAGAGACAGAGACACAGAGACAGAGATTCAGAGACTGTGACACAGAGACAGAGACAGAGACAGAGACACAGAGACAGATACACAGAGACGGAGACAGAGACACAGACGCGGAGACTCTGGGACAGAGACACTGAGACAGAGAATCAGAGACATAGACACAGAGACAGAGACACAGAGACAGAGACACAGAGACAGAGACACAGAGACGCAGAGACAGGGACACAGAGGCAGAGACACAGAGACAGAGACAGAGACGCAGAGACGGGGACACAGGCACAGAGACACAGAGACAGGGACACAGAGACAGAGACTCAGAGACAGAGACAGAGACAGAGGCACAGAGACGGAGACAGAGGGACAGAGGCGCAGAGACAGGGACATAGAGACAGAGACTCAGAGACCGAGACACAGAGACAGAGACACAGAGACATAGACACAGAGACAGAGACACAGAGACAGAGACCCAGAGACAGAGACATAGAGACCGACACAGAGACAGGGACACAGTGACTGAGACGCAGAGACAGAGACGCAGAGATAGAGACGCAGAGACAGAGACCCAGAGACAGAGACACATTGAGTGAGACACAGAGACGGAGACACAGAGACGGGGACACAGGGACAGAGGCACAGAGACAGGGTCACAGAGACAGAGACACAGAAACAGAGACACTGAGACGGAGACAGAGGCACAGGGGCAGAGACACACAGACAGAGACACAGAGACTGAGACACAGAGACAGAGACACAGAGACAGAGACACAGAGAGGGAGACACGGAGACAGTGACATAGAAACAGAGACACAGAGACAGGGACACAGTGAGAGAGACAGAGACACAGAGACGGAGACACAGCGACAGAGACACAGAGACAGGGACACAGATACAGAGATTCAGAGACAGTTTCACAGAGACAGAGACATGGAGACAGAGACACAGAGACAGAGACATAGCGACAGAGACACAGAGACAGAGACACAGAGTCTGGGACACAGCGAGAGAGACTCAGACACAGGGACACAGAGACAGAGACAGAGACGCAGAGACGCAGAGACAGTGACACAGAGGCAGAGACACAGACACAGAGACAGAGACGCAGAGACGGGGACACAGGGACAGAGGCACAGAGACAGGGTCACAGAGACAGAGACACAGAAACAGAGACACTGAGACGGAGACAGAGGCACAGGGGCAGAGACACACAGACAGAGACACAGAGACTGAGACACAGAGACAGAGACACAGAGACAGAGACACCGAGACAGAGACACCGAGACAAAGACACAGAGACAGAGACACAGAGACAGAGACACAGAGACAGAGACGCAGAGACAGAGACACAGAGACAGAGACACAGAGACAGAGACACCGAGACAGAGACACCGAGACAAAGACACAGAGACAGAGACACAGAGACAGTGACACAGAGACAGAGACACAGAGACAGTTTCACAGAGACAGTTTCACAGAGACAGAGACACAGAGACAGAGACACAGAGACTGGGACACAGCGAGAGAGATTCCGAGACAGGGACACAGAGACATAGACAGAGACACAGAGACGCAGAGACAGATACACAGAGACAGATACACAGAGACAGAGACACAGAGACAGAGACACAGAGACAGAGACACAGAGACAGAGACACAGAGACAGAGACACCGAGACAGAGACACCGAGACAAAGACGCAGAGACAGAGACACAGAGACAGAGACACAGAGACAGAGACACAGAGACAGAGACGCAGAGACAGAGACACAGAGACAGGGACACTGAGACAGAGAGACAGAGACACAGAGACGGAGACACAGACACAGAGAAAGAGACGCAGAGATGGAGACACAGAGACCGAGACACAGAGACCGTGACACAGGGAGAGAGACACAGAGACAGAGACACAGAGACAGAGATTCAGAGGCAGTGACACAGAGACAGGGTCAGAGAGACAGAGATACAGAGACAGAGATACAGAGACAGATTCACAGAGACAGAGACACAGAGACAGAGACATAATGACAGAAACACAGAGACGGAGACACAGGGACAGGGACACAGGGACAGAGACACAGAGAAACAGAAACAGAGACAGGGACAGAGACAGAGACACAGAGACAGAGACACAGACTCAAAGACACAGAGACAGAGACACAGAGACAGAGACACAGAGACAGAGACACAGAGACAGAGACACAGAGACAGAGACACAGAGACAGAGACACAGAGACAGAGACACAGAGACAGAGACACAGAGACAGAGACACAGAGACAGAGACACAGAGACAGAGACACAGAGACAGAGACACAGACTCAAAGACACAGAGACAGAGACACGTAGACAGAGACACAGAGACAGAGACACAGAGACAGAGACTGAGAGACAGAGATTCAGAGACAGAGACAGAGACACAGAGACAGATACTCAGAGACATAGACACAGAGACAGAGACACAAAGACAGAGACACAGAGACAGAGACACAGAGACAGAGACACAGAGACAGAGACACAGAGACAGAGACACAGAGACAGAGACACAGAGACAGTTTCCCAGAGACAGAGACATAGAGACAGAGACACAGAGACAGAGACACAGAGACTGGGACACAGTGAGAGGGACACAGAGACAGGGACACAGAGACAGAGACAGAGACACAGAGACGCAGAGACAGATACACAGAGACAGAGACACAGAAACAGAGACACAGAGACCGAGACACAGAGACAGAGACACAGAGACAGAGACACAGAGACAGAGACACAGAGACAGAGACACAGAGACAGAGACACAGAGACAGAGACACAGAGACAGAGACACAGAGACAGAGACACAGAGACAGAGACAGAGAGGCCGAGACACAGAGAGAGAGACTCAAAGACAAGGACACAGAGACAGAGACAGGGACAGATACACAAAGACAGGGACTCTGAGACAGAGAGACAGAGACACAGAGACGGAGACACAGACACAGAGAAAGGGACGCAGAGACGGAGACACAGAGACCGAGACACAGAGACCGTGACACAGGGAGAGAGACACAGAGACAGAGACACAGAGACAGAGATTCAGAGACAGTGACACAGAGACAGGGTCAGAGAGACAGAGATACAGAGACAGAGACACAGAGACTGGGACACAGCGAGAGAGACTCAGAGACAGGGACACAGAGACAGAGACAGAGACACAGAGACGCAGAGACAGATACACACAGACAGAGACACAAAGACAGAGACACAGAGACAGAGACACAGAGACAGAGACACAGAGACAGAGACACAGAGACAGAGGCACAGAGACGGAGACACAGAGACCGATACACAGAGACAGAGACAAAGAGACAGAGACACGGAGACAGAGCCACAGACACCGAGACACAGAGACCGAGACTCTGGGACAGAGACACAGAGACAGGGACACAGAGACAGAGACACAGCGAGAGAGACTCAGAGACAGGGACACAGAGACAGAGACAGAGACACAGAGACGCAGAGACAGATACACAGAGACAGAGACACAGAGACAGAGACACAGAGACAGAGACACAGAGACGGAGACACAGAGACAGAGACACAGAGACAGAGACACAGAGACAGAGACACAGAGACAGAGACACAGAGACAGAGACACAGAGACAGAGACACAGAGACAGAGACAGAGAGACAGAGACATAGAGACAGAGACACAGAGACAGAGACACAGAGACAGAGACACAGAGACTGGGACACAGCGAGAGAGACTCAGAGACAGGGACACAGAGACAGAGACAGAGACACAGAGACGCAGAGACAGATACTCACAGACAGAGACACAGAGACAGAGACACAGAGACAGAGACACAGAGACAGTGACACAGAGACAGAGACACAGAGACAGAGACACAGAGACAGAGACACAGAGACAGAGACACAGAGACAGAGGTACAGAGACAGAGACACAGAGACAGAGACACAGAGACAGAGACACAGAGGCAGAGACACAGAGACAGAGACACAGAGACAGAGACACAGAGACAGAGACACAGAGACAGAGACACAGAGACAGAGACACAGAGACAGAGACACAGAGACAGAGACACAGAGACAGCGACACAGAGACAGAGACACAGAGACAGAGACACAGTGACAGAGACACAGAGACAGAGACACAGAGACAGAGACACATTGAGTGAGACACAGAGACGGAGACACAGGGACAGGGACACAGAGACAGAGACACAGAGAAAGAGGAACAGAGACAGAGACAAAGACACAGAGACAGAGACACAGAGACAGAGACACAGAGACAGAGACACAGAGACGGAGACACAGAGACAGAGACACAGAGACGGAGACACAGGGACAGGGACACAGAGACAGAGACACAGAGAAAGAGGAACAGAGACAGAGACAAAGACACAGAGACAGAGACACAGAGGCAGAGACACAGAGACAGAGACACAGAGACTGAGACACAGAGAGAGAGACTCCAAAGACAAGGACACAGAGACAGAGACAGAGACAGATACACAGAGCCAGAGACACAGAGACAGAGACACAGAGACAGACACACAGAGACAGAGACACAGAGACAGACACACAGAGACAGAGACACAGAGACAGAGACGCAGAGATAGAGACGCAGAGACAGAGACACATTGAGTGAGACACAGGGACGGAGACACAGGGACAGGGACACAGAGACAGAGACACAGAGAAAGAGAAACAGAGACAGAGACAGAGACACAGAGACAGAGACACAGAGGCAGAGACACATAGACAGAGACACAGAGACCGAGACACGGAGACGGAGACACAGAGACAGAGACACAGAAACAGAGACACTGAGACGGAGACAGAGGCACAGGGGCAGAGACACACAGACAGAGACACAGAGACTGAGACACAGAGACGGAGACACAGAGACAGTGACATAGAAACAGAGACACAGTGACAGAGACACAGAGAAAGGGAAACAGAGACAGAGACAGAGACACAGAGACAGATACACAGAGACAGAGACAGAGACACAGACGCGGAGACTCTGGGACAGAGACGCAGAGACAGAGACACAGAGACAGAGACACAGAGACAGAGAGACGGAGACACAGACACAGAGAAAGAGACGCAGAGACGGAGACACAGAGACCGAGACACAGAGACCGTGACACAGGGAGAGAGACACAGAGACAGAGACACAGAGACAGAGATTCAGAGACTGTGACACAGAGACAGAGACAGAGACAGAGACACAGAGACAGATACACAGAGACGGAGACAGAGACACAGACGCGGAGACTCTGGGACAGAGACACTGAGACAGAGAATCAGAGACATAGACACAGAGACAGAGGCACAGAGACAGAGACACAGAGACAGAGACACAGAGACGCAGAGACAGGGACACAGAGGCAGAGACACAGAGACAGAGACAGAGACGCAGAGACGGGGACACAGGCACAGAGACACAGAGACAGAGACTCAGAGACAGAGACAGAGACAGAGGCACAGAGACGGAGACAGAGGGACAGAGGCGCAGAGACAGGGACATAGAGACAGAGACTCAGAGACCGAGACACAGAGACAGAGACACAGAGACATAGACACAGAGACAGAGACACAGAGACAGAGACCCAGAGACAGAGACATAGAGACCGACACAGAGACAGGGACACAGTGACTGAGACGCAGAGACAGAGACGCAGAGATAGAGACGCAGAGACAGAGACCCAGAGACAGAGACACATTGAGTGAGACACAGAGACGGAGACACAGAGACGGGGACACAGGGACAGAGGCACAGAGACAGGGTCACAGAGACAGAGACACAGAAACAGAGACACTGAGACGGAGACAGAGGCACAGGGGCAGAGACACACAGACAGAGACACAGAGACTGAGACACAGAGACAGAGACACAGAGACAGAGACACAGAGAAGGAGACACGGAGACAGTGACATAGAAACAGAGACACAGAGACAGGGACACAGTGAGAGAGACAGAGACACAGAGACGGAGACACAGCGACAGAGACACAGAGACAGGGACACAGATACAGAGATTCAGAGACAGTTTCACAGAGACAGAGACATGGAGACAGAGACACAGAGACAGAGACATAGCGACAGAGACACAGAGACAGAGACACAGAGTCTGGGACACAGCGAGAGAGACTCAGACACAGGGACACAGAGACAGAGACAGAGACGCAGAGACGCAGAGACAGTGACACAGAGGCAGAGACACAGACACAGAGACAGAGACGCAGAGACGGGGACACAGGGACAGAGGCACAGAGACAGGGTCACAGAGACAGAGACACAGAAACAGAGACACTGAGACGGAGACAGAGGCACAGGGGCAGAGACACACAGACAGAGACACAGAGACTGAGACACAGAGACAGAGACACAGAGACAGAGACACCGAGACAGAGACACCGAGACAAAGACACAGAGACAGAGACACAGAGACAGAGACACAGAGACAGAGACACAGAGACAGAGACGCAGAGACAGAGACACAGAGACAGAGACACAGAGACAGAGACACCGAGACAGAGACACCGAGACAAAGACACAGAGACAGAGACACAGAGACAGTGACACAGAGACAGAGACACAGAGACAGTTTCACAGAGACAGTTTCACAGAGACAGAGACACAGAGACAGAGACACAGAGACTGAGACACAGAGACAGAGACACAGAGACAGAGACACCGAGACAGAGACACCGAGACAAAGACACAGAGACAGAGACACAGAGACAGAGACACAGAGACAGAGACACAGAGACAGAGACGCAGAGACAGAGACACAGAGACAGAGACACAGAGACAGAGACACCGAGACAGAGACACCGAGACAAAGACACAGAGACAGAGACACAGAGACAGAGACACCGAGACAGAGACACCGAGACAAAGACGCAGAGACAGAGACACAGAGACAGAGACACAGAGACAGAGACACAGAGACAGAGACGCAGAGACAGAGACACAGAGACAGGGACACTGAGACAGAGAGACAGAGACACAGAGACGGAGACACAGACACAGAGAAAGAGACGCAGAGACGGAGACACAGAGACCGAGACACAGAGACCGTGACACAGGGAGAGAGACACAGAGACAGAGACACAGAGACAGAGATTCAGAGGCAGTGACACAGAGACAGGGTCAGAGAGACAGAGATACAGAGACAGATTCACAGAGACAGAGACACAGAGACAGAGACATAATGACAGAAACACAGAGACGGAGACACAGGGACAGGGACACAGGGACAGAGACACAGAGAAACAGAAACAGAGACAGGGACAGAGACAGAGACACAGAGACAGAGACACAGACTCAAAGACACAGAGACAGAGACACAGAGACAGAGACACAGAGACAGAGACACAGAGACAGAGACACAGAGACAGAGACACAGAGACAGAGACACAGAGACAGAGACACAGAGACAGAGACACAGAGACAGAGACACAGAGACAGAGACACAGAGACAGAGACACAGAGACAGAGACACAGACTCAAAGACACAGAGACAGAGACACGTAGACAGAGACACAGAGACAGAGACACAGAGACAGAGACTGAGAGACAGAGATTCAGAGACAGAGACAGAGACACAGAGACAGATACTCAGAGACATAGACACAGAGACAGAGACACAAAGACAGAGACACAGAGACAGAGACACAGAGACAGAGACACAGAGACAGAGACACAGAGACAGAGACACAGAGACAGAGACACAGAGACAGAGACACAGAGACAGTTTCCCAGAGACAGAGACATAGAGACAGAGACACAGAGACAGAGACACAGAGACTGGGACACAGTGAGAGGGACACAGAGACAGGGACACAGAGACAGAGACAGAGACACAGAGACGCAGAGACAGATACACAGAGACAGAGACACAGAAACAGAGACACAGAGACCGAGACACAGAGACAGAGACACAGAGACAGAGACACAGAGACAGAGACACAGAGACAGAGACACAGAGACAGAGACACAGAGACAGAGACACAGAGACAGAGACACAGAGACAGAGACACAGAGACAGAGACAGAGAGGCCGAGACACAGAGAGAGAGACTCAAAGACAAGGACACAGAGACAGAGACAGGGACAGATACACAAAGACAGGGACTCTGAGACAGAGAGACAGAGACACAGAGACGGAGACACAGACACAGAGAAAGGGACGCAGAGACGGAGACACAGAGACCGAGACACAGAGACCGTGACACAGGGAGAGAGACACAGAGACAGAGACACAGAGACAGAGATTCAGAGACAGTGACACAGAGACAGGGTCAGAGAGACAGAGATACAGAGACAGAGACACAGAGACTGGGACACAGCGAGAGAGACTCAGAGACAGGGACACAGAGACAGAGACAGAGACACAGAGACGCAGAGACAGATACACACAGACAGAGACACAAAGACAGAGACACAGAGACAGAGACACAGAGACAGAGACACAGAGACAGAGACACAGAGACAGAGGCACAGAGACGGAGACACAGAGACCGATACACAGAGACAGAGACAAAGAGACAGAGACACGGAGACAGAGCCACAGACACCGAGACACAGAGACCGAGACTCTGGGACAGAGACACAGAGACAGGGACACAGAGACAGAGACACAGCGAGAGAGACTCAGAGACAGGGACACAGAGACAGAGACAGAGACACAGAGACGCAGAGACAGATACACAGAGGCAGAGACACAGAGACAGAGACACAAAGACAGAGACACAGAGACGGAGACACAGAGACAGAGACACAGAGACAGAGACACAGAGACAGAGACACAGAGACAGAGACACAGAGACAGAGACACAGAGACAGAGACACAGAGACAGAGACAGAGAGACAGAGACATAGAGACAGAGACACAGAGACAGAGACACAGAGACAGAGACACAGAGACTGGGACACAGCGAGAGAGACTCAGAGACAGGGACACAGAGACAGAGACAGAGACACAGAGACGCAGAGACAGATACTCACAGACAGAGACACAGAGACAGAGACACAGAGACAGAGACACAGAGACAGTGACACAGAGACAGAGACACAGAGACAGAGACACAGAGACAGAGACACAGAGACAGAGACACAGAGACAGAGGTACAGAGACAGAGACACAGAGACAGAGACACAGAGACAGAGACACAGAGGCAGAGACACAGAGACAGAGACACAGAGACAGAGACACAGAGACAGAGACACAGAGACAGAGACACAGAGACAGAGACACAGAGACAGAGACACAGAGACAGCGACACAGAGACAGAGACACAGAGACAGAGACACAGTGACAGAGACACAGAGACAGAGACACAGAGACAGAGACACAGAGACAGAGACACAGAGACAGAGACACAGAGACAGAGACAGAGACACAGAGACAGAGACACAGAGACAGAGACACAGAGACAGAGACACAGAGACAGAGACACAGAGACAGAGACACAGAGACAGAGACACAGAGACAGAGACACAGAGACAGAGACACAGAGACAGAGACACAGAGACAGAGACACAGAGACAGAGACACAGAGACAGAGACACAGAGACAGAGACACAGAGACAGAGACACAGAGACAGAGACACAGAGACAGAGACACAGAGACAGAGACACAGAGACAGAGACACAGAGACAGTTTCACAGAGACAGAGACATAGAGACAGAGACACAGAGACAGAGACACAGAGACTGGGACACAGCGAGAGAGACTCAGAGACAGGGACACAGAGACAGAGACAGAGACACAGAGACGCAGAGACAGAGACACAGAGACAGAGACACAGAGACAGAGACACAGAGGCAGAGACACAGAGACAGAGACACAGACTCAAAGACACAGAGACAGAGACACGTAGACAGAGACACAGAGACAGAGACACAGAGACAGAGACACAGAGACAGAGACATAATGACAGAAACACAGAGACGGAGACACAGGGACACGGACACAGGGACAGAGACACAGAGAAACAGAAACAGAGACAGAGACAGAGACAGAGACACAGAGACAGAGAAACAGAGGCAGAGACACACAGACAGAGACACAGAGACGGAAACACAGAGACAGTGGCATAGAAACAGAGACACAGAGACAGGGACACAGTGAGAGAGACAGAGACACAGAGACGGAGACACAGAGACGGAGACACAGAGACAGCGACACAGAGACAGAGACACAGAGACAGAGACACAGAGACAGAGACACAGAGACAGAGACACAGAGACAGAGACACAGAGACAGAGACACAGAGACAGAGACACAGAGACAGAGACACAGAGACAGAGACACAGAGACAGAGACACAGAGACAGAGACACAGAGACAGAGACACAGAGACAGAGACACAGAGACAGAGACACAGAGACAGAGACACAGAGACAGAGACACAGAGACAGAGACACAGAGACAGAGACACAGAGACAGAGACACAGAGACCGTTTCACAGAGACAGAGACATAGAGACAGAGACACAGAGACAGAGACACAGAGACTGGGACACAGCGAGAGGGACTCAGAGACAGGGACACAGAGACAGAGACAGAGACACAGAGACGCAGAGACAGATACACACAGACAGAGACACAGAGACAGAGACACAGGGACAGAGACACAGAGACAGAGACACAGAGACAGAGACACAGAGACAGAGGTACAGAGACAGAGACACAGAGACAGAGACACAGAGACAGAGACACAGAGACAGAGACACAGAGACAGAGACACAGACTCAAAGACACAGACTCAAAGACACAGAGACAGAGACACAGAGACAGAGACACAGAGACAGAGACACAGAGACAGAGACACAGAGACAGAGACACAGAGACAGAGACACAGAGACAGAGACACAGAGACAGAGACACAGAGACAGAGACACAGAGACAGAGACACAGAGACAGAGACACAGAGACAGAGACACAGAGACAGAGACACAGAGACAGAGACTGAGAGACAGAGATTCAGAGACACAGACAGAGACACAGAGACAGATACTCAGAGACATAGACACAGAGACAGAGACACAAAGACAGAGACACAGAGACAGAGACACAGAGACAGTTTCACAGAGACAGAGACATAGAGACAGAGACACAGAGACAGAGACACAGAGACTGGGACACAGCGAGAGGGACTCAGAGACAGGGACACAGAGACAGAGACAGAGACACAGAGACGCAGAGACAGGTACACAGAGACAGAGACACAGAGACAGAGACACAGAGACAGAGACACAGAGACAGAGACACAGAGACAGAGACACAGAGACAGAGACACAGAGACCGTTTCACAGAGACAGAGACATAGAGACAGAGACACAGAGACAGAGACACAGAGACTGGGACACAGCGAGAGGGACTCAGAGACAGGGACACAGAGACAGAGACAGAGACACAGAGACGCAGAGACAGATACACACAGACAGAGACACAGAGACAGAGACACAGGGACAGAGACACAGAGACAGAGACACAGAGACAGAGGTACAGAGACAGAGACACAGAGACAGAGACACAGAGACAGAGACACAGAGACAGAGACACAGACTCAAAGACACAGACTCAAAGACACAGAGACAGAGACACAGAGACAGAGACACAGAGACAGAGACACAGAGACAGAGACACAGAGACAGAGACACAGAGACAGAGACACAGAGACAGAGACACAGAGACAGAGACACAGAGACAGAGACACAGAGACAGAGACACAGAGACAGAGACACAGAGACAGAGACACAGAGACAGAGACACAGAGACAGAGACACAGAGACAGAGACACAGAGACAGAGACTGAGAGACAGAGATTCAGAGACACAGACAGAGACACAGAGACAGATACTCAGGGACATAGACACAGAGACAGAGACACAAAGACAGAGACACAGAGACAGAGACACAGAGACAGTTTCACAGAGACAGAGACATAGAGACAGAGACACAGAGACAGAGACACAGAGACTGGGACACAGCGAGAGGGACTCAGAGACAGGGACACAGAGACAGAGACAGAGACACAGAGACGCAGAGACAGGTACACAGAGACAGAGACACAGAGACAGAGACACAGAGACAGAGACACAGAGACAGAGACACAGAGACAGAGACACAGAGACAGAGACACAGAGACAGAGACACAGAGACAGAGACACAGAGACAGAGACACAGAGACAGAGACACAGAGACAGAGACACAGAGACAGAGACACAGAGACAGAGACACAGAGACAGAGACACAGAGACAGAGACACAGAGACAGAGACACAGAGACAGAGACACAGAGACAGAGACACAGAGACAGAGACACAGAGACAGAGACACAGAGACAGAGACACAGAGACAGAGACACAGAGACAGAGACACAGAGACAGAGACACAGAGACAGAGACACAGAGACAGAGACACAGAGACAGAGACACAGAGACAGAGACACAGAGACAGAGACACAGAGACAGAGACACAGAGACAGAGACACAGAGACAGAGACACAGAGACAGAGACACAGAGACAGAGACTGAGAGACAGAGATTCAGAGACACAGACAGAGACGCAGAGACAGATACTCAGAGACATAGACACAGAGACAGAGACACAAAGACAGAGACACAGAGACAGAGACACAGAGACAGTTTCACAGAGACAGAGACATAGAGACAGAGACACAGAGACAGAGACACAGAGACTGGGACACAGCGAGAGGGACTCAGAGACAGGGACACAGAGACCGAGACAGAGACACAGAGACGCAGAGACAGGTACACAGAGACAGAGACACAGAGACAGAGACACAGAGACAGAGACACAGAGACAGAGACACAGAGACAGAGACACAGAGACAGAGACACAGAGACAGAGACACAGAGACAGAGACACAGAGACAGCGACACAGAGACAGAGACACAGAGACAGAGACACAGAGACAGAGACACAGAGACAGAGGTACAGAGACAGAGACACAGAGACAGAGACACAGAGACAGAGACACAGAGGCAGAGACACAGAGACAGAGACACAGAGACAGAGACACAGAGACAGAGACACAGAGACAGAGACACAGAGACAGAGACACAGAGACAGAGACACAGAGACAGAGACACAGAGACAGCGACACAGAGACAGAGACACAGAGACAGAGACACAGTGACAGAGACACAGAGACAGAGACACAGAGACAGAGACACAGAGACAGAGACACAGAGACAGAGACAGAGACACAGAGACAGAGACACAGAGACAGAGACACAGAGACAGAGACACAGAGACAGAGACACAGAGACAGAGACACAGAGACAGAGACACAGAGACAGAGACACAGAGACAGAGACACAGAGACAGAGACACAGAGACAGAGACACAGAGACAGAGACACAGAGACAGAGACACAGAGACAGAGACACAGAGACAGAGACACAGAGACAGAGACACAGAGACAGAGACACAGAGACAGAGACACAGAGACAGAGACACAGAGACAGAGACACAGAGACAGAGACACAGAGACAGTTTCACAGAGACAGAGACATAGAGACAGAGACACAGAGACAGAGACACAGAGACTGGGACACAGCGAGAGAGACTCAGAGACAGGGACACAGAGACAGAGACAGAGACACAGAGACGCAGAGACAGAGACACAGAGACAGAGACACAGAGACAGAGACACAGAGGCAGAGACACAGAGACAGAGACACAGACTCAAAGACACAGAGACAGAGACACGTAGACAGAGACACAGAGACAGAGACACAGAGACAGAGACACAGAGACAGAGACATAATGACAGAAACACAGAGACGGAGACACAGGGACACGGACACAGGGACAGAGACACAGAGAAACAGAAACAGAGACAGAGACAGAGACAGAGACAGAGACACAGAGACAGAGAAACAGAGGCAGAGACACACAGACAGAGACACAGAGACGGAAACACAGAGACAGTGGCATAGAAACAGAGACACAGAGACAGGGACACAGTGAGAGAGACAGAGACACAGAGACGGAGACACAGAGACGGAGACACAGAGACAGCGACACAGAGACAGAGACACAGAGACAGAGACACAGAGACAGAGACACAGAGACAGAGACACAGAGACAGAGACACAGAGACAGAGACACAGAGACAGAGACACAGAGACAGAGACACAGAGACAGAGACACAGAGACAGAGACACAGAGACAGAGACACAGAGACAGAGACACAGAGACAGAGACACAGAGACAGAGACACAGAGACAGAGACACAGAGACAGAGACACAGAGACAGAGACACAGAGACCGTTTCACAGAGACAGAGACATAGAGACAGAGACACAGAGACAGAGACACAGAGACTGGGACACAGCGAGAGGGACTCAGAGACAGGGACACAGAGACAGAGACAGAGACACAGAGACGCAGAGACAGATACACACAGACAGAGACACAGAGACAGAGACACAGGGACAGAGACACAGAGACAGAGACACAGAGACAGAGACACAGAGACAGAGGTACAGAGACAGAGACACAGAGACAGAGACACAGAGACAGAGACACAGAGACAGAGACACAGACTCAAAGACACAGACTCAAAGACACAGAGACAGAGACACAGAGACAGAGACACAGAGACAGAGACACAGAGACAGAGACACAGAGACAGAGACACAGAGACAGAGACACAGAGACAGAGACACAGAGACAGAGACACAGAGACAGAGACACAGAGACAGAGACACAGAGACAGAGACACAGAGACAGAGACACAGAGACAGAGACACAGAGACAGAGACACAGAGACAGAGACTGAGAGACAGAGATTCAGAGACACAGACAGAGACACAGAGACAGATACTCAGAGACATAGACACAGAGACAGAGACACAAAGACAGAGACACAGAGACAGAGACACAGAGACAGTTTCACAGAGACAGAGACATAGAGACAGAGACACAGAGACAGAGACACAGAGACTGGGACACAGCGAGAGGGACTCAGAGACAGGGACACAGAGACAGAGACAGAGACACAGAGACGCAGAGACAGGTACACAGAGACAGAGACACAGAGACAGAGACACAGAGACAGAGACACAGAGACAGAGACACAGAGACAGAGACACAGAGACAGAGACACAGAGACCGTTTCACAGAGACAGAGACATAGAGACAGAGACACAGAGACAGAGACACAGAGACTGGGACACAGCGAGAGGGACTCAGAGACAGGGACACAGAGACAGAGACAGAGACACAGAGACGCAGAGACAGATACACACAGACAGAGACACAGAGACAGAGACACAGGGACAGAGACACAGAGACAGAGACACAGAGACAGAGGTACAGAGACAGAGACACAGAGACAGAGACACAGAGACAGAGACACAGAGACAGAGACACAGACTCAAAGACACAGACTCAAAGACACAGAGACAGAGACACAGAGACAGAGACACAGAGACAGAGACACAGAGACAGAGACACAGAGACAGAGACACAGAGACAGAGACACAGAGACAGAGACACAGAGACAGAGACACAGAGACAGAGACACAGAGACAGAGACACAGAGACAGAGACACAGAGACAGAGACACAGAGACAGAGACACAGAGACAGAGACACAGAGACAGAGACACAGAGACAGAGACTGAGAGACAGAGATTCAGAGACACAGACAGAGACACAGAGACAGATACTCAGGGACATAGACACAGAGACAGAGACACAAAGACAGAGACACAGAGACAGAGACACAGAGACAGTTTCACAGAGACAGAGACATAGAGACAGAGACACAGAGACAGAGACACAGAGACTGGGACACAGCGAGAGGGACTCAGAGACAGGGACACAGAGACAGAGACAGAGACACAGAGACGCAGAGACAGGTACACAGAGACAGAGACACAGAGACGGAGACACAGAGACAGAGACACAGAGACAGAGACACAGAGACAGAGACACAGAGACAGAGACACAGAGACAGAGACACAGAGACAGAGACACAGAGACAGAGACACAGAGACAGAGACACAGAGACAGAGACACAGAGACAGAGACACAGAGACAGAGACACAGAGACAGAGACACAGAGACAGAGACACAGAGACAGAGACACAGAGACAGAGACACAGAGACAGAGACACAGAGACAGAGACACAGAGACAGAGACACAGAGACAGAGACACAGAGACAGAGACACAGAGACAGAGACACAGAGACAGAGACACAGAGACAGAGACACAGAGACAGAGACACAGAGACAGAGACACAGAGACAGAGACACAGAGACAGAGACACAGAGACAGAGACTGAGAGACAGAGATTCAGAGACACAGACAGAGACGCAGAGACAGATACTCAGAGACATAGACACAGAGACAGAGACACAAAGACAGAGACACAGAGACAGAGACACAGAGACAGTTTCACAGAGACAGAGACATAGAGACAGAGACACAGAGACAGAGACACAGAGACTGGGACACAGCGAGAGGGACTCAGAGACAGGGACACAGAGACCGAGACAGAGACACAGAGACGCAGAGACAGGTACACAGAGACAGAGACACAGAGACAGAGACACAGAGACAGAGACACAGAGACAGAGACACAGAGACAGAGACACAGAGACAGAGACACAGAGACAGAGACACAGAGACAGAGACACAGAGACAGCGACACAGAGACAGAGACACAGAGTCAGAGACACAGAGACAGAGACACAGAGACAGAGACACAGAGACAGAGACACAGAGACAGAGACACAGAGACAGAGACACAGAGACAGAGACACAGAGACAGAGACACAGAGACAGAGACACAGAGACAGAGACACAGAGACAGAGACACAGAGACAGAGACACAGAGACAGAGACACAGAGACAGAGACACAGAGACAGAGACACAGAGACAGAGACACAGAGACAGAGACACAGAGACAGAGACACAGAGACAGAGACACAGAGACAGAGACACAGAGACAGAGACACAGAGACAGAGACACAGAGACAGAGACACAGAGAGGCCGAGGCACAGAGAGAGAGACTCAAAGACAAGGACACAGAGACAGAGACAGAGACAGATACACAGAGCCAGAGACACAGACACAGAGACACAGAGACACAGAGACAGCGACACAGAGACAGAGACACTGAGACAGAGACACAGAGACAGAGACACAGAGACAGAGACACAGAGATAGAGACACAGAGACAGAGACACAGAGACAGAGACACAGAGACAGAGACACAGAGACAGAGACACAGAGACAGAGACACAGAGACAGAGACATAATGACAGAAACACAGAGACGGAGAAACAGGGACAGGGACACAGGGACAGAGACACAGAGAAACAGAAACAGAGACAGAGACAGAGACAGAGACACAGAGACAGAGAAACAGAGGCAGAGACACACGGACAGAGACACAGAGACGGAAACACAGAGACAGTGGCATAGAAACAGAGACACAGAGACAGGGACACAGTGAGAGAGACAGAGACACAGAGGCGGAGACACAGAGACGGAGACACAGAGACAGCGACACAGAGACAGAGACACAGAGACAGAGACACAGAGACAGAGACACAGAGACAGAGACACAGAGACAGAGACACAGAGACAGAGACACGTAGGCAGAGACACAGAGACAGAGACACAGAGACAGAGAAAGAGACGCTGAGATGGAGACACAGAGACCGTGACACAGGGAGAGAGACACAGAGACAGAGACACAGAGACAGAGATTCAGAGACAGTGACACAGAGACAGGGTCAGAGAGACAGAGATACAGAGACAGATTCACAGAGACAGAGACACAGAGACAGAGACATAATGACAGAAACACAGAGACGGAGACGCAGGGACAGGGACACAGGGACAGAGACACAGAGAAACAGAAACAGAGACAGAGACAGAGACACAGAGACAGAGAAACAGAGGCAGAGACACACAGACAGAGACACAGAGACGGAAACACAGAGACAGTGGCATAGGAACAGTGACACAGAGACAGGGACACAGTGAGAGAGACAGAGACACAGAGACGGAGACACAGAGACGGAGACACAGAGACGGAGACACAGAGACAGCGACACAGAGACAGAGACACAAAGACAGGGACACAGAGACAGAGACCCAGAGACAGAGACACATTGAGTGAGACACAGAGACGGAGACACAGGGAGAGGGACACAGAGACAGAGACACAGAGAAAGAGAAACAGAGACAGAGACAGAGACACAGAGACAGAGTCACAGAGGCAGAGACACATAGACAGAGACACAGAGACCGAGACACAGAGGCGGAGACACAGACACAGAGACACAGAAACAGAGACACTGAGACGGAGACAGAGGCACAGGGGCAGAGGCACACAGACAGAGACACAGAGACTGAGACACAGAGACGGAGACACAGAGACAGTGACATAGAGACAGAGACACAGAGACCGGGACACAGTGAGAGAGACAGAGACACAGAGACGGAGACACCGAGACAGCGACACAGAGACAGCGACACGGAGACAGAGACAGAGACACAGAGACGCAGAGACAGGGACACAGAGGCAGAGACACAGAGACAGAGACAGAGACGCAAAGACGGGGACACAGGGACACAGACACAGAGACAGGGACACAGAGACAGAGGCTCAGAGACAGAGACAGAGACAGAGGCACAGAGACGGAGACACAGAGACCGATACACAGAGACAGAGACACGGAGACAGAGCCACAGACACCGAGACACAGAGATCGAGACTCTGGGACAGAGACACAGAGACAGGGACACAGAGACAGAGACACAGCGAGAGAGACTCAGAGACAGGGACACAGAGACAGAGACAGAGACACAGAGACGCAGAGACAGATACACAGAGACAGAGACACAGAGACAGAGACACAGAGACAGAGACACAGAGACAGTTTCACAGAGACAGAGACACAGAGACAGAGACACAGAGACAGAGACAAAGAGACAGGGACACAGAGACAGAGACACAGAGACAGAGACACAGAGACAGAGACACAGAGACAGTTTCACAGAGACAGAGACATAGAGACAGAGACACAGAGACAAAGACACAGAGACTGGGACACAGCGAGAGGGACTCTGAGACAGGGACACAGAGACAGAGACAGAGACACAGAGACGCAGAGACAGATACACACAGACAGAGACACAGAGACAGAGACACAGAGACAGAGACACAGAGACAGAGACACAGAGACAGAGACACAGAGACAGAGACACAGAGACAGAGACACAGAGACAGAGACACAGAGACAGAGACACAGAGACAGAGACACAGAGACAGAGGTACAGAGACAGAGACACAGAGACAGAGACACAGAGACTGGGACACAGAGACAGAGACATAATGACAGAAACACAGAGACGGAGAAACAGGGACAGGGACACAGGGACAGAGACACAGAGAAACAGAAACAGAGACAGAGACAGAGACAGAGACACAGAGACGGAAACACAGAGACAGTGGCATAGAAACAGAGACACAGAGACAGGGACACAGTGAGAGAGACAGAGACACAGAGGCGGAGACACAGAGACGGAGACACAGAGACAGCGACACAGAGACAGAGACACAGAGACAGAGACACAGAGACAGAGACACAGAGACAGAGACACAGAGACAGAGACACAGAGACAGAGACACGTAGGCAGAGACACAGAGACAGAGACACAGAGACAGAGAAAGAGACGCTGAGATGGAGACACAGAGACCGTGACACAGGGAGAGAGACACAGAGACAGAGACACAGAGACAGAGATTCAGAGACAGTGACACAGAGACAGGGTCAGAGAGACAGAGATACAGAGACAGATTCACAGAGACAGAGACACAGAGACAGAGACATAATGACAGAAACACAGAGACGGAGACGCAGGGACAGGGACACAGGGACAGAGACACAGAGAAACAGAAACAGAGACAGAGACAGAGACAGAGACACAGAGACAGAGAAACAGAGGCAGAGACACACAGACAGAGACACAGAGACGGAAACACAGAGACAGTGGCATAGGAACAGTGACACAGAGACAGGGACACAGTGAGAGAGACAGAGACACAGAGACGGAGACACAGAGACGGAGACACAGAGACGGAGACACAGAGACAGCGACACAGAGACAGAGACACAAAGACAGGGACACAGAGACAGAGACCCAGAGACAGAGACACATTGAGTGAGACACAGAGACGGAGACACAGGGAGAGGGACACAGAGACAGAGACACAGAGAAAGAGAAACAGAGACAGAGACAGAGACACAGAGACAGAGTCACAGAGGCAGAGACACATAGACAGAGACACAGAGACCGAGACACAGAGGCGGAGACACAGACTCAGAGACACAGAAACAGAGACACTGAGACGGAGACAGAGGCACAGGGGCAGAGGCACACAGACAGAGACACAGAGACTGAGACACAGAGACGGAGACACAGAGACAGTGACATAGAGACAGAGACACAGAGACCGGGACACAGTGAGAGAGACAGAGACACAGAGACGGAGACACCGAGACAGCGACACAGAGACAGCGACACAGAGACAGAGACAGAGACACAGAGACGCAGAGACAGGGACACAGAGGCAGAGACACAGAGACAGAGACAGAGACGCAAAGACGGGGACACAGGGACACAGACACAGAGACAGGGACACAGAGACAGAGGCTCAGAGACAGAGACAGAGACAGAGGCACAGAGACGGAGACACAGAGACCGATACACACAGACAGAGACACGGAGACAGAGCCACAGACACCGAGACACAGAGATCGAGACTCTGGGACAGAGACACAGAGACAGGGACACAGAGACAGAGACACAGCGAGAGAGACTCAGAGACAGGGACACAGAGACAGAGACAGAGACACAGAGACGCAGAGACAGATACACAGAGACAGAGACACAGAGACAGAGACACAGAGACAGAGACACAGAGACAGAGACACAGAGACAGTTTCACAGAGACAGAGACACAGAGACAGAGACACAGAGACAGAGACAAAGAGACAGGGACACAGAGACAGAGACACAGAGACAGAGACACAGAGACAGAGACACAGAGACAGAGGTACAGAGACAGAGACACAGAGACAGAGACACAGAGACTGGGACACAGAGACAGAGACATAATGACAGAAACACAGAGACGGAGAAACAGGGACAGGGACACAGGGACAGAGACACAGAGAAACAGAAACAGAGACAGAGACAGAGACAGAGACACAGAGACGGAAACACAGAGACAGTGGCATAGAAACAGAGACACAGAGACAGGGACACAGTGAGAGAGACAGAGACACAGAGGCGGAGACACAGAGACGGAGACACAGAGACAGCGACACAGAGACAGAGACACAGAGACAGAGACACAGAGACAGAGACACAGAGACAGAGACACAGAGACAGAGACACAGAGACAGAGACACGTAGGCAGAGACACAGAGACAGAGACACAGAGACAGAGAAAGAGACGCTGAGATGGAGACACAGAGACCGTGACACAGGGAGAGAGACACAGAGACAGAGACACAGAGACAGAGATTCAGAGACAGTGACACAGAGACAGGGTCAGAGAGACAGAGATACAGAGACAGATTCACAGAGACAGAGACACAGAGACAGAGACATAATGACAGAAACACAGAGACGGAGACGCAGGGACAGGGACACAGGGACAGAGACACAGAGAAACAGAAACAGAGACAGAGACAGAGACAGAGACACAGAGACAGAGAAACAGAGGCAGAGACACACAGACAGAGACACAGAGACGGAAACACAGAGACAGTGGCATAGGAACAGTGACACAGAGACAGGGACACAGTGAGAGAGACAGAGACACAGAGACGGAGACACAGAGACGGAGACACAGAGACGGAGACACAGAGACAGCGACACAGAGACAGAGACACAAAGACAGGGACACAGAGACAGAGACCCAGAGACAGAGACACATTGAGTGAGACACAGAGACGGAGACACAGGGAGAGGGACACAGAGACAGAGACACAGAGAAAGAGAAACAGAGACAGAGACAGAGACACAGAGACAGAGTCACAGAGGCAGAGACACATAGACAGAGACACAGAGACCGAGACACAGAGGCGGAGACACAGACTCAGAGACACAGAAACAGAGACACTGAGACGGAGACAGAGGCACAGGGGCAGAGGCACACAGACAGAGACACAGAGACTGAGACACAGAGACGGAGACACAGAGACAGTGACATAGAGACAGAGACACAGAGACCGGGACACAGTGAGAGAGACAGAGACACAGAGACGGAGACACCGAGACAGCGACACAGAGACAGCGACACAGAGACAGAGACAGAGACACAGAGACGCAGAGACAGGGACACAGAGGCAGAGACACAGAGACAGAGACAGAGACGCAAAGACGGGGACACAGGGACACAGACACAGAGACAGGGACACAGAGACAGAGGCTCAGAGACAGAGACAGAGACAGAGGCACAGAGACGGAGACACAGAGACCGATACACACAGACAGAGACACGGAGACAGAGCCACAGACACCGAGACACAGAGATCGAGACTCTGGGACAGAGACACAGAGACAGGGACACAGAGACAGAGACACAGCGAGAGAGACTCAGAGACAGGGACACAGAGACAGAGACAGAGACACAGAGACGCAGAGACAGATACACAGAGACAGAGACACAGAGACAGAGACACAGAGACAGAGACACAGAGACAGAGACACAGAGACAGTTTCACAGAGACAGAGACACAGAGACAGAGACACAGAGACAGAGACAAAGAGACAGGGACACAGAGACAGAGACACAGAGACAGAGACACAGAGACAGAGACACAGAGACAGTTTCACAGAGACAGAGACATAGAGACAGAGACACAGAGACAGAGACACAGAGACTGGGACACAGCGAGAGGGACTCTGAGACAGGGACACAGAGACAGAGACAGAGACACAGAGACGCAGAGACAGATACACACAGACAGAGACACAGAGACAGAGACACAGAGACAGAGACACAGAGACAGAGACACAGAGACAGAGACACAGAGACAGAGACACAGAGACAGAGACACAGAGACAGAGACACAGAGACAGAGACACAGAGACAGAGGTACAGAGACAGAGACACAGAGACAGAGACACAGAGACTGGGACACAGAGACAGACATAATGACAGAAACACAGAGACGGAGACACAGGGACAGGGACACAGGGACAGAGACACAGAGAAACAGAAACAGAGACAGAGACAGAGACAGAGACACAGAGACAGAGAAACAGAGGCAGAGACACACAGACAGAGACACAGAGACGGAAACACAGAGACAGTGGCATAGAAACAGAGACACAGAGACAGGGACACAGTGAGAGAGACAGACACACAGAGACGGAGACACAGAGACGGAGACACAGAGACAGTGACACAGAGACAGAGACACAGAGACAGAGACACAGAGACAGAGACACAGAGACAGAGACACGTAGGCAGAGACACAGAGACAGAGACACAGAGACAGAGAAAGAGACGCAGAGACGGAGACACAGAGACCGTGACACAGGGAGAGAGACACAGAGACAGAGACACAGAGACAGAGATTCAGAGACAGTGACAGAGAGACAGGGTCAGAGAGACAGAGATACAGAGACAGATTCACAGAGACAGAGACACAGAGACAGAGACATAATGACAGAAACACAGAGACGGAGACACAGGGACAGGGACACAGGGACAGAGACACAGAGAAACAGAAACAGAGACAGAGACAGAGACAGAGACACAGAGACAGAGAAACAGAGGCAGAGACACGCAGACAGAGACACAGAGACGGAAACACAGAGACAGTGGCATAGGAACAGAGACACAGAGACAGGGACACAGTGAGAGAGACAGAGACACAGAGACGGAGACACAGAGACGGAGACACAGAGACGGAGACACAGAGACAGCGACACAGAGACAGAGACACAAAGACAGGGACACAGAGACAGAGACCCAGAGACAGAGACACATTGAGTGAGACACAGAGACGGAGACACAGGGACAGGGACACAGAGACAGAGGCAGAGAGAAAGAGAAACAGAGACAGAGACAGAGACACAGAGACAGAGTCACAGAGGCAGAGACACATAGACAGAGACACAGAGACCGAGACAGAGAGGCGGAGACACAGACTCACAGACACAGAAACAGAGACACTGAGACGGAGACAGAGGCACAGGGGCAGAGGCACACAGACAGAGACACAGAGACAGAGACACAGAGACAGAGACACAGAGACCGTTTCACAGAGACAGAGACATAGAGACAGAGACACAGAGACAGAGACACAGAGACTGGGACACAGCGAGAGGGACTCAGAGACAGGGACACAGAGACAGAGACAGAGACACAGAGACGCAGAGACAGATACACACAGACAGAGACACAGAGACAGAGACACAGGGACAGAGACACAGAGACAGAGACACAGAGACAGAGACACAGAGACAGAGGTACAGAGACAGAGACACAGAGACAGAGACACAGAGACAGAGACACAGAGACAGAGACACAGAGACAGAGACACAGAGACAGAGACACAGACTCAAAGACACAGAGACAGAGACACAGAGACAGAGACACAGAGACAGAGACACAGAGACAGAGACACAGAGACAGAGACACAGAGACAGAGACACAGAGACAGAGACACAGAGACAGAGACACAGAGACAGAGACACAGAGACAGAGACACAGAGACAGAGACACAGAGACAGAGACACAGAGACAGAGACACAGAGACAGAGACACAGAGACAGAGACACAGAGACAGAGACACAGAGACAGAGACACAGAGACAGAGACACAGAGACAGAGACACAGAGACAGAGACACAGAGACAGAGACACAGAGACAGAGACACAGAGACAGAGACACAGAGACAGAGACACAGAGACAGAGACACAGAGACAGAGACACAGAGACAGAGACACAGAGACAGAGACACAGAGACAGAGACACAGAGACAGAGACACAGAGACAGAGACTGAGAGACAGAGATTCAGAGACACAGACAGAGACACAGAGACAGATACTCAGAGACATAGACACAGAGACAGAGACACAGAGACAGTTTCACAGAGACAGAGACATAGAGACAGAGACACAGAGACAGAGACACAGAGACTGGGACACAGCGAGAGGGACTCAGAGACAGGGACACAGAGACAGAGACAGAGACACAGAGACGCAGAGACAGAGACACAGAGACAGAGACACAGAGACAGAGACACAGAGACAGAGACACAGAGACAGAGACACAGAGACAGAGACACAGAGACAGAGACACAGAGACAGAGACACAGAGACAGAGACACAGAGACAGAGACACAGAGACAGAGACACAGAGACAGAGACACAGAGACAGAGACACAGAGACAGAGACACAGAGACAGAGACACAGAGACAGAGACACAGAGACAGAGACACAGAGACAGAGACACAGAGACAGAGACACAGAGACAGAGACACAGAGACAGAGACACAGAGACAGAGACACAGAGACAGAGACACAGAGACAGCGACACAGAGACAGAGACACAGAGTCAGAGACACAGAGACAGAGACACAGAGACAGAGACACAGAGACAGAGACACAGAGACAGAGACACAGAGACAGAGACACAGAGACAGAGACACAGAGACAGAGACACAGAGACAGAGACACAGAGACAGAGACACAGAGACAGAGACACAGAGACAGAGACACAGAGACAGAGACACAGAGACAGAGACACAGAGACAGAGACACAGAGACAGAGACACAGAGACAGAGACACAGAGACAGAGACACAGAGACAGAGACACAGAGACAGAGACACAGAGACCGTTTCACAGAGACAGAGACATAGAGACAGAGACACAGAGACAGAGACACAGAGACTGGGACACAGCGAGAGGGACTCAGAGACAGGGACACAGAGACAGAGACAGAGACACAGAGACGCAGAGACAGATACACACAGACAGAGACACAGAGACAGAGACACAGGGACAGAGACACAGAGACAGAGACACAGAGACAGAGACACAGAGACAGAGGTACAGAGACAGAGACACAGAGACAGAGACACAGAGACAGAGACACAGAGACAGAGACACAGACTCAAAGACACAGAGACAGAGACACAGAGACAGAGACACAGAGACAGAGACACAGAGACAGAGACACAGAGACAGAGACACAGAGACAGAGACACAGAGACAGAGACACAGAGACAGAGACACAGAGACAGAGACACAGAGACAGAGACACAGAGACAGAGACACAGAGACAGAGACACAGAGACAGAGACACAGAGACAGAGACACAGAGACAGAGACACAGAGACAGAGACTGAGAGACAGAGATTCAGAGACACAGACAGAGACACAGAGACAGATACTCAGAGACATAGACACAGAGACAGAGACACAAAGACAGAGACACAGAGACAGAGACACAGAGACAGTTTCACAGAGACAGAGACATAGAGACAGAGACACAGAGACAGAGACACAGAGACTGGGACACAGCGAGAGGGACTCAGAGACAGGGACACAGAGACAGAGACAGAGACACAGAGACGCAGAGACAGGTACACAGAGACAGAGACACAGAGACAGAGACACAGAGACAGAGACACAGAGACAGAGACACAGAGACAGAGACACAGAGACAGAGACACAGAGACAGAGACACAGAGACAGAGACACAGAGACAGAGACACAGAGACAGAGACACAGAGACAGAGACACAGAGACAGAGACACAGAGACAGAGACACAGAGACAGAGACACAGAGACAGAGACACAGAGACAGAGACACAGAGACAGAGACACAGAGACAGAGACACAGAGACAGAGACACAGAGACAGAGACACAGAGACAGAGACACAGAGACAGAGACACAGAGACAGAGACACAGAGACAGAGACACAGAGACAGAGACACAGAGACAGAGACACAGAGACAGAGACACAGAGACAGAGACACAGAGACAGAGACACAGGGACAGAGACACAGAGACAGAGACACAGAGACAGAGACACAGGGACAGAGACACAGAGACAGAGACACAGAGACAGAGACACAGAGACAGAGACACAGAGACAGAGACACAGAGACAGAGACACAGAGACAGAGACACAGAGACAGAGACACAGAGACAGAGACACAGAGACAGAGACACAGAGACAGAGACACAGAGACAGAGACACAGAGACAGAGACACAGAGACAGAGACACAGAGACAGAGACACAGAGACAGAGACTGAGAGACAGAGATTCAGAGACACAGACAGAGACGCAGAGACAGATACTCAGAGACATAGACACAGAGACAGAGACACAAAGACAGAGACACAGAGACAGAGACACAGAGACAGTTTCACAGAGACAGAGACATAGAGACAGAGACACAGAGACAGAGACACAGAGACTGGGACACAGCGAGAGGGACTCAGAGACAGGGACACAGAGACCGAGACAGAGACACAGAGACGCAGAGACAGGTACACAGAGACAGAGACACAGAGACAGAGACACAGAGACAGAGACACAGAGACAGAGACACAGAGACAGAGACACAGAGACAGAGACACAGAGACAGAGACACAGAGACAGAGACACAGAGACAGCGACACAGAGACAGAGACACAGAGTCAGAGACACAGAGACAGAGACACAGAGACAGAGACACAGAGACAGAGACACAGAGACAGAGACACAGAGACAGAGACACAGAGACAGAGACACAGAGACAGAGACACAGAGACAGAGACACAGAGACAGAGACACAGAGACAGAGACACAGAGACAGAGACACAGAGACAGAGACACAGAGACAGAGACACAGAGACAGAGACACAGAGACAGAGACACAGAGACAGAGACACAGAGACAGAGACACAGAGACAGAGACACAGAGACAGAGACACAGAGAGGCCGAGGCACAGAGAGAGAGACTCAAAGACAAGGACACAGAGACAGAGACAGAGACAGATACACAGAGCCAGAGACACAGACACAGAGACACAGAGACAGCGACACAGAGACAGAGACACTGAGACAGAGACACAGAGACAGAGACACAGAGACAGAGACACAGAGATAGAGACACAGAGACAGAGACACAGAGACAGAGACACAGAGACAGAGACACAGAGACAGAGACACAGAGACAGAGACACAGAGACAGAGACACAGAGACAGAAACACAGAGACGGAGAAACAGGGACAGAGACACAGAGAAACAGAAACAGAGACAGAGACAGAGACAGAGACACAGAGACAGAGAAACAGAGGCAGAGACACACGGACAGAGACACAGAGACGGAAACACAGAGACAGTGGCATAGAAACAGAGACACAGAGACAGGGACACAGTGAGAGAGACAGAGACACAGAGGCGGAGACACAGAGACAGCGACACAGAGACAGAGACACAGAGACAGAGACACAGAGACAGAGACACAGAGACAGAGACACAGAGACAGAGACACAGAGACAGAGACACGTAGGCAGAGACACAGAGACAGAGACACAGAGACAGAGAAAGAGACGCTGAGATGGAGACACAGAGACCGTGACACAGGGAGAGAGACACAGAGACAGAGACACAGAGACAGAGATTCAGAGACAGTGACACAGAGACAGGGTCAGAGAGACAGAGATACAGAGACAGATTCACAGAGACAGAGACACAGAGACAGAGACATAATGACAGAAACACAGAGACGGAGACGCAGGGACAGGGACACAGGGACAGAGACACAGAGAAACAGAAACAGAGACAGAGACAGACACAGAGACACAGAGACAGAGAAACAGAGGCAGAGACACACAGACAGAGACACAGAGACGGAAACACAGAGACAGTGGCATAGGAACAGTGACACAGAGACAGGGACACAGTGAGAGAGACAGAGACACAGAGACGGAGACACAGAGACGGAGACACAGAGACGGAGACACAGAGACAGCGACACAGAGACAGAGACACAAAGACAGGGACACAGAGACAGAGACCCAGAGACAGAGACACATTGAGTGAGACACAGAGACGGAGACACAGGGAGAGGGACACAGAGACAGAGACACAGAGAAAGAGAAACAGAGACAGAGCCAGAGACACAGAGACAGAGTCACAGAGGCAGAGACACATAGACAGAGACACAGAGACCGAGACACAGAGGCGGAGACACAGACACAGAGACACAGAAACGGAGACACTGAGACGGAGACAGAGGCACAGGGGCAGAGGCACACAGACAGAGACACAGAGACTGAGACACAGAGACGGAGACACAGAGACAGTGACATAGAGACAGAGACACAGAGACCGGGACACAGTGAGAGAGACAGAGACACAGAGACGGAGACACCGAGACAGCGACACAGAGACAGCGACACAGAGACAGAGACAGAGACACAGAGACGCAGAGACAGGGACACAGAGGCAGAGACACAGAGACAGAGACAGAGACGCAAAGACGGGGACACAGGGACACAGACACAGAGACAGGGACACAGAGACAGAGGCTCAGAGACAGAGACAGAGACAGAGGCACAGAGACGGAGACACAGAGACCGATACACAGAGACAGAGGCACGGAGACAGAGCCACAGACACCGAGACACAGAGATCGAGACTCTGGGACAGAGACACAGAGACAGGGACACAGAGACAGAGACACAGCGAGAGAGACTCAGAGACAGGGACACAGAGACAGAGACAGAGACACAGAGACGCAGAGACAGATACACAGAGACAGAGACACAGAGACAGAGACACAGAGACAGAGACACAGAGACAGTTTCACAGAGACAGAGACACAGAGACAGAGACACAGAGACAGAGACAAAGAGACAGGGACACAGAGACAGAGACACAGAGACAGAGACACAGAGACAGAGACACAGAGACAGTTTCACAGAGACAGAGACATAGAGACAGAGACACAGAGACAGAGACACAGAGACTGGGACACAGCGAGAGGGACTCTGAGACAGGGACACAGAGACAGAGACAGAGACACAGAGACGCAGAGACAGATACACACAGACAGAGACACAGAGACAGAGACACAGAGACAGAGACACAGAGACAGAGACACAGAGACAGAGACACAGAGACAGAGACACAGAGACAGAGACACAGAGACAGAGACACAGAGACAGAGACACAGAGACAGAGACACAGAGACAGAGGTACAGAGACAGAGACACAGAGACAGAGACACAGAGACTGGGACACAGAGACAGAGACATAATGACAGAAACACAGAGACGGAGAAACAGGGACAGGGACACAGGGACAGAGACACAGAGAAACAGAAACAGAGACAGAGACAGAGACAGAGACACAGAGACAGAGAAACAGAGGCAGAGACACACGGACAGAGACACAGAGACGGAAACACAGAGACAGTGGCATAGAAACAGAGACACAGAGACAGGGACACAGTGAGAGAGACAGAGACACAGAGGCGGAGACACAGAGACGGAGACACAGAGACAGCGACACAGAGACAGAGACACAGAGACAGAGACACAGAGACAGAGACACAGAGACAGAGACACAGAGACAGAGACACGTAGGCAGAGACACAGAGACAGAGACACAGAGACAGAGAAAGAGACGCTGAGATGGAGACACAGAGACCGTGACACAGGGAGAGAGACACAGAGACAGAGACACAGAGACAGAGATTCAGAGACAGTGACACAGAGACAGGGTCAGAGAGACAGAGATACAGAGACAGATTCACAGAGACAGAGACACAGAGACAGAGACATAATGACAGAAACACAGAGACGGAGACGCAGGGACAGGGACACAGGGACAGAGACACAGAGAAACAGAAACAGAGACAGAGACAGAGACAGAGACACAGAGACAGAGAAACAGAGGCAGAGACACACAGACAGAGACACAGAGACGGAAACACAGAGACAGTGGCATAGGAACAGTGACACAGAGGCAGGGACACAGTGAGAGAGACAGAGACACAGAGACGGAGACACAGAGACGGAGACACAGAGACGGAGACACAGAGACAGCGACACAGAGACAGAGACACAAAGACAGGGACACAGAGACAGAGACCCAGAGACAGAGACACATTGAGTGAGACACAGAGACGGAGACACAGGGAGAGGGACACAGAGACAGAGACACAGAGAAAGAGAAACAGAGACAGAGACAGAGACACAGAGACAGAGTCACAGAGGCAGAGACACATAGACAGAGACACAGAGACCGAGACACAGAGGCGGAGACACAGACTCAGAGACACAGAAACAGAGACACTGAGACGGAGACAGAGGCACAGGGGCAGAGGCACACAGACAGAGACACAGAGACTGAGACACAGAGACGGAGACACAGAGACAGTGACATAGAGACAGAGACACAGAGACCGGGACACAGTGAGAGAGACAGAGACACAGAGACGGAGACACCGAGACAGCGACACAGAGACAGCGACACAGAGACAGAGACAGAGACACAGAGACGCAGAGACAGGGACACAGAGGCAGAGACACAGAGACAGAGACAGAGACGCAAAGACGGGGACACAGGGACACAGACACAGAGACAGGGACACAGAGACAGAGGCTCAGAGACAGAGACAGAGACAGAGGCACAGAGGCGGAGACACAGAGACCGATACACAGAGACAGAGACACGGAGACAGAGCCACAGACACCGAGACACAGAGATCGAGACTCTGGGACAGAGACACAGAGACAGGGACACAGAGACAGAGACACAGCGAGAGAGACTCTGAGACAGGGACACAGAGACAGAGACAGAGACACAGAGACGCAGAGACAGATACACACAGACAGAGACACAGAGACAGAGACACAGAGACAGAGACACAGAGACAGAGACACAGAGACAGAGACACAGAGACAGAGACACAGAGACAGAGACACAGAGACAGAGACACAGAGACAGAGGTACAGAGACAGAGACACAAAGACAGAGACACAGAGACTGGGACACAGAGACAGAGACATAATGACAGAAACACAGAGACGGAGACACAGGGACAGGGACACAGGGACAGAGACACAGAGAAACAGAAACAGAGACAGAGACAGAGACAGAGACACAGAGACAGAGAAACAGAGGCAGAGACACACAGACAGAGACACAGAGACGGAAACACAGAGACAGTGGCATAGAAACAGAGACACAGAGACAGGGACACAGTGAGAGAGACAGACACACAGAGACGGAGACACAGAGACGGAGACACAGAGACAGTGACACAGAGACAGAGACACAGAGACAGAGACACAGAGACAGAGACACAGAGACAGAGACACGTAGGCAGAGACACAGAGACAGAGACACAGAGACAGAGAAAGAGACGCAGAGGCGGAGACACAGAGACCGTGACACAGGGAGAGAGACACAGAGACAGAGACACAGAGACAGAGATTCAGAGACAGTGACACAGAGACAGGGTCAGAGAGACAGAGATACAGAGACAGATTCACAGAGACAGAGACACAGAGACAGAGACATAATGACAGAAACACAGAGACGGAGACACAGGGACAGGGACACAGGGACAGAGACACAGAGAAACAGAAACAGAGACAGAGACAGAGACAGAGACACAGAGACAGAGAAACAGAGGCAGAGACACACAGACAGAGACACAGAGACGGAAACACAGAGACAGTGGCATAGGAACAGAGACACAGAGACAGGGACACAGTGAGAGAGACAGAGACACAGAGACGGAGACACAGAGACGGAGACACAGAGACGGAGACACAGAGACAGCGACACAGAGACAGAGACACAAAGACAGGGACACAGAGACAGAGACCCAGAGACAGAGACACATTGAGTGAGACACAGAGACGGAGACACAGGGACAGGGACACAGAGACAGAGGCAGAGAGAAAGAGAAACAGAGACAGAGACAGAGACACAGAGACAGAGACACAGAGACAGAGACACAGAGACAGAGACACAGAGACAGAGAGACAGAGACAGAGACACAGAGACAGAGACACAGAGACAGAGACACAGAGACAGAGACACAGAGACAGTTTCACAGAGACAGAGACATAGAGACAGAGACTCAGAGACAGAGACACAGAGACTGGGACACAGCGAGAGGGACTCAGAGAGAGGGACACAGAGACAGAGACAGAGACACAGAGACGCAGAGACAGGTACACAGAGACAGAGACACAGAGACAGAGACACAGAGACAGAGACACAGAGACAGAGACACAGAGACAGAGACACAGAGACAGAGACACAGAGACAGAGACACAGAGACAGAGACACAGAGACAGAGACACAGAGGCAGAGACACAGAGACAGAGACACAGAGACAGAGACACAGAGACAGAGACACAGAGACAGAGACACAGAGACAGAGACACAGAGGCAGAGACACAGAGACAGAGACACAGAGACAGAGACACAGAGACAGAGACACAGAGACAGAGACACAGAGACAGAGACACAGAGACAGCGACGCAGAGACAGAGACACAGAGACAGAGACACAGTGACAGAGACACAGAGACAGAGACACAGAGACAGAGACACAGAGACAGAGACACAGAGACAGAGACACAGAGACAGAGAAACAGAGGCAGAGACACACAGACGGAGACACAGAGACGGAAACACAGAGACAGTGGCATAGGAACAGTGACACAGAGACAGGGACACAGTGAGAGAGACAGAGACACAGAGACGGAGACACAGAGACGGAGACACAGAGACGGGGACACAGAGACAGCGACACAGAGACAGAGACACAAAGACAGGGACACAGAGACAGAGACCCAGAGACAGAGACACATTGAGTGAGACACAGAGACGGAGACACAGGGAGAGGGACACAGAGCCAGAGACACAGAGAAAGAGAAACAGAGACAGAGACAGAGACACAGAGACAGAGTCACAGAGGCAGAGACACATAGACAGAGACACAGAGACCGAGACACAGAGGCGGAGACACAGACTCAGAGACACAGAAACAGAGACACTGAGACGGAGACAGAGGCACAGGGGCAGAGGCACACAGACAGAGACACAGAGACTGAGACACAGAGACGGAGACACAGAGACAGGGACACAGAGACAGAGACACAGCGAGAGAGACTCAGAGACAGGGACACAGAGACAGAGACAGAGACACAGAGACGCAGAGACAGATACACAGAGACAGAGACACAGAGACAGAGACACAGAGACAGAGACACAGAGACAGTTTCACAGAGACAGAGACACAGAGACAGAGGTACAGAGACAGAGACACAGAGACAGAGACACAGAGACTGGGACACAGAGACAGAGACATAATGACAGAAACACAGAGACGGAGACACAGGGACAGGGACACAGGGACAGAGACACAGAGAAACAGAAACAGAAACAGAGACAGAGACAGAGACAGAAACACAGAGACAGAGAAACAGAGGCAGAGACACACAGACAGAGACACAGAGACGGAAACACAGAGACAGTGGCATAGAAACAGAGACACAGAGACAGGGACACAGTGAGAGAGACAGACACACAGAGACGGAGACACAGAGACGGAGACACAGAGACAGTGACACAGAGACAGAGACACAGAGACAGAGACACAGAGACGCAGAGACAGGGACACAGAGGCAGAGACACAGAGACAGAGACAGAGACGCAAAGACGGGGACACAGGGACACAGACACAGAGACAGGGACACAGAGACAGAGGCTCAGAGACAGAGACAGAGACAGAGGCACAGAGACAGAGACAGAGGGACAGTGGCGCAGAGACAGGGACATAGAGACAGAGACTCAGAGACCGAGAAACAGAGACAGAGACACAGAGACATAGACACATAGACAGAGAAACAGAGACAGAGACACAGAGACAGAGACAGGGACAGAGACACAGAGACAGAGACTCAGAGACTGAGTCATACACACAGGGACAGACACAGAGACACACACACAGAGACAGAGACAGATACACAGAGACGGAGACACAGGGACAGAGACACAAAGACAGGGACACAGATACAGAGATTCAGACGCAGTTTCACAGAGACAGATACATAGAGACAGAGACACAGAGACAGAGACACAGAGACTGGGACACAGCGAGAGAGACTCAGAGACAGGGACACAGAGACAGAGACAGAGACACAGAGACATAGAGACAGAGACACAGAGACAGAGACACAGAGACAGAGACACAGAGACGGAGACAGAGACACAGAGACGGAGACACAGAGACCGATACACAGAGACAGAGACAAAGAGACAGATACACGGAGACAGAGCCACAGACACCGAGACACAGAGACCGAGACTCTGGGACAGAGACACAGAGACAGGGACACAGAGACAGAGACACAGCGAGAGAGACTCAGAGACAGGGACACAGAGACAGAGACAGAGACACAGAGACGCAGAGACAGATACACAGAGACAGAGACACAGAGACAGAGACACAGAGACAGAGGCACAGAGACAGAGACACAGAGACAGGGACAGAGACACAGAGACAGAGACACAGAGACAGAGACACAGAGACAGAGACACAGAGACAGTTTCACAGAGACAGAGACATAGAGACAGAGACACAGAGACAGAGACACAGAGACTGGGACACAGCGAGAGAGACTCAGAGACAGGGACACAGAGACTGAGACAGAGACACAGAGACGCAGAGACAGATACACAGAGACAGAGACACAGAGAAAGAGACACAGAGACAGAGACACAGAGACAGAGACACAGCGACAGAGACACAGAGACAGAGACACAGAGACAGAGGCACAGAGACAGAGACACAGAGACAGAGACACAGAGACAGAGACACAGAGACAGAGTCACAGACACAGAGACACAGACTGAAAGATACAGAGACAGAGACACAGAGACAGAGACACAGAGACAGAGACACAGAGACAGAGACACAGAGACAGAGACACAGAGACAGAGACACAGAGACAGAGACACAGAGACAGAGACACAGAGACAGAGACACAGAGACAGAGACACAGAGACAGAGACACAGAGACAGAGACACAGAGACAGAGACACAGAGACAGAGACACAGAGACAGAGACACAGAGACAGAGACACAGAGACAGAGACACAGAGACAGAGACACAGAGACAGAGACACAGAGACAGAGACACAGAGACAGAGACACAGAGACAGAGACACAGAGACAGAGACACAGAGACAGAGACACAGAGACAGAGACACAGAGACAGAGACACAGAGACAGAGACACAGAGACAGAGACACAGAGACAGAGACACAGAGACAGAGACACAGAGACAGAGACACAGAGACAGAGACACAGAGACAGAGACACAGAGACAGAGACACAGAGACAGAGACACAGAGACAGAGACACAGAGACAGAGACACAGAGACAGAGACACAGAGACAGAGACACAGAGACAGAGACACAGAGACAGAGACACAGAGACAGAGACACAGAGACAGAGACACAGAGACAGAGACACAGAGACAGAGACACAGAGACAGAGACACAGAGACAGAGACACAGAGACAGAGACACAGAGACAGAGACACAGAGACAGAGACACAGAGACAGAGACACAGAGACAGAGACACTGGGACAGAGACACAGAGACAGAGATTCAGAGGCAGAGACACAGAGACAGAGACACAGATGCCGAGACACAGAGACGGTAACACAGGGACCGTGACACAGGGACGGAGACACAGAGGCAGATACACAGAGACAGAGACAGAGACACAGAGACAGGGACGCAGAGAGAGTGACACAGAGAAGGAGCCACAGGGACAGAGACACCGAGACAGAGACACAGAGACAGGGACACATAGACAGAGACACAGAGACAGAGACACAGAGGCAGAGACACAGAGACAGAGACACAGAGTCAGAGACACAGAGACAGAGACACAGAGACAGAGACACAGAGACAGAGACACAGAGACAGGGACGCAGAGAGAGTGACACAGAGAAGTAGCCACAGGGACAGAGACACCGAGACAGAGACACAGAGACAGGGACACATAGACAGAGACACAGAGACAGAGACTCAGAGACAGAGACAGAGGCACAGAGACGGAGACGCAGAGGCGGAGACACAGAGGAGGGGACACGGGGACAGAGACACCGAGACAGAGACACAGAGGCAGAGACACAGAGAAAGAGAAGCAGAGACAGAAACAGAGACAGAGACACAGAGATAGATACACAGAGACAGAGACACAGCCCACGGAGGCTCTGGGACAGATACACAGAGACAGAGATTCAGAGGCAGAGACAGAGGCACAGAGACGGAAACACAGAGACAGAGACACAGAGACAGTGAGACAGAGAAGGAGACACAGAGACAGAGACACAGAGACAGAGACACAGAGACAGAGACACAGAGACAGAGACACAGAGACAGAGACACAGAGACAGAGACACAGAGACAGAGACACAGAGACAGAGACACAGAGGCAGAGGCACAGAGACAGAGACACAGAGACAGAGACACAGAGACAGAGACACAGAGACAGAGACACAGAGACAGAGACACTGGGACAGAGACACAGAGACAGAGATTCAGACGCAGAGACACAGAGACAGAGACACAGATGCCGAGACACAGAGACGGTAACACAGGGACCGTGACACAGGGAGTGAGACACAGAGGCAGATACACAGAGACAGAGACAGAGACACAGAGACAGGGACGCAGAGAGAGTGACACAGAGAAGGAGCCACAGGGACAGAGACACCGAGACAGAGACACAGAGGCAGGGACACATAGACAGAGACACAGAGACAGAGACTCAGAGACAGAGACAGAGGCACAGAGACGGAGACGCAGAGGCGGAGACACAGCGACAGAGACACAGAGACAGAGACACAGAGACCGAGACAGAGGCACAGAGACGGAGACACGGAGACAGAGACACAGAGGAGGGGACACGGGGACAGAGACACCGAGACAGAGACACAGAGGCAGAGACACAGAGAAAGAGAAGCAGAGACAGAGACAGAGACAGAGACACAGAGATAGATACACAGAGACAGAGACACAGAGACGGAGGCTCTGGGACAGATACACAGAGACAGATATTCAGAGGCAGAGACAGAGGCACAGAGACGGAAACACAGAGACAGAGACACAGAGACAGTGAGACAGAGAAGGAGACACAAAGACAGAGACACAGAGACAGAGAGACAGAGACAGAGACACAGAGACAGAGACACAGAGACAGAGACACAGAGACAGAGACACAGAGACAGAGACACAGAGACAGAGACACAGAGACAGAGACACAGAGACAGAGACACAGAGACAGAAACACAGAGACAGAGACACAGAGACAGAGACACAGAGACAGAGACACAGAGGCAGAGACACAGAGGCAGAGACACAGAGACAGAGACACAGAGACAGAGACACAGAGACAGAGACACAGAGGCAGAGACACAGAGACAGAGACACAGAGACAGAGACACAGAGACAGAGACACAGAGACAGAGACACAGAGACAGAGACACAGAGACAGAGACACAGAGACAGAGACACAGAGACAGAGACACAGAGACAGAGACACAGAGACAGAGACACAGAGACAGAGACACAGAGACAGAGACACAGAGACAGAGACACAGAGACAGAGACACAGAGATAGAGACGCAGAGACAGAGACCCAGAGACAGAGACACATTGAGTGAGACACAGAGACGGAGACACAGGGACAGGGACAAAGAGACAGTGACAGAGACACAGAGACGCAGAGACAGGGACACAGAGGCAGAGACACAGAGACAGAGACAGAGACGCAAAGACGGGGACACAGGGACACAGACACAGAGACAGGGACACAGAGACAGAGGCTCAGAGACAGAGACAGAGACAGAGGCACAGAGACAGAGACAGAGGGACAGAGGCGCAGAGACAGGGACATAGAGACAGAGACTCAGAGACCGAGAAACAGAGACAGAGACACAGAGACATAGACGCATAGACAGAGACACAGAGACAGAGACACAGAGACAGAGACAGGGACAGAGACACAGAGACAGAGACTCAGAGACTGAGTCATACACACAGGGACAGACACAGAGACACACACACAGAGACAGAGACAGATACACAGAGACGGAGACACAGGGACAGAGACACAAAGACAGGGACACAGATACAGAGATTCAGACGCAGTTTCACAGAGACAGAGACAGAGGCACAGAGACAGAGACACAGAGACAGGGACAGAGACACAGAGACAGAGACACAGAGACAGAGACACAGAGACAGTTTCACAGAGACAGAGACATAGAGACAGAGACACAGAGACAGAGACACAGAGACTGGGACACAGCGAGAGAGACTCAGAGACAGGGACACAGAGACTGAGACAGAGACACAGAGACGCAGAGACAGATACACAGAGACAGAGACACAGAGAAAGAGACACAGAGACAGAGACACAGAGACAGAGACACAGCGACAGAGACACAGAGACAGAGACACAGAGACAGAGGCACAGAGACAGAGACACAGAGACAGAGACACAGAGACAGAGACACAGAGACAGAGTCACAGAGACAGAGACACAGACTGAAAGATACAGAGACAGAGACACAGAGACAGAGACACAGAGACAGAGACACAGAGACAGAGACACAGAGACAGAGACACAGAGACAGAGACACAGAGACAGAGACACAGAGACAGAGACACAGAGACAGAGACACAGAGACAGAGACACAGAGACAGAGACACAGAGACAGAGACACAGAGACAGAGACACAGAGACAGAGACACAGAGACAGAGACACAGAGACAGAGACACAGAGACAGAGACACATTGAGTGAGACACAGAGACGGAGACACAGGGACAGGGACAAAGAGACAGAGACAGAGACACAGAGACGCAGAGACAGGGACACAGAGGCAGAGACACAGAGACAGAGACAGAGACGCAAAGACGGGGACACAGGGACACAGACACAGAGACAGGGACACAGAGACAGAGGCTCAGAGACAGAGACAGAGACAGAGGCACAGAGACAGAGACAGAGGGACAGAGGCGCAGAGACAGGGACATAGAGACAGAGACTCAGAGACCGAGAAACAGAGACAGAGACACAGAGACATAGACACATAGACAGAGACACAGAGACAGAGACACAGAGACAGAGACAGGGACAGAGACACAGAGACAGAGACTCAGAGACTGAGTCATACACACAGGGACAGACACAGAGACACACACACAGAGACAGAGACAGATACACAGAGACGGAGACACAGGGACAGAGACACAAAGACAGGGACACAGATACAGAGATTCAGACGCAGTTTCACAGAGACAGAGACAGAGGCACAGAGACAGAGACACAGAGACAGGGACAGAGACACAGAGACAGAGACACAGAGACAGAGACACAGAGACAGTTTCACAGAGACAGAGACATAGAGACAGAGACACAGAGACAGAGACACAGAGACTGGGACACAGCGAGAGAGACTCAGAGACAGGGACACAGAGACTGAGACAGAGACACAGAGACGCAGAGACAGATACACAGAGACAGAGACACAGAGAAAGAGACACAGAGACAGAGACACAGAGACAGAGACACAGCGACAGAGACACAGAGACAGAGACACAGAGACAGAGGCACAGAGACAGAGACACAGAGACAGAGACACAGAGACAGAGACACAGAGACAGAGTCACAGAGACAGAGACACAGACTGAAAGATACAGAGACAGAGACACAGAGACAGAGACACAGAGACAGAGACACAGAGACAGAGACACAGAGACAGAGACACAGAGACAGAGACACAGAGACAGAGACACAGAGACAGAGACACAGAGACAGAGACACAGAGACAGAGACACAGAGACAGAGACACAGAGACAGAGACACAGAGACAGAGACACAGAGACAGAGACACAGAGACAGAGACACAGAGACAGAGACACAGAGACAGAGACACAGAGACAGAGACACAGAGACAGAGACACAGAGACAGAGACACAGAGACAGAGACACAGAGACAGAGACACAGAGACAGAGACACAGAGACAGAGACACAGAGACAGAGACACAGAGACAGAGACACAGAGACAGAGACACAGAGACAGAGACACAGAGACAGAGACACAGAGACAGAGACACAGAGACAGAGACACAGAGACAGAGACACAGAGACAGAGACACAGAGACAGAGACACAGAGACAGAGACACAGAGACAGAGACACAGAGACAGAGACACAGAGACAGAGACACAGAGACAGAGACACAGAGACAGAGACACAGAGACAGAGACACAGAGACAGAGACACAGAGACAGAGACACAGAGACAGAGACACAGAGACAGAGACACAGAGACAGAGACACAGAGACAGAGACACAGAGACCGAGACAGAGGCACAGAGACGGAGACACGGAGACAGAGACACAGAGGAGGGGACACGGGGACAGAGACACCGAGACAGAGACACAGAGGCAGAGACACAGAGAAAGAGAAGCAGAGACAGAGACAGAGACAGAGACACAGAGATAGATACACAGAGACAGAGACACAGAGACGGAGGCTCTGGGACAGATACACAGAGACAGAGATTCAGAGGCAGAGACAGAGGCACAGAGACGGAAACACAGAGACAGAGACACAGAGACAGTGAGACAGAGAAGGAGACACAGAGACAGAGACACAGAGACAGAGAGACAGAGACAGAGAGACAGAGACAGAGACACAGAGACAAAGACACAGAGACAGAGACACAGAGACAGAGACACAGAGACAGAGACACAGAGACAGAGACACAGAGATAGAGACGCAGAGACAGAGACCCAGAGACAGAGACACATTGAGTGAGACACAGAGACGGAGACACAGGGACAGGGACACAGAGACAGAGACAGAGACACAGAGACGCAGAGACAGGGACACAGAGGCAGAGACACAGAGACAGAGACAGAGACGCAAAGACGGGGACACAGGGACACAGACACAGAGATAGGGACACAGAGACAGAGGCTCAGAGACAGAGACAGAGACAGAGGCACAGAGACAGAGACAGAGGGACAGAGGCGCAGAGACAGGGACATAGAGACAGAGACTCAGAGACCGAGAAACAGAGACAGAGACACAGAGACATAGACACATAGACAGAGACACAGAGACAGAGACACAGAGACAGAGACAGGGACAGAGACACAGAGACAGAGACTCAGAGACTGAGTCATACACACAGGGACAGACACAGAGACACACACACAGAGACAGAGACAGATACACAGAGACGGAGACACAGGGACAGAGGCACAAAGACAGGGACACAGATACAGAGATTCAGACGCAGTTTCACAGAGACAGAGACATAGAGACAGAGACACAGAGACAGAGACACAGAGACTGGGACACAGCGAGAGAGACTCAGAGACAGGGACACAGAGACAGAGACAGAGACACAGAGACATAGAGACAGAGACACAGAGACAGAGACACAGAGACAGAGACACAGAGACGGAGACAGAGACACAGAGACCGATACACAGAGACAGAGACAAAGAGACAGATACACGGAGACAGAGCCACAGACACCGAGACACAGAGACCGAGACTCTGGGACAGAGACACAGAGACAGGGACACAGAGACTGAGACACAGCGAGAGAGACTCAGAGACAGGGACACAGAGACAGAGACAGAGACACAGAGACGCAGAGACAGATACACAGAGACAGAGACACAGAGACAGAGACACAGAGACAGAGGCACAGAGACAGAGACACAGAGACAGGGACAGAGACACAGAGACAGAGACACAGAGACAGAGACACAGAGACAGTTTCACAGAGACAGAGACATAGAGACAGAGACACAGAGACAGAGACACAGAGACTGGGACACAGCGAGAGAGACTCAGAGACAGGGACACAGAGACTGAGACAGAGACACAGAGACGCAGAGACAGATACACAGAGACAGAGACACAGAGAAAGAGACACAGAGACAGAGACACAGAGACAGAGACACAGCGACAGAGACACAGAGACAGAGACACAGAGACAGAGGCACAGAGACAGAGACACAGAGACAGAGACACAGAGACAGAGACACAGAGACAGAGACACAGAGACAGAGACACAGAGACAGAGACACAGAGACAGAGACACAGAGATAGAGACGCAGAGACAGAGACCCAGAGACAGAGACACATTGAGTGAGACACAGAGACGGAGACACAGGGACAGGGACACAGAGACAGAGACACAGAGAAAGAGAAACAGAGACAGAGACAGAGACACAGAGACAGAGACACACAGGCAGAGACACATAGACAGAGACACAGAGACAGAGACGCAGAGATAGAGACGCAGAGACAGAGACACATTGAGTGAGACACAGGGACGGAGACACAGAGACAGAGACACAGAGACAGAGACACAGAGACAGAGACACAGAGACAGGGACGCAGAGAGAGTGACACAGAGAAGTAGCCACAGGGACAGAGACACCGAGACAGAGACACAGAGACAGGGACACATAGACAGAGACACAGAGACAGAGACTCAGAGACAGAGACAGAGGCACAGAGACGGAGACGCAGAGGCGGAGACACAGCGACAGAGACACAGAGAGAGAGACACAGAGACCGAGACAGAGGCACAGAGACGGAGACACGGAGACAGAGACACAGAGGAGGGGACACGGGGACAGAGACACCGAGACAGAGACACAGAGGCAGAGACACAGAGAAAGAGAAGCAGAGACAGAGACAGAGACAGAGACACAGAGATAGATACACAGAGACAGAGACACAGCCCACGGAGGCTCTGGGACAGATACACAGAGACAGAGATTCAGAGGCAGAGACAGAGGCACAGAGACGGAAACACAGAGACAGAGACACAGAGACAGTGAGACAGAGAAGGAGACACAGAGACAGAGACACAGAGACAGAGACACAGAGACAGAGACACAGAGACAGAGACACAGAGACAGAGACACAGAGACAGAGACACAGAGGCAGAGGCACAGAGACAGAGACACAGAGACAGAGACACAGAGACAGAGACACAGAGACAGAGACACAGAGACAGAGACACTGGGACAGAGACACAGAGACAGAGATTCAGACGCAGAGACACAGAGACAGAGACACAGATGCCGAGACACAGAGACGGTAACACAGGGACCGTGACACAGGGAGTGAGACACAGAGGCAGATACACAGAGACAGAGACAGAGACACAGAGACAGGGACGCAGAGAGAGTGACACAGAGAAGGAGCCACAGGGACAGAGACACCGAGACAGAGACACAGAGGCAGGGACACATAGACAGAGACACAGAGACAGAGACTCAGAGACAGAGACAGAGGCACAGAGACGGAGACGCAGAGGAGGAGACACAGCGACAGAGACACAGAGACAGAGACACAGAGACCGAGACAGAGGCACAGAGACGGAGACACGGAGACAGAGACACAGAGGAGGGGACACGGGGACAGAGACACCGAGACAGAGACACAGAGGCAGAGACACAGAGAAAGAGAAGCAGAGACAGAGACAGAGACAGAGACACAGAGATAGATACACAGAGACAGAGACACAGAGACGGAGGCTCTGGGACAGATACACAGAGACAGATATTCAGAGGCAGAGACAGAGGCACAGAGACGGAAACACAGAGACAGAGACACAGAGACAGTGAGACAGAGAAGGAGACACAGAGACAGAGACACAGAGACAGAGAGACAGAGACAGAGACACAGAGACAGAGACACAGAGACAGAGACACAGAGACAGAGACACAGAGACAGAGACACAGAGACAGAGACACAGAGACAGAGACACAGAGACAGAGACACAGAGACAGAGACACAGAGACAGAGACACAGAGACAGAGACACAGAGACAGAGACACAGAGACAGAGACACAGAGGCAGAGACACAGAGGCAGAGACACAGAGACAGAGACACAGAGACAGTGACACAGAGACAGAGACACAGAGGCAGAGACACAGAGACAGAGACACAGAGACAGAGACACAGAGACAGAGACACAGAGACAGAGACACAGAGACAGAGACACAGAGACAGAGACACAGAGACAGAGACACAGAGACAGAGACACAGAGACAGAGACACAGAGACAGAGACACAGAGACAGAGACACTGGGACAGAGACACAGAGACAGAGATTCAGACGCAGAGACACAGAGACAGAGACACAGATGCCGAGACACAGAGACGGTAACACAGGGACCGTGACACAGGGAGTGAGACACAGAGGCAGATACACAGAGACAGAGACAGAGACACAGAGACAGGGACGCAGAGAGAGTGACACAGAGAAGGAGCCACAGGGACAGAGACACCGAGACAGAGACACAGAGGCAGGGACACATAGACAGAGACACAGAGACAGAGACTCAGAGACAGAGACAGAGGCACAGAGACGGAGACGCAGAGGCGGAGACACAGCGACAGAGACACAGAGACAGAGACACAGAGACCGAGACAGAGGCACAGAGACGGAGACACGGAGACAGAGACACAGAGGAGGGGACACGGGGACAGAGACACCGAGACAGAGACACAGAGGCAGAGACACAGAGAAAGAGAAGCAGAGACAGAGACAGAGACAGAGACACAGAGATAGATACACAGAGACAGAGACACAGAGACGGAGGCTCTGGGACAGATACACAGAGACAGATATTCAGAGGCAGAGACAGAGGCACAGAGACGGAAACACAGAGACAGAGACACAGAGACAGTGAGACAGAGAAGGAGACACAGAGACAGAGACACAGAGACAGAGAGACAGAGACAGAGACACAGAGACAGAGACACAGAGACAGAGACACAGAGACAGAGACACAGAGACAGAGACACAGAGACAGAGACACAGAGACAGAGACACAGAGACAGAGACACAGAGACAGAGACACAGAGACAGAGACACAGAGACAGAGACACAGAGACAGAAACACAGAGACAGAGACACAGAGACAGAGACACAGAGGCAGAGACACAGAGGCAGAGACACAGAGACAGAGACACAGAGACAGAGACACAGAGACAGAGACACAGAGGCAGAGACACAGAGACAGAGACACAGAGACAGAGACACAGAGACAGAGACACAGAGACAGAGACACAGAGACAGAGACACAGAGACAGAGACACAGAGACAGAGACACAGAGACAGAGACACAGAGACAGAGACACAGAGACAGAGACACAGAGACAGAGACACAGAGACAGAGACACAGAGACAGAGACACAGAGATAGAGACGCAGAGACAGAGACCCAGAGACAGAGACACATTGAGTGAGACACAGAGACGGAGACACAGGGACAGGGACAAAGAGACAGAGACAGAGACACAGAGACGCAGAGACAGGGACACAGAGGCAGAGACACAGAGACAGAGACAGAGACGCAAAGACGGGGACACAGGGACACAGACACAGAGACAGGGACACAGAGACAGAGGCTCAGAGACAGAGACAGAGACAGAGGCACAGAGACAGAGACAGAGGGACAGAGGCGCAGAGACAGGGACATAGAGACAGAGACTCAGAGACCGAGAAACAGAGACAGAGACACAGAGACATAGACACATAGACAGAGACACAGAGACAGAGACACAGAGACAGAGACAGGGACAGAGACACAGAGACAGAGACTCAGAGACTGAGTCATACACACAGGGACAGACACAGAGACACACACACAGAGACAGAGACAGATACACAGAGACGGAGACACAGGGACAGAGACACAAAGACAGGGACACAGATACAGAGATTCAGACGCAGTTTCACAGAGACAGAGACATAGAGACAGAGACACAGAGACAGAGACACAGAGACTGGGACACAGCGAGAGAGACTCAGAGACAGGGACACAGAGACAGAGACAGAGACACAGAGACATAGAGACATAGACACAGAGACAGAGACACAGAGACAGAGACACAGAGACGGAGACAGAGACACAGAGACGGAGACACAGAGACCGATACACAGAGACAGAGACAAAGAGACAGATACACGGGGACAGAGCCACAGACACCGAGACACAGAGACCGAGACTCTGGGACAGAGACACAGAGACAGGGACACAGAGACAGAGACACAGCGAGAGAGACTCAGAGACAGGGACACAGAGACAGAGACAGAGACACAGAGACGCAGAGACAGATACACAGAGACAGAGACACAGAGACAGAGACACAGAGACAGAGGCACAGAGACAGAGACACAGAGACAGGGACAGAGACACAGAGACAGAGACACAGAGACAGAGACACAGAGACAGTTTCACAGAGACAGAGACATAGAGACAGAGACACAGAGACAGTTTCACAGAGACAGAGACATAGAGACAGAGACACAGAGACAGAGACACAGAGACTGGGACACAGCGAGAGAGACTCAGAGACAGGGACACAGAGACTGAGACAGAGACACAGAGACGCAGAGACAGATACACAGAGACAGAGACACAGAGAAAGAGACACAGAGACAGAGACACAGAGACAGAGACACAGCGACAGAGACACAGAGACAGAGACACAGAGACAGAGGCACAGAGACAGAGACACAGAGACAGAGACACAGAGACAGAGACACAGAGACAGAGTCACAGAGACAGAGACACAGACTGAAAGATACAGAGACAGAGACACAGAGACAGAGACACAGAGACAGAGACACAGAGACAGAGACACAGAGACAGAGACACAGAGACAGAGACACAGAGACAGAGACACAGAGACAGAGACACAGAGACAGAGACACAGAGACAGAGACACAGAGACAGAGACACAGAGACAGAGACACAGAGACAGAGACACAGAGACAGAGACACAGAGACAGAGACACAGAGACAGAGACACAGAGACAGAGACACAGAGACAGAGACACAGAGACAGAGACACAGAGACAGAGACACAGAGACAGAGACACAGAGACAGAGACACAGAGACAGAGACACAGAGACAGAGACACAGAGACAGAGACAGAGACACAGAGACAGAGACACAGAGACAGAGACACAGAGACAGAGACACAGAGACAGAGACACAGAGACAGAGACACAGAGACAGAGACACAGAGACAGAGACACAGAGACAGAGACACAGAGACAGAGACACAGAGACAGAGACACAGAGTCAGAGACACAGAGACAGAGACACAGAGACAGAGACACAGAGACAGAGACACAGAGACAGGGACGCAGAGAGAGTGACACAGAGAAGTAGCCACAGGGACAGAGACACCGAGACAGAGACACAGAGACAGGGACACATAGACAGAGACACAGAGACAGAGACTCAGAGACAGAGACACAGAGACAGAGACACAGAGACAGAGACACAGATGCCGAGACACAGAGACGGTAACACAGGGACCGTGACACAGGGAGGGAGACACAAGGGCAGATACACAGAGACAGAGACAGAGACACAGAGACAGGGACGCAGAGAGAGTGACACAGAGAAGGAGCCACAGGGACAGAGACACCGAGACAGAGACACAGAGACAGGGACACATAGACAGAGACACAGAGACAGAGACACAGAGGCAGAGACACAGAGACAGAGACACAGAGTCAGAGACACAGAGACAGAGACACAGAGACAGAGACACAGAGACAGGGACACAGAGACAGGGACGCAGAGAGAGTGACACAGAGAAGTAGCCACAGGGACAGTGACACCGAGACAGAGACACAGAGACAGGGACACATAGACAGAGACACAGAGACAGAGACTCAGAGACAGAGACAGAGGCACAGAGACGGAGACGCAGAGGCGGAGACACAGCGACAGAGACACAGAGACAGAGACACAGAGACCGAGACAGAGGCACAGAGACGGAGACACGGAGACAGAGACACAGAGGAGGGGACACGGGGACAGAGACACCGAGACAGAGACACAGAGGCAGAGACACAGAGAAAGAGAAGCAGAGACAGAGACAGAGACAGAGACACAGTGATAGATACACAGAGACAGAGACACAGAGACGGAGGCTCTGGGACAGATACACAGAGACAGAGATTCAGAGGCAGAGACAGAGGCACAGAGACGGAAACACAGAGACAGAGACACAGAGACAGTGAGACAGAGAAGGAGACACAGAGACAGAGACACAGAGACAGAGAGACAGAGACAGAGAGACAGAGACAGAGACACAGAGACAAAGACACAGAGACAGAGACACAGAGACAGAGACACAGAGACAGAGACACAGAGACAGAGACACAGAGATAGAGACGCAGAGACAGAGACCCAGAGACAGAGACACATTGAGTGAGACACAGAGACGGAGACACAGGGACAGGGACACAGAGACAGAGACAGAGACACAGAGACGCAGAGACAGGGACACAGAGGCAGAGACACAGAGACAGAGACAGAGACGCAAAGACGGGGACACAGGGACACAGACACAGAGACAGGGACACAGAGACAGAGGCTCAGAGACAGAGACAGAGACAGAGGCACAGAGACAGAGACAGAGGGACAGAGGCGCAGAGACAGGGACATAGAGACAGAGACTCAGAGACCGAGAAACAGAGACAGAGACACAGAGACATAGACACATAGACAGAGACACAGAGACAGAGACACAGAGACAGAGACAGGGACAGAGACACAGAGACAGAGACTCAGAGACTGAGTCATACACACAGGGACAGACACAGAGACACACACACAGAGACAGAGACAGATACACAGAGACGGAGACACAGGGACAGAGGCACAAAGACAGGGACACAGATACAGAGATTCAGACGCAGTTTCACAGAGACAGAGACATAGAGACAGAGACACAGAGACAGAGACACAGAGACTGGGACACAGCGAGAGAGACTCAGAGACAGGGACACAGAGACAGAGACAGAGACACAGAGACATAGAGACAGAGACACAGAGACAGAGACACAGAGACAGAGACACAGAGACGGAGACAGAGACACAGAGACGGAGACACAGAGACCGATACACAGAGACAGAGACAAAGAGACAGATACACGGAGACAGAGCCACAGACACCGAGACACAGAGACCGAGACTCTGGGACAGAGACACAGAGACAGGGACACAGAGACTGAGACACAGCGAGAGAGACTCAGAGACAGGGACACAGAGACAGAGACAGAGACACAGAGACGCAGAGACAGATACACAGAGACAGAGACACAGAGACAGAGACACAGAGACAGAGGCACAGAGACAGAGACACAGAGACAGGGACAGAGACACAGAGACAGAGACACAGAGACAGAGACACAGAGACAGTTTCACAGAGACAGAGACATAGAGACAGAGACACAGAGACAGAGACACAGAGACTGGGACACAGCGAGAGAGACTCAGAGACAGGGACACAGAGACTGAGACAGAGACACAGAGACGCAGAGACAGATACACAGAGACAGAGACACAGAGAAAGAGACACAGAGACAGAGACACAGAGACAGAGACACAGCGACAGAGACACAGAGACAGAGACACAGAGACAGAGGCACAGAGACAGAGACACAGAGACAGAGACACAGAGACAGAGACACAGAGACAGAGTCACAGAGACAGAGACACAGACTGAAAGATACAGAGACAGAGACACAGAGACAGAGACACAGAGACAGAGACACAGAGACAGAGACACAGAGACAGAGACACAGAGACAGAGACACAGAGACAGAGACACAGAGACAGAGACAGAGACACAGAGACGCAGAGACAGGGACACAGAGGCAGAGACACAGAGACAGAGACAGAGACGCAAAGACGGGGACACAGGGACACAGACACAGAGACAGGGACACAGAGACAGAGGCTCAGAGACAGAGACAGAGACAGAGGCACAGAGACAGAGACAGAGGGACAGAGGCGCAGAGACAGAGACTCAGAGACCGAGAAACAGAGACAGAGACACAGAGACATAGACACATAGACAGAGACACAGAGACAGAGACACAGAGACAGAGACAGGGACAGAGACACAGAGACAGAGACTCAGAGACTGAGTCATACACACAGGGACAGACACAGAGACACACACACAGAGACAGAGACAGATACACAGAGACGGAGACACAGGGACAGAGGCACAAAGACAGGGACACAGATACAGAGATTCAGACGCAGTTTCACAGAGACAGAGACATAGAGACAGAGACACAGAGACAGAGACACAGAGACTGGGACACAGCGAGAGAGACTCAGAGACAGGGACACAGAGACAGAGACAGAGACACAGAGACATAGAGACAGAGACACAGAGACAGAGACACAGAGACAGAGACACAGAGACGGAGACAGAGACACAGAGACGGAGACACAGAGACCGATACACAGAGACAGAGACAAAGAGACAGATACACGGAGACAGAGCCACAGACACCGAGACACAGAGACCGAGACTCTGGGACAGAGACACAGAGACAGGGACACAGAGACTGAGACACAGCGAGAGAGACTCAGAGACAGGGACACAGAGACAGAGACAGAGACACAGAGACGCAGAGACAGATACACAGAGACAGAGACACAGAGACAGAGACACAGAGACAGAGGCACAGAGACAGAGACACAGAGACAGGGACAGAGACACAGAGACAGAGACACAGAGACAGAGACACAGAGACAGTTTCACAGAGACAGAGACATAGAGACAGAGACACAGAGACAGAGACACAGAGACTGGGACACAGCGAGAGAGACTCAGAGACAGGGACACAGAGACTGAGACAGAGACACAGAGACGCAGAGACAGATACACAGAGACAGAGACACAGAGAAAGAGACACAGAGACAGAGACACAGAGACAGAGACACAGCGACAGAGACACAGAGACAGAGACACAGAGACAGAGGCACAGAGACAGAGACACAGAGACAGAGACACAGAGACAGAGACACAGAGACAGAGTCACAGAGACAGAGACACAGACTGAAAGATACAGAGACAGAGACACAGAGACAGAGACACAGAGACAGAGACACAGAGACAGAGACACAGAGACAGAGACACAGAGACAGAGACACAGAGACAGAGACACAGAGACAGAGACAGAGACACAGAGACGCAGAGACAGGGACACAGAGGCAGAGACACAGAGACAGAGACAGAGACGCAAAGACGGGGACACAGGGACACAGACACAGAGACAGGGACACAGAGACAGAGGCTCAGAGACAGAGACAGAGACAGAGGCACAGAGACAGAGACAGAGGGACAGAGGCGCAGAGACAGAGACTCAGAGACCGAGAAACAGAGACAGAGACACAGAGACATAGACACATAGACAGAGACACAGAGACAGAGACACAGAGACAGAGACAGGGACAGAGACACAGAGACAGAGACTCAGAGACTGAGTCATACACACAGGGACAGACACAGAGACACACACACAGAGACAGAGACAGATACACAGAGACGGAGACACAGGGACAGAGGCACAAAGACAGGGACACAGATACAGAGATTCAGACGCAGTTTCACAGAGACAGAGACATAGAGACAGAGACACAGAGACAGAGACACAGAGACTGGGACACAGCGAGAGAGACTCAGAGACAGGGACACAGAGACAGAGACAGAGACACAGAGACATAGAGACAGAGACACAGAGACAGAGACACAGAGACAGAGACACAGAGACGGAGACAGAGACACAGAGACGGAGACACAGAGACAGATACACAGAGACAGAGACAAAGAGACAGATACACGGAGACAGAGCCACAGACACCGAGACACAGAGACCGAGACTCTGGGACAGAGACACAGAGACAGGGACACAGAGACTGAGACACAGCGAGAGAGACTCAGAGACAGGGACACAGAGACAGAGACAGAGACACAGAGACGCAGAGACAGATACACAGAGACAGAGACACAGAGACAGAGACACAGAGACAGAGGCACAGAGACAGAGACACAGAGACAGGGACAGAGACACAGAGACAGAGACACAGAGACAGAGACACAGAGACAGTTTCACAGAGACAGAGACATAGAGACAGAGACACAGAGACAGAGACACAGAGACTGGGACACAGCGAGAGAGACTCAGAGACAGGGACACAGAGACTGAGACAGAGACACAGAGACGCAGAGACAGATACACAGAGACAGAGACACAGAGAAAGAGACACAGAGACAGAGACACAGAGACAGAGACACAGCGACAGAGACACAGAGACAGAGGCACAGAGACAGAGACACAGAGACAGAGACACAGAGACAGAGACACAGAGACAGAGACACAGAGACAGAGACACAGAGACAGAGACACAGAGACAGAGACACAGAGACAGAGACACAGAGACAGAGACACAGAGACAGAGACACAGAGACAGAGACACAGAGACAGAGACACAGAGACAGAGACACAGAGACAGAGACACAGAGACAGAGACACAGAGACAGAGACACAGAGACAGAGACACAGAGACAGAGACACAGAGACAGAGACACAGAGACAGAGACACAGAGACAGAGACACAGAGACAGAGACACAGAGACAGAGACACAGAGACAGAGACACAGAGACAGAGACACAGAGACAGAGACACAGAGACAGAGACACAGAGACAGAGACACAGAGACAGAGACACAGAGACAGAGACACAGAGACAGAGACACAGAGACAGAGACACAGAGACAGAGACACAGAGACAGAGACACAGAGACAGAGACACAGAGACAGAGACACAGAGACAGAGACACAGAGACAGAGACACAGAGACAGAGACACAGAGACAGAGACACAGAGACAGAGACACAGAGACAGAGACACAGAGACCGAGACAGAGGCACAGAGACGGAGACACGGAGACAGAGACACAGAGGAGGGGACACGGGGACAGAGACACCGAGACAGAGACACAGAGGCAGAGACACAGAGAAAGAGAAGCAGAGACAGAGACAGAGACAGAGACACAGAGATAGATACACAGAGACAGAGACACAGAGACGGAGGCTCTGGGACAGATACACAGAGACAGAGATTCAGAGGCAGAGACAGAGGCACAGACACGGAAACACAGAGACAGAGACACAGAGACAGTGAGACAGAGAAGGAGACACAGAGACAGAGACACAGAGACAGAGAGACAGAGACAGAGAGACAGAGACAGAGACACAGAGACAAAGACACAGAGACAGAGACACAGAGACAGAGACACAGAGACAGAGACACAGAGACAGAGACACAGAGATAGAGACGCAGAGACAGAGACCCAGAGACAGAGACACATTGAGTGAGACACAGAGACGGAGACACAGGGACAGGGACACAGAGACAGAGACAGAGACACAGAGACGCAGAGACAGGGACACAGAGGCAGAGACACAGAGACAGAGACAGAGACGCAAAGACGGGGACACAGGGACACAGACACAGAGACAGGGACACAGAGACAGAGGCTCAGAGACAGAGACAGAGACAGAGGCACAGAGACAGAGACAGAGGGACAGAGGCGCAGAGACAGGGACATAGAGACAGAGACTCAGAGACCGAGAAACAGAGACAGAGACACAGAGACATAGACACATAGACAGAGACACAGAGACAGAGACACAGAGACAGAGACAGGGACAGAGACACAGAGACAGAGACTCAGAGACTGAGTCATACACACAGGGACAGACACAGAGACACACACACAGAGACAGAGACAGATACACAGAGACGGAGACACAGGGACAGAGGCACAAAGACAGGGACACAGATACAGAGATTCAGACGCAGTTTCACAGAGACAGAGACATAGAGACAGAGACGCAGAGACAGAGACACAGAGACTGGGACACAGCGAGAGAGACTCAGAGACAGGGACACAGAGACAGAGACAGAGACACAGAGACATAGGGACAGAGACACAGAGACAGAGACACAGAGACAGAGACACAGAGACGGAGACAGAGACACAGAGACGGAGACACAGAGACCGATACACAGAGACAGAGACAAAGAGAAAGAGACACAGAGACAGAGACACAGAGACAGAGACACAGCGACAGAGACACAGAGACAGAGACACAGAGACAGAGGCACAGAGACAGAGACACAGAGACAGAGACACAGAGACAGAGACACAGAGACAGAGTCACAGAGACAGAGACACAGACTGAAAGATACAGAGACAGAGACACAGAGACAGAGACACAGAGACAGAGACACAGAGACAGAGACACAGAGACAGAGACACAGAGACAGAGACACATTGAGTGAGACACAGAGACGGAGACACAGGGACAGGGACAAAGAGACAGAGACAGAGACACAGAGACGCAGAGACAGGGACACAGAGGCAGAGACACAGAGACAGAGACAGAGACGCAAAGACGGGGACACAGGGACACAGACACAGAGACAGGGACACAGAGACAGAGGCTCAGAGACAGAGACAGAGACAGAGGCACAGAGACAGAGACAGAGGGACAGAGGCGCAGAGACAGGGACATAGAGACAGAGACTCAGAGACCGAGAAACAGAGACAGAGACACAGAGACATAGACACATAGACAGAGACACAGAGACAGAGACACAGAGACAGAGACAGGGACAGAGACACAGAGACAGAGACTCAGAGACTGAGTCATACACACAGGGACAGACACAGAGACACACACACAGAGACAGAGACAGATACACAGAGACGGAGACACAGGGACAGAGACACAAAGACAGGGACACAGATACAGAGATTCAGACGCAGTTTCACAGAGACAGAGACATAGAGACAGAGACACAGAGACAGAGACACAGAGACTGGGACACAGCGAGAGAGACTCAGAGACAGGGACACAGAGACAGAGACAGAGACACAGAGACATAGAGACATAGACACAGAGACAGAGACACAGAGACAGAGACACAGAGACGGAGACAGAGACACAGAGACGGAGACACAGAGACCGATACACAGAGACAGAGACAAAGAGACAGATACACGGGGACAGAGCCACAGACACCGAGACACAGAGACCGAGACTCTGGGACAGAGACACAGAGACAGGGACACAGAGACAGAGACACAGCGAGAGAGACTCAGAGACAGGGACACAGAGACAGAGACAGAGACACAGAGACGCAGAGACAGATACACAGAGACAGAGACACAGAGACAGAGACACAGAGACAGAGGCACAGAGACAGAGACACAGAGACAGGGACAGAGACACAGAGACAGAGACACAGAGACAGAGACACAGAGACAGTTTCACAGAGACAGAGACATAGAGACAGAGACACAGAGACAGAGACACAGAGACTGGGACACAGCGAGAGAGACTCAGAGACAGGGACACAGAGACTGAGACAGAGACACAGAGACGCAGAGACAGATACACAGAGACAGAGACACAGAGAAAGAGACACAGAGACAGAGACACAGAGACAGAGACACAGCGACAGAGACACAGAGACAGAGACACAGAGACAGAGGCACAGAGACAGAGACAGGGACAGAGACACAGAGACAGAGACTCAGAGACTGAGTCATACACACAGGGACAGACACAGAGACACACACACAGAGACAGAGACAGATACACAGAGACGGAGACACAGGGACAGAGGCACAAAGACAGGGACACAGATACAGAGATTCAGACGCAGTTTCACAGAGACAGAGACATAGAGACAGAGACACAGAGACAGAGACACAGAGACTGGGACACAGCGAGAGAGACTCAGAGACAGGGACACAGAGACAGAGACAGAGACACAGAGACATAGAGACAGAGACACAGAGACAGAGACACAGAGACAGAGACACAGAGACGGAGACAGAGACACAGAGACGGAGACACAGAGACCGATACACAGAGACAGAGACAAAGAGACAGATACACGGAGACAGAGCCACAGACACCGAGACACAGAGACCGAGACTCTGGGACAGAGACACAGAGACAGGGACACAGAGACTGAGACACAGCGAGAGAGACTCAGAGACAGGGACACAGAGACAGAGACAGAGACACAGAGACGCAGAGACAGATACACAGAGACAGAGACACAGAGACAGAGACACAGAGACAGAGGCACAGAGACAGAGACACAGAGACAGGGACAGAGACACAGAGACAGAGACACAGAGACAGAGACACAGAGACAGTTTCACAGAGACAGAGACATAGAGACAGAGACACAGAGACAGAGACACAGAGACTGGGACACAGCGAGAGAGACTCAGAGACAGGGACACAGAGACTGAGACAGAGACACAGAGACGCAGAGACAGATACACAGAGACAGAGACACAGAGAAAGAGACACAGAGACAGAGACACAGAGACAGAGACACAGCGACAGAGACACAGAGACAGAGACACAGAGACAGAGGCACAGAGACAGAGACACAGAGACAGAGACACAGAGACAGAGACACAGAGACAGAGACACAGAGACAGAGACACAGAGACAGAGACACAGAGACAGAGACACAGAGACAGAGACACAGAGACAGAGACACAGAGACAGAGACACAGAGACAGAGACACAGAGACAGAGACACAGAGACAGAGACACAGAGACAGAGACACAGAGACAGAGACACAGAGACAGAGACACAGAGACAGAGACACAGAGACAGAGACACAGAGACAGAGACACAGAGACAGAGACACAGAGACAGAGACACAGAGACAGAGACACAGAGACAGAGACACAGAGACAGAGACACAGAGACAGAGACACAGAGACAGAGACACAGAGACAGAGACACAGAGACAGAGACACAGAGACAGAGACACAGAGACAGAGACACAGAGACAGAGACACAGAGACAGAGACACAGAGACAGAGACACAGAGACAGAGACACAGAGACAGAGACACAGAGACAGAGACACAGAGACAGAGACACAGAGACAGAGACACAGAGACAGAGACACAGAGACAGAGACACAGAGACAGAGACACAGAGACAGAGACACAGAGACAGAGACACAGAGACAGAGACACAGAGACAGAGACACAGAGACAGAGACACAGAGACAGAGACACAGAGACAGAGACACAGAGACAGAGACACAGAGACAGAGACACAGAGACAGAGACACAGAGACAGAGACACAGAGACAGAGACACAGAGACCGAGACAGAGGCACAGAGACGGAGACACGGAGACAGAGACACAGAGGAGGGGACACGGGGACAGAGACACCGAGACAGAGACACAGAGGCAGAGACACAGAGAAAGAGAAGCAGAGACAGAGACAGAGACAGAGACACAGAGATAGATACACAGAGACAGAGACACAGAGACGGAGGCTCTGGGACAGATACACAGAGACAGAGATTCAGAGGCAGAGACAGAGGCACAGACACGGAAACACAGAGACAGAGACACAGAGACAGTGAGACAGAGAAGGAGACACAGAGACAGAGACACAGAGACAGAGAGACAGAGACAGAGAGACAGAGACAGAGACACAGAGACAAAGACACAGAGACAGAGACACAGAGACAGAGACACAGAGACAGAGACACAGAGACAGAGACACAGAGATAGAGACGCAGAGACAGAGACCCAGAGACAGAGACACATTGAGTGAGACACAGAGACGGAGACACAGGGACAGGGACACAGAGACAGAGACAGAGACACAGAGACGCAGAGACAGGGACACAGAGGCAGAGACACAGAGACAGAGACAGAGACGCAAAGACGGGGACACAGGGACACAGACACAGAGACAGGGACACAGAGACAGAGGCTCAGAGACAGAGACAGAGACAGAGGCACAGAGACAGAGACAGAGGGACAGAGGCGCAGAGACAGGGACATAGAGACAGAGACTCAGAGACCGAGAAACAGAGACAGAGACACAGAGACATAGACACATAGACAGAGACACAGAGACAGAGACACAGAGACAGAGACAGGGACAGAGACACAGAGACAGAGACTCAGAGACTGAGTCATACACACAGGGACAGACACAGAGACACACACACAGAGACAGAGACAGATACACAGAGACGGAGACACAGGGACAGAGGCACAAAGACAGGGACACAGATACAGAGATTCAGACGCAGTTTCACAGAGACAGAGACATAGAGACAGAGACGCAGAGACAGAGACACAGAGACTGGGACACAGCGAGAGAGACTCAGAGACAGGGACACAGAGACAGAGACAGAGACACAGAGACATAGGGACAGAGACACAGAGACAGAGACACAGAGACAGAGACACAGAGACGGAGACAGAGACACAGAGACGGAGACACAGAGACCGATACACAGAGACAGAGACAAAGAGAAAGAGACACAGAGACAGAGACACAGAGACAGAGACACAGCGACAGAGACACAGAGACAGAGACACAGAGACAGAGGCACAGAGACAGAGACACAGAGACAGAGACACAGAGACAGAGACACAGAGACAGAGTCACAGAGACAGAGACACAGACTGAAAGATACAGAGACAGAGACACAGAGACAGAGACACAGAGACAGAGACACAGAGACAGAGACACAGAGACAGAGACACAGAGACAGAGACACATTGAGTGAGACACAGAGACGGAGACACAGGGACAGGGACAAAGAGACAGAGACAGAGACACAGAGACGCAGAGACAGGGACACAGAGGCAGAGACACAGAGACAGAGACAGAGACGCAAAGACGGGGACACAGGGACACAGACACAGAGACAGGGACACAGAGACAGAGGCTCAGAGACAGAGACAGAGACAGAGGCACAGAGACAGAGACAGAGGGACAGAGGCGCAGAGACAGGGACATAGAGACAGAGACTCAGAGACCGAGAAACAGAGACAGAGACACAGAGACATAGACACATAGACAGAGACACAGAGACAGAGACACAGAGACAGAGACAGGGACAGAGACACAGAGACAGAGACTCAGAGACTGAGTCATACACACAGGGACAGACACAGAGACACACACACAGAGACAGAGACAGATACACAGAGACGGAGACACAGGGACAGAGACACAAAGACAGGGACACAGATACAGAGATTCAGACGCAGTTTCACAGAGACAGAGACATAGAGACAGAGACACAGAGACAGAGACACAGAGACTGGGACACAGCGAGAGAGACTCAGAGACAGGGACACAGAGACAGAGACAGAGACACAGAGACATAGAGACATAGACACAGAGACAGAGACACAGAGACAGAGACACAGAGACGGAGACAGAGACACAGAGACGGAGACACAGAGACCGATACACAGAGACAGAGACAAAGAGACAGATACACGGGGACAGAGCCACAGACACCGAGACACAGAGACCGAGACTCTGGGACAGAGACACAGAGACAGGGACACAGAGACAGAGACACAGCGAGAGAGACTCAGAGACAGGGACACAGAGACAGAGACAGAGACACAGAGACGCAGAGACAGATACACAGAGACAGAGACACAGAGACAGAGACACAGAGACAGAGGCACAGAGACAGAGACACAGAGACAGGGACAGAGACACAGAGACAGAGACACAGAGACAGAGACACAGAGACAGTTTCACAGAGACAGAGACATAGAGACAGAGACACAGAGACAGAGACACAGAGACTGGGACACAGCGAGAGAGACTCAGAGACAGGGACACAGAGACTGAGACAGAGACACAGAGACGCAGAGACAGATACACAGAGACAGAGACACAGAGAAAGAGACACAGAGACAGAGACACAGAGACAGAGACACAGCGACAGAGACACAGAGACAGAGACACAGAGACAGAGGCACAGAGACAGAGTCACAGAGACAGAGACACAGAGACAGAGACACAGAGACAGAGTCACAGAGACAGAGACACAGACTGAAAGATACAGAGACAGAGACACAGAGACAGAGACACAGAGACAGAGACACAGAGACAGAGACACAGAGACAGAGACACAGAGACAGAGACACAGAGACAGAGACACAGAGACAGAGACACAGAGACAGAGACACAGAGACAGAGACACAGAGACAGAGACACAGAGACAGAGACACAGAGACAGAGACACAGAGACAGAGACACAGAGACAGAGACACAGAGACAGAGACACAGAGACAGAGACACAGAGACAGAGACACAGAGACAGAGACACAGAGACAGAGACACAGAGACAGAGACACAGAGACAGAGACACAGAGACAGAGACACAGAGACAGAGACAGAGACACAGAGACAGAGACACAGAGACAGAGACACAGAGACAGAGACACAGAGACAGAGACACAGAGACAGAGACACAGAGACAGAGACACAGAGACAGAGACACAGAGACAGAGACACAGAGACAGAGACACAGAGACAGAGACACAGAGACAGAGACACAGAGACAGAGACACAGAGACAGAGACACAGAGACAGAGACACAGAGACAGAGACACAGAGACAGAGACACAGAGACAGAGACACAGAGACAGAGACACAGAGACAGAGACACAGAGACAGAGACACAGAGACAGAGACACATAGACAGAGACACTGGGACAGAGACACAGAGACAGAGATTCAGAGGCAGAGACACAGAGACAGAGACACAGATGCCGAGACACAGAGACGGTAACACAGGGACCGTGACACAGGGAGGGAGACACAAGGGCAGATACACAGAGACAGAGACAGAGACACAGAGACAGGGACGCAGAGAGAGTGACACAGAGAAGGAGCCACAGGGACAGAGACACCGAGACAGAGACACAGAGACAGGGACACATAGACAGAGACACAGAGACAGAGACACAGAGGCAGAGACACAGAGACAGAGACACAGAGTCAGAGACACAGAGACAGAGACACAGAGACAGAGACACAGAGACAGAGACACAGAGACAGGGACGCAGAGAGAGTGACACAGAGAAGTAGCCACAGGGACAGAGACACCGAGACAGAGACACAGAGACAGGGACACATAGACAGAGACACAGAGACAGAGACTCAGAGACAGAGACAGAGGCACAGAGACGGAGACGCAGAGGCGGAGACACAGCGACAGAGACACAGAGACAGAGACACAGAGACCGAGACAGAGGCACAGAGACGGAGACACGGAGACAGAGACACAGAGGAGGGGACACGGGGACAGAGACACCGAGACAGAGACACAGAGGCAGAGACACAGAGAAAGAGAAGCAGAGACAGAGACAGAGACAGAGACACAGAGATAGATACACAGAGACAGAGACACAGAGACGGAGGCTCTGGGACAGATACACAGAGACAGAGATTCAGAGGCAGAGACAGAGGCACAGAGACGGAAACACAGAGACAGAGACACAGAGACAGTGAGACAGAGAAGGAGACACAGAGACAGAGACACAGAGACAGAGAGACAGAGACAGAGAGACAGAGACAGAGACACAGAGACAAAGACACAGAGACAGAGACACAGAGACAGAGACACAGAGACAGAGACACAGAGACAGAGACACAGAGATAGAGACGCAGAGACAGAGACCCAGAGACAGAGACACATTGAGTGAGACACAGAGACGGAGACACAGGGACAGGGACACAGAGACAGAGACAGAGACACAGAGACGCAGAGACAGGGACACAGAGGCAGAGACACAGAGACAGAGACAGAGACGCAAAGACGGGGACACAGGGACACAGACACAGAGACAGGGACACAGAGACAGAGGCTCAGAGACAGAGACAGAGACAGAGGCACAGAGACAGAGACAGAGGGACAGAGGCGCAGAGACAGGGACATAGAGACAGAGACTCAGAGACCGAGAAACAGAGACAGAGACACAGAGACATAGACACATAGACAGAGACACAGAGACAGAGACACAGAGACAGAGACAGGGACAGAGACACAGAGACAGAGACTCAGAGACTGAGTCATACACACAGGGACAGACACAGAGACACACACACAGAGACAGAGACAGATACACAGAGACGGAGACACAGGGACAGAGGCACAAAGACAGGGACACAGATACAGAGATTCAGACGCAGTTTCACAGAGACAGAGACATAGAGACAGAGACACAGAGACAGAGACACAGAGACTGGGACACAGCGAGAGAGACTCAGAGACAGGGACACAGAGACAGAGACAGAGACACAGAGACATAGAGACAGACACACAGAGACAGAGACACAGAGACAGAGACACAGAGACGGAGACAGAGACACAGAGACGGAGACACAGAGACCGATACACAGAGACAGAGACAAAGAGACAGATACACGGAGACAGAGCCACAGACACCGAGACACAGAGACCGAGACTCTGGGACAGAGACACAGAGACAGGGACACAGAGACTGAGACACAGCGAGAGAGACTCAGAGACAGGGACACAGAGACAGAGACAGAGACACAGAGACGCAGAGACAGATACACAGAGACAGAGACACAGAGACAGAGACACAGAGACAGAGGCACAGAGACAGAGACACAGAGACAGGGACAGAGACACAGAGACAGAGACACAGAGACAGAGACACAGAGACAGTTTCACAGAGACAGAGACATAGAGACAGAGACACAGAGACAGAGACACAGAGACTGGGACACAGCGAGAGAGACTCAGAGACAGGGACACAGAGACTGAGACAGAGACACAGAGACGCAGAGACAGATACACAGAGACAGAGACACAGAGAAAGAGACACAGAGACAGAGACACAGAGACAGAGACACAGCGACAGAGACACAGAGACAGAGACACAGAGACAGAGGCACAGAGACAGAGACACAGAGACAGAGACACAGAGACAGAGACACAGAGACAGAGTCACAGAGACAGAGACACAGACTGAAAGATACAGAGACAGAGACACAGACACAGAGACACAGAGACAGAGACACAGAGACAGAGACACAGAGACAGAGACACAGAGACAGAGACACAGAGACAGAGACACAGAGACAGAGACACAGAGACAGAGACACAGAGACAGAGACACAGAGACAGAGACACAGAGACAGAGACACAGAGACAGAGACACAGAGACAGAGACACAGAGACAGAGACACAGAGACAGAGACACAGAGACAGAGACACAGAGACAGAGACACAGAGACAGAGACACAGAGACAGAGACACAGAGACAGAGACACAGAGACAGAGACACAGAGACCGAGACAGAGGCACAGAGACGGAGACACGGAGACAGAGACACAGAGGAGGGGACACGGGGACAGAGACACCGAGACAGAGACACAGAGGCAGAGACACAGAGAAAGAGAAGCAGAGACAGAGACAGAGACAGAGACACAGAGATAGATACACAGAGACAGAGACACAGAGACGGAGGCTCTGGGACAGATACACAGAGACAGAGATTCAGAGGCAGAGACAGAGGCACAGAGACGGAAACACAGAGACAGAGACACAGAGACAGTGAGACAGAGAAGGAGACACAGAGACAGAGACACAGAGACAGAGAGACAGAGACAGAGAGACAGAGACAGAGACACAGAGACAAAGACACAGAGACAGAGACACAGAGACAGAGACACAGAGACAGAGACACAGAGACAGAGACACAGAGATAGAGACGCAGAGACAGAGACCCAGAGACAGAGACACATTGAGTGAGACACAGAGACGGAGACACAGGGACAGGGACACAGAGACAGAGACAGAGACACAGAGACGCAGAGACAGGGACACAGAGGCAGAGACACAGAGACAGAGACAGAGACGCAAAGACGGGGACACAGGGACACAGACACAGAGACAGGGACACAGAGACAGAGGCTCAGAGACAGAGACAGAGACAGAGGCACAGAGACAGAGACAGAGGGACAGAGGCGCAGAGACAGGGACATAGAGACAGAGACTCAGAGACCGAGAAACAGAGACAGAGACACAGAGACATAGACACATAGACAGAGACACAGAGGCAGAGACACAGAGACAGAGACAGGGACAGAGACACAGAGACAGAGACTCAGAGACTGAGTCATACACACAGGGACAGACACAGAGACACACACACAGAGACAGAGACAGATACACAGAGACGGAGACACAGGGACAGAGGCACAAAGACAGGGACACAGATACAGAGATTCAGACGCAGTTTCACAGAGACAGAGACATAGAGACAGAGACACAGAGACAGAGACACAGAGACTGGGACACAGCGAGAGAGACTCAGAGACAGGGACACAGAGACAGAGACAGAGACACAGAGACATAGGGACAGAGACACAGAGACAGAGACACAGAGACAGAGACACAGAGACGGAGACAGAGACACAGAGACGGAGACACAGAGACCGATACACAGAGACAGAGACAAAGAGACAGATATACGGAGACAGAGCCACAGACACCGAGACACAGAGACCGAGACTCTGGGACAGAGACACAGAGACAGGGACACAGAGACTGAGACACAGCGAGAGAGACTCAGAGACAGGGACACAGAGACAGAGACAGAGACACAGAGACGCAGAGACAGATACACAGAGACAGAGACACAGAGACAGAGACACAGAGACAGAGGCACAGAGACAGAGACACAGAGACAGGGACAGAGACACAGAGACAGAGACACAGAGACAGAGACACAGAGACAGTTTCACAGAGACAGAGACATAGAGACAGAGACACAGAGACAGAGACACAGAGACTGGGACACAGCGAGAGAGACTCAGAGACAGGGACACAGAGACTGAGACAGAGACACAGAGACGCAGAGACAGATACACAGAGACAGAGACACAGAGAAAGAGACACAGAGACAGAGACACAGAGACAGAGACACAGCGACAGAGACACAGAGACAGAGACACAGAGACAGAGGCACAGAGACAGAGACACAGAGACAGAGACACAGAGACAGAGACACAGAGACAGAGTCACAGAGACAGAGACACAGACTGAAAGATACAGAGACAGAGACACAGAGACAGAGACACAGAGACAGAGACACAGAGACAGAGACACAGAGACAGAGACACAGAGACAGAGACACAGAGACAGAGACACAGAGACGGTAACACAGGGACCGTGACACAGGGAGGGAGACACAGAGGCAGATACACAGAGACAGAGACAGAGACACAGAGACAGGGACGCAGAGAGAGTGACACAGAGAAGGAGCCACAGGGACAGAGACACCGAGACAGAGACACAGAGACAGGGACACATAGACAGAGACACAGAGACAGAGACTCAGAGACAGAGACAGAGGCACAGAGACGGAGACGCAGAGGCGGAGACACAGCGACAGAGACACAGAGACAGAGACACAGAGACCGAGACAGAGGCACAGAGACGGAGACACGGAGACAGAGACACAGAGGAGGGGACACAGGGACAGAGACACCGAGACAGAGACACAGAGGCAGAGACACAGAGAAAGAGAAGCAGAGACAGAGACAGAGACAGAGACACAGAGATAGATACACAGAGACAGAGACACAGCCCACGGAGGCTCTGGGACAGATACACAGAGACAGAGATTCAGAGGCAGAGACAGAGGCACAGAGACGGAAACACAGAGACAGAGACACAGAGACAGTGAGACAGAGAAGGAGACACAGAGACAGAGACACAGAGACAGAGACACAGAGACAGAGACACAGAGACAGAGACACAGAGACAGAGACACAGAGACAGAGACACAGAGGCAGAGGCACAGAGACAGAGACACAGAGACAGAGACACAGAGACAGAGACACAGAGACAGAGACACTGGGACAGAGACACAGAGACAGAGATTCAGAGGCAGAGACACAGAGACAGAGACACAGATGCCGAGACACAGAGACGGTAACACAGGGACCGTGACACAGGGAGTGAGACACAGAGGCAGATACACAGAGACAGAGACAGAGACACAGAGACAGGGACGCAGAGAGAGTGACACAGAGAAGGAGCCACAGGGACAGAGACACCGAGACAGAGACACAGAGGCAGGGACACATAGACAGAGACACAGAGACAGAGACTCAGAGACAGAGACAGAGGCACAGAGACGGAGACGCAGAGGCGGAGACACAGCGACAGAGACACAGAGGCAGAGACACAGAGACAGAGACAGAGACGCAAAGACGGGGACACAGGGACACAGACACAGAGACAGGGACACAGAGACAGAGGCTCAGAGACAGAGACAGAGACAGAGGCACAGAGACAGAGACAGAGGGACAGAGGCGCAGAGACAGGGACATAGAGACAGAGACTCAGAGACCGAGAAACAGAGACAGAGACACAGAGACATAGACACATAGACAGAGACACAGAGGCAGAGACACAGAGACAGAGACAGGGACAGAGACACAGAGACAGAGACTCAGAGACTGAGTCATACACACAGGGACAGACACAGAGACACACACACAGAGACAGAGACAGATACACAGAGACGGAGACACAGGGACAGAGGCACAAAGACAGGGACACAGATACAGAGATTCAGACGCAGTTTCACAGAGACAGAGACATAGAGACAGAGACACAGAGACAGAGACACAGAGACTGGGACACAGCGAGAGAGACTCAGAGACAGGGACACAGAGACAGAGACAGAGACACAGAGACATAGGGACAGAGACACAGAGACAGAGACACAGAGACAGAGACACAGAGACGGAGACAGAGACACAGAGACGGAGACACAGAGACCGATACACAGAGACAGAGACAAAGAGACAGATATACGGAGACAGAGCCACAGACACCGAGACACAGAGACCGAGACTCTGGGACAGAGACACAGAGACAGGGACACAGAGACTGAGACACAGCGAGAGAGACTCAGAGACAGGGACACAGAGACAGAGACAGAGACACAGAGACGCAGAGACAGATACACAGAGACAGAGACACAGAGACAGAGACACAGAGACAGAGGCACAGAGACAGAGACACAGAGACAGGGACAGAGACACAGAGACAGAGACACAGAGACAGAGACACAGAGACAGTTTCACAGAGACAGAGACATAGAGACAGAGACACAGAGACAGAGACACAGAGACTGGGACACAGCGAGAGAGACTCAGAGACAGGGACACAGAGACTGAGACAGAGACACAGAGACGCAGAGACAGATACACAGAGACAGAGACACAGAGAAAGAGACACAGAGACAGAGACACAGAGACAGAGACACAGCGACAGAGACACAGAGACAGAGACACAGAGACAGAGGCACAGAGACAGAGACACAGAGACAGAGACACAGAGACAGAGACACAGAGACAGAGTCACAGAGACAGAGACACAGACTGAAAGATACAGAGACAGAGACACAGAGACAGAGACACAGAGACAGAGACACAGAGACAGAGACACAGAGACAGAGACACAGAGACAGAGACACAGAGACAGAGACACAGAGACAGAGACACAGAGACGGTAACACAGGGACCGTGACACAGGGAGGGAGACACAGAGGCAGATACACAGAGACAGAGACAGAGACACAGAGACAGGGACGCAGAGAGAGTGACACAGAGAAGGAGCCACAGGGACAGAGACACCGAGACAGAGACACAGAGACAGGGACACATAGACAGAGACACAGAGACAGAGACTCAGAGACAGAGACAGAGGCACAGAGACGGAGACGCAGAGGCGGAGACACAGCGACAGAGACACAGAGACAGAGACACAGAGACCGAGACAGAGGCACAGAGACGGAGACACGGAGACAGAGACACAGAGGAGGGGACACAGGGACAGAGACACCGAGACAGAGACACAGAGGCAGAGACACAGAGAAAGAGAAGCAGAGACAGAGACAGAGACAGAGACACAGAGATAGATACACAGAGACAGAGACACAGCCCACGGAGGCTCTGGGACAGATACACAGAGACAGAGATTCAGAGGCAGAGACAGAGGCACAGAGACGGAAACACAGAGACAGAGACACAGAGACAGTGAGACAGAGAAGGAGACACAGAGACAGAGACACAGAGACAGAGACACAGAGACAGAGACACAGAGACAGAGACACAGAGACAGAGACACAGAGACAGAGACACAGAGGCAGAGGCACAGAGACAGAGACACAGAGACAGAGACACAGAGACAGAGACACAGAGACAGAGACACTGGGACAGAGACACAGAGACAGAGATTCAGAGGCAGAGACACAGAGACAGAGACACAGATGCCGAGACACAGAGACGGTAACACAGGGACCGTGACACAGGGAGTGAGACACAGAGGCAGATACACAGAGACAGAGACAGAGACACAGAGACAGGGACGCAGAGAGAGTGACACAGAGAAGGAGCCACAGGGACAGAGACACCGAGACAGAGACACAGAGGCAGGGACACATAGACAGAGACACAGAGACAGAGACTCAGAGACAGAGACAGAGGCACAGAGACGGAGACGCAGAGGCGGAGACACAGCGACAGAGACACAGAGACAGAGACACAGAGACCGAGACAGAGGCACAGAGACGGAGACACGGAGACAGAGACACAGAGGAGGGGACACGGGGACAGAGGCACCGAGACAGAGACACAGAGGCAGAGACACAGAGAAAGAGAAGCAGAGACAGAGACAGAGACAGAGACACAGAGATAGATACACAGAGACAGAGACACAGAGACGGAGGCTCTGGGACAGATACACAGAGACAGAGATTCAGAGGCAGAGACAGAGGCACAGAGACGGAAACACAGAGACAGAGACACAGAGACAGTGAGACAGAGAAGGAGACACAGAGACAGAGACACAGAGACAGAGAGACAGAGACAGAGACACAGAGACAGAGACACAGAGACAGAGACACAGAGACAGAGACACAGAGACAGAGACACGGAGACAGAGACACAGAGACAGAGACACAGAGACAGAAACACAGAGACAGAGACACAGAGACAGAGACACAGAGACAGAGACACAGAGGCAGAGACACAGAGGCAGAGACACAGAGACAGAGACACAGAGACAGAGACACAGAGACAGAGACACAGAGGCAGAGACACAGAGACAGAGACACAGAGACAGAGACACAGAGACAGAGACACAGAGACAGAGACACAGAGACAGAGACACAGAACAAGAGACACAGAGACAGAGACACAGAGACTGAGACACAGAGACAGAGACACAGAGACAGAGACACAGAGACAGACACACAGAGACAGAGACACAGAGACAGAGACACAGAGACAGAGACACAGAGACAGAGACACAGAGACAGGGACACAGAGACAGTTTCACAGAGACAGAGACATAGAGACAGAGGCACAGAGACTGGGACACAGCCAGAGAGAGACACAGAGACGCAGAGACAGGAACACAGAGGCGGAGACACAGAGGCAGAGACACAGAGACAGAGACGGAGACGCAGAGACGGGGACACAGGGACAGAGGCACAGAGACAGGGTCACAGAGACAGAGACTGAGAGACAGAGATTCAGAGACAGAGACAGAGACACAGAGACATAGACTCAGAGACATAGACACAGAGACAGAGACACAGAGTCGGAGACAAAGAGACAGAGACGCAGAGACAGAGACACAGAGACAGAGACACAGAGACAGAGACACTGGGACAGAGACACAGAGACAGAGATTCAGAGGCAGAGACACAGAGACAGAGACACAGATGCCGAGACACAGAGACGGTAACACAGGGATCGTGACACAGGGAGGGAGACACAGAGGCAGATACACAGAGACAGAGACAGAGACACAGAGACAGGGACGCAGAGAGAGTGACACAGAGAAGGAGCCACAGGGACAGAGACACCGAGACAGAGACACAGATACAGGGACACATAGACAGAGACACAGAGACAGAGACTCAGAGACAGAGACAGAGGCACAGAGACGGAGACGCAGAGGCGGAGACACAGCGACAGAGACACAGAGACAGAGACACAGAGACCGAGACAGAGGCACAGAGACGGAGACACGGAGACAGAGACACAGAGGAGGGGACACAGGGACAGAGACACCGAGACAGAGACACAGAGATAGATACACAGAGACAGAGACACAGAGACGGAGGCTCTGGGACAGATACACAGAGATAGATACACAGAGACAGAGACACAGAGACGGAGGCTCTGGGACAGATACACAGAGACAGAGATTCAGAGGCAGAGACAGAGGCACAGAGACGGAAACACAGAGACAGAGACACAGAGACAGTGAGACAGAGAAGGAGACACAGAGACAGAGACACAGAGACAGAGAGACAGAGACAGAGACACAGAGACAGAGACACAGAGACAGAAACACAGAGACAGAGACACAGAGACAGAGACACAGAGACAGAGACACAGTGGCAGAGACACAGAGACAGAAACACAGAGACAGAGACACAGAGACAGAGACACAGAGACAGAGACTGAGAGACAGAGATTCAGAGACAGAGACAGAGACACAGAGACAGATACTCAGAGACATAGACACAGAGACAGAGACACAAAGACAGAGACACAGAGACAGAGACACAGAGACAGAGACACAGAGACAGAGACACAGAGACAGTTTCACAGAGACAGAGACATAGAGACAGAGACACAGAGACAGAGACACAGAGACTGGGACACAGCGAGAGGGACTCAGAGACAGCGACACAGAGACAGAGACAGAGACACAGAGACGCAGAGACAGGTACAGAGAGACAGAGACACAGAGACAGAGACACAGAGACAGAGACACGGAGACAGAGACACAGAGACAGAGACACAGAGACAGAGACACAGAGACAGAGACACAGAGACAGAGACACAGAGACAGAGACACACAGACAGAGACACAGAGACAGAGACACAGAGACAGAGACAGAGACAGATACACAGAGCCAGAGACACAGACACAGAGACATAGAGACCGACGCAGAGACAGGGACACAGAGACAGAGACGCAGAGACAGAGACGCAGAGATAGAGACGCAGAGACAAAGACACAGAGACAGAGACACAGAGACAGACACGGAGACAGAGACACGGAGAGAGAGACACGGAGACAGAGACACAGAGACAGAGACACAGAGACAGAGACACCCAGACAGAGACACCGAGACAGAGACACAGAGACAGAGACACACAGACAGAGACACAGAGACAGAGACACAGAGACAGAGACACAGAGACAGAGACACAGAGACAGAGACAGAGACAGATACACAGAGCCAGAGACACAGACACAGAGACATAGAGACCGACGCAGAGACAGGGACACAGAGACAGAGACGCAGAGACAGAGACGCAGAGATAGAGACGCAGAGACAAAGACACAGAGACAGAGACACAGAGACAGACACGGAGACAGAGACACGGAGACAGAGACACGGAGACAGAGACACAGAGACAGAGACACAGAGACAGAGACACCCAGACAGAGACACCGAGACAGAGACACAGAGACAGAGACACAGAGACAGAGACACAGAGACAGAGACACAGAGACAGAGACACAGAGACAGAGACACAGAGACAGAGACACAGAGACAGAGACACAGAGACAGAGACACAGAGACAGAGACACAGAGATAGAGACGCAGAGACAGAGACCCAGAGACAGAGACACATTGAGTGAGACACAGAGACGGAGACACAGGGACAGGGACACAGAGACAGAGACACAGAGAAAGAGAAACAGAGACAGAGACAGAGACAGAGACACAGAGACAGAGACACAGAGGCAGAGACACATAGACAGAGACACAGAGACCGAGACACAGAGACGAAGACACAGAGACAGAGACACAGAAACAGAGACACTGAGACGGAGACAGAGGCACAGTGGCAGAGGCATACAGTCAGAGACACAGAGACTGAGACACAGAGACGGAGACACAGAGACAGTGACATAGAGACAGAGACACAGAGACCGGGACACAGTGCGAGAGACAGAGACACAGAGACGGAGACACAGAGACAGCGACACAGAGACAGAGACAGAGACACAGAGACGCAGAGACAGGGACACAGAGGCAGAGACACAGAGACAGAGACAGAGACGCAAAGACGGGGACACAGGGACACAGACACAGAGACAGGGACACAGAGACAGAGGCTCAGAGACAGAGACAGAGACAGAGGCACAGAGACGGAGACAGAGGGACAGAGGCGCAGAGACAGGGACATAGAGACAGAGACTCAGAGACCGAGAAACAGAGACAGAGACACAGAGACATAGACACATAGACAGAGACACAGAGACAGAGACACAGAGACAGAGACAGGGACAGAGACACAGAGACAGAGACTCAGAGACAGAGACACAGAGACAGGGACACAGAGACAGAGACACAGCGAGAGAGACTCAGAGACAGGGACACAGAGACAGAGACAGAGACACAGAGACGCAGAGACAGATACACAGAGACAGAGACACAGAGACAGAGACACAGAGACAGAGGCACAGAGACAGAGACACAGAGACAGAGACAGAGACAGAGACAGAGACAGAGACACAGAGACAGAGACACAGAGACAGAGACACAGAGACAGAGACACAGAGACAGTTTCACAGAGACAGAGACATAGAGACAGAGACACAGAGACAGAGACACAGAGACTGGGACACAGCGAGAGAGACTCAGAGACAGGGACACAGAGACTGAGACAGAGACACAGAGACGCAGAGACAGATACACAGAGACAGAGACACAGAGAAGGAGACACAGAGACAGAGACACAGAGACAGAGACACAGCGACAGAGACACAGAGACAGAGACACAGAGACAGAGGCACAGAGACAGAGACACAGAGACAGAGACACAGAGACAGAGACACAGAGACAGAGACACAGAGACAGAGACACTGGGACAGAGACACAGAGACAGAGATTCAGAGGCAGAGACACAGAGACAGAGACACAGATGCCGAGACACAGAGACGGTAACACAGGGACCGTGACACAGGGAGGGAGACACAGAGGCAGATACACAGAGACAGAGACAGAGACACAGAGACAGAGACACAGAGACAGAGACACAGAGACAGAGACACAGAGGCAGAGACACAGAGACATATACACAGAGACAGAGACACAGAGACAGTTTCACAGAGACAGAGACATAGAGACAGAGACACAGAGACAGAGACACAGAGACTGGGACACAGCGAGAGAGACTCAGAGACAGGGACACAGAGACTGAGACAGAGACACAGAGACGCAGAGACAGATACACAGAGACAGAGACACAGAGAAAGAGACACAGAGACAGAGACACAGAGACAGAGACACAGCGACAGAGACACAGAGACAGAGACACAGAGACAGAGGCACAGAGACAGAGACACAGAGACAGAGACACAGAGACAGAGACACAGAGACAGAGTCACAGAGACAGAGACACAGACTGAAAGATACAGAGACAGAGACACAGAGACAGAGACACAGAGACAGAGACACAGAGACAGAGACACAGAGACAGAGACACAGAGACAGAGACACAGAGACAGAGACACAGAGACAGAGACACAGAGACAGAGACACAGAGACAGAGACACAGAGACAGAGACACAGAGACAGAGACACAGAGACAGAGACACAGAGACAGAGACACAGAGACAGAGACACAGAGACAGAGACACAGAGACAGAGACACAGAGACAGAGACACAGAGACAGAGACACAGAGACAGAGACACAGAGACAGAGACACAGAGACAGAGACACAGAGACAGAGACACAGAGACAGAGACACAGAGACAGAGACACAGAGACAGAGACACAGAGACAGAGACACAGAGACAGAGACACAGAGACAGAGACACAGAGACAGAGACACAGAGACAGAGACACAGAGACAGAGACACAGAGACAGAGACACAGAGACAGAGACACAGAGACAGAGACACAGAGACAGAGACACAGAGACAGAGACACAGAGACAGAGACACAGAGACAGAGACACAGAGACAGAGACACAGAGACAGAGACACAGAGACAGAGACACAGAGACAGAGACACAGAGACAGAGACACAGAGACAGAGACACAGAGACAGAGACACAGAGACAGAGACACAGAGACAGAGACACAGAGACAGAGACACAGAGACAGAGACACAGAGACAGAGACACAGAGACAGAGACACAGAGACAGAGACACAGAGACAGAGACACAGAGACAGAGACACTGGGACAGAGACACAGAGACAGAGATTCAGAGGCAGAGACACAGAGACAGAGACACAGATGCCGAGACACAGAGACGGTAACACAGGGACCGTGACACAGGGAGGGAGACACAGAGGCAGATACACAGAGACAGAGACAGAGACACAGAGACAGGGACGCAGAGAGAGTGACACAGAGAAGGAGCCACAGGGACAGAGACACCGAGACAGAGACACAGAGACAGGGACACATAGACAGAGACACAGAGACAGAGACACAGAGGCAGAGACACAGAGACAGAGACACAGAGTCAGAGACACAGAGACAGAGACACAGAGACAGAGACACAGAGACAGAGACACAGAGGCAGAGACACAGAGACATATACACAGAGACAGAGACACAGAGACAGAGACACAGAGACAGAGACACAGAGACAGAGACACAGAGACAGAGACACAGAGACAGAGGCACAGAGACAGAGACACAGAGACAGAGACACAGAGACAGAGATTCAGAGGCAGAGACACAGAGACAGAGACACAGAGTCGGAGACAAAGAGACAGAGACGCAGAGACAGAGACACAGAGACAGAGACACAGAGACAGAGACACTGGGACAGAGACACAGAGACAGAGATTCAGAGGCAGAGACACAGAGACAGAGACACAGATGCCGAGACACAGAGACGGTAACACAGGGACCGTGACACAGGGAGGGAGACACAGAGGCAGATACACAGAGACAGAGACAGAGACACAGAGACAGGGACGCAGAGAGAGTGACACAGAGAAGGAGCCACAGGGACAGAGACACCGAGACAGAGACACAGATACAGGGACACATAGACAGAGACACAGAGACAGAGACTCAGAGACAGAGACAGAGGCACAGAGACGGAGACGCAGAGGCGGAGACACAGCGACAGAGACACAGAGACAGAGACACAGAGACCGAGACAGAGGCACAGAGACGGAGACACGGAGACAGAGACACAGAGGAGGGGACACAGGGACAGAGACACCGAGACAGAGACACAGAGGCAGAGACACAGAGAAAGAGAAGCAGAGACAGAGACAGAGTCAGAGACACAGAGATAGATACACAGAGACAGAGACACAGAGACGGAGGCTCTGGGACAGATACACAGAGACAGAGATTCAGAGGCAGAGACAGAGGCACAGAGACGGAAACACAGAGACAGAGACACAGAGACAGTGAGACAGAGAAGGAGACACAGAGACAGAGACACAGAGACAGAGAGACAGAGACAGAGACACAGAGACAGAGACACAGAGACAGAGACACAGAGACAGAGACACAGAGACAGAGACACAGAGACAGAGACACAGAGACAGAGACACAGTGGCAGAGACACAGAGACAGAAACACAGAGACAGAGACACAGAGACAGAGACACAGAGACAGAGACACAGAGGCAGAGACACAGGGACAGAGACACAGAGACAGAGACACAGAGACAGAGACACAGAGGCAGACACAGAGACAGAGACACAGAGACAAAGACACAGAGACAGAGACAAAGAGACAGAGACACAGAGACAGAGACACAGAGACAGAGACACAGAACAAGAGACACAGAGACAGAGACACAGAGACTGAGACACAGAGACAGAGACACAGAGACAGAGACACAGAGAAAGACACACAGAGACAGAGACACAGAGACAGAGACACAGAGACGGAGACACAGAGACAGAGACACAGAGACAGAGACACAGCGAGAGAGACTCAGAGACAGGGACACAGAGACAGAGACAGAGACACAGAGACGCAGAGACAGATACACAGAGACAGAGACACAGAGACAGAGACACAGAGACGGAGGCACAGAGACAGAGACACAGAGACAGAGACAGAGACAGAGACACAGAGACAGAGACACAGAGACAGAGACACAGAGACAGTTTCACAGAGACAGAGACATAGAGACAGAGACACAGAGACAGAGACACAGAGACTGGGACACAGCGAGAGAGACTCAGAGACAGGGACACAGAGACTGAGACAGAGACACAGAGACGCAGAGACAGATACACAGAGACAGAGACACAGAGAAGGAGACACAGAGACAGAGACACAGAGACAGAGACACAGCGACAGAGACACAGAGACAGAGACACAGAGACAGAGACACAGAGACAGAGACACAGAGACAGAGACACAGAGACAGAGACACAGAGACAGAGACACAGAGACAGAGACACAGAGACAGAGACACAGAGACAGAGACACAGAGACAGAGACACAGAGACAGAGACACTGGGACAGAGACACAGAGACAGAGATTCAGAGGCAGAGACACAGAGACAGAGACACAGATGCCGAGACACAGAGACGGTAACACAGGGACCGTGACACAGGGAGGGAGACACAGAGGCAGATACACAGAGACAGAGACAGAGACACAGAGACAGAGACACAGAGACAGAGACACAGAGACAGAGACACAGAGGCAGAGACACAGAGACATATACACAGAGACAGAGACACAGAGACAGTTTCACAGAGACAGAGACATAGAGACAGAGACACAGAGACAGAGACACAGAGACTGGGACACAGCGAGAGAGACTCAGAGACAGGGACACAGAGACTGAGACAGAGACACAGAGACGCAGAGACAGATACACAGAGACAGAGACACAGAGAAAGAGACACAGAGACAGAGACACAGAGACAGAGACACAGCGACAGAGACACAGAGACAGAGACACAGAGACAGAGGCACAGAGACAGAGACACAGAGACAGAGACACAGAGACAGAGACACAGAGACAGAGTCACAGAGACAGAGACACAGACTGAAAGATACAGAGACAGAGACACAGAGACAGAGACACAGAGACAGAGACACAGAGACAGAGACACAGAGACAGAGACACAGAGACAGAGACACAGAGACAGAGACACAGAGACAGAGACACAGAGACAGAGACACAGAGACAGAGACACAGAGACAGAGACACAGAGACAGAGACACAGAGACAGAGACACAGAGACAGAGACACAGAGACAGAGACACAGAGACAGAGACACAGATGCCGAGACACAGAGACGGTAACACAGGGACCGTGACACAGGGAGGGAGACACAGAGGCAGATACACAGAGACAGAGACAGAGACACAGAGACAGGGACGCAGAGAGAGTGACACAGAGAAGGAGCCACAGGGACAGAGACACCGAGACAGAGACACAGAGACAGGGACACATAGACAGAGACACAGAGACAGAGACACAGAGACAGAGACGCAGAGACAGAGACAAAGAGACAGAGACACAGAGACAGAGACACAGAGACAGAGACACAGAGACAGAGACACAGAGACAGAGACACAGAGACAGAGACACAGAGACAGAGACACAGAGACAGAGACACAGAGACAGAGACACAGAGACAGAGACACAGAGACAGAGACACATTGAGTGAGACACAGAGACGGAGACACAGGGACAGGGACAAAGAGACAGAGACAGAGACACAGAGACGCAGAGACAGGGACACAGAGGCAGAGACACAGAGACAGAGACAGAGACGCAAAGACGGGGACACAGGGACACAGACACAGAGACAGGGACACAGAGACAGAGACACGGAGACAGAGACACGGAGACTGAGACACAGAGACAGAGACACAGAGACAGAGACACAGAGACAGAGACACAGAGACAGAGACAGAGAGGCCGAGACACAGAGAGAGAGACTCAAAGACAAGGACACAGAGACAGAGACAGAGACAGATACACAGAGCCAGAGACACAGACACAGAGACATAGAGACCGACGCAGAGACAGGGACACAGAGACAGAGACGCAGAGACAGAGACGCAGAGATAGAGACGCAGAGACAAAGACACAGAGACAGAGACACAGAGACAGACACGGAGACAGAGACACGGAGACAGAGACACGGAGACAGAGACACAGAGACAGAGACACAGAGACAGAGACACCCAGACAGAGACACCGAGACAGAGACACAGAGACAGAGACACAGAGACAGAGACACAGAGACGGAGACACAGAGACAGAGACACAGAGACAGAGACACAGAGACAGAGACACAGAGACAGAGACACAGAGACAGAGACACAGAGACAGAGACACAGAGACAGAGACACAGAGACAGAGACACAGAGACAGAGACACAGTGATAGAGACGCAGAGACAGAGACCCAGAGACAGAGACACATTGAGTGAGACACAGAGACGGAGACACAGGGACAGGGACACAGAGACAGAGACACAGAGAAGGAGAAACAGAGACAGAGACAGAGACAGAGACACAGAGACAGAGACACAGAGGCAGAGACACATAGACAGAGACACAGAGACCGAGACACAGAGACGGAGACACAGAGACAGAGACACAGAAACAGAGACACTGAGACGGAGACAGAGGCACAGGGGCAGAGGCATACAGACAGAGACACAGAGACTGAGACACAGAGACGGAGACACAGAGACAGTGACATAGAGACAGAGACACAGAGACCGGGACACAGTGAGAGAGACAGAGACACAGAGACGGAGACACAGAGACAGCGACACAGAGACAGAGACAGAGACACAGAGACGCAGAGACAGGGACACAGAGGCAGAGACACAGAGACAGAGACAGAGACGCAAAGACGGGGACACAGGGACACAGACACAGAGACAGGGACACAGAGACAGAGGCTCAGAGACAGAGACAGAGACAGAGGCACAGAGACGGAGACAGAGGGACAGAGGCGCAGAGACAGGGACATAGAGACAGAGACTCAGAGACCGAGAAACAGAGACAGAGACACAGAGACATAGACACATAGACAGAGACACAGAGACAGAGACACAGAGACAGAGACACAGAGACAGAGACTCAGAGACAGAGACAGATACACAGAGACGGAGACACAGGGACAGAGACACAGAGACAGGGACACAGATACAGAGATTCAGACGCAGTTTCACAGAGACAGAGCCATAGAGACAGAGACAGAGACAGAGACACAGAGACTGGGACACAGCGAGAGAGACTCAGAGACAGGGACACAGAGACAGAGACAGAGACACAGAGACATAGAGACAGAGACACAAAGACAGAGACACAGAGACAGAGACACAGAGACGGAGACACAGAGACCGATACACAGAGACAGAGACAAAGAGACAGAGACACGGAGACAGAGCCACAGACACCGAGACACAGAGACCGAGACTCTGGGACAGAGACACAGAGACAGGGACACAGAGACAGAGACACAGCGAGAGAGACTCAGAGACAGGGACACAGAGACAGAGACAGAGACACACACACAGAGACAGAGACAGAGACACAGAGACGGAGACACAGGGACAGAGACACAGAGACAGGGACAAAGATACAGAGATTCAGAGGCAGAGACACAGGGACAGAGACACAGGGAAGGAGACATAGGGACAGAGACACAGAGACAGGACATAGAGACAGAGGCTCAGGGACAGAGACACAGAGACAGAGACAGAGACAGAGACACAGAGACAGAGACACAGAGACACAGAGACAGAGACACAGAGACAGAGACACAGAGACGGAGACACAGAGACAGTGACATAGAGACAGAGACACAGAGACCGGGACACAGTGAGAGAGACAGAGACACAGAGACGGAGACACAGAGACAGCGACACAGAGACAGATACAGAGACACAGAGACGCAGAGACAGGGACACAGAGGCAGAGACACAGAGACAGAGACAGAGACGCAAAGACGGGGACACAGGGACACAGACACAGAGACAGGGACACAGAGACAGAGGCTCAGAGACAGGGACACAGAGACAGAGACAGAGACACAGAGACATAGAGACAGAGACACAAAGACAGAGACACAGAGACAGAGACACAGAGACGGAGACACAGAGACCGATACACAGAGACAGAGACAAAGAGACAGAGACACGGAGACAGAGCCACAGACACCGAGACACAGAGACCGAGACTCTGGGACAGAGACACAGAGACAGGGACACAGAGACAGAGACACAGCGAGAGAGACTCAGAGACAGGGACACAGAGACAGAGACAGAGACACACACACAGAGACAGAGACAGAGACACAGAGACGGAGACACAGGGACAGAGACACAGAGACAGGGACAAAGATACAGAGATTCAGAGGCAGAGACACAGGGACAGAGACACAGGGAAGGAGACATAGGGACAGAGACACAGAGACAGGACATAGAGACAGAGGCTCAGGGACAGAGACACAGAGACAGAGACAGAGACAGAGACACAGAGACAGAGACACAGAGACACAGAGATAGAGACACAGAGACAGAGACACAGAGACAGAGACACAGAGACAGAGACACAGAGACAGAGACACAGAGACAGAGACACAGAGACAGCGACACAGAGACAGAGACACAGAGACAGAGACACAGAGACAGAGACACAGAGACAGAGACACAGAGACAGAAACACAGAGACAGAGACACAGAGACAGAGATACAAAGACAGAGACACATAGACAGAGACACAGTAAGGGAGACAGAGACACAGAGACGGAGACACAGCGACAGAGACACAGAGACAGAAACACAGAGACAGAGACAAAGAGACCGTGGCACAGGGAGAGAGACACAGGGACAGAGACACAGAGACAGATAACGTGGACAGAGACACAGAGAGAGAGAGACACAGAGACGGAGACACAGGGACAGAGACACAGAGACAGAGACACAGAGAAAGAGAAACAGAGACAGAGGCAGAGACAGAGACACAGAGACAGAGACACACACACAGGGACAGAGACAGAGACACACACACAGAGACAGAGACAGAGACACAGAGACGGAGACACAGGGACAGAGACACAGAGACAGGGACAATGATACAGAGATTCAGAGGCAGAGACACAGGGACAGAGACACAGGGAAGGAGACATAGGGACAGAGACACAGAGATAGGACATAGAGACAGAGGCTCAGAGACAGAGACACAGAGACAGAGACAGAGACAGAGACACAGAGACAGAGACACAGAGACAGAGACACAGAACAAGAGACACAGAGACAGAGACACAGAGACTGAGACACAGAGACAGAGACACAGAGACAGAGACACAGAGACAGACACACAGAGACAGAGACACAGAGACAGAGACACAGAGACAGAGACACAGAGACAGAGACACAGAGACAGGGACACAGAGACAGTTTCACAGAGACAGAGACATAGAGACAGAGACACAGAGACTGGGACACAGCCAGAGAGAGACACAGAGACGCAGAGACAGGAACACAGAGGCGGAGACACAGAGGCAGAGACACAGAGACAGAGACGGAGACGCAGAGACGGGGACACAGGGACAGAGGCACAGAGACAGGGTCACAGAGACAGAGACTGAGAGACAGAGATTCAGAGACAGAGACAGAGACACAGAGACAGAGACTCAGAGACATAGACACAGAGACAGAGACACAGAGAAAGAGACACAGAGTCGGAGACAAAGAGACAGAGACACAGAGACAGAGACACAGAGACAGAGACACGGAGACAGAGACACAGAGACTGGGACACAGCGAGAGGGACTCAGAGACAGCGACACAGAGACACAGACAGAGCCACAGAGACGCAGAGACAGGTACACAGAGACAGAGACACAGAGACAGAGACACAGAGACAGAGACACAGAGACAGAGACACAGAGACAGAGACACAGAGACAGAGACACAGAGACAGAGACACAGAGACAGAGACACAGAGACAGAGACACAGAGACAGAGACACAGAGACAGAGACACAGAGACAGAGACACAGAGACAGAGACACAGAGACAGAGACACAGAGACAGAGACACAGAGACAGTTTCACAGAGACAGAGACACAGAGACAGAGACACAGAGACAGAGACACAGCCAGAGAGAGACACAGAGACGCAGAGACAGGAACACAGAGGCGGAGACACAGAGGCAGAGACACAGAGACAGAGACGGAGACGCAGAGACGGGGACACAGGGACAGAGGCACAGAGACAGGGTCACAGAGACAGAGACTGAGAGACAGAGATTCAGAGACAGAGACAGAGACACAGAGACAGAGACTCAGAGACATAGACACAGAGACAGAGACACAGAGAAAGAGACACAGAGTCGGAGACAAAGAGACAGAGACACAGAGACAGAGACACAGAGACAGAGACACGGAGACAGAGACACAGAGACTGGGACACAGCGAGAGGGACTCAGAGACAGCGACACAGAGACACAGACAGAGCCACAGAGACGCAGAGACAGGTACACAGAGACAGAGACACAGAGACAGAGACACAGAGACAGAGACACAGAGACAGAGACACAGAGACAGAGGCACAGAGACAGAGACACAGAGACAGAGACACAGAGACAGAGACATAGAGACAGAGACACAGAGACAGAGACACAGAGACAGAGACACAGAGACAGAGACACAGAGACAGAGACACAGAGACAGAGACACAGAGACAGAGACACAGAGACAGAGACACGGAGACAGAGACACGGAGACTGAGACACAGAGACAGAGACACAGAGACAGAGACACAGAGACAGAGACACAGAGACAGAGACACAGAGACAGAGACGCAGAGACAGATACGCAGAGACAGATACGCAGAGACAGAGACACAGAGACAGAGACACAGAGACAGAGACACAGAGACAGAGACACAGAGACAGAGACACAGAGATAGAGACGCAGAGACAGAGACCCAGAGACAGAGACACATTGAGTGAGACACAGAGACGGAGACACAGGGACAGGGACACAGAGACAGAGACGCAGAGAAAGAGAAACAGAGACAGAGACAGAGACAGAGACACAGAGACAGAGACACAGAGGCAGAGACACATAGACAGAGACACAGAGACCGAGACACAGAGACGGAGACACAGAGACAGAGACACAGAAACAGAGACACTGAGACAGAGACAGAGACAGAGGTACAGAGACGGAGACAGAGGGACAGAGGCGCAGAGACAGGGACATAGAGACAGAGACTCAGAGACCGAGAAACAGAGACAGAGACACAGAGACATAGACACATAGACAGAGACACAGAGACAGAGACAGAGACACAGAGACAGAGACAGGGACAGAGACACAGAGACAGAGACTCAGAGACAGAGACAGATACACAGAGACGGAGACACAGGGACAGAGACACAGAGACAGGGACACAGATACAGAGATTCAGACGCAGTTTCACAGAGACAGAGCCATAGAGACAGAGACACAGAGACAGAGACACAGAGACAGAGACACAGAGACAGAGACACAGAGACGGAGACACAGAGACCGATACACAGAGACAGAGACAAAGAGACAGAGACACGGAGACAGAGCCACAGACACCGAGACACAGAGACCGAGACTCTGGGACAGAGACACAGAGACAGGGACACAGAGACAGAGACACAGCGAGAGAGACTCAGAGACAGGGACACAGAGACAGAGACAGAGACACACACACAGAGACAGAGACAGAGACACAGAGACGGAGACACAGGGACAGAGACACAGAGACAGGGACAAAGATACAGAGATTCAGAGGCAGAGACACAGGGACAGAGACATAGGGACAGAGACACAGAGACAGGACATAGAGACAGAGGCTCAGGGACAGAGACACAGAGACAGAGACAGAGACAGAGACACAGAGACAGAGACACAGAGACACAGAGACAGAGACACAGAGACAGAGACACAGAGACAGAGACACAGAGACAGAGACACAGAGACAGAGACACAGAGACGGAGACACAGGGACAGAGACACAGAGACAGAGACACAGAGAAAGAGAAACAGAGACAGAGGCAGAGACAGAGACACAGAGACAGAGACACACACACAGGGACAGAGACAGAGACACACACACAGAGACAGAGACAGAGACACAGAGACGGAGACACAGGGACAGAGACACAGAGACAGGGACAATGATACAGAGATTCAGAGGCAGAGACACAGGGACAGAGACACAGGGAAGGAGACATAGGGACAGAGACACAGAGACAGGACATAGAGACAGAGGCTCAGAGACAGAGACACAGAGACAGAGACAGAGACAGAGACACAGACACAGAGACACAGAGACAGAGACACAGAACAAGAGACACAGAGACAGAGACACAGAGACTGAGACACAGAGACAGAGACACAGAGACAGAGACACAGAGACAGACACACAGAGACAGAGACACAGAGACAGAGACACAGAGACAGAGACACAGAGACAGAGACACAGAGACAGGGACACAGAGACAGTTTCACAGAGACAGAGACATAGAGACAGAGACACAGAGACTGGGACACAGCCAGAGAGAGACACAGAGACGCAGAGACAGGAACACAGAGGCGGAGACACAGAGGCAGAGACACAGAGACAGAGACGGAGACGCAGAGACGGGGACACAGGGACAGAGGCACAGAGACAGGGTCACAGAGACAGAGACTGAGAGACAGAGATTCAGAGACAGAGACAGAGACACAGAGACAGAGACTCAGAGACATAGACACAGAGACAGAGACACAGAGAAAGAGACACAGAGTCGGAGACAAAGAGACAGAGACACAGAGACAGAGACACAGAGACAGAGACACGGAGACAGAGACACAGAGACTGGGACACAGCGAGAGGGACTCAGAGACAGCGACACAGAGACACAGACAGAGCCACAGAGACGCAGAGACAGGTACACAGAGACAGAGACACAGAGACAGAGACACAGAGACAGAGACACAGAGACAGAGACACAGAGACAGAGACACAGAGACAGAGACACAGAGACAGAGACACAGAGACAGAGACACAGAGACAGAGACACAGAGACAGAGACACAGAGACAGAGACACAGAGACAGAGACACAGAGACAGTTTCACAGAGACAGAGACACAGAGACAGAGACACAGAGACAGAGACACAGCCAGAGAGAGACACAGAGACGCAGAGACAGGAACACAGAGGCGGAGACACAGAGGCAGAGACACAGAGACAGAGACGGAGACGCAGAGACGGGGACACAGGGACAGAGGCACAGAGACAGGGTCACAGAGACAGAGACTGAGAGACAGAGATTCAGAGACAGAGACAGAGACACAGAGACAGAGACTCAGAGACATAGACACAGAGACAGAGACACAGAGAAAGAGACACAGAGTCGGAGACAAAGAGACAGAGACACAGAGACAGAGACACAGAGACAGAGACACGGAGACAGAGACACAGAGACTGGGACACAGCGAGAGGGACTCAGAGACAGCGACACAGAGACACAGACAGAGCCACAGAGACGCAGAGACAGGTACACAGAGACAGAGACACAGAGACAGAGACACAGAGACAGAGACACAGAGACAGAGACACAGAGACAGAGGCACAGAGACAGAGACACAGAGACAGAGACACAGAGACAGAGACATAGAGACAGAGACACAGAGACAGAGACACAGAGACAGAGACACAGAGACAGAGACACAGAGACAGAGACACAGAGACAGAGACACAGAGACAGAGACACAGAGACAGAGACACAGAGACAGAGACACGGAGACAGAGACACGGAGACTGAGACACAGAGACAGAGACACAGAGACAGAGACACAGAGACAGAGACACAGAGACAGAGACACAGAGACAGAGACGCAGAGACAGATACGCAGAGACAGATACGCAGAGACAGAGACACAGAGACAGAGACACAGAGACAGAGACACAGAGACAGAGACACAGAGACAGAGACACAGAGATAGAGACGCAGAGACAGAGACCCAGAGACAGAGACACATTGAGTGAGACACAGAGACGGAGACACAGGGACAGGGACACAGAGACAGAGACGCAGAGAAAGAGAAACAGAGACAGAGACAGAGACAGAGACACAGAGACAGAGACACAGAGGCAGAGACACATAGACAGAGACACAGAGACCGAGACACAGAGACGGAGACACAGAGACAGAGACACAGAAACAGAGACACTGAGACAGAGACAGAGACAGAGGTACAGAGACGGAGACAGAGGGACAGAGGCGCAGAGACAGGGACATAGAGACAGAGACTCAGAGACCGAGAAACAGAGACAGAGACACAGAGACATAGACACATAGACAGAGACACAGAGACAGAGACACAGAGACAGAGACAGGGACAGAGACACAGAGACAGAGACTCAGAGACACAGACAGATACACAGAGACGGAGACACAGGGACAGAGACACAGAGACAGGGACACAGATACAGAGATTCAGACGCAGTTTCACAGAGACAGAGCCATAGAGACAGAGACACCGAGACAGAGACACAGAGACAGAGACACAGAGACAGAGACACAGAGACGGAGACACAGAGACCGATACACAGAGACAGAGACAAAGAGACAGAGACACGGAGACAGAGCCACAGACACCGAGACACAGAGACCGAGACTCTGGGACAGAGACACAGAGACAGGGACACAGAGACAGAGACACAGCGAGAGAGACTCAGAGACAGGGACACAGAGACAGAGACAGAGACACACACACAGAGACAGAGACAGAGACACAGAGACGGAGACACAGGGACAGAGACACAGAGACAGGGACAAAGATACAGAGATTCAGAGGCAGAGACACAGGGACAGAGACATAGGGACAGAGACACAGAGACAGGACATAGAGACAGAGGCTCAGGGACAGAGACACAGAGACAGAGACAGAGACAGAGACACAGAGACAGAGACACAGAGACACAGAGACAGAGACACAGAGACAGAGACACAGAGACAGAGACACAGAGACAGAGACACAGAGACAGAGACACAGAGACGGAGACACAGGGACAGAGACACAGAGACAGAGACACAGAGAAAGAGAAACAGAGACAGAGGCAGAGACAGAGACACAGAGACAGAGACACACACACAGGGACAGAGACAGAGACACACACACAGAGACAGAGACAGAGACACAGAGACGGAGACACAGGGACAGAGACACAGAGACAGGGACAATGATACAGAGATTCAGAGGCAGAGACACAGGGACAGAGACACAGGGAAGGAGACATAGGGACAGAGACACAGAGACAGGACATAGAGACAGAGGCTCAGAGACAGAGACACAGAGACAGAGACAGAGACAGAGACACAGAGACAGAGACACAGAGACAGAGACACAGAACAAGAGACACAGAGACAGAGACACAGAGACTGAGACACAGAGACAGAGACACAGAGACAGAGACACAGAGACAGACACACAGAGACAGAGACACAGAGACAGAGACACAGAGACAGAGACACAGAGACAGAGACACAGAGACAGGGACACAGAGACAGTTTCACAGAGACAGAGACATAGAGACAGAGACACAGAGACTGGGACACAGCCAGAGAGAGACACAGAGACGCAGAGACAGGAACACAGAGGCGGAGACACAGAGGCAGAGACACAGAGACAGAGACGGAGACGCAGAGACGGGGACACAGGGACAGAGGCACAGAGACAGGGTCACAGAGACAGAGACTGAGAGACAGAGATTCAGAGACAGAGACAGAGACACAGAGACAGAGACTCAGAGACATAGACACAGAGACAGAGACACAGAGAAAGAGACACAGAGTCGGAGACAAAGAGACAGAGACACAGAGACAGAGACACAGAGACAGAGACACGGAGACAGAGACACAGAGACTGGGACACAGCGAGAGGGACTCAGAGACAGCGACACAGAGACACAGACAGAGCCACAGAGACGCAGAGACAGGTACACAGAGACAGAGACACAGAGACAGAGACACAGAGACAGAGACACAGAGACAGAGACACAGAGACAGAGACACAGAGACAGAGACACAGAGACAGAGACACAGAGACAGAGACACAGAGACAGAGACACAGAGACAGAGACACAGAGACAGAGACACAGAGACAGAGACACAGAGACAGTTTCACAGAGACAGAGACACAGAGACAGAGACACAGAGACAGAGACACAGCCAGAGAGAGACACAGAGACGCAGAGACAGGAACACAGAGGCGGAGACACAGAGGCAGAGACACAGAGACAGAGACGGAGACGCAGAGACGGGGACACAGGGACAGAGGCACAGAGACAGGGTCACAGAGACAGAGACTGAGAGACAGAGATTCAGAGACAGAGACAGAGACACAGAGACAGAGACTCAGAGACATAGACACAGAGACAGAGACACAGAGAAAGAGACACAGAGTCGGAGACAAAGAGACAGAGACACAGAGACAGAGACACAGAGACAGAGACACGGAGACAGAGACACAGAGACTGGGACACAGCGAGAGGGACTCAGAGACAGCGACACAGAGACACAGACAGAGCCACAGAGACGCAGAGACAGGTACACAGAGACAGAGACACAGAGACAGAGACACAGAGACAGAGACACAGAGACAGAGACACAGAGACAGAGGCACAGAGACAGAGACACAGAGACAGAGACACAGAGACAGAGACATAGAGACAGAGACACAGAGACAGAGACACAGAGACAGAGACACAGAGACAGAGACACAGAGACAGAGACACAGAGACAGAGACACAGAGACAGAGACACAGAGACAGAGACACAGAGACAGAGACACGGAGACAGAGACACGGAGACTGAGACACAGAGACAGAGACACAGAGACAGAGACACAGAGACAGAGACACAGAGACAGAGACACAGAGACAGAGACGCAGAGACAGATACGCAGAGACAGATACGCAGAGACAGAGACACAGAGACAGAGACACAGAGACAGAGACACAGAGACAGAGACACAGAGACAGAGACACAGAGATAGAGACGCAGAGACAGAGACCCAGAGACAGAGACACATTGAGTGAGACACAGAGACGGAGACACAGGGACAGGGACACAGAGACAGAGACGCAGAGAAAGAGAAACAGAGACAGAGACAGAGACAGAGACACAGAGACAGAGACACAGAGGCAGAGACACATAGACAGAGACACAGAGACCGAGACACAGAGACGGAGACACAGAGACAGAGACACAGAAACAGAGACACTGAGACAGAGACAGAGACAGAGGTACAGAGACGGAGACAGAGGGACAGAGGCGCAGAGACAGGGACATAGAGACAGAGACTCAGAGACCGAGAAACAGAGACAGAGACACAGAGACATAGACACATAGACAGAGACACAGAGACAGAGACACAGAGACAGAGACAGGGACAGAGACACAGAGACAGAGACTCAGAGACAGAGACAGATACACAGAGACGGAGACACAGGGACAGAGACACAGAGACAGGGACACAGATACAGAGATTCAGACGCAGTTTCACAGAGACAGAGCCATAGAGACAGAGACACAGAGACAGAGACACAGAGACAGAGACACAGAGACAGAGACACAGAGACGGAGACACAGAGACCGATACACAGAGACAGAGACAAAGAGACAGAGACACGGAGACAGAGCCACAGACACCGAGACACAGAGACCGAGACTCTGGGACAGAGACACAGAGACAGGGACACAGAGACAGAGACACAGCGAGAGAGACTCAGAGACAGGGACACAGAGACAGAGACAGAGACACACACACAGAGACAGAGACAGAGACACAGAGACGGAGACACAGGGACAGAGACACAGAGACAGGGACAAAGATACAGAGATTCAGAGGCAGAGACACAGGGACAGAGACATAGGGACAGAGACACAGAGACAGGACATAGAGACAGAGGCTCAGGGACAGAGACACAGAGACAGAGACAGAGACAGAGACACAGAGACAGAGACACAGAGACACAGAGACAGAGACACAGAGACAGAGACACAGAGACAGAGACACAGAGACAGAGACACAGAGACAGAGACACAGAGACAGAGACACAGAGACAGAGACACAGAGACAGAGACACAGAGACAGAGACACAGAGACAGCGACACAGAGACAGAGACACAGAGACAGAGACACAGAGACAGAGACACAGAGACAGAAACACAGAGACAGAGACACAGAGACAGAGATACAAAGACAGAGACACAGTAAGGGAGACAGAGACACAGAGACGGAGACACAGCGACAGAGACACAGAGACAGAAACACAGAGACAGAGACAAAGAGACCGTGACACAGGGAGAGAGACACAGGGACAGAGACGCAGAGACAGATAACGTGGACAGAGACACAGAGAGAGAGAGACACAGAGACGGAGACACAGGGACAGAGACACAGAGACAGAGACACAGAGAAAGAGAAACAGAGACAGAGGCAGAGACAGAGACACGGAGACAGAGACACACACACAGGGACAGAGACAGAGACACACACACAGAGACAGAGACAGAGACACAGAGACGGAGACACAGGGACAGAGACACAGAGACAGGGACAAGGATACAGAGATTCAGAGGCAGAGACACAGGGACAGAGACACAGGGAAGGAGACATAGGGACAGAGACACAGAGACAGGACATAGAGACAGAGGCTCAGAGACAGAGACGCAGAGACAGAGACAGAGACAGAGACAGAGACAGAGACACAGAGACAGAGACACAGAGACACAGAGACAGAGACACAGAGACAGAGACACAGAGACAGAGACACAGAGACAGAGACACAGAGACAGAGACACAGAGACAGAGACACAGAGACAGAGACACAGAGACAGAGACACAGAGACAGAGACACAGAGACAGAGACACAGAGACAGAGACACAGAGACAGGTACACAGAGACAGAGACGCAGAGACAGAGACGCAGAGACAGAGACGCAGAGACAGAGACGCAGAGACAGAGACACAGAGACAGAGACACAGAGACAGAGAGACGGAGACACAGACACAGAGAAAGAGACGCAGAGACGGAGACACAGAGACCGAGACACAGAGACCGTGACACAGGGAGGGAGACACAGAGACAGAGACACAGAGACAGAGATTCAGAGACAGTGACACAGAGACAGAGTCAGAGAGACAGAGATACAGAGACGGAGACACAATGCCAGAGACACAGAGACAGAAACAGAGAGCCAGATTCACAGAGACAGAGACACAGAGACAGAGACATAATGAGAGAAACACAGAGACGGAGACACAGAGACAGAGACACAGAGACAGAGACACAGAGACAGAGACTCAGAGACATAGACACAGAGACAGAGACACAGAGACAGAGACACAGAGACGCAGAGATAGGGACACAGAGGCAGAGACACAGAGACAGAGACAGAGACGCAGAGACGGGGACACAGGGACAGAGACACAGAGACAGGGACACAGGGACAGAGACTCAGAGACAGAGACAGAGACAGAGGCACAGAGACGGAGACGGAGGGACAGAGGCGCAGAGACAGGGACATAGAGACAGAGACTCGGAGACCGAGACACAGAGACAGAGACACAGAGACAGGGACACAGAGGCAGAGACACAGAGACAGAGACACACACACAGGGACAGAGACAGAGACACACACACAGAGACAGAGACAGAGACACAGAGACGGAGACACAGGGACAGAGACACAGAGACAGGGACAAAGATACAGAGATTCAGAGGCAGAGCCACAGGGACAGAGACACAGAGAAGGAGACATAGGGACAGAGACACAGAGACAGAGACACAGAGACAGAGACACAGAGACAGAGACACATAGACAGAGACACAGAGACAGAGACACAGAGACAGAGACACAGAGACAGAGACACAGAGACAGAGACACAGAAACACAGACACAGAGACAGAGACACAGAGACAGAGACACAGAGACAGAGACACAGAGACAGAGACACAGAGACAGAGACACAGAGACCGAGACATAATGACAGAAACACAGAGACAGAGACACAGAGACAGAGACGCAGAGACGGAGACACAGTGACCGATACACAGAGACAGAGACACAGAGACAGATACGCAGAGACAGAAACACAGAGACAGATTCACAGAGACAGAGACACAGAGACAGAGACATAATGACAGAAACACAGAGACAGAGACACAGAGACAGAGACGCAGAGACGGAGACACAGTGACAGATACACAGAGACAGAGACACAGGGACAGAGACACAGAGGCAGAGACACAGAGACAGAGACACAGAGACGAAGACACAGAGACAGAGACACAGCGACAGAGACACAGAGACAGAGACACAGAGACAGAGACACAGAGACAGAGACACAGAGACAGAGACACAGAGACAGAGACACAGAGACAGAGACACAGAGACAGAGACACAGAGACTGAGACACAGAGACAGAGACACAGAGACAGAGACACAGAGACAGAGACACAGAGACAGAGACACAGAGACAGAGACACGGAGACAGAGACACGGAGACAGAGACACAGAGACAGAGACACAGAGACAGAGACACAGAGACAGAGACACAGAGACAGAGACACAGAGACAGAGACACAGAGACAGAGACACAGAGACAGAGACATAATGACAGAAACAGAGAGACAGAGACACAGAGACAGTGACGCAGAGACGGAGACACAGTGACAGATACACAGAGATAGAGACACAGAGACAGATACGCAGAGACAGAAACACAGAGACAGATTCACAGAGACAGAGACATAATGACAGAAACACAGAGACAGAGACACAGAGACAGAGACGCAGAGACGGAGACACAGTGACAGATACACAGAGACAGAGACACAGGGACAGAGACACAGAGACAGAGACACAGAGACAGAGCCACAGAGACAGAGACACAGAGACGAAGACACAGAGACAGAGACACAGCGACAGAGACACAGCGACAGAGACACAGAGACAGAGACTCAGAGACAGAGACACAGAAACAGAGACACAGAGACAGAGACACAGAGACTGAGACACAGAGACAGAGACACAGAGACAGAGACACAGAGACAGCGACACAGAGACAGAGACACAAAGACAGGGACACAGAGACAGAGACGCAGAGACAGAGACGCAGAGATAGAGACGCGGAGACAGAGACCCAGAGACAGAGACACATTGAGTGAGACACAGAGACGGAGACACAGGGACAGGGACACAGAGACAGAGACACAGAGAAAGAGAAACAGAGACAGAGACAGAGACACAGAGACAGAGACACAGAGGCAGAGACACATAGACAGAGACAGAGAAACAGAGACACTGAGACGGAGACAGAGGCACAGGGGCAGAGACACACAGACAGAGACACAGAGACAGAGACGCAGAGACGGAGACACAGTGACCGATACACAGAGACAGAGACACAGAGACAGATACGCAGAGACAGAAACACAGAGACAGATTCACAGAGACAGAGACATAATGATAGAAACACAGAGACAGAGACACAGAGACAGAGACGCAGAGACGGAGACACAGTGACAGATACACAGAGACAGAGACACAGGGACAGAGACACAGAGACAGAGACACAGAGACAGAGACACAGAGACAGAGACACAGAGACGAAGACACAGAGACAGAGACACAGCGACAGAGACACAGAGACAGAGACACAGAGACAGAGACACAGAGACAGAGACAGAGACAGAGACAGAGACAGAGACAGAGACAGAGACAGAGACAGAGACAGAGGGAGAGACAGCGACAGAGACAGGGACAGAGACAGAGGGAGAGACAGCGACAGAGACAGAGACAGAGACAGAGGCAGAGACAAGAACAGAGACAGAGTCACAGACAGAGACAGGGACAGAGACGGAGACAGAGACAGAGACAGATGCATAGACAGAGACAGTGGCAGAGACAGCGATAGGGACAGGGAGAGGGACAGGGGCAGAGACAGAGACAGAGACAGAGACAGAGACAGAGACAGAGACAGAGACAGAGACAGAGACAGAGACAGAGACAGAGACAGAGACAGAGACAGCGACAGAGTCAGAGGCAGAGGTAGACACAGAGGCAGAGACAGAGACAGAGACAGAGACAGAGACAGAGACAGAGCCAGGGACAGAGACAGAGACAGAGACAGAGGGAGAGACAGCGACAGAGACAGAGACAGACACAGAGACAGAGGCAGAGAGGGGGTGTCCCACTTGGACGTCGACCGATTGGACGCGTCCCGATTGGACGGTCTCGTTTGGATGCGTCCCGTTTGGACGCGTCCCGATTGGACGTATTCTAATTCGAAGCGGTGCCGATTGAACATTAATTTTGCTTATGGTAGGTTATGTTGGGCTGAGTTAGGCTATGTTAGGTTGAGTTAGGCTATTTTATTGTTCTGTTAGGCCTGGTTAGGTCTTATCTGCACCGTTTCGAGTTGGAACGCGTCCAATCGGGACGCGTCCAATCGGGACTAGTGCAAACAGGACGCGTCCAAACGGGACGTGTCCAAACGGTCGACGTCCAAGTGGGCATCACTCAGGCAGAGACAGAGGCAGAGACAGAGACAGAGACAGAGACAGAGACAGAGACAGAGACAGAGACGGAGATAGAGACAGACACAGAGACAGTGGCAGAGACAGCGATAGGGACAGGGAGAGGGACAGAGACAGAGACAGAGACAGAGACAGAGACAGAGACAGAGACAGAGACAGAGACAGAGACTGAGACAGAGACAGAGACAGAGACAGAGACAGAGACAGGGACAGAGACAGAGGGAGAGACAGCGACAGAGACAGAGACAGAGACAGAGGCAGAGACAAGAACAGAGACAGAGTCACAGACAGAGACAGGGACAGAGACGGAGACAGTGACGGAGACGGAGACAGAGACAGAGACAGAGACAGAGACAGAGACAGAGACAGAGACAGAGACAGAGACAGAGACAGGGACAGAGACAGAGACAGAGACAGAGACAGAGACAGAGACAGAGACAGAGGTAGAGACAGAGACAGAGACTCAGACAGAGACAGGGACAGAGACAGACACAGTGTCGGAGACAGAGACAGAGACAGAGACAGAGACAGAGACAGAGACAGAGACAGAGCCAGGGACAGAGACAGAGACAGAGACAGAGGGAGAGACGGCGACAGAGTCACAGACAGAGACAGGGACAGAGACGGAGACAGAGACAGAGACAGATGCATAGACAGAGACAGTGGCAGAGACAGCGATAGGGACAGGGAGAGGGACAGGGACAGAGACAGAGACAGAGACAGAGACAGAGACAGAGACAGAGACAGAGACAGAGACAGAGACAGAGACAGAGACAGAGACAGAGACAGAGACAGAGACAGAGACAGAGACAGAGACAGAGACAGAGACAGAGACAGAGACAGAGACAGAGACAGAGACAGAGACAGAGACAGAGACAGAGACAGAGACACAGAGACAGAGACACAGAGACAGAGACACAGAGACAGGGACACAGAGGCAGAGACACAGAGACAGAGACACACACACAGGGACAGAGACAGAGACACACACACAGAGACAGAGACAGAGACACAGAGACGGAGACACAGGGACAGAGACACAGAGACAGGGACAAAGATACAGAGATTCAGAGGCAGAGCCACAGGGACAGAGACACAGAGAAGGAGACATAGGGACAGAGACACAGAGACAGAGACACAGAGACAGAGACACAGAGACAGAGACACAGAGACAGAGACACAGAAACAGAGACACAGAGACAGAGACACAGAGACAGAGACACAGAGACAGAGACACAGAGACAGAGACACAGAGACAGAGACGCAGAGACCGAGACATAATGACAGAAACACAGAGACAGAGACACAGAGACAGAGACGCAGAGACGGAGACACAGTGACCGATACACAGAGACAGAGACACAGAGACAGATACGCAGAGACAGAAACACAGAGACAGATTCACAGAGACAGAGACACAGAGACAGAGACATAATGACAGAAACACAGAGACAGAGACACAGAGACAGAGACGCAGAGACGGAGACACAGTGACAGATACACAGAGACAGAGACACAGGGACAGAGACACAGAGGCAGAGACACAGAGACAGAGACACAGAGACGAAGACACAGAGACAGAGACACAGCGACAGAGACACAGAGACAGAGACACAGAGACAGAGACACAGAGACAGAGACACAGAGACAGAGACACAGAGACAGAGACACAGAGACTGAGACACAGAGACAGAGACACAGAGACAGAGACACAGAGACAGAGACACAGAGACAGAGACACAGAGACAGAGACACGGAGACAGAGACACGGAGACAGAGACACAGAGACAGAGACACAGAGACAGAGACACAGAGACAGAGACACAGAGACAGAGACACAGAGACAGAGACACAGAGACAGAGACACAGAGACCGAGACATAATGACAGAAACAGAGAGACAGAGACACAGAGACAGTGACGCAGAGACGGAGACACAGTGACAGATACACAGAGATAGAGACACAGAGACAGATACGCAGAGACAGAAACACAGAGACAGATTCACAGAGACAGAGACATAATGACAGAAACACAGAGACAGAGACACAGAGACAGAGACGCAGAGACGGAGACACAGTGACAGATACACAGAGACAGAGACACAGGGACAGAGACACAGAGACAGAGACACAGAGACAGAGCCACAGAGACAGAGACACAGAGACGAAGACACAGAGACAGAGACACAGCGACAGAGACACAGCGACAGAGACACAGAGACAGAGACTCAGAGACAGAGACACAGAAACAGAGACACAGAGACAGAGACACAGAGACTGAGACACAGAGACAGAGACACATTGAGTGAGACACAGAGACGGAGACACAGGGACAGGGACACAGAGACAGAGACACAGAGAAAGAGAAACAGAGACAGAGACAGAGACACAGAGACAGAGACACAGAGGCAGAGACACATAGACAGAGACAGAGAAACAGAGACACTGAGACGGAGACAGAGGCACAGGGGCAGAGACACACAGACAGAGACACAGAGACAGAGACGCAGAGACGGAGACACAGTGACCGATACACAGAGACAGAGACACAGAGACAGATACGCAGAGACAGAAACACAGAGACAGATTCACAGAGACAGAGACATAATGACAGAAACACAGAGACAGAGACACAGAGACAGAGACGCAGAGACGGAGACACAGTGACAGATACACAGAGACAGAGACACAGGGACAGAGACACAGAGACAGAGACACAGAGACAGAGACACAGAGACAGAGACACAGAGACGAAGACACAGAGACAGAGACACAGCGACAGAGACACAGAGACAGAGACACAGAGACAGAGACACAGAGACAGAGACAGAGACAGAGACAGAGACAGAGACAGAGACAGAGACAGAGACAGAGGGAGAGACAGCGACAGAGACAGGGACAGAGACAGAGGGAGAGACAGCGACAGAGACAGAGACAGAGACAGAGGCAGAGACAAGAACAGAGACAGAGTCACAGACAGAGACAGGGACAGAGACGGAGACAGAGACAGAGACAGATGCATAGACAGAGACAGTGGCAGAGACAGCGATAGGGACAGGGAGAGGGACAGGGGCAGAGACAGAGACAGAGACAGAGACAGAGACAGAGACAGAGACAGAGACAGAGACAGAGACAGAGACAGAGACAGAGACAGAGACAGAGACAGCGACAGAGTCAGAGGCAGAGGTAGACACAGAGGCAGAGACAGAGACAGAGACAGAGACAGAGACAGAGACAGAGCCAGGGACAGAGACAGAGACAGAGACAGAGGGAGAGACAGCGACAGAGACAGAAACAGACACAGAGACAGAGGCAGAGAGGGGGTGTCCCACTTGGACGTCGACCGATTGGACGCGTCCCGATTGGACGGTCTCGTTTGGATGCGTCCCGTTTGGACGCGTCCCGATTGGACGTATTCTAATTCGAAGCGGTGCCGATTGAACATTAATTTTGCTTATGGTAGGTTATGTTGGGCTGAGTTAGGCTATGTTAGGTTGAGTTAGGCTATTTTATTGTTCTGTTAGGCCTGGTTAGGTCTTATCTGCACCGTTTCGAGTTGGAACGCGTCCAATCGGGACGCGTCCAATCGGGACTAGTGCAAACAGGACGCGTCCAAACGGGACGTGTCCAAACGGTCGACGTCCAAGTGGGCATCACTCAGGCAGAGACAGAGGCAGAGACAGAGACAGAGACAGAGACAGAGACAGAGACAGAGACAGAGACACAGAGACAGAGACACTGGGACAGAGACACAGAGACAGAGATTCAGACGCAGAGACACAGAGACAGAGACACAGATGCCGAGACACAGAGACGGTAACACAGGGACCGTGACACAGGGAGTGAGACACAGAGGCAGATACACAGAGACAGAGACAGAGACACAGAGACAGGGACGCAGAGAGAGTGACACAGAGAAGGAGCCACAGGGACAGAGACACCGAGACAGAGACACAGAGGCAGGGACACATAGACAGAGACACAGAGACAGAGACTCAGAGACAGAGACAGAGGCACAGAGACGGAGACGCAGAGGCGGAGACACAGCGACAGAGACACAGAGACAGAGACACAGAGACCGAGACAGAGGCACAGAGACGGAGACACGGAGACAGAGACACAGAGGAGGGGACACGGGGACAGAGACACCGAGACAGAGACACAGAGGCAGAGACACAGAGAAAGAGAAGCAGAGACAGAGACAGAGACAGAGACACAGAGATAGATACACAGAGACAGAGACACAGAGACGGAGGCTCTGGGACAGATACACAGAGACAGATATTCAGAGGCAGAGACAGAGGCACAGAGACGGAAACACAGAGACAGAGACACAGAGACAGTGAGACAGAGAAGGAGACACAGAGACAGAGACACAGAGACAGAGAGACAGAGACAGAGACACAGAGACAGAGACACAGAGACAGAGACACAGAGACAGAGACACAGAGACAGAGACACAGAGACAGAGACACAGAGACAGAGACACAGAGACAGAAACACAGAGACAGAGACACAGAGACAGAGACACAGAGACAGAGACACAGAGGCAGAGACACAGAGGCAGAGACACAGAGACAGAGACACAGAGACAGAGACACAGAGACAGAGACACAGAGACAGAGACGCAGAGACGGAGACACAGTGACCGATACACAGAGACAGAGACACAGAGACAGATACGCAGAGACAGAAACACAGAGACAGATTCACAGAGACAGAGACACAGAGACAGAGACATAATGACAGAAACACAGAGACAGAGACACAGAGACAGAGACGCAGAGACGGAGACACAGTGACAGATACACAGAGACAGAGACACAGGGACAGAGACACAGAGGCAGAGACACAGAGACAGAGACACAGAGACGAAGACACAGAGACAGAGACACAGCGACAGAGACACAGAGACAGAGACACAGAGACAGAGACACAGAGACAGAGACACAGAGACAGAGACACAGAGACAGAGACACAGAGACTGAGACACAGAGACAGAGACACAGAGACAGAGACACAGAGACAGAGACACAGAGACAGAGACACAGAGACAGAGACACAGAGACAGAGACACGGAGACAGAGACACGGAGACAGAGACACAGAGACAGAGACACAGAGACAGAGACACAGAGACAGAGACACAGAGACAGAGACACAGAGACAGAGACACAGAGACCGAGACATAATGACAGAAACAGAGAGACAGAGACACAGAGACAGTGACGCAGAGACGGAGACACAGTGACAGATACACAGAGATAGAGACACAGAGACAGATACGCAGAGACAGAAACACAGAGACAGATTCACAGAGACAGAGACATAATGACAGAAACACAGAGACAGAGACACAGAGACAGAGACGCAGAGACGGAGACACAGTGACAGATACACAGAGACAGAGACACAGGGACAGAGACACAGAGACAGAGACACAGAGACGAAGACACAGAGACAGAGACACAGCGACAGAGACACAGCGACAGAGACACAGAGACAGAGACTCAGAGACAGAGACACAGAAACAGAGACACAGAGACAGAGACACAGAGACTGAGACACAGAGACAGAGACACATTGAGTGAGACACAGAGACGGAGACACAGGGACAGGGACACAGAGACAGAGACACAGAGAAAGAGAAACAGAGACAGAGACAGAGACACAGAGACAGAGACACAGAGGCAGAGACACATAGACAGAGACAGAGAAACAGAGACACTGAGACGGAGACAGAGGCACAGGGGCAGAGACACACAGACAGAGACACAGAGACAGAGACGCAGAGACGGAGAAACAGTGACCGATACACAGAGACAGAGACACAGAGACAGATACGCAGAGACAGAAACACAGAGACAGATTCACAGAGACAGAGACATAATGACAGAAACACAGAGGCAGAGACACAGAGACAGAGACGCAGAGACGGAGACACAGTGACAGATACACAGAGACAGAGACACAGGGACAGAGACACAGAGACAGAGACACAGAGACAGAGACACAGAGACAGAGACACAGAGACGAAGACACAGAGACAGAGACACAGCGACAGAGACACAGAGACAGAGACACAGAGACAGAGACACAGAGACAGAGACAGAGACAGAGACAGAGACAGAGACAGAGACAGAGACAGAGACAGAGGGAGAGACAGCGACAGAGACAGGGACAGAGACAGAGGGAGAGAGAGCGACAGAGACAGAGACAGAGACAGAGGCAGAGACAAGAACAGAGACAGAGTCACAGACAGAGACAGGGACAGAGACGGAGACAGAGACAGAGACAGATGCATAGACAGAGACAGTGGCAGAGACAGCGATAGGGACAGGGAGAGGGACAGGGGCAGAGACAGAGACAGAGACAGAGACAGAGACAGAGACAGAGACAGAGACAGAGACAGAGACAGAGACAGAGACAGAGACAGAGACAGAGACAGAGACAGAGACACAGAGACAGAGATTCAGAGGCAGAGACACAGAGACAGAGACACAGATGCCGAGACACAGAGACGGTAACACAGGGACCGTGACACAGGGAGGGAGACACAGAGGCAGATACACAGAGACAGAGACAGAGACACAGAGACAGGGACGCAGAGAGAGTGACACAGAGAAGGAGCCACAGGGACAGAGACACCGAGACAGAGACACAGAGACAGGGACACATAGACAGAGACACAGAGACAGAGACACAGAGGCAGAGACACAGAGACAGAGACACAGAGTCAGAGACACAGAGACAGAGACACAGAGACAGAGACACAGAGACAGAGACACAGAGACAGGGACGCAGAGAGAGTGACACAGAGAAGTAGCCACAGGGACAGAGACACCGAGACAGAGACACAGAGACAGGGACACATAGACAGAGACACAGAGACAGAGACTCAGAGACAGAGACAGAGGCACAGAGACGGAGACGCAGAGGCGGAGACACAGCGACAGAGACACAGAGACAGAGACACAGAGACCGAGACAGAGGCACAGAGACGGAGACACGGAGACAGAGACACAGAGGAGGGGACACGGGGACAGAGACACCGAGACAGAGACACAGAGGCAGAGACACAGAGAAAGAGAAGCAGAGACAGAGACAGAGACAGAGACACAGAGATAGATACACAGAGACAGAGACACAGAGACGGCGGCTCTGGGACAGATACACAGAGACAGAGATTCAGAGGCAGAGACAGAGGCACAGAGACGGAAACACAGAGACAGAGACACAGAGACAGTGAGACAGAGAAGGAGACACAGAGACAGAGACACAGAGACAGAGAGACAGAGACAGAGAGACAGAGACAGAGACACAGAGACAAAGACACAGAGACAGAGACACAGAGACAGAGACACAGAGAGAGAGACACAGAGACAGAGACACAGAGATAGAGACGCAGAGACAGAGACCCAGAGACAGAGACACATTGAGTGAGACACAGAGACGGAGACACAGGGACAGGGACACAGAGACAGAGACAGAGACACAGAGACGCAGAGACAGGGACACAGAGGCAGAGACACAGAGACAGAGACAGAGACGCAAAGACGGGGACACAGGGACACAGACACAGAGACAGGGACACAGAGACAGAGGCTCAGAGACAGAGACAGAGACAGAGGCACAGAGACAGAGACAGAGGGACAGAGGCGCAGAGACAGGGACATAGAGACAGAGACTCAGAGACCGAGAAACAGAGACAGAGACACAGAGACATAGACACATAGACAGAGACACAGAGACAGAGACACAGAGACAGAGACAGGGACAGAGACACAGAGACAGAGACTCAGAGACTGAGTCATACACACAGGGACAGACACAGAGACACACACACAGAGACAGAGACAGATACACAGAGACGGAGACACAGGGACAGAGGCACAAAGACAGGGACACAGATACAGAGATTCAGACGCAGTTTCACAGAGACAGAGACATAGAGACAGAGACACAGAGACAGAGACACAGAGACTGGGACACAGCGAGAGAGACTCAGAGACAGGGACACAGAGACAGAGACAGAGACACAGAGACATAGAGACAGAGACACAGAGACAGAGACACAGAGACAGAGACACAGAGACGGAGACACAGAGACAGAGACACAGAGACAGAGGCACAGAGACAGAGACACAGAGACAGAGACACAGAGTCAGAGACACAGAGACAGAGACACAGAGACAGAGACACAGAGACAGAGACACAGAGACAGGGACGCAGAGAGAGTGACACAGAGAAGTAGCCACAGGGACAGAGACACCGAGACAGAGACACAGAGACAGGGACACATAGACAGAGACACAGAGACAGAGACTCAGAGACAGAGACACAGAGACAGAGACACAGAGACAGAGACACGGAGACAGAGACACAGAGACAGAGACACAGAGACAGAGACACAGAGACAGAGACACTGAGACAGAGACACAGAGACAGAGACACAGAGACAGAGACACAGAGACAGAGACACAGAGACAGAGACACAGAGACAGAGACACAGAGACAGAGACACAGAGACAGAGACACAGAGACAGAGACACAGAGACAGAGACACAGAGACAGAGACACAGAGACAGAGACACAGAGACAGAGACACAGAGACAGAGACACAGAGACAGAGACACAGAGACAGAGACACTGGGACAGAGACACAGAGACAGAGATTCAGAGGCAGAGACACAGAGACAGAGACACAGATGCCGAGACACAGATACGGAAACACAGGGACCGTGACACAGGGAGGGAGACACAGAGGCAGATACACAGAGACAGAGACAGAGACACAGAGACAGGGACGCAGAGAGAGTGACACAGAGAAGGAGCCACAGGGACAGAGACACCGAGACAGAGACACAGAGACAGGGACACATAGACAGAGACACAGAGACAGAGACACAGAGGCAGAGACACAGAGACAGAGACACAGAGTCAGAGACACAGAGACAGAGACACAGAGACAGAGACACAGAGACAGAGACACAGAGACAGGGACGCAGAGAGAGTGACACAGAGAAGTAGCCACAGGGACAGAGACACCGAGACAGAGACACAGAGACAGGGACACATAGACAGAGACACAGAGACAGAGACTCAGAGACAGAGACAGAGGCACAGAGACGGAGACGCAGAGGCGGAGACACAGCGACAGAGACACAGAGACAGAGACACAGAGACAGAGACACAGAGACAGGGACGCAGAGAGAGTGACACAGAGAAGTAGCCACAGGGACAGAGACACCGAGACAGAGACACAGAGACAGGGACACATAGACAGAGACACAGAGACAGAGACTCAGAGACAGAGACAGAGGCACAGAGACGGAGACGCAGAGGCGGAGACACAGCGACAGAGACACAGAGACAGAGACACAGAGACCGAGACAGAGGCACAGAGACGGAGACACGGAGACAGAGACACAGAGGAGGGGACACGGGGACAGAGACACCGAGACAGAGACACAGAGGCAGAGACACAGAGAAAGAGAAGCAGAGACAGAGACAGAGACAGAGACACAGAGATAGATACACAGAGACAGAGACACAGAGACGGAGGCTCTGGGACAGATACACAGAGACAGAGATTCAGAGGCAGAGACAGAGGCACAGAGACGGAAACACAGAGACAGAGACACAGAGACAGTGAGACAGAGAAGGAGACACAGAGACAGAGACACAGAGACAGAGAGACAGAGACAGAGAGACAGAGACAGAGACACAGAGACAAAGACACAGAGACAGAGACACAGAGACAGAGACACAGAGACAGAGACACAGAGACAGAGACACAGAGACAGAGACACAGAGACAGAAACACAGAGACAGAGACACAGAGACAGAGACACAGAGACAGAGACACAGAGGCAGAGACACAGAGGCAGAGACACAGAGACAGAGACACAGAGACAGAGACACAGAGACAGAGACACAGAGGCAGAGACACAGAGACAGAGACACAGAGACAGAGACACAGAGACAGAGACACAGAGACAGAGACACAGAGACAGAGACACAGAGACAGGGACACAGAGACAGTTTCACAGAGACAGAGACATAGAGACAGAGACACAGATACTGGGACACAGCCAGAGAGAGACACAGAGACGCAGAGACAGGAACACAGAGGCGGAGACACAGAGGCAGAGACACAGAGACAGAGACGGAGACGCAGAGACGGGGACACAGGGACAGAGGCACAGAGATAGGCTCACAGAGACAGAGACTGAGAGACAGAGATTCAGAGACAGAGACAGAGACACGGAGCCAGAGACTCAGAGACATAGACACAGAGACAGAGACACAGAGACAGAGACACAGAGTCGGAGACAAAGAGACAGAGACACAGAGACAGAGACACAGAGACAGAGACACAGAGACAGAGACACAGAGACAGAGACACAGAGACAGAGACACAGAGACAGAGACACAGAGACAGAGACACAGAGACGGTAACACAGGGACCGTGACACAGGGAGGGAGACACAGAGGCAGATACACAGAGACAGAGACAGAGACACAGAGACAGGGACGCAGAGAGAGTGACACAGAGAAGGAGCCACAGGGACAGAGACACCGAGACAGAGACACAGAGACAGGGACACATAGACAGAGACACAGAGACAGAGACTCAGAGACAGAGACAGAGGCACAGAGACGGAGACGCAGAGGCGGAGACACAGCGACAGAGACACAGAGACAGAGACACAGAGACCGAGACAGAGGCACAGAGACGGAGACACGGAGACAGAGACACAGAGGAGGGGACACAGGGACAGAGACACCGAGACAGAGACACAGAGGCAGAGACACAGAGAAAGAGAAGCAGAGACAGAGACAGAGACAGAGACACAGAGATAGATACACAGAGACAGAGACACAGCCCACGGAGGCTCTGGGACAGATACACAGAGACAGAGATTCAGAGGCAGAGACAGAGGCACAGAGACGGAAACACAGAGACAGAGACACAGAGACAGTGAGACAGAGAAGGAGACACAGAGACAGAGACACAGAGACAGAGACACAGAGACAGAGACACAGAGACAGAGACACAGAGACAGAGACACAGAGACAGAGACACAGAGGCAGAGGCACAGAGACAGAGACACAGAGACAGAGACACAGAGACAGAGACACAGAGACAGAGACACAGAGACAGAGACACTGGGACAGAGACACAGAGACAGAGATTCAGAGGCAGAGACACAGAGACAGAGACACAGATGCCGAGACACAGAGACGGTAACACAGGGACCGTGACACAGGGAGTGAGACACAGAGGCAGATACACAGAGACAGAGACAGAGACACAGAGACAGGGACGCAGAGAGAGTGACACAGAGAAGGAGCCACAGGGACAGAGACACCGAGACAGAGACACAGAGGCAGGGACACATAGACAGAGACACAGAGGCAGAGACACAGAGAAAGAGAAGCAGAGACAGAGACAGAGACAGAGACACAGAGATAGATACACTGAGACAGAGACACAGAGACGGAGGCTCTGGGACAGATACACAGAGACAGAGATTCAGAGGCAGAGACAGAGGCACAGAGACGGAAACACAGTGACAGAGACACAGAGACAGTGAGACAGAGAAGGAGACACAGAGACAGAGACACAGAGACAGAGAGACAGAGACAGAGAGACAGAGACAGAGACACAGAGACAAAGACACAGAGACAGAGACACAGAGACAGAGACACAGAGACAGAGACACAGAGACAGAGACACAGAGACAGAGACACAGAGACAGAAACACAGAGACAGAGACACAGAGACAGAGACACAGAGACAGAGACACAGAGGCAGGGACACAGAGGCAGAGACACAGAGACAGAGACACAGAGACAGAGACACAGAGACAGAGACACAGAGGCAGAGACACAGAGACAGAGACACAGAGACAGAGACACAGAGACAGAGACACAGAGACAGAGACACAGAGACAGAGACACAGAGACAGGGACACAGAGACAGTTTCACAGAGACAGAGACATAGAGACAGAGACACAGATACTGGGACACAGCCAGAGAGAGACACAGAGACGCAGAGACAGGAACACAGAGGCGGAGACACAGAGGCAGAGACACAGAGACAGAGACGGAGACGCAGAGACGGGGACACAGGGACAGAGGCACAGAGATAGGCTCACAGAGACAGAGACTGAGAGACAGAGATTCAGAGACAGAGACAGAGACACAGAGACAGAGACTCAGAGACATAGACACAGAGACAGAGACACAGAGACAGAGACACAGAGTCGGAGACAAAGAGACAGAGACACAGAGACAGAGACACAGAGACAGAGACACAGAGACAGAGACACAGAGACAGAGACACAGAGACAGAGACACAGAGACAGAGACACAGAGACAGAGACACAGAGACAGAGACACAGAGACAGAGACACAGAGACGGTAACACAGGGACCGTGACACAGGGAGGGAGACACAGAGGCAGATACACAGAGACAGAGACAGAGACACAGAGACAGGGACGCAGAGAGAGTGACACAGAGAAGGAGCCACAGGGACAGAGACACCGAGACAGAGACACAGAGACAGGGACACATAGACAGAGACACAGAGACAGAGACTCAGAGACAGAGACAGAGGCACAGAGACGGAGACGCAGAGGCGGAGACACAGCGACAGAGACACAGAGACAGAGACACAGAGACCGAGACAGAGGCACAGAGACGGAGACACGGAGACAGAGACACAGAGGAGGGGACACAGGGACAGAGACACCGAGACAGAGACACAGAGGCAGAGACACAGAGAAAGAGAAGCAGAGACAGAGACAGAGACAGAGACACAGAGATAGATACACAGAGACAGAGACACAGCCCACGGAGGCTCTGGGACAGATACACAGAGACAGAGATTCAGAGGCAGAGACAGAGGCACAGAGACGGAAACACAGAGACAGAGACACAGAGACAGTGAGACAGAGAAGGAGACACAGAGACAGCGACACAGAGACAGAGACACAGAGACAGAGACACAGAGACAGAGACACAGAGACAGAGACACAGAGACAGAGACACAGAGGCAGAGGCACAGAGACAGAGACACAGAGACAGAGACACAGAGACAGAGACACAGAGACAGAGACACAGAGACAGAGACACTGGGACAGAGACACAGAGACAGAGATTCAGAGGCAGAGACACAGAGACAGAGACACAGATGCCGAGACACAGAGACGGTAACACAGGGACCGTGACACAGGGAGTGAGACACAGAGGCAGATACACAGAGACAGAGACAGAGACACAGAGACAGGGACGCAGAGAGAGTGACACAGAGAAGGAGCCACAGGGACAGAGACACCGAGACAGAGACACAGAGGCAGGGACACATAGACAGAGACACAGAGACAGAGACTCAGAGACAGAGACAGAGGCACAGAGACGGAGACGCAGAGGCGGAGACACAGCGACAGAGACACAGAGACAGAGACACAGAGACCGAGACAGAGGCACAGAGACGGAGACACGGAGACAGAGACACAGAGGAGGGGACACGGGGACAGAGGCACCGAGACAGAGACACAGAGGCAGAGACACAGAGAAAGAGAAGCAGAGACAGAGACAGAGACAGAGACACAGAGATAGATACACAGAGACAGAGACACAGAGACGGAGGCTCTGGGACAGATACACAGAGACAGAGATTCAGAGGCAGAGACAGAGGCACAGAGACGGAAACACAGAGACAGAGACACAGAGACAGTGAGACAGAGAAGGAGACACAGAGACAGAGACACAGAGACAGAGAGACAGAGACAGAGACACAGAGACAGAGACACAGAGACAGAGACACAGAGACAGAGACACAGAGACAGAGACACGGAGACAGAGACACAGAGACAGAGACACAGAGACAGAAACACAGAGACAGAGACACAGAGACAGAGACACAGAGACAGAGACACAGAGGCAGAGACACAGAGGCAGAGACACAGAGACAGAGACACAGAGACAGAGACACAGAGACAGAGACACAGAGGCAGAGACACAGAGACAGAGACACAGAGACAGAGACACAGAGACAGAGACACAGAGACAGAGACACAGAGACAGAGACACAGAACAAGAGACACAGAGACAGAGACACAGAGACTGAGACACAGAGACAGAGACACAGAGACAGAGACACAGAGACAGACACACAGAGACAGAGACACAGAGACAGAGACACAGAGACAGAGACACAGAGACAGAGACACAGAGACAGGGACACAGAGACAGTTTCACAGAGACAGAGACATAGAGACAGAGGCACAGAGACTGGGACACAGCCAGAGAGAGACACAGAGACGCAGAGACAGGAACACAGAGGCGGAGACACAGAGGCAGAGACACAGAGACAGAGACGGAGACGCAGAGACGGGGACACAGGGACAGAGGCACAGAGACAGGGTCACAGAGACAGAGACTGAGAGACAGAGATTCAGAGACAGAGACAGAGACACAGAGACAGAGACTCAGAGACATAGACACAGAGACAGAGACACAGAGTCGGAGACAAAGAGACAGAGACGCAGAGACAGAGACACAGAGACAGAGACACAGAGACAGAGACACTGGGTCAGAGACACAGAGACAGAGATTCAGAGGCAGAGACACAGAGACAGAGACACAGATGCCGAGACACAGAGACGGTAACACAGGGATCGTGACACAGGGAGGGAGACACAGAGGCAGATACACAGAGACAGAGACAGAGACACAGAGACAGGGACGCAGAGAGAGTGACACAGAGAAGGAGCCACAGGGACAGAGACACCGAGACAGAGACACAGATACAGGGACACATAGACAGAGACACAGAGACAGAGACTCAGAGACAGAGACAGAGGCACAGAGACGGAGACGCAGAGGCGGAGACACAGCGACAGAGACACAGAGACAGAGACACAGAGACCGAGACAGAGGCACAGAGACGGAGACACGGAGACAGAGACACAGAGGAGGGGACACAGGGACAGAGACACCGAGACAGAGACACAGAGATAGATACACAGAGACAGAGACACAGAGACGGAGGCTCTGGGACAGATACACAGAGATAGATACACAGAGACAGAGACACAGAGACGGAGGCTCTGGGACAGATACACAGAGACAGAGATTCAGAGGCAGAGACAGAGGCACAGAGACGGAAACACAGAGACAGAGACACAGAGACAGTGAGACAGAGAAGGAGACACAGAGACAGAGACAAAGAGACAGAGAGACAGAGACAGAGACACAGAGACAGAGACACAGAGACAGAGACACAGAGACAGAGACACAGAGACAGAGACACAGAGACAGAGACACAGTGGCAGAGACACAGAGACAGAAACACAGAGACAGAGACACAGAGACAGAGACACAGAGACAGAGACTGAGAGACAGAGATTCAGAGACAGAGACAGAGACACAGAGACAGATACTCAGAGACATAGACACAGAGACAGAGACACAAAGACAGAGACACAGAGACAGAGACACAGAGACAGAGACACAGAGACAGAGACACAGAGACAGTTTCACAGAGACAGAGACATAGAGACAGAGACACAGAGACAGAGACACAGAGACTGGGACACAGCGAGAGGGACTCAGAGACAGCGACACAGAGACAGAGACAGAGACACAGAGACGCAGAGACAGGTACAGAGAGACAGAGACACAGAGACAGAGACACAGAGACAGAGACACGGAGACAGAGACACAGAGACAGAGACACAGAGACAGAGACACAGAGACAGAGACACAGAGACAGAGACACAGAGACAGAGACACACAGACAGAGACACAGAGACAGAGACACAGAGACAGAGACAGAGACAGATACACAGAGCCAGAGACACAGACACAGAGACATAGAGACCGACGCAGAGACAGGGACACAGAGACAGAGACGCAGAGACAGAGACGCAGAGATAGAGACGCAGAGACAAAGACACAGAGACAGAGACACAGAGACAGACACGGAGACAGAGACACGGAGAGAGAGACACGGAGACAGAGACACAGAGACAGAGACACAGAGACAGAGACACCCAGACAGAGACACCGAGACAGAGACACAGAGACAGAGACACACAGACAGAGACACAGAGACAGAGACACAGAGACAGAGACACAGAGACAGAGACACAGAGACAGAGACAGAGACAGATACACAGAGCCAGAGACACAGACACAGAGACATAGAGACCGACGCAGAGACAGGGACACAGAGACAGAGACGCAGAGACAGAGACGCAGAGATAGAGACGCAGAGACAAAGACACAGAGACAGAGACACAGAGACAGACACGGAGACAGAGACACGGAGACAGAGACACGGAGACAGAGACACAGAGACAGAGACACAGAGACAGAGACACCCAGACAGAGACACCGAGACAGAGACACAGAGACAGAGACACAGAGACAGAGACACAGAGACAGAGACACAGAGACAGAGACACAGAGACAGAGACACAGAGACAGAGACACAGAGACAGAGACACGGAGACAGAGACACAGAGACAGAGACACAGAGATAGAGACGCAGAGACAGAGACCCAGAGACAGAGACACATTGAGTGAGACACAGAGACGGAGACACAGGGACAGGGACACAGAGACAGAGACACAGAGAAAGAGAAACAGAGACAGAGACAGAGACAGAGACACAGAGACAGAGACACAGAGACAGAGACACAGAGGCAGAGACACATAGACAGAGACACAGAGACCGAGACACAGAGACGAAGACACAGAGACAGAGACACAGAAACAGAGACACTGAGACGGAGACAGAGGCACAGTGGCAGAGGCATACAGTCAGAGACACAGAGACTGAGACACAGAGACGGAGACACAGAGACAGTGACATAGAGACAGAGACACAGAGACCGGGACACAGTGCGAGAGACAGAGACACAGAGACGGAGACACAGAGACAGCGACACAGAGACAGAGACAGAGACACAGAGACGCAGAGACAGGGACACAGAGGCAGAGACACAGAGACAGAGACAGAGACGCAAAGACGGGGACACAGGGACACAGACACAGAGACAGGGACACAGAGACAGAGGCTCAGAGACAGAGACAGAGACAGAGGCACAGAGACGGAGACAGAGGGACAGAGGCGCAGAGACAGGGACATAGAGACAGAGACTCAGAGACCGAGAAACAGAGACAGAGACACAGAGACATAGACACATAGACAGAGACACAGAGACAGAGACACAGAGACAGAGACAGGGACAGAGACACAGAGACAGAGACTCAGAGACTGAGTCATACACACAGGGACAGACACAGAGACACACACACAGAGACAGAGACAGATACACAGAGACGGAGACACAGGGACAGAGACACAAAGACAGGGACACAGATACAGAGATTCAGACGCCGTTTCACAGAGACAGAGACATAGAGACAGAGACACAGAGACAGAGACACAGAGACTGGGACACAGCGAGAGAGACTCAGAGACAGGGACACAGAGACAGAGACAGAGACACAGAGACATAGAGACAGAGACACAGAGACAGAGACACAGAGACAGAGACACAGAGACGGAGACAGAGACACAGAGACGGAGACACAGAGACCGATACACAGAGACAGAGACAAAGAGACAGAGACACGGAGACAGAGCCACAGACACCGAGACACAGAGACCGAGACTCTGGGACAGAGACAAAGAGACAGGGACACAGAGACAGAGACACAGCGAGAGAGACTCAGAGACAGGGACACAGAGACAGAGACAGAGACACAGAGACGCAGAGACAGATACACAGAGACAGAGACACAGAGACAGAGACACAGAGACAGAGGCACAGAGACAGAGACACAGAGACAGAGACAGAGACAGAGACACAGAGACAGAGACACAGAGACAGAGACACAGAGACAGTTTCACAGAGACAGAGACATAGAGACAGAGACACAGAGACAGAGACACAGAGACTGGGACACAGCGAGAGAGACTCAGAGACAGGGACACAGAGACTGAGACAGAGACACAGAGACGCAGAGACAGATACACAGAGACAGAGACACAGAGAAGGAGACACAGAGACAGAGACACAGAGACAGAGACACAGCGACAGAGACACAGAGACAGAGACACAGAGACAGAGGCACAGAGACAGAGACACAGAGACAGAGACACAGAGACAGAGACACAGAGACAGAGTCACAGAGACAGAGACACAGACTGAAAGATACAGAGACAGAGACACAGAGACAGAGACACAGAGACAGAGACACAGAGACAGAGACACAGAGACAGAGACACAGAGACAGAGACACAGAGACAGAGACACAGAGACAGAGACACAGAGACAGAGACACAGAGACAGAGACACAGAGACAGAGACAGAGAGACAGAGACACAGAGACAGAGACACAGAGACAGAGACACAGAGACAGAGACACAGAGACAGAGACACAGAGACAGAGACACAGAGACAGAGACACAGAGACAGAGACACAGAGACAGAGACACAGAGACAGAGACACGGAGACAGAGACACAGAGACAGAGACACAGAGACAGAAACACAGAGACAGAGACACAGAGACAGAGACACAGAGACAGAGACACAGAGGCAGAGACACAGAGGCAGAGACACAGAGACAGAGACACAGAGACAGAGACACAGAGACAGAGACACAGAGGCAGAGACACAGAGACAGAGACACAGAGACAGAGACACAGAGACAGAGACACAGAGACAGAGACACAGAGACAGAGACACAGAACAAGAGACACAGAGACAGAGACACAGAGACTGAGACACAGAGACAGAGACACAGAGACAGAGACACAGAGACAGACACACAGAGACAGAGACACAGAGACAGAGACACAGAGACAGAGACACAGAGACAGAGACACAGAGACAGGGACACAGAGACAGTTTCACAGAGACAGAGACATAGAGACAGAGGCACAGAGACTGGGACACAGCCAGAGAGAGACACAGAGACGCAGAGACAGGAACACAGAGGCGGAGACACAGAGGCAGAGACACAGAGACAGAGACGGAGACGCAGAGACGGGGACACAGGGACAGAGGCACAGAGACAGGGTCACAGAGACAGAGACTGAGAGACAGAGATTCAGAGACAGAGACAGAGACACAGAGACAGAGACTCAGAGACATAGACACAGAGACAGAGACACAGAGTCGGAGACAAAGAGACAGAGACGCAGAGACAGAGACACAGAGACAGAGACACAGAGACAGAGACACTGGGACAGAGACACAGAGACAGAGATTCAGAGGCAGAGACACAGAGACAGAGACACAGATGCCGAGACACAGAGACGGTAACACAGGGATCGTGACACAGGGAGGGAGACACAGAGGCAGATACACAGAGACAGAGACAGAGACACAGAGACAGGGACGCAGAGAGAGTGACACAGAGAAGGAGCCACAGGGACAGAGACACCGAGACAGAGACACAGATACAGGGACACATAGACAGAGACACAGAGACAGAGACTCAGAGACAGAGACAGAGGCACAGAGACGGAGACGCAGAGGCGGAGACACAGCGACAGAGACACAGAGACAGAGACACAGAGACCGAGACAGAGGCACAGAGACGGAGACACGGAGACAGAGACACAGAGGAGGGGACACAGGGACAGAGACACCGAGACAGAGACACAGAGATAGATACACAGAGACAGAGACACAGAGACGGAGGCTCTGGGACAGATACACAGAGATAGATACACAGAGACAGAGACACAGAGACGGAGGCTCTGGGACAGATACACAGAGACAGAGATTCAGAGGCAGAGACAGAGGCACAGAGACGGAAACACAGAGACAGAGACACAGAGACAGAGACACAGAGACAGAGACACAGTGGCAGAGACACAGAGACAGAAACACAGAGACAGAGACACAGAGACAGAGACACAGAGACAGAGACTGAGAGACAGAGATTCAGAGACAGAGACAGAGACACAGAGACAGAGACAAAGAGACAGAGAGACAGAGACAGAGACACAGAGACAGAGACACAGAGACAGAGACACAGAGACAGAGACACAGAGACAGAGACACAGAGACAGAGACACAGTGGCAGAGACACAGAGACAGAAACACAGAGACAGAGACACAGAGACAGAGACACAGAGACAGAGACTGAGAGACAGAGATTCAGAGACAGAGACAGAGACACAGAGACAGATACTCAGAGACATAGACACAGAGACAGAGACACAAAGACAGAGACACAGAGACAGAGACACAGAGACAGAGACACAGAGACAGAGACACAGAGACAGTTTCACAGAGACAGAGACATAGAGACAGAGACACAGAGACAGAGACACAGAGACTGGGACACAGCGAGAGGGACTCAGAGACAGCGACACAGAGACAGAGACAGAGACACAGAGACGCAGAGACAGGTACAGAGAGACAGAGACACAGAGACAGAGACACAGAGACAGAGACACGGAGACAGAGACACAGAGACAGAGACACAGAGACAGAGACACAGAGACAGAGACACAGAGACAGAGACACAGAGACAGAGACACACAGACAGAGACACAGAGACAGAGACACAGAGACAGAGACAGAGACAGATACACAGAGCCAGAGACACAGACACAGAGACATAGAGACCGACGCAGAGACAGGGACACAGAGACAGAGACGCAGAGACAGAGACGCAGAGATAGAGACGCAGAGACAAAGACACAGAGACAGAGACACAGAGACAGACACGGAGACAGAGACACGGAGAGAGAGACACGGAGACAGAGACACAGAGACAGAGACACAGAGACAGAGACACCCAGACAGAGACACCGAGACAGAGACACAGAGACAGAGACACACAGACAGAGACACAGAGACAGAGACACAGAGACAGAGACACAGAGACAGAGACACAGAGACAGAGACAGAGACAGATACACAGAGCCAGAGACACAGACACAGAGACATAGAGACCGACGCAGAGACAGGGACACAGAGACAGAGACGCAGAGACAGAGACGCAGAGATAGAGACGCAGAGACAAAGACACAGAGACAGAGACACAGAGACAGACACGGAGACAGAGACACGGAGACAGAGACACGGAGACAGAGACACAGAGACAGAGACACAGAGACAGAGACACCCAGACAGAGACACCGAGACAGAGACACAGAGACAGAGACACAGAGACAGAGACACAGAGACAGAGACACAGAGACAGAGACACAGAGACAGAGACACAGAGACAGAGACACAGAGACAGAGACACAGAGACAGAGACACAGAGATAGAGACGCAGAGACAGAGACCCAGAGACAGAGACACATTGAGTGAGACACAGAGACGGAGACACAGGGACAGGGACACAGAGACAGAGACACAGAGAAAGAGAAACAGAGACAGAGACAGAGACAGAGACACAGAGACAGAGACACAGAGACAGAGACACAGAGGCAGAGACACATAGACAGAGACACAGAGACCGAGACACAGAGACGAAGACACAGAGACAGAGACACAGAAACAGAGACACTGAGACGGAGACAGAGGCACAGTGGCAGAGGCATACAGTCAGAGACACAGAGACTGAGACACAGAGACGGAGACACAGAGACAGTGACATAGAGACAGAGACACAGAGACCGGGACACAGTGCGAGAGACAGAGACACAGAGACGGAGACACAGAGACAGCGACACAGAGACAGAGACAGAGACACAGAGACGCAGAGACAGGGACACAGAGGCAGAGACACAGAGACAGAGACAGAGACGCAAAGACGGGAACACAGGGACACAGACACAGAGACAGGGACACAGAGACAGAGGCTCAGAGACAGAGACAGAGACAGAGGCACAGAGACGGAGACAGAGGGACAGAGGCGCAGAGACAGGGACATAGAGACAGAGACTCAGAGACCGAGAAACAGAGACAGAGACACAGAGACATAGACACATAGACAGAGACACAGAGACAGAGACACAGAGACAGAGACAGGGACAGAGACACAGAGACAGAGACTCAGAGACTGAGTCATACACACAGGGACAGACACAGAGACACACACACAGAGACAGAGACAGATACACAGAGACGGAGACACAGGGACAGAGACACAAAGACAGGGACACAGATACAGAGATTCAGACGCCGTTTCACAGAGACAGAGACATAGAGACAGAGACACAGAGACAGAGACACAGAGACTGGGACACAGCGAGAGAGACTCAGAGACAGGGACACAGAGACAGAGACAGAGACACAGAGACATAGAGACAGAGACACAGAGACAGAGACACAGAGACAGAGACACAGAGACAGAGACACAGAGACGGAGACAGAGACACAGAGACGGAGACACAGAGACCGATACACAGAGACAGAGACAAAGAGACAGAGACACGGAGACAGAGCCACAGACACCGAGACACAGAGACCGAGACTCTGGGACAGAGACAAAGAGACAGGGACACAGAGACAGAGACACAGCGAGAGAGACTCAGAGACAGGGACACAGAGACAGAGACAGAGACACAGAGACGCAGAGACAGATACACAGAGACAGAGACACAGAGACAGAGACACAGAGACAGAGGCACAGAGACAGAGACACAGAGACAGAGACAGAGACAGAGACACAGAGACAGAGACACAGAGACAGAGACACAGAGACAGTTTCACAGAGACAGAGACATAGAGACAGAGACACAGAGACAGAGACACAGAGACTGGGACACAGCGAGAGAGACTCAGAGACAGGGACACAGAGACTGAGACAGAGACACAGAGACGCAGAGACAGATACACAGAGACAGAGACACAGAGAAGGAGACACAGAGACAGAGACACAGAGACAGAGACACAGCGACAGAGACACAGAGACAGAGACACAGAGACAGAGGCACAGAGACAGAGACACAGAGACAGAGACACAGAGACAGAGACACAGAGACAGAGTCACAGAGACAGAGACACAGACTGAAAGATACAGAGACAGAGACACAGAGACAGAGACACAGAGACAGAGACACAGAGACAGAGACACAGAGACAGAGACACAGAGACAGAGACACAGAGACAGAGACACAGAGACAGAGACACAGAGACAGAGACACAGAGACAGAGACACAGAGACAGAGACACAGAGACAGAGACACAGAGACAGAGACACAGAGACAGAGACACAGAGACAGAGACACAGAGACAGAGACACAGAGACAGAGACACAGAGACAGAGACACTGGGACAGAGACACAGAGACAGAGATTCAGAGGCAGAGACACAGAGACAGAGACACAGATGCCGAGACACAGAGACGGTAACACAGGGACCGTGACACAGGGAGGGAGACACAGAGGCAGATACACAGAGACAGAGACAGAGACACAGAGACAGAGACACAGAGACAGAGACACAGAGACAGAGACACAGAGGCAGAGACACAGAGACAGAGACACAGAGACAGAGTCACAGAGACAGAGACACAGACTGAAAGATACAGAGACAGAGACACAGAGACAGAGACACAGAGACAGAGACACAGAGACAGAGACACAGAGACAGAGACACAGAGACAGAGACACAGAGACAGAGACACAGAGACAGAGACACAGAGACAGAGACACAGAGACAGAGACACAGAGACAGAGACACAGAGACAGAGACACAGAGACAGAGACACAGAGACAGAGACACAGAGACAGAGACACAGAGACAGAGACACTGGGACAGAGACACAGAGACAGAGATTCAGAGGCAGAGACACAGAGACAGAGACACAGATGCCGAGACACAGAGACGGTAACACAGGGACCGTGACACAGGGAGGGAGACACAGAGGCAGATACACAGAGACAGAGACAGAGACACAGAGACAGAGACACAGAGACAGAGACACAGAGACAGAGACACAGAGGCAGAGACACAGAGACATATACACAGAGACAGAGACACAGAGACAGTTTCACAGAGACAGAGACATAGAGACAGAGACACAGAGACAGAGACACAGAGACTGGGACACAGCGAGAGAGACTCAGAGACAGGGACACAGAGACTGAGACAGAGACACAGAGACGCAGAGACAGATACACAGAGACAGAGACACAGAGCAAGAGACACAGAGACAGAGACACAGAGACAGAGACACAGCGACAGAGACACAGAGACAGAGACACAGAGACAGAGGCACAGAGACAGAGACACAGAGACAGAGACACAGAGACAGAGACACAGAGACAGAGTCACAGAGACAGAGACACAGACTGAAAGATACAGAGACAGAGACACAGAGACAGAGACACAGAGACAGAGACACAGAGACAGAGACACAGAGACAGAGACACAGAGACAGAGACACAGAGACAGAGACACAGAGACAGAGACACAGAGACAGAGACACAGAGACAGAGACACAGAGACAGAGACACAGAGACAGAGACACAGAGACAGAGACACAGAGACAGAGACACAGAGACAGAGACACAGAGACAGAGACACAGAGACAGAGACACAGAGACAGAGACACAGAGACAGAGACACAGAGACAGAGACACAGAGACAGAGACACAGAGACAGAGACACAGAGACAGAGACACAGAGACAGAGACACAGAGACGGAAACACAGAGACAGAGACACAGAGACAGTGAGACAGAGAAGGAGACACAGAGACAGAGACACAGAGACAGAGAGACAGAGACAGAGACACAGAGACAGAGACACAGAGACAGAGACACAGAGACAGAGACACAGAGACAGAGACACAGAGACAGAGACACAGAGACAGAGACACAGTGGCAGAGACACAGAGACAGAAACACAGAGACAGAGACACAGAGACAGAGACACAGAGACAGAGACACAGAGGCAGAGACACAGGGACAGAGACACAGAGACAGAGACACAGAGACAGAGACACAGAGGCAGACACAGAGACAGAGACACAGAGACAAAGACACAGAGACAGAGACACAGAGACAGAGACACAGAGACAGAGACACAGAGACAGAGACACAGAACAAGAGACACAGAGACAGAGACACAGAGACTGAGACACAGAGACAGAGACACAGAGACAGAGACACAGAGAAAGACACACAGAGACAGAGACACAGAGACAGAGACACAGAGACGGAGACACAGAGACAGAGACACAGAGACAGAGACACAGAGACAGGGACACAGAGACAGAGACACAGAGGCAGAGACACAGAGACAGAGACACAGAGACAGAGATTCAGAGACAGAGACACAGTGGCAGAGACACAGAGACAGAAACACAGAGACAGAGACACAGAGACAGGGACACAGAGACAGAGACACAGAGACAGAGACACAGAGACAGAGACACAGAGACAGAGACACAGAGACAGAGACACAGAGACAGAGACACAGAGACAGAGACACAGAGACAGAGACACAGAGACAGAGACACAGAGACAGAGACACAGAGACAGAGACACAGAGACAGAGACACAGAGACAGAGACACAGAGACAGAGACACAGTGGCAGAGACACAGAGACAGAAACACAGAGACAGAGACACAGAGACAGAGACACAGAGACAGAGACACAGAGGCAGAGACACAGGGACAGAGACACAGAGACAGAGACACAGAGACAGAGACACAGAGGCAGACACAGAGACAGAGACACAGAGACAAAGACACAGAGACAGAGACACAGAGACAGAGACACAGAGACAGAGACACAGAGACAGAGACACAGAACAAGAGACACAGAGACAGAGACACAGAGACTGAGACACAGAGACAGAGACACAGAGACAGAGACACAGAGAAAGACACACAGAGACAGAGACACAGAGACAGAGACACAGAGACGGAGACACAGAGACAGAGACACAGAGACAGAGACACAGAGACAGGGACACAGAGACAGAGACACAGAGGCAGAGACACAGAGACAGAGACACAGAGACAGAGATTCAGAGACAGAGACACAGTGGCAGAGACACAGAGACAGAAACACAGAGACAGAGACACAGAGACAGGGACACAGAGACAGAGACACAGAGACAGAGACACAGAGACAGAGACACAGAGACAGAGACACAGAGACAGAGACACAGAGACAGAGACACAGAGACAGAGACACAGAGACAGAGACACAGAGACAGAGACACAGAGACAGAGACACAGAGACAGAGGCACAGAGACAGAGACACAGAGACAGGGACACAGAGACAGAGACACAGAGACAGAGACACAGAGACAGAGACACAGAGACAGAGACACAGAGACAGAGACACAGAGACAGAGACACAGAGACAGAGACACAGAGACAGAGACACAGAGACACAGACACAGAGACAGAGACACAGAGACAGAGACACAGAGACAGAGACACAGAGACAGAGACACAGAGACAGAGACACGGAGACTGAGACACAGAGACAGAGACACAGAGACAGAGACACAGAGACAGAGACACAGAGACAGATACGCAGAGACAGATACGCAGAGACAGAGACACAGAGACAGAGACACAGAGACAGAGACACAGAGACAGAGACACAGAGACAGAGACACAGAGACAGAGACACAGAGATAGAGACGCAGAGACAGAGACCCAGAGACAGAGACACATTGAGTGAGACACAGAGACGGAGACACAGGGACAGGGACACAGAGACAGAGACACAGAGAAAGAGAAACAGAGACAGAGACAGAGACAGAGACACAGAGACAGAGACACAGAGACAGAGACACAGAGACAGAGACACAGAGACAGATACGCAGAGACAGATACGCAGAGACAGAGACACAGAGACAGAGACACAGAGACAGAGACACAGAGACAGAGACACAGAGACAGAGACACAGAGACAGAGACACAGAGACAGAGACACAGAGATAGAGACGCAGAGACAGAGACCCAGAGACAGAGACACATTGAGTGAGACACAGAGACGGAGACACAGGGACAGGGACACAGAGACAGAGACACAGAGAAAGAGAAACAGAGACAGAGACAGAGACAGAGACACAGAGACAGAGACACAGAGGCAGAGACACATAGACAGAGACACAGAGACCGAGACACAGAGACGGAGACACAGAGACAGAGACACAGAAACAGAGACACTGAGACGGAGACAAAGGCACAGGGGCAGAGGCATACAGACAGAGACACAGAGACTGAGACACAGAGACGGAGACACAGAGACAGTGACATAGAGACAGAGACACAGAGACCGGGACACAGTGAGAGAGACAGAGACACAGAGACGGAGACACAGAGACAGCGACACAGAGACAGAGACAGAGACACAGAGACGCAGAGACAGGGACACAGAGGCAGAGACACAGAGACAGAGACAGAGACGCAAAGACGGGGACACAGGGACACAGACACAGAGACAGGGACACAGAGACAGAGGCTCAGAGACAGAGACAGAGACAGAGGCACAGAGACGGAGACAGAGGGACAGAGGCGCAGAGACAGGGACATAGAGACAGAGACTCAGAGACCGAGAAACAGAGACAGAGACACAGAGACATAGACACATAGACAGAGACACAGAGACAGAGACACAGAGACAGAGACAGGGACAGAGACACAGAGACAGAGACTCAGAGACTGAGTCATACACACAGGGACAGACACAGAGACACACACACAGAGACAGAGACAGATACACAGATACGGAGACACAGGGACAGAGACACAGAGACAGGGACACAGATACAGAGATTCAGACGCAGTTTCACAGAGACAGAGCCATAGAGACAGAGACACAGAGACAGAGACACAGAGACTGGGACACAGCGAGAGAGACTCAGAGACAGGGACACAGAGACAGAGACAGAGACACAGAGACATAGAGACAGAGACACAGAGACAGAGACACAGAGACAGAGACACAGAGACGGAGACACAGAGACCGATACACAGAGACAGAGACAAAGGGACAGAGACACGGAGACAGAGCCACAGACACCGAGACACAGAGACCGAGACTCTGGGACAGAGACACAGAGACAGAGCGACAGAGACAGAGACACAGAGACAGAGACGCAGAGACAGAGACACAGAGACAGAGACACAGAGACAGAGACACAGAGACAGAGACACAGAGACAGAAACACAGAGACAGAGACACAGAGACAGAGACACAGAGACAGAGACACAGAGGCAGAGACACAGAGACAGAGACACAGAGACAGAGACACAGAGACAGAGACACAGAGGCAGAGACACAGAGACAGAGACACAGAGACAGAGACACAGAGACAGAGACACAGAGACAGAGACACAGAGACAGAGACACAGAGACAGAGACACAGAGACAGAGACACAGAACAAGAGACACAGAGACAGAGACACAGAGACTGAGACACAGAGACAGAGACACAGAGACAGAGACACAGAGACAGACACACAGAGACAGAGACACAGAGGCAGAGACACAGAGACAGAGACACAGAGACAGAGACACAGAGACAGGGACACAGAGACAGTTTCACAGAGACAGAGACATAGAGACAGAGACACAGAGACTGGGACACAGCCAGAGAGAGACACAGAGACGCAGAGACAGGAACACAGAGGCGGAGACACAGAGGCAGAGACACAGAGACAGAGACGGAGACGCAGAGACATAGACACAGAGACAGAGACACAGAGACAGAGACACAGAGTCGGAGACAAAGAGACAGAGACACAGAGACAGAGACACAGAGACAGAGACACAGAGACAGAGACACTGGGACAGAGACACAGAGACAGAGATTCAGAGGCAGAGACACAGAGACAGAGACACAGATGCCGAGACACAGAGACGGTAACACAGGGACCGTGACACAGGGAGGGAGACACAGAGGCAGATACACAGAGACAGAGACAGAGACACAGAGACAGGGACGCAGAGAGAGTGACACAGAGAAGGAGCCACAGGGACAGAGACACCGAGACAGAGACACAGAGACAGGGACACATAGACAGAGACACAGAGACAGAGACACAGAGACAGAGACGCAGAGACAGAGACACAGAGACAGAGACACAGAGACAGAGACACAGAGACAGTGACACACAGACAGAGACACAGAGACAGAGACACAGAGACAGAGACACAGAGACAGAGACACAGAGACAGAGACACGGAGACAGAGACACGGAGACTGAGACACAGAGACAGAGACACAGAGACAGAGACACAGAGACAGAGACACAGAGACAGAGACACAGAGACAGAGACACAGAGACAGAGACAGAGAGGCCGAGACACAGAGAGAGAGACTCAAAGACAAGGACACAGAGACAGAGACAGAGACAGATACACAGAGCCAGAGACACAGACACAGAGACATAGAGACCGACGCAGAGACAGGGACACAGAGACAGAGACGCAGAGACAGAGACGCAGAGATAGAGACGCAGAGACAAAGACACAGAGACAGAGACACAGAGACAGACACGGAGACAGAGACACGGAGACAGAGACACGGAGACAGAGACACAGAGACAGAGACACAGAGACAGAGACACCCAGACAGAGACACCGAGACAGAGACACAGAGACAGAGACACAGAGACAGAGACACAGAGACGGAGACACAGAGACAGAGACACAGAGACAGAGACACAGAGACAGAGACACAGAGACAGAGACACAGAGACAGAGACACAGAGACAGAGACACAGAGACAGAGACACAGAGACAGAGACACAGTGATAGAGACGCAGAGACAGAGACCCAGAGACAGAGACACATTGAGTGAGACACAGAGACGGAGACACAGGGACAGGGACACAGAGACAGAGACACAGAGAAAGAGAAACAGAGACAGAGACAGAGACAGAGACACAGAGACAGAGACACAGAGGCAGAGACACATAGACAGAGACACAGAGACCGAGACACAGAGACGGAGACACAGAGACAGAGACACAGAAACAGAGACACTGAGACGGAGACAGAGGCACAGGGGCAGAGGCATACAGACAGAGACACAGAGACTGAGACACAGAGACGGAGACACAGAGACAGTGACATAGAGACAGAGACACAGAGACCGGGACACAGTGAGAGAGACAGAGACACAGAGACGGAGACACAGAGACAGCGACACAGAGACAGAGACAGAGACACAGAGACGCAGAGACAGGGACACAGAGGCAGAGACACAGAGACAGAGACAGAGACGCAAAGACGGGGACACAGGGACACAGACACAGAGACAGGGACACAGAGACAGAGGCTCAGAGACAGAGACAGAGACAGAGGCACAGAGACGGAGACAGAGGGACAGAGGCGCAGAGACAGGGACATAGAGACAGAGACTCAGAGACCGAGAAACAGAGACAGAGACACAGAGACATAGACACATAGACAGAGACACAGAGACAGAGACACAGAGACAGAGACACAGAGACAGAGACTCAGAGACAGAGACAGATACACAGAGACGGAGACACAGGGACAGAGACACAGAGACAGGGACACAGATACAGAGATTCAGACGCAGTTTCACAGAGACAGAGCCATAGAGACAGAGACAGAGACAGAGACACAGAGACTGGGACACAGCGAGAGAGACTCAGAGACAGGGACACAGAGACAGAGACAGAGACACAGAGACATAGAGACAGAGACACAAAGACAGAGACACAGAGACAGAGACACAGAGACGGAGACACAGAGACCGATACACAGAGACAGAGACAAAGAGACAGAGACACGGAGACAGAGCCACAGACACCGAGACACAGAGACCGAGACTCTGGGACAGAGACACAGAGACAGGGACACAGAGACAGAGACACAGCGAGAGAGACTCAGAGACAGGGACACAGAGACAGAGACAGAGACACACACACAGAGACAGAGACAGAGACACAGAGACGGAGACACAGGGACAGAGACACAGAGACAGGGACAAAGATACAGAGATTCAGAGGCAGAGACACAGGGACAGAGACACAGGGAAGGAGACATAGGGACAGAGACACAGAGACAGGACATAGAGACAGAGGCTCAGGGACAGAGACACAGAGACAGAGACAGAGACAGAGACACAGAGACAGAGACACAGAGACACAGAGACAGAGACACAGAGACAGAGACACAGAGACGGAGACACAGAGACAGTGACATAGAGACAGAGACACAGAGACCGGGACACAGTGAGAGAGACAGAGACACAGAAACGGAGACACAGAGACAGCGACACAGAGACAGATACAGAGACACAGAGACGCAGAGACAGGGACACAGAGGCAGAGACACAGAGACAGAGACAGAGACGCAAAGACGGGGACACAGGGACACAGACACAGAGACAGGGACACAGAGACAGAGGCTCAGAGACAGGGACACAGAGACAGAGACAGAGACACAGAGACATAGAGACAGAGACACAAAGACAGAGACACAGAGACAGAGACACAGAGACGGAGACACAGAGACCGATACACAGAGACAGAGACAAAGAGACAGAGACACGGAGACAGAGCCACAGACACCGAGACACAGAGACCGAGACTCTGGGACAGAGACACAGAGACAGGGACACAGAGACAGAGACACAGCGAGAGAGACTCAGAGACAGGGACACAGAGACAGAGACAGAGACACACACTCAGAGACAGAGACAGAGACACAGAGACGGAGACACAGGGACAGAGACACAGAGACAGGGACAAAGATACAGAGATTCAGAGGCAGAGACACAGGGACAGAGACACAGGGAAGGAGACATAGGGACAGAGACACAGAGACAGGACATAGAGACAGAGGCTCAGGGACAGAGACACAGAGACAGAGACAGAGACAGAGACACAGAGACAGAGACACAGAGACACAGAGATAGAGACACAGAGACAGAGACACAGAGACAGAGACACAGAGACAGAGACACAGAGACAGAGACACAGAGACAGAGACACAGAGACAGCGACACAGAGACAGAGACACAGAGACAGAGACACAGAGACAGAGACACAGAGACAGAGACACAGAGACAGAAACACAGAGACAGAGACACAGATACAGAGATACAAAGACAGAGACACATAGACAGAGACACAGTAAGGGAGACAGAGACACAGAGACGGAGACACAGCGACAGAGACACAGAGACAGAAACACAGAGACAGAGACAAAGAGACCGTGACACAGGGACAGAGACACAGAGACAGGGACACAGAGACAGTTTCACAGAGACAGAGACATAGAGACAGAGACACAGAGACTGGGACACAGCCAGAGAGAGACACAGAGACGCAGAGACAGGAACACAGAGGCGGAGACACAGAGGCAGAGACACAGAGACAGAGACGGAGACGCAGAGACGGGGACACAGGGACAGAGGCACAGAGACAGGGTCACAGAGACAGAGACTGAGAGACAGAGATTCAGAGACAGAGACAGAGACACAGAGGCAGAGACTCAGAGACATAGACACAGAGACAGAGACACAGAGAAAGAGACACAGAGTCGGAGACAAAGAGACAGAGACACAGAGACAGAGACACAGAGACAGAGACACGGAGACAGAGACACAGAGACTGGGACACAGCGAGAGAGACTCAGAGACAGCGACACAGAGACACAGACAGAGACACAGAGACGCAGAGACAGGTACACAGAGACAGAGACACAGAGACAGAGACACAGAGACAGAGACACAGAGACAGAGACACAGAGACAGAGACACAGAGACAGAGACACAGAGACAGAGACACAGAGACAGAGACACAGAGACAGAGACACAGAGACAGAGACACAGAGACAGAGACACAGAGACAGAGACACAGAGACACAGAGACAGAGACACAGAGACAGAGACACAGAGACAGAGACACAGAGACAGAGACACAGAGACAGAGACACAGAGACAGAGACACAGAGACAGAGACACAGAGACAGAGACACGGAGACAGAGACACGGAGACTGAGACACAGAGACAGAGACACAGAGACAGAGACACAGAGACAGAGACACAGAGACAGAGACACAGAGACAGAGACACAGAGACAGAGACGCAGAGACAGATACGCAGAGACAGATACGCAGAGACAGAGACACAGAGACAGAGACACAGAGACAGAGACACAGAGACAGAGACACAGAGACAGAGACACAGAGATAGAGACGCAGAGACAGAGACCCAGAGACAGAGACACATTGAGTGAGACACAGAGACGGAGACACAGGGACAGGGACACAGAGACAGAGACGCAGAGAAAGAGAAACAGAGACAGAGACAGAGACAGAGACACAGAGACAGAGACACAGAGGCAGAGACACATAGACAGAGACACAGAGACCGAGACACAGAGACGGAGACACAGAGACAGAGACACAGAAACAGAGACACTGAGACGGAGACAGAGGCACAGGGGCAGAGGCATACAGACAGAGACACAGAGACTGAGACACAGAGACGGAGACACAGAGACAGTGACATAGAGACAGAGACACAGAGACCGGGACACAGTGAGAGAGACAGAGACACAGAGACGGAGACACAGAGACAGTGACACAGAGACAGAGACAGAGACACAGAGACGCAGAGACAGGGTCACAGAGGCAGAGACACAGAGCCAGAGACGGAGACGCAAAGACGGGGACACAGGGACACAGACACAGAGACAGGGACACAGAGACAGAGGCTCAGAGACAGAGACAGAGACAGAGGTACAGAGACGGAGACAGAGGGACAGAGGCGCAGAGACAGGGACATAGAGACAGAGACTCAGAGACCGAGAAACAGAGACAGAGACACAGAGACATAGACACATAGACAGAGACACAGAGACAGAGACACAGAGACAGAGACAGGGACAGAGACACAGAGACAGAGACTCAGAGACAGAGACAGATACACAGAGACGGAGACACAGGGACAGAGACACAGAGACAGGGACACAGATACAGAGATTCAGACGCAGTTTCACAGAGACAGAGCCATAGAGACAGAGACACAGAGACAGAGACACAGAGACAGAGACACAGAGACAGAGACACAGAGACGGAGACACAGAGACCGATACACAGAGACAGAGACAAAGAGACAGAGACACGGAGACAGAGCCACAGACACCGAGACACAGAGACCGAGACTCTGGGACAGAGACACAGAGACAGGGACACAGAGACAGAGACACAGCGAGAGAGACTCAGAGACAGGGACACAGAGACAGAGACAGAGACACACACACAGAGACAGAGACAGAGACACAGAGACGGAGACACAGGGACAGAGACACAGAGACAGGGACAAAGATACAGAGATTCAGAGGCAGAGCCACAGGGACAGAGACACAGAGAAGGAGACATAGGGACAGAGACACAGAGACAGAGACACAGAGACAGAGACACAGAGACAGAGACACAGAGACAGAGACACAGAGACAGAGACACATAGACAGAGACACAGAGACAGAGACACAGAGACAGAGACACAGAGACAGAGACACAGAAACAGAGACACAGAGACAGAGACACAGAGACAGAGACACAGAGACAGAGACACAGAGACAGAGACACAGAGACAGAGACACAGAGACCGAGACATAATGACAGAAACACAGAGACAGAGACACAGAGACAGAGACGCAGAGACGGAGACACAGTGACCGATACACAGAGACAGAGACACAGAGACAGATACGCAGAGACAGAAACACAGAGAGAGATTCACAGAGACAGAGACACAGAGACAGAGACATAATGACAGAAACACAGAGACAGAGACACAGAGACAGAGACGCAGAGACGGAGACACAGTGACAGATACACAGAGACAGAGACACAGGGACAGAGACACAGAGGCAGAGACACAGAGACAGAGACACAGAGACGAAGACACAGAGACAGAGACACAGCGACAGAGACACAGAGACAGAGACACAGAGACAGAGACACAGAGACAGAGACACAGAGACAGAGACACAGAGACAGAGACACAGAGACAGAGACACAGAGACTGAGACACAGAGACAGAGACACACAGACAGAGACACAGAGACAGAGACACAGAGACAGAGACACAGAGACAGGGACACGGAGACAGAGACACGGAGACAGATACGCAGAGACAGAAACACAGAGACAGATTCACAGAGACAGAGACATAATGACAGAAACACAGAGACAGAGACACAGAGACAGAGACGCAGAGACGGAGACACAGTGACAGATACACAGAGACAGAGACACAGGGACAGAGACACAGAGACAGAGACACAGAGACAGAGACACAGAGACAGAGACACAGAGACGAAGACACAGAGACAGAGACACAGCGACAGAGACACAGAGACAGAGGCACAGAGACAGAGACACAGAGACAGAGACAGAGACAGAGACAGAGACAGAGACAGAGACAGAGACAGAGACAGAGACAGAGGGAGAGACAGCGACAGAGACAGGGACAGAGACAGAGGGAGAGACAGCGACAGAGACAGAGACAGAGACAGAGGCAGAGACAAGAACAGAGACAGAGTCACAGACAGAGACAGGGACAGAGACGGAGACAGAGACAGGACAGATGCATAGACAGAGACAGTGGCAGAGACAGCGATAGGGACAGGGAGAGGGACAGGGGCAGAGACAGAGACAGAGACAGAGACAGAGACAGAGACAGAGACAGAGACAGAGACAGAGACAGAGACAGAGACAGAGACAGAGACAGAGACAGAGACAGAGACAGAGACAGAGACAGAGACAGAGACAGAGACAGAGACAGCGACAGAGTCAGAGGCAGAGGTAGACACAGAGGCAGAGACAGAGACAGAGACAGAGACAGAGACAGAGACAGAGCCAGGGACAGAGACAGAGACAGAGACAGAGGGAGAGACAGCGACAGAGACAGAGACAGACACAGAGACAGAGGCAGAGAGGGGGTGTCCCACTTGGACGTCGACCGATTGGACGCGTCCCGATTGGACGGTCTCGTTTGGATGCGTCCCGTTTGGACGCGTCCCGATTGGACGTATTCTAATTCGAAGCGGTGCCGATTGAACATTAATTTTGCTTATGGTAGGTTATGTTGGGCTGAGTTAGGCTATGTTAGGTTGAGTTAGGCTATTTTATTGTTCTGTTAGGCCTGGTTAGGTCTTATCTGCACCGTTTCGAGTTGGAACGCGTCCAATCGGGACGCGTCCAATCGGGACTAGTGCAAACAGGACGCGTCCAAACGGGACGTGTCCAAACGGTCGACGTCCAAGTGGGCATCACTCAGGCAGAGACAGAGGCAGAGACAGAGACAGAGACAGAGACAGAGACAGAGACAGAGACAGAGACGGAGATAGAGACAGACACAGAGACAGTGGCAGAGACAGCGATAGGGACAGGGAGAGGGACAGAGACAGAGACAGAGACAGAGACAGAGACAGAGACAGAGACAGAGACAGAGACTGAGACAGAGACAGAGACAGAGACAGAGACAGAGACAGGGACAGAGACAGAGGGAGAGACAGAGACACAGAGACAGAGACACAGAGACAGAAACACAGAGACAGAGACACAGAGACAGAGATACAAAGACAGAGACACATAGACAGAGACACAGTAAGGGAGACAGAGACACAGAGACGGAGACACAGCGACAGAGACACAGAGACAGAAACACAGAGACAGAGACAAAGAGACCGTGACACAGGGAGAGAGACACAGGGACAGAGACACAGAGACAGATAACGTGGACAGAGACACAGAGAGAGAGAGACACAGAGACGGAGACACAGGGACAGAGACACAGAGACAGAGACACAGAGAAAGAGAAACAGAGACAGAGGCAGAGACAGAGACACAGAGACAGAGACACACACACAGGGACAGAGACAGAGACACACACACAGAGACAGAGACAGAGACACAGAGACGGAGACACAGGGACAGAGACACAGAGACAGGGACAAGGATACAGAGATTCAGAGGCAGAGACACAGGGACAGAGACACAGGGAAGGAGACATAGGGACAGAGACACAGAGACAGGACATAGAGACAGAGGCTCAGAGACAGAGACACAGAGACAGAGACAGAGACAGAGACACAGAGACAGAGACACAGAGACAGAGACACAGAACAAGAGACACAGAGACAGAGACACAGAGACTGAGACACAGTGACAGAGACACAGAGACAGAGACACAGAGACAGACACACAGAGACAGAGACACAGAGACAGAGACACAGAGACAGAGACACAGAGACAGAGACACAGAGACAGGGACACAGAGACAGTTTCACAGAGACAGAGACATAGAGACAGAGACACAGAGACTGGGACACAGCCAGAGAGAGACACAGAGACGCAGAGACAGGAACACAGAGGCGGAGACACAGAGGCAGAGACACAGAGACAGAGACGGAGACGCAGAGACGGGGACACAGGGACAGAGGCACAGAGGCAGGGTCACAGAGACAGAGACTGAGAGACAGAGATTCAGAGACAGAGACAGAGACACAGAGGCAGAGACTCAGAGACATAGACACAGAGACAGAGACACAGAGAAAGAGACACAGAGTCGGAGACAAAGAGACAGAGACACAGAGACAGAGACACAGAGACAGAGACACGGAGACAGAGACACAGAGACTGGGACACAGCGAGAGGGACTCAGAGACAGCGACACAGAGACACAGACAGAGACACAGAGACGCAGAGACAGGTACACAGAGACAGAGACACAGAGACAGAGACACAGAGACAGAGACACAGAGACAGAGACACAGAGACAGAGACACAGAGACAGAGACACAGAGACAGAGACACAGAGACAGAGACACAGAGACAGAGACACAGAGACAGAGACACAGAGACAGAGACACAGAGACAGAGACACAGAGACAGAGACACAGAGACAGAGACACAGAGACAGAGACACAGAGACAGAGACACAGAGACAGAGACACAGAGACAGAGACACAGAGACAGAGACACAGAGACAGAGACACGGAGACAGAGACACGGAGACTGAGACACAGAGACAGAGACACAGAGACAGAGACACAGAGACACAGAGACAGAGACACAGAGACAGAGACACAGAGACAGAGACACAGAGACAGAGACACAGAGACAGAGACGCAGAGACAGATACGCAGAGACAGATACGCAGAGACAGAGACACAGAGACAGAGACACAGAGACAGAGACACAGAGACAGAGACACAGAGACAGAGACACAGAGATAGAGACGCAGAGACAGAGACCCAGAGACAGAGACACATTGAGTGAGACACAGAGACGGAGACACAGGGACAGGGACACAGAGACAGAGACGCAGAGAAAGAGAAACAGAGACAGAGACAGAGACAGAGACACAGAGACAGAGACACAGAGGCAGAGACACATAGACAGAGACACAGAGACCGAGACACAGAGACGGAGACACAGAGACAGAGACACAGAAACAGAGACACTGAGACGGAGACAGAGGCACAGGGGCAGAGGCATACAGACAGAGACACAGAGACTGAGACACAGAGACGGAGACACAGAGACAGTGACATAGAGACAGAGACACAGAGACCGGGACACAGTGAGAGAGACAGAGACACAGAGACGGAGACACAGAGACAGTGACACAGAGACAGAGACAGAGACACAGAGACGCAGAGACAGGGTCACAGAGGCAGAGACACAGAGCCAGAGACGGAGACGCAAAGACGGGGACACAGGGACACAGACACAGAGACAGGGACACAGAGACAGAGGCTCAGAGACAGAGACAGAGACAGAGGTACAGAGACGGAGACAGAGGGACAGAGGCGCAGAGACAGGGACATAGAGACAGAGACTCAGAGACCGAGAAACAGAGACAGAGACACAGAGACATAGACACATAGACAGAGACACAGAGACAGAGACACAGAGACAGAGACAGGGACAGAGACACAGAGACAGAGACTCAGAGACAGAGACAGATACACAGAGACGGAGACACAGGGACAGAGACACAGAGACAGGGACACAGATACAGAGATTCAGACGCAGTTTCACAGAGACAGAGCCATAGAGACAGAGACACAGAGACAGAGACACAGAGACAGAGACACAGAGACAGAGACACAGAGACAGAGACACAGAGACGGAGACACAGAGACCGATACACAGAGACAGAGACAAAGAGACAGAGACACGGAGACAGAGCCACAGACACCGAGACACAGAGACCGAGACTCTGGGACAGAGACACAGAGACAGGGACACAGAGACAGAGACACAGCGAGAGAGACTCAGAGACAGGGACACAGAGACAGAGACAGAGACACACACACAGAGACAGAGACAGAGACACAGAGACGGAGACACAGGGACAGAGACACAGAGACAGGGACAAAGATACAGAGATTCAGAGGCAGAGCCACAGGGACAGAGACACAGAGAAGGAGACATAGGGACAGAGACACAGAGACAGAGACACAGAGACAGAGACACAGAGACAGAGACACAGAGACAGAGACACAGAGACAGAGACACATAGACAGAGACACAGAGACAGAGACACAGAGACAGAGACACAGAGACAGAGACACAGAAACAGAGACACAGAGACAGAGACACAGAGACAGAGACACAGAGACAGAGACACAGAGACAGAGACACAGAGACAGAGACACAGAGACCGAGACATAATGACAGAAACACAGAGACAGAGACACAGAGACAGAGACGCAGAGACGGAGACACAGTGACCGATACACAGAGACAGAGACACAGAGACAGATACGCAGAGACAGAAACACAGAGAGAGATTCACAGAGACAGAGACACAGAGACAGAGACATAATGACAGAAACACAGAGACAGAGACACAGAGACAGAGACGCAGAGACGGAGACACAGTGACAGATACACAGAGACAGAGACACAGGGACAGAGACACAGAGACAGAGACACAGAGACAGAGACACAGAGACAGAGACACAGAGTCGGAGACAAAGAGACAGAGACACAGAGACAGAGACACAGAGACAGAGACACGGAGACAGAGACACAGAGACTGGGACACAGCGAGAGGGACTCAGAGACAGCGACACAGAGACACAGACAGAGACACAGAGACGCAGAGACAGGTACACAGAGACAGAGACACAGAGACAGAGACACAGAGACAGAGACACAGAGACAGAGACACAGAGACAGAGACACAGAGACAGAGACACAGAGACAGAGACACAGAGACAGAGACACAGAGACAGAGACACAGAGACAGAGACACAGAGACAGAGACACAGAGACAGAGACACAGAGGCAGAGACACAGAGACAGAGACGGAGACGCAGAGACGGGGACACAGGGACAGAGGCACAGAGGCAGGGTCACAGAGACAGAGACTGAGAGACAGAGATTCAGAGACAGAGACAGAGACACAGAGGCAGAGACTCAGAGACATAGACACAGAGACAGAGACACAGAGAAAGAGACACAGAGTCGGAGACAAAGAGACAGAGACACAGAGACAGAGACACAGAGACAGAGACACGGAGACAGAGACACAGAGACTGGGACACAGCGAGAGGGACTCAGAGACAGCGACACAGAGACACAGACAGAGACACAGAGACGCAGAGACAGGTACACAGAGACAGAGACACAGAGACAGAGACACAGAGACAGAGACACAGAGACAGAGACACAGAGACAGAGACACAGAGACAGAGACACAGAGACAGAGACACAGAGACAGAGACACAGAGACAGAGACACAGAGACAGAGACACAGAGACAGAGACACAGAGACAGAGACACAGAGACAGAGACACAGAGACAGAGACACAGAGACAGAGACACGGAGACAGAGACACGGAGACTGAGACACAGAGACAGAGACACAGAGACAGAGACACAGAGACAGAGACACAGAGACAGAGACACAGAGACAGAGACACAGAGACAGAGACGCAGAGACAGATACGCAGAGACAGATACGCAGAGACAGAGACACAGAGACAGAGACACAGAGACAGAGACACAGAGACAGAGACACAGAGACAGAGACACAGAGATAGAGACGCAGAGACAGAGACCCAGAGACAGAGACACATTGAGTGAGACACAGAGACGGAGACACAGGGACAGGGACACAGAGACAGAGACGCAGAGAAAGAGAAACAGAGACAGAGACAGAGACAGAGACACAGAGACAGAGACACAGAGGCAGAGACACATAGACAGAGACACAGAGACCGAGACACAGAGACGGAGACACAGAGACAGAGACACAGAAACAGAGACACTGAGACGGAGACAGAGGCACAGGAGCAGAGGCATACAGACAGAGACACAGAGACTGAGACACAGAGACGGAGACACAGAGACAGTGACATAGAGACAGAGACACAGAGACCGGGACACAGTGAGAGAGACAGAGACACAGAGACGGAGACACAGAGACAGTGACACAGAGACAGAGACAGAGACACAGAGACGCAGAGACAGGGTCACAGAGGCAGAGACACAGAGCCAGAGACGGAGACGCAAAGACGGGGACACAGGGACACAGACACAGAGACAGGGACACAGAGACAGAGGCTCAGAGACAGAGACAGAGACAGAGGTACAGAGACGGAGACAGAGGGACAGAGGCGCAGAGACAGGGACATAGAGACAGAGACTCAGAGACCGAGAAACAGAGACAGAGACACAGAGACATAGACACATAGACAGAGACACAGAGACAGAGACACAGAGACAGAGACAGGGACAGAGACACAGAGACAGAGACTCAGAGACAGAGACAGATACACAGAGACGGAGACACAGGGACAGAGACACAGAGACAGGGACACAGATACAGAGATTCAGACGCAGTTTCACAGAGACAGAGCCATAGAGACAGAGACACAGAGACAGAGACACAGAGACAGAGACACAGAGACAGAGACACAGAGACAGAGACACAGAGACGGAGACACAGAGACCGATACACAGAGACAGAGACAAAGAGACAGAGACACGGAGACAGAGCCACAGACACCGAGACACAGAGACCGAGACTCTGGGACAGAGACACAGAGACAGGGACACAGAGACAGAGACACAGCGAGAGAGACTCAGAGACAGGGACACAGAGACAGAGACAGAGACACACACACAGAGACAGAGACAGAGACACAGAGACGGAGACACAGGGACAGAGACACAGAGACAGGGACAAAGATACAGAGATTCAGAGGCAGAGCCACAGGGACAGAGACACAGAGAAGGAGACATAGGGACAGAGACACAGAGACAGAGACACAGAGACAGAGACACAGAGACAGAGACACAGAGACAGAGACACAGAGACAGAGACACATAGACAGAGACACAGAGACAGAGACACAGAGACAGAGACACAGAGACAGAGACACAGAAACAGAGACACAGAGACAGAGACACAGAGACAGAGACACAGAGACAGAGACACAGAGACAGAGACACAGAGACAGAGACACAGAGACCGAGACATAATGACAGAAACACAGAGACAGAGACACAGAGACAGAGACGCAGAGACGGAGACACAGTGACCGATACACAGAGACAGAGACACAGAGACAGATACGCAGAGACAGAAACACAGAGAGAGATTCACAGAGACAGAGACACAGAGACAGAGACATAATGACAGAAACACAGAGACAGAGACACAGAGACAGAGACGCAGAGACGGAGACACAGTGACAGATACACAGAGACAGAGACACAGGGACAGAGACACAGAGGCAGAGACACAGAGACAGAGACACAGAGACGAAGACACAGAGACAGAGACACAGCGACAGAGACACAGAGACAGAGACACAGAGACAGAGACACAGAGACAGAGACACAGAGACAGAGACACAGAGACAGAGACACAGAGACAGAGACACAGAGACTGAGACACAGGGACAGAGACACACAGACAGAGACACAGAGACAGAGACACAGAGACAGAGACACAGAGACAGAGACACGGAGACAGAGACACGGAGACAGATACGCAGAGACAGAAACACAGAGACAGATTCACAGAGACAGAGACATAATGACAGAAACACAGAGACAGAGACACAGAGACAGAGACGCAGAGACGGAGACACAGTGACAGATACACAGAGACAGAGACACAGGGACAGAGACACAGAGACAGAGACACAGAGACAGAGACACAGAGACAGAGACACAGAGACGAAGACACAGAGACAGAGACACAGCGACAGAGACACAGAGACAGAGACACAGAGACAGAGACACAGAGACAGAGACAGAGACAGAGACAGAGACAGAGACAGAGACAGAGACAGAGACAGAGACAGAGGGAGAGACAGCGACAGAGACAGGGACAGAGACAGAGGGAGAGACAGCGACAGAGACAGAGACAGAGACAGAGGCAGAGACAAGAACAGAGACAGAGTCACAGACAGAGACAGGGACAGAGACGGAGACAGAGACAGGACAGATGCATAGACAGAGACAGTGGCAGAGACAGCGATAGGGACAGGGAGAGGGACAGGGGCAGAGACAGAGACAGAGACAGAGACAGAGACAGAGACAGAGACAGAGACAGAGACAGAGACAGAGACAGAGACAGAGACAGAGACAGAGACAGAGACAGAGACAGAGACAGAGACAGAGACAGAGACAGAGACAGCGACAGAGTCAGAGGCGGAGGTAGACACAGAGGCAGAGACAGAGACAGAGACAGAGACAGAGACAGAGACAGAGCCAGGGACAGAGACAGAGACAGAGACAGAGGGAGAGACAGCGACAGAGACAGAGACAGACACAGAGACAGAGGCAGAGAGGGGGTGTCCCACTTGGACGTCGACCGATTGGACGCGTCCCGATTGGACGGTCTCGTTTGGATGCGTCCCGTTTGGACGCGTCCCGATTGGACGTATTCTAATTCGAAGCGGTGCCGATTGAACATTAATTTTGCTTATGGTAGGTTATGTTGGGCTGAGTTAGGCTATGTTAGGTTGAGTTAGGCTATTTTATTGTTCTGTTAGGCCTGGTTAGGTCTTATCTGCACCGTTTCGAGTTGGAACGCGTCCAATCGGGACGCGTCCAATCGGGACTAGTGCAAACAGGACGCGTCCAAACGGGACGTGTCCAAACGGTCGACGTCCAAGTGGGCATCACTCAGGCAGAGACAGAGGCAGAGACAGAGACAGAGACAGAGACAGAGACAGAGACAGAGACAGAGACGGAGATAGAGACAGACACAGAGACAGTGGCAGAGACAGCGATAGGGACAGGGAGAGGGACAGAGACAGAGACAGAGACAGAGACAGAGACAGAGACAGAGACAGAGACAGAGACAGAGACTGAGACAGAGACAGAGACAGAGACAGAGACAGAGACAGGGACAGAGACAGAGGGAGAGACAGCGACAGAGACAGAGACAGAGACAGAGGCAGAGACAAGAACAGAGACAGAGTCACAGACAGAGACAGGGACAGAGACGGAGACAGTGACGGAGACGGAGACAGAGACAGAGACAGAGACAGAGACAGAGACAGAGACAGAGACAGAGACAGAGACAGAGACAGGGACAGAGACAGAGACAGAGACAGAGACAGAGACAGAGACAGAGACAGAGGTAGAGACAGAGACAGAGACTCAGACTGAGACAGAGACAGAGACAGAGACAGAGACACAGGCAGAGACAGAGACAGAGACAGAGACAGAGACAGAGACAGAGACAGAGACAGAGACAGAGACAGAGACAGAGACAGAGACAGAGACGGAGACAGACACAGTGTCGGAGACAGAGACAGAGACAGAGACAGAGACAGAGACAGAGACAGAGACAGAGCCAGGGACAGAGACAGAGACAGAGACAGAGGGAGAGACGGCGACAGAGTCACAGACAGAGACAGGGACAGAGACGGAGACAGAGACAGAGACAGATGCATAGACAGAGACAGTGGCAGAGACAGCGATAGGGACAGGGAGAGGGACAGGGACAGAGACAGAGACAGAGACAGAGACAGAGACAGAGACAGAGACAGAGACAGAGACAGAGACAGAGACAGAGACAGAGACAGAGACAGAGACAGAGACAGAGACAGAGACAGAGACAGAGACAGAGACAGAGACAGAGACAGAGACAGAGACAGAGACAGAGACAGAGACAGAGACAGAGACAGAGACAGAGGCAGAGACAGAGACAGAGACACAGAGACAGAGACACAGAGACAGAGACACAGAGACAGTGACACAGAGACAGGGACACAGAGGCAGAGACACAGAGACAGAGACACACACACAGGGACAGAGACAGAGACACACACACAGAGACAGAGACAGAGACACAGAGACGGAGACACAGGGACAGAGACACAGAGACAGGGACAAAGATACAGAGATTCAGAGGCAGAGCCACAGGGACAGAGACACAGAGAAGGAGACATAGGGACAGAGACACAGAGACAGAGACACAGAGACAGAGACACAGAGACAGAGACACAGAGACAGAGACACAGAAACAGAGACACAGAGACAGAGACACAGAGACAGAGACACAGAGACAGAGACACAGAGACAGAGACACAGAGACAGAGACACAGAGACCGAGACATAATGACAGAAACACAGAGACAGAGACACAGAGACAGAGACGCAGAGACGGAGACACAGTGACCGATACACAGAGACAGAGACACAGAGACAGATACGCAGAGACAGAAACACAGAGACAGATTCACAGAGACAGAGACACAGAGACAGAGACATAATGACAGAAACACAGAGACAGAGACACAGAGACAGAGACGCAGAGACGGAGACACAGTGACAGATACACAGAGACAGAGACACAGGGACAGAGACACAGAGGCAGAGACACAGAGACAGAGACACATAGACGAAGACACAGAGACAGAGACACAGCGACAGAGACACAGAGACAGAGACACAGAGACAGAGACACAGAGACAGAGACACAGAGACAGAGACACAGAGACAGAGACACAGAGACTGAGACACAGAGACAGAGACACAGAGACAGAGACACAGAGACAGAGACACAGAGACCGAGACATAATGACAGAAACAGAGAGACAGAGACACAGAGACAGTGACGCAGAGACGGAGACACAGTGACAGATACACAGAGATAGAGACACGGAGACAGAGACACGGAGACAGATACGCAGAGACAGAAACACAGAGACAGATTCACAGAGACAGAGACATAATGACAGAAACACAGAGACAGAGACACAGAGACAGAGACGCAGAGACGGAGACACAGTGACAGATACACAGAGACAGAGACACAGGGACAGAGACACAGAGACAGAGACACAGAGACAGAGACACAGAGACAGAGACACAGAGACGAAGACACAGAGACAGAGACACAGCGACAGAGACACAGAGACAGAGACACAGAGACAGAGACACAGAGACAGAGACAGAGACAGAGACAGAGACAGAGACAGAGACAGAGACAGAGACAGAGACAGAGGGAGAGACAGCGACAGAGACAGGGACAGAGACAGAGGGAGAGACAGCGACAGAGACAGAGACAGAGACAGAGGCAGAGACAAGAACAGAGACAGAGTCACAGACAGAGACAGGGACAGAGACGGAGACAGAGACAGGACAGATGCATAGACAGAGACAGTGGCAGAGACAGCGATAGGGACAGGGAGAGGGACAGGGGCAGAGACAGAGACAGAGACAGAGACAGAGACAGAGACAGAGACAGAGACAGAGACAGAGACAGAGACAGAGACAGAGACAGAGACAGAGACAGAGACAGAGACAGAGACAGAGACAGAGACAGAGACAGAGACAGAGACAGAGACAGAGACAGAGACAGCGACAGAGTCAGAGGCAGAGGTAGACACAGAGGCAGAGACAGAGACAGAGACAGAGACAGAGACAGAGACAGAGCCAGGGACAGAGACAGAGACAGAGACAGAGGGAGAGACAGCGACAGAGACAGAGACAGACACAGAGACAGAGGCAGAGAGGGGGTGTCCCACTTGGACGTCGACCGATTGGACGCGTCCCGATTGGACGGTCTCGTTTGGATGCGTCCCGTTTGGACGCGTCCCGATTGGACGTATTCTAATTCGAAGCGGTGCCGATTGAACATTAATTTTGCTTATGGTAGGTTATGTTGGGCTGAGTTAGGCTATGTTAGGTTGAGTTAGGCTATTTTATTGTTCTGTTAGGCCTGGTTAGGTCTTATCTGCACCGTTTCGAGTTGGAACGCGTCCAATCGGGACGCGTCCAATCGGGACTAGTGCAAACAGGACGCGTCCAAACGGGACGTGTCCAAACGGTCGACGTCCAAGTGGGCATCACTCAGGCAGAGACAGAGGCAGAGACAGAGACAGAGACAGAGACAGAGACAGAGACAGAGACAGAGACGGAGATAGAGACAGACACAGAGACAGTGGCAGAGACAGCGATAGGGACAGGGAGAGGGACAGAGACAGAGACAGAGACAGAGACAGAGACAGAGACAGAGACAGAGACAGAGACTGAGACAGAGACAGAGACAGAGACAGAGACAGAGACAGGGACAGAGACAGAGGGAGAGACAGCGACAGAGACAGAGACAGAGACAGAGGCAGAGACAAGAACAGAGACAGAGTCACAGACAGAGACAGGGACAGAGACGGAGACAGTGACGGAGACGGAGACAGAGACAGAGACAGAGACAGAGACAGAGACAGAGACAGAGACAGAGACAGAGACAGAGACAGGGACAGAGACAGAGACAGAGACAGAGACAGAGACAGAGACAGAGACAGAGGTAGAGACAGAGACAGAGACTCAGACTGAGACAGAGACAGAGACAGAGACAGAGACACAGGCAGAGACAGAGACAGAGACAGAGACAGAGACAGAGACAGAGACAGAGACAGAGACAGAGACAGAGACAGAGACAGAGACAGAGACAGAGACGGAGACAGACACAGTGTCGGAGACAGAGACAGAGACAGAGACAGAGACAGAGACAGAGACAGAGACAGAGCCAGGGACAGAGACAGAGACAGAGACAGAGGGAGAGACGGCGACAGAGTCACAGACAGAGACAGGGACAGAGACGGAGACAGAGACAGAGACAGATGCATAGACAGAGACAGTGGCAGAGACAGCGATAGGGACAGGGAGAGGGACAGGGACAGAGACAGAGACAGAGACAGAGACAGAGACAGAGACAGAGACAGAGACAGAGACAGAGACAGAGACAGAGACAGAGACAGAGACAGAGACAGAGACAGAGACAGAGACAGAGACAGAGACAGAGACAGAGACAGAGACAGAGACAGAGACAGAGACAGAGACAGAGACAGAGACAGAGGCAGAGACAGAGACAGAGACACAGAGACAGAGACACAGAGACAGAGACACAGAGACAGTGACACAGAGACAGGGACACAGAGGCAGAGACACAGAGACAGAGACACACACACAGGGACAGAGACAGAGACACACACACAGAGACAGAGACAGAGACACAGAGACGGAGACACAGGGACAGAGACACAGAGACAGGGACAAAGATACAGAGATTCAGAGGCAGAGCCACAGGGACAGAGACACAGAGAAGGAGACATAGGGACAGAGACACAGAGACAGAGACACAGAGACAGAGACACAGAGACAGAGACACAGAGACAGAGACACAGAAACAGAGACACAGAGACAGAGACACAGAGACAGAGACACAGAGACAGAGACACAGAGACAGAGACACAGAGACAGAGACACAGAGACCGAGACATAATGACAGAAACACAGAGACAGAGACACAGAGACAGAGACGCAGAGACGGAGACACAGTGACCGATACACAGAGACAGAGACACAGAGACAGATACGCAGAGACAGAAACACAGAGACAGATTCACAGAGACAGAGACACAGAGACAGAGACATAATGACAGAAACACAGAGACAGAGACACAGAGACAGAGACGCAGAGACGGAGACACAGTGACAGATACACAGAGACAGAGACACAGGGACAGAGACACAGAGGCAGAGACACAGAGACAGAGACACAGAGACGAAGACACAGAGACAGAGACACAGCGACAGAGACACAGAGACAGAGACACAGAGACAGAGACACAGAGACAGAGACACAGAGACAGAGACACAGAGACAGAGACACAGAGACTGAGACACAGAGACAGAGACACAGAGACAGAGACACAGAGACAGAGACACAGAGACCGAGACATAATGACAGAAACAGAGAGACAGAGACACAGAGACAGTGACGCAGAGACGGAGACACAGTGACAGATACACAGAGATAGAGACACAGAGACAGATACGCAGAGACAGAAACACAGAGACAGATTCACAGAGACAGAGACATAATGACAGAAACACAGAGACAGAGACACAGAGACAGAGACGCAGAGACGGAGACACAGTGACAGATACACAGAGACAGAGACACAGGGACAGAGACACAGAGACAGAGACACAGAGACAGAGCCACAGAGACAGAGACACAGAGACGAAGACACAGAGACAGAGACACAGCGACAGAGACACAGCGACAGAGACACAGAGACAGAGACTCAGAGACAGAGACACAGAAACAGAGACACAGAGACAGAGACACAGAGACTGAGACACAGAGACAGAGCCACAGAGACAGAGACACAGAGACAGCGACACAGAGACAGAGACACAAAGACAGGGACACAGAGACAGAGACGCAGAGACAGAGACGCAGAGATAGAGACGCGGAGACAGAGACCCAGAGACAGAGACACATTGAGTGAGACACAGAGACGGAGACACAGGGACAGGGACACAGAGACAGAGACACAGAGAAAGAGAAACAGAGACAGAGACAGAGACACAGAGACAGAGACACAGAGGCAGAGACACATAGACAGAGACAGAGAAACAGAGACACTGAGACGGAGACAGAGGCACAGGGGCAGAGACACACAGACAGAGACACAGAGACAGAGACGCAGAGACGGAGACACAGTGACCGATACACAGAGACAGAGACACAGAGACAGATACGCAGAGACAGAAACACAGAGACAGATTCACAGAGACAGAGACATAATGACAGAAACACAGAGACAGAGACACAGAGACAGAGACGCAGAGACGGAGACACAGTGACAGATACACAGAGACAGAGACACAGGGACAGAGACACAGAGACAGAGACACAGAGACAGAGACACAGAGACAGAGACACAGAGACGAAGACACAGAGACAGAGACACAGCGACAGAGACACAGAGACAGAGACACAGAGACAGAGACACAGAGACAGAGACAGAGACAGAGACAGAGACAGAGACAGAGACAGAGACAGAGACAGAGGGAGAGACAGCGACAGAGACAGGGACAGAGACAGAGGGAGAGACAGCGACAGAGACAGAGACAGAGACAGAGGCAGAGACAAGAACAGAGACAGAGTCACAGACAGAGACAGGGACAGAGACGGAGACAGAGACAGAGACAGATGCATAGACAGAGACAGTGGCAGAGACAGCGATAGGGACAGGGAGAGGGACAGGGGCAGAGACAGAGACAGAGACAGAGACAGAGACAGAGACAGAGACAGAGACAGAGACAGAGACAGAGACAGAGACAGAGACAGAGACAGAGACAGAGACAGCGACAGAGTCAGAGGCAGAGGTAGACACAGAGGCAGAGACAGAGACAGAGACAGAGACAGAGACAGAGACAGAGCCAGGGACAGAGACAGAGACAGAGACAGAGGGAGAGACAGCGACAGAGACAGAGACAGACACAGAGACAGAGGCAGAGAGGGGGTGTCCCACTTGGACGTCGACCGATTGGACGCGTCCCGATTGGACGGTCTCGTTTGGATGCGTCCCGTTTGGACGCGTCCCGATTGGACGTATTCTAATTCGAAGCGGTGCCGATTGAACATTAATTTTGCTTATGGTAGGTTATGTTGGGCTGAGTTAGGCTATGTTAGGTTGAGTTAGGCTATTTTATAGTTCTGTTAGGCCTGGTTAGGTCTTATCTGCACCGTTTCGAGTTGGAACGCGTCCAATCGGGACGCGTCCAATCGGGACTAGTGCAAACAGGACGCGTCCAAACGGGACGTGTCCAAACGGTCGACGTCCAAGTGGGCATCACTCAGGCAGAGACAGAGGCAGAGACAGAGACAGAGACAGAGACAGAGACAGAGACAGAGACAGAGACAGAGACGGAGATAGAGACAGACACAGAGACAGTGGCAGAGACAGCGATAGGGACAGGGAGAGGGACAGAGACAGAGACAGAGACAGAGACAGAGACAGAGACAGAGACAGAGACAGAGACTGAGACAGAGACAGAGACAGAGACAGAGACAGAGACAGGGACAGAGACAGAGGGAGAGACAGCGACAGAGACAGAGACAGAGACAGAGGCAGAGACAAGAACAGAGACAGAGTCACAGACAGAGACAGGGACAGAGACGGAGACAGTGACGGAGACGGAGACAGAGACAGAGACAGAGACAGAGACAGAGACAGAGACAGAGACAGAGACAGAGACAGAGACAGAGACAGAGACAGAGACAGAGACAGAGACAGAGACAGAGACAGAGACAGAGACAGAGACAGAGACAGAGGTAGAGACAGAGACAGAGACTCAGACTGAGACAGAGACAGAGACAGAGACAGAGACACAGGCAGAGACAGAGACAGAGACAGAGACAGAGACAGAGACAGAGACAGAGACAGAGACAGAGACAGAGACAGAGACAGAGACGGAGACAGACACAGTGTCGGAGACAGAGACAGAGACAGAGACAGAGACAGAGACAGAGACAGAGACAGAGCCAGGGACAGAGACAGAGACAGAGACAGAGGGAGAGACGGCGACAGAGTCACAGACAGAGACAGGGACAGAGACGGAGACAGAGACAGAGACAGATGCATAGACAGAGACAGTGGCAGAGACAGCGATAGGGACAGGGAGAGGGACAGGGACAGAGACAGAGACAGAGACAGAGACAGAGACAGAGACAGAGACAGAGACAGAGACAGAGACAGAGACAGAGACAGAGACAGAGACAGAGACAGAGACAGAGACAGAGACAGAGACAGAGACAGAGACAGAGACAGAGACAGAGACAGAGACAGAGACAGAGACAGAGACAGAGACAGAGACAGAGGCAGAGACAGAGACAGAGACACAGAGACAGAGACACAGAGACAGAGACACAGAGACAGAGACACAGAGACAGGGACACAGAGGCAGAGACACAGAGACAGAGACACACACACAGGGACAGAGACAGAGACACACACACAGAGACAGAGACAGAGACACAGAGACGGAGATACAGGGACAGAGACACAGAGACAGGGACAAAGATACAGAGATTCAGAGGCAGAGCCACAGGGACAGAGACACAGAGAAGGAGACATAGGGACAGAGACACAGAGACAGAGACACAGAGACAGAGACACAGAGACAGAGACACATAGACAGAGACACAGAGACCGAGACATAATGACAGAAACACAGAGACAGAGACACAGAGACAGAGACGCAGAGACGGAGACACAGTGACCGATACACAGAGACAGAGACACAGAGACAGATACGCAGAGACAGAAACACAGAGACAGATTCACAGAGACAGAGACACAGAGACAGAGACATAATGACAGAAACACAGAGACAGAGACACAGAGACAGAGACGCAGAGACGGAGACACAGTGACAGATACACAGAGACAGAGACACAGGGACAGAGACACAGAGGCAGAGACACAGAGACAGAGACACAGAGACGAAGACACAGAGACAGAGACACAGCGACAGAGACACAGAGACAGAGACACAGAGACAGAGACACAGAGACAGAGACACAGAGACAGAGACAAAGAGACTGAGACACAGAGACAGAGACACAGAGACAGAGACACAGAGACAGAGACACAGAGACAGAGACACAGAGACAGAGACACAGAGACAGAGACACAGAGACAGAGACACGGAGACAGAGACACAGAGACAGAGACACAGAGACAGAGACACAGAGACAGAGACACAGAGACAGAGACACAGAGACAGAGACACAGAGACAGAGACACAGAGACAGAGACACAGAGACCGAGACATAATGACAGAAACACAGAGACAGAGCCACAGAGACAGAGACACAGAGACAAAGACACAGAGACAGAGACACAGCGACAGAGACACAGCGACAGAGACACAGAGACAGAGACTCAGAGACAGAGACACAGAAACAGAGACACAGAGACAGAGACACAGAGACTGAGACACAGAGACAGAGACACAGAGACAGAGACACAGAGACAGCGACACAGAGACAGAGACACAAAGACAGGGACACAGAGCCAGAGACGCAGAGACAGAGACGCAGAGATAGAGACGCGGAGACAGAGACCCAGAGACAGAGACACATTGAGTGAGACACAGAGACGGAGACACAGGGACAGGGACACAGAGACAGAGACACAGAGAAAGAGAAACAGAGACAGAGACAGAGACACAGAGACAGAGACACAGAGGCAGAGACACATAGACAGAGACAGAGAAACAGAGACACTGAGACGGAGACAGAGGCACAGGGGCAGAGACACACAGACAGAGACACAGAGACAGAGACGCAGAGACGGAGACACAGTGACCGATACACAGAGACAGAGACACAGAGACAGATACGCAGAGACAGAAACACAGAGACAGATTCACAGAGACAGAGACACAGAGACAGAGACATAATGACAGAAACACAGAGACAGAGACACAGAGACAGAGACACAGAGACAGAGACAGAGACAGAGACAGAGACAGAGACAGAGACAGAGACAGAGACAGAGACAGAGACAGAGGGAGAGACAGCGACAGAGACAGGGACAGAGACAGAGGGAGAGACAGCGACAGAGACAGAGACAGAGACAGAGGCAGAGACAAGAACAGAGACAGAGTCACAGACAGAGACGGGGACAGAGACGGAGACAGAGACAGAGACAGATGCATAGACAGAGACAGTGGCAGAGACAGCGATAGGGACAGGGAGAGGGACAGGGGCAGAGACAGAGACAGAAACAGAGACAGAGACAGAGACAGAGACAGAGACAGAGACAGAGACAGAGACAGAGACAGAGACAGAGACAGAGACAGAGACAGAGACAGAGACAGCGACAGAGTCAGAGGCAGAGATAGACACAGAGGCAGAGACAGAGACAGAGACAGAGACAGAGACAGAGCCAGGGACAGAGACAGAGACAGAGACAGAGGGAGAGACAGCGACAGAGACAGAGACAGACACAGAGACAGAGGCAGAGAGGGGGTGTCCCACTTGGACGTCGACCGATTGGACGCGTCCCGATTGGACGGTCTCGTTTGGATGCGTCCCGTTTGGACGCGTCCCGATTGGACGTATTCTAATTCGAAGCGGTGCCGATTGAACATTAATTTTGCTTATGGTAGGTTATGTTGGGCTGAGTTAGGCTATGTTAGGTTGAGTTAGGCTATTTTATTGTTCTGTTAGGCCTGGTTAGGTCTTATCTGCACCGTTTCGAGTTGGAACGCGTCCAATCGGGACTAGTGCAAACAGGACGCGTCCAAACGGGACGTGTCCAAACGGTCGACGTCCAAGTGGGCATCACTCAGGCAGAGACAGAGGCAGAGACAGAGACAGAGACAGAGACAGAGACAGAGACAGAGACAGAGACGGAGATAGAGACAGACACAGAGACAGTGGCAGAGACAGCGATAGGGACAGGGAGAGGGACAGAGACAGAGACAGAGACAGAGACAGAGACAGAGACAGAGACAGAGACAGAGACAGAGACTGAGACAGAGACAGAGACAGAGACAGAGACAGAGACAGGGATAGAGACAGAGGGAGAGACAGCGACAGAGACAGAGACAGAGACAGAGGCAGAGACAAGAACAGAGACAGAGTCACAGACAGAGACAGGGACAGAGACGGAGACAGTGACGGAGACGGAGACAGAGACAGAGACAGAGACAGAGACAGAGACAGAGGCAGAGACAGAGACAGAGACAGAGACAGAGACAGAGACAGAGACAGAGACAGAGACAGAGACAGAGACAGAGACAGAGACAGAGACAGAGACAGAGACAGAGACGGAGACAGACACAGTGTCGGAGACAGAGACAGAGACAGAGACAGAGACAGAGACAGAGACAGAGACAGAGACAGAGACAGAGACAGAGACGGAGACAGACACAGTGTCGGAGACAGAGACAGAGACAGAGACAGAGACAGAGACAGAGACAGAGACAGAGCCAGGGACAGAGACAGAGACAGAGACAGAGGGAGAGACAGCGACAGAGTCACAGACAGAGACAGGGACAGAGACGGAGACAGAGACAGAGACAGAGACAGAGACAGAGACAGAGACAGAGACAGAGACAGAGACAGAGACAGAGACAGAGACAGAGACAGAGACAGAGACAGAGACAGAGACAGAGACAGAGACAGAGACAGAGACAGAGACAGAGACAGAGACAGAGACAGAGACAGAGACAGAGACAGAGACAGAGACAGAGACAGAGACAGGGACAGAGACAGAGACAGAGACAGAGACAGAGACAGAGAGAGAGGCAGAGACAGAGACAGAGACTCAGACTGAGACAGAGACAGAGACAGAGACAGAGACAGAGACAGAGACAGAGACAGAGACAGAGACAGAGACGGAGACAGAGACAGAGACAGAGACAGAGACAGAGACAGATACAGAGACAGAGACTCAGACTGAGACAGAGACAGAGACAGAGACAGAGACAGAGGCAGAGACAGAGACAGAGACTCAGACTGAGACAGAGACAGAGACAGAGAGAGACACAGAGTCGGAGACAGAGACAGAGGCAGAGCCAGAGACAGAGTCAGAGACGGAGACAGATGGAGAGACAGCGACAGAGACAGAGACAGACATCGACAGAGACAGCGACAGTGTCAGAGGCAGAGATAGACACAGAGACAGAGACAGAGACAGAGACAGAGACAGAGACAGAGACAGAGACACAGACAGAGACAGAGGCAGAGACAGAGACAGAGACAGAGACAGAGACAGAGACAGAGACAGAGACAGAGACAGAGACAGGGACAGAGACAGAGACAGAGACAGAGACAGAGACAGCGACAGAGACAGAGACAGAGACAGAGGCAGAGACAAGAACAGAGACAGAGTCACAGACAGAGACAGGGACAGAGACGGAGACAGAGACAGAGACAGATGCATAGACAGAGACAGTGGCAGAGACAGCGATAGGGACAGGGAGAGGGACAGGGGCAGAGACAGAGACAGAAACAGAGACAGAGACAGAGACAGAGACAGAGACAGAGACAGAGACAGAGACAGACACAGAGACAGAGGCAGAGAGGGGGTGTCCCACTTGGACGTCGACCGATTGGACGCGTCCCGATTGGACGGTCTCGTTTGGATGCGTCCCGTTTGGACGCGTCCCGATTGGACGTATTCTAATTCGAAGCGGTGCCGATTGAACATTAATTTTGCTTATGGTAGGTTATGTTGGGCTGAGTTAGGCTATGTTAGGTTGAGTTAGGCTATTTTATTGTTCTGTTAGGCCTGGTTAGGTCTTATTTGCACCGTTTCGAGTTGGAACGCGTCCAATCGGGACGCGTCCAATCGGGACTAGTGCAAACAGGACGCGTCCAAACGGGACGTGTCCAAACGGTCGACGTCCAAGTGGGCATCACTCAGGCAGAGACAGAGGCAGAGACAGAGACAGAGACAGAGACAGAGACAGAGACAGAGACAGAGACGGAGATAGAGACAGACACAGAGACAGTGGCAGAGACAGCGATAGGGACAGGGAGAGGGACAGAGACAGAGACAGAGACAGAGACAGAGACAGAGACAGAGACAGAGACAGAGACAGAGACAGAGACTGAGACAGAGACAGAGACAGAGACAGAGACAGAGACAGAGACAGAGACAGAGACAGGGATAGAGACAGAGGGAGAGACAGCGACGGAGACAGAGACAGAGACAGAGGCAGAGACAAGAACAGAGACAGAGTCACAGACAGAGACAGGGACAGAGACGGAGACAGTGACGGAGACGGAGACAGAGACAGAGACAGAGACAGAGACAGAGACAGAGACAGAGGCAGAGACAGAGACAGAGACAGAGACAGAGACAGAGACAGAGACAGAGACAGAGACAGAGACAGAGACAGAGACAGAGGTAGAGACAGAGACAGAGACTCAGACTGAGACAGAGACAGAGACAGAGACAGAGACACAGGCAGAGACAGAGACAGAGACAGAGACAGAGACAGAGACAGAGACAGAGACAGATACAGAGACAGAGACGGAGACAGACACAGTGTCGGAGACAGAGACAGAGACAGAGACAGAGACAGAGACAGAGACAGAGACAGAGACAGAGGGAGAGACAGCGACAGAGACAGGGACAGAGACAGAGGGAGAGACAGCGACAGAGACAGAGACAGAGACAGAGGCAGAGACAAGAACAGAGACAGAGTCACAGACAGAGACAGGGACAGAGACGGAGACAGAGACAGAGACAGATGCATAGACAGAGACAGAGACAGAGACAGAGGCAGAGATAGAGACAGAGACAGAGACAGAGACAGAGACAGAGACAGAGACAGAGACAGGGACAGAGACAGAGGGAGGGACAGCGACAGAGACAGAGACAGAGACAGAGGCCGAGACAAGAGCAGAGACAGGGTCACAGACAGAGACAGGGACAGAGACGGAGAGAGAGACAGAGACAGATGCATAGACAGAGACAGTGGCAGAGACAGCGATACGGACAGGGAGAGGGACAGGGACAGAGACAGAGACAGAGACAGAGACAGAGACAGAGACAGAGACAGAGACAGAGACAGAGACAGAGACAGAGACAGAGACAGAGACAGAGACAGATACAGAGACAGAGACTCAGACTGAGACAGAGACAGAGACAGAGACAGAGACAGAGACTCAGACTGAGACAGAGACAGAGACAGAGAGAGACACAGAGTCGGAGACAGAGACAGAGGCAGAGCCAGAGACAGAGTCAGAGACGGAGACAGAGGGAGAGACAGGGACAGAGACGGAGACGGAGACAGAGACTGATGCATAGACAGAGACAGTGGCAGAGACAGCGATAGGGACAGGGAGAGGGACAGGGACAGAGACAGAGACAGAGACAGAGACAGAGACAGAGACGGAGACAGAGACAGAGACAGAGACTGAGACAGAGACAGAGACAGGGACAGAGACAGAGACAGAGACAGAGACAGAGAGAGAGGCAGAGACAGAGACAGAGATTCAGACTGAGACAGAGACAGAGACAGAGACAGAGACGGAGACAGAGACAGAGACAGAGACTGAGACAGAGACAGAGACAGGGACAGAGACAGAGACAGAGTCAGAGACAGAGAGAGAGGCAGAGACAGAGACAGAGACTCAGACTGAGACAGAGACAGAGACAGAGACAGCGACAGAGACAGAGACAGAGACAGAGGCCGAGACAAGAACAGAGACAGGGTCACAGACAGAGACAGGGACAGAGACGGAGACAGAGACAGAGACAGATGCATAGACAGAGACAGTGGCAGAGACAGCGATAGGGACAGGGAGAGGGACAGGGACAGAGACAGAGACAGAGACAGAGACAGAGACGGAGACAGAGACAGAGACAGAGACTGAGACAGAGACAGAGACAGGGACAGAGACAGAGACAGAGACAGAGACAGCGAGAGAGGCAGAGACAGAGACAGAGACTCAGACTGAGACAGAGACAGAGACAGAGACAGAGACAGAGACAGAGACAGAGACAGAGACAGAGACAGAGACAGAGACAGAGACGGAGACAGCGACAGAGACAGAGACTCAGACTGAGACAGAGACAGAGACAGAGACAGACACAGCGTCGGAGACAGAGACAGAGGCAGAGCCAGAGACAGAGTCAGAGACGGAGACAGAGGGAGAGACAGCGACAGAGACAGAGACAGAGACAGCGACAGAGACAGAGACAGAGGGAGAGACAGCGACAGGGACAGAGACAGAGACAGAGACAGAGACAGAGACAGAGACGGAGACAGAGACAGCGACAGAGACAGAGACAGAGACAGAGGCAGAGACAAGAACAGAGACAGAGTCACAGACAGAGACAGGGACAGAGACGGAGACAGAGACAGAGACAGATGCATAGACAGAGACAGTGGCAGAGACAGCGATAGGGACAGGGAGAGGGACAGGGGCAGAGACAGAGACAGAAACAGAGACAGAGACAGAGACAGAGACAGAGACAGAGACAGAGACAGAGACAGACACAGAGACAGAGGCAGAGAGGGGGTGTCCCACTTGGACGTCGACCGATTGGACGCGTCCCGATTGGACGGTCTCGTTTGGATGCGTCCCGTTTGGACGCGTCCCGATTGGACGTATTCTAATTCGAAGCGGTGCCGATTGAACATTAATTTTGCTTATGGTAGGTTATGTTGGGCTGAGTTAGGCTATGTTAGGTTGAGTTAGGCTATTTTATTGTTCTGTTAGGCCTGGTTAGGTCTTATTTGCACCGTTTCGAGTTGGAACGCGTCCAATCGGGACGCGTCCAATCGGGACTAGTGCAAACAGGACGCGTCCAAACGGGACGTGTCCAAACGGTCGACGTCCAAGTGGGCATCACTCAGGCAGAGACAGAGGCAGAGACAGAGACAGAGACAGAGACAGAGACAGAGACAGAGACAGAGACGGAGATAGAGACAGACACAGAGACAGTGGCAGAGACAGCGATAGGGACAGGGAGAGGGACAGAGACAGAGACAGAGACAGAGACAGAGACAGAGACAGAGACAGAGACAGAGACAGAGACAGAGACTGAGACAGAGACAGAGACAGAGACAGAGACAGAGACAGAGACAGAGACAGAGACAGGGATAGAGACAGAGGGAGAGACAGCGACGGAGACAGAGACAGAGACAGAGGCAGAGACAAGAACAGAGACAGAGTCACAGACAGAGACAGGGACAGAGACGGAGACAGTGACGGAGACGGAGACAGAGACAGAGACAGAGACAGAGACAGAGACAGAGACAGAGGCAGAGACAGAGACAGAGACAGAGACAGAGACAGAGACAGAGACAGAGACAGAGACAGAGACAGAGACAGAGGTAGAGACAGAGACAGAGACTCAGACTGAGACAGAGACAGAGACAGAGACAGAGACACAGGCAGAGACAGAGACAGAGACAGAGACAGAGACAGAGACAGAGACAGAGACAGATACAGAGACAGAGACGGAGACAGACACAGTGTCGGAGACAGAGACAGAGACAGAGACAGAGACAGAGACAGAGACAGAGACAGAGACAGAGGGAGAGACAGCGACAGAGACAGGGACAGAGACAGAGGGAGAGACAGCGACAGAGACAGAGACAGAGACAGAGGCAGAGACAAGAACAGAGACAGAGTCACAGACAGAGACAGGGACAGAGACGGAGACAGAGACAGAGACAGATGCATAGACAGAGACAGAGACAGAGACAGAGGCAGAGATAGAGACAGAGACAGAGACAGAGACAGAGACAGAGACAGAGACAGAGACAGGGACAGAGACAGAGGGAGGGACAGCGACAGAGACAGAGACAGAGACAGAGGCCGAGACAAGAGCAGAGACAGGGTCACAGACAGAGACAGGGACAGAGACGGAGAGAGAGACAGAGACAGATGCATAGACAGAGACAGTGGCAGAGACAGCGATACGGACAGGGAGAGGGACAGGGACAGAGACAGAGACAGAGACAGAGACAGAGACAGAGACAGAGACAGAGACAGAGACAGAGACAGAGACAGAGACAGAGACAGAGACAGAGACAGATACAGAGACAGAGACTCAGACTGAGACAGAGACAGAGACAGAGACAGAGACAGAGACTCAGACTGAGACAGAGACAGAGACAGAGAGAGACACAGAGTCGGAGACAGAGACAGAGGCAGAGCCAGAGACAGAGTCAGAGACGGAGACAGAGGGAGAGACAGGGACAGAGACGGAGACGGAGACAGAGACTGATGCATAGACAGAGACAGTGGCAGAGACAGCGATAGGGACAGGGAGAGGGACAGGGACAGAGACAGAGACAGAGACAGAGACAGAGACAGAGACGGAGACAGAGACAGAGACAGAGACTGAGACAGAGACAGAGACAGGGACAGAGACAGAGACAGAGACAGAGACAGAGAGAGAGGCAGAGACAGAGACAGAGATTCAGACTGAGACAGAGACAGAGACAGAGACAGAGACGGAGACAGAGACAGAGACAGAGACTGAGACAGAGACAGAGACAGGGACAGAGACAGAGACAGAGTCAGAGACAGAGAGAGAGGCAGAGACAGAGACAGAGACTCAGACTGAGACAGAGACAGAGACAGAGACAGCGACAGAGACAGAGACAGAGACAGAGGCCGAGACAAGAACAGAGACAGGGTCACAGACAGAGACAGGGACAGAGACGGAGACAGAGACAGAGACAGATGCATAGACAGAGACAGTGGCAGAGACAGCGATAGGGACAGGGAGAGGGACAGGGACAGAGACAGAGACAGAGACAGAGACAGAGACGGAGACAGAGACAGAGACAGAGACTGAGACAGAGACAGAGACAGGGACAGAGACAGAGACAGAGACAGAGACAGCGAGAGAGGCAGAGACAGAGACAGAGACTCAGACTGAGACAGAGACAGAGACAGAGACAGAGACAGAGACAGAGACAGAGACAGAGACAGAGACAGAGACAGAGACGGAGACAGCGACAGAGACAGAGACTCAGACTGAGACAGAGACAGAGACAGAGACAGACACAGCGTCGGAGACAGAGACAGAGGCAGAGCCAGAGACAGAGTCAGAGACGGAGACAGAGGGAGAGACAGCGACAGAGACAGAGACAGAGACAGCGACAGAGACAGAGACAGAGGGAGAGACAGCGACAGGGACAGAGACAGAGACAGAGACAGAGACAGAGACAGAGACGGAGACAGAGACAGAGACAGAGACAGAGACAGAGACAGAGACAGAGACAGAGACAGAGACAGAGACAGAGACTGAGACAGAGACAGAGACAGAGACAGAGACAGAGACAGAGACAGGGATAGAAACAGAGGGAGAGACAGCGACAGAGACAGAGACAGAGACAGAGGCAGAGACAAGAACAGAGACAGAGTCACAGACAGAGACAGGGACAGAGACGGAGACAGTGACGGAGACGGAGACAGAGACAGAGACAGAGACAGAGACAGAGACAGAGGCAGAGACAGAGACAGAGACAGAGACAGAGACAGAGACAGAGACAGAGACAGAGACAGAGACAGAGGTAGAGACAGAGACAGAGACTCAGACTGAGACAGAGACAGAGACAGAGACAGAGACACAGGCAGAGACAGAGACAGAGACAGAGACAGAGACAGAGACAGAGACAGAGACAGAGACAGAGACAGAGACAGAGACGGAGACAGACACAGTGTCGGAGACAGAGACAGAGACAGAGACAGAGACAGAGACAGAGACAGAGACAGAGCCAGGGACAGAGACAGAGACAGAGACAGAGGGAGAGACAGCGACAGAGTCACAGACAGAGACAGGGACAGAGACGGAGACAGAGACAGAGACAGATGCATAGACAGAGACAGTGGCAGAGACAGCGATAGGGACAGGGAGAGGGACAGGGACAGAGACAGAGACAGAGACAGAGACAGAGACAGAGACAGAGACAGAGACAGAGACAGAGACAGAGACAGAGACAGAGACAGAGACAGAGACAGAGACAGAGACAGAGACAGAGACAGAGACAGAGACAGAGACAGAGACAGAGACAGAGACAGAGACAGAGACAGAGACAGAGACAGAGACAGAGACAGAGACAGAGACAGAGACAGAGACAGAGACAGAGACAGAGACAGAGACAGAGACAGAGACAGAGACAGAGACAGAGACAGAGACAGAGACAGAGACAGAGACAGAGACAGAGACAGAGACAGAGACAGAGACAGAGACAGACACAGAGACAGAGGCAGAGAGGGGGTGTCCCACTTGGACGTCGACCGATTGGACGCGTCCCGATTGGACGGTCTCGTTTGGATGCGTCCCGTTTGGACGCGTCCCGATTGGACGTATTCTAATTCGAAGCGGTGCCGATTGAACATTAATTTTGCTTATGGTAGGTTATGTTGGGCTGAGTTAGGCTATGTTAGGTTGAGTTAGGCTATTTTATTGTTCTGTTAGGCCTGGTTAGGTCTTATTTGCACCGTTTCGAGTTGGAACGCGTCCAATCGGGACGCGTCCAATCGGGACTAGTGCAAACAGGACGCGTCCAAACGGGACGTGTCCAAACGGTCGACGTCCAAGTGGGCATCACTCAGGCAGCGACAGAGGCAGAGACAGAGACAGAGACAGAGACAGAGACAGAGACAGAGACAGAGACAGAGACTCAGACTGAGACAGAGACAGAGACAGAGAGAGACACAGAGTCGGAGACAGAGACAGAGGCAGAGCCAGAGACAGAGTCAGAGACGGAGACAGAGGGAGAGACAGGGACAGAGACGGAGACAGAGACAGAGACAGATGCATAGACAGAGACAGAGACAGAGACAGAGACAGAGACAGAGACAGAGACAGAGACAGAGACAGAGACAGAGACAGAGACAGAGGCAGAGACAGAGACAGAGACAGAGACAGAGACAGAGACAGAGACAGAGACAGAGACAGAGACAGAGACAGAGACAGAGACAGAGACAGAGACAGAGGGAGAGACAGCGACAGAGACAGGGACAGAGACAGAGGGAGAGACAGCGACAGAGACAGAGACAGAGACAGAGGCAGAGACAAGAACAGAGACAGAGTCACAGACAGAGACAGGGACAGAGACGGAGACAGAGACAGAGACAGATGCATAGACAGAGACAGAGACAGAGACAGAGGCAGAGACAGAGACAGAGACAGAGACAGAGACAGAGACAGAGACAGAGACAGAGACAGGGACAGAGACAGAGGGAGGGACAGCGACAGAGACAGAGACAGAGACAGAGGCCGAGACAAGAACAGAGACAGGGTCACAGACAGAGACAGGGACAGAGACGGAGAGAGAGACAGAGACAGATGCATAGACAGAGACAGTGGCAGAGACAGCGATAGGGACAGGGAGAGGGACAGGGACAGAGACAGAGACAGAGACAGAGGCAGAGACAGAGACAGAGACCGAGACAGAGACAGAGACAGAGACAGAGACAGAGACAGAGACAGAGACAGAGACAGATACAGAGACAGAGACTCAGACTGAGACAGAGACAGAGACAGAGACAGAGACAGAGGCAGAGACAGAGACAGAGGCTCAGACTGAGACAGAGACAGAGACAGAGAGAGACACAGAGTCGGAGACAGAGACAGAGGCAGAGCCAGAGACAGAGTCAGAGACGGAGACAGAGGGAGAGACAGGGACAGAGACGGAGACAGAGACAGAGACAGATGCATAGACAGAGACAGTGGCAGAGACAGCGATAGGGACAGGGAGAGGGACAGGGACAGAGACAGAGACAGAGACAGAGACAGAGACAGAGACGGAGACAGAGACAGAGACAGAGACTGAGACAGAGACAGAGACAGGGACAGAGACAGAGACAGAGACAGAGACAGAGAGAGAGGCAGAGACAGAGACAGAGATTCAGACTGAGACAGAGACAGAGACAGAGACAGAGACGGAGACAGAGACAGAGACAGAGACTGAGACAGAGACAGAGACAGGGACAGAGACAGAGACAGAGACAGAGACAGAGAGAGAGGCAGAGACAGAGACAGAGACTCAGACTGAGACAGAGACAGAGGCAGAGACAGCGACAGAGACAGAGACAGAGACAGAGGCCGAGACAAGAACAGAGACAGGGTCACAGACAGAGACAGGGACAGAGACGGAGACAGAGACAGAGACAGATGCATAGACAGAGACAGTGGCAGAGACAGCGATAGGGACAGGGAGAGGGACAGGGACAGAGACAGAGACAGAGACAGAGACAGAGACGGAGACAGAGACAGAGACAGAGACTGAGACAGAGACAGAGACAGGGACAGAGACAGAGACAGAAACAGAGACAGAGACAGAGAGAGAGGCAGAGACAGAGACAGAGACTCAGACTGAGACAGAGACAGAGACAGAGACAGAGACAGAGACAGAGACAGAGACAGAGACAGAGACAGAGACAGAGACGGAGACAGCGACAGAGACAGAGACTCAGACTGAGACAGAGACAGAGACAGAGACAGACACAGAGTCGGAGACAGAGACAGAGACAGAGACAGAGACAGATACAGAGACAGAGACTCAGACTGAGACAGAGACAGAGACAGAGACAGAGACAGAGGCAGAGACAGAGACAGAGACTCAGACTGAGACAGAGACAGAGACAGAGAGAGACACAGAGTCGGAGACAGAGACAGAGGCAGAGCCAGAGACAGAGTCAGAGACGGAGACAGATGGAGAGACAGCGACAGAGACAGAGACAGACATCGACAGAGACAGCGACAGTGTCAGAGGCAGAGATAGACACAGAGACAGAGACAGAGACAGAGACAGAGACAGAGACAGAGACAGAGACAGAGACACAGACAGAGACAGAGGCAGAGACAGAGACAGAGACAGAGACAGAGACAGAGACAGAGACAGAGACAGAGACAGAGACAGAGACAGAGACAGAGACAGGGACAGAGACAGAGACAGAGACAGAGACAGAGACTGCGACAGAGACAGAGACAGAGACAGAGGCAGAGACAAGAACAGAGACAGAGTCACAGACAGAGACAGGGACAGAGACGGAGACAGAGACAGAGACAGATGCATAGACAGAGACAGTGGCAGAGACAGCGATAGGGACAGGGAGAGGGACAGGGGCAGAGACAGAGACAGAAACAGAGACAGAGACAGAGACAGAGACAGAGACAGAGACAGAGACAGAGACAGACACAGAGACAGAGGCAGAGAGGGGGTGTCCCACTTGGACGTCGACCGATTGGACGCGTCCCGATTGGACGGTCTCGTTTGGATGCGTCCCGTTTGGACGCGTCCCGATTGGACGTATTCTAATTCGAAGCGGTGCCGATTGAACATTAATTTTGCTTATGGTAGGTTATGTTGGGCTGAGTTAGGCTATGTTAGGTTGAGTTAGGCTATTTTATTGTTCTGTTAGGCCTGGTTAGGTCTTATTTGCACCGTTTCGAGTTGGAACGCGTCCAATCGGGACGCGTCCAATCGGGACTAGTGCAAACAGGACGCGTCCAAACGGGACGTGTCCAAACGGTCGACGTCCAAGTGGGCATCACTCAGGCAGCGACAGAGGCAGAGACAGAGACAGAGACAGAGACAGAGACAGAGACAGAGACAGAGACAGAGACTCAGACTGAGACAGAGACAGAGACAGAGAGAGACACAGAGTCGGAGACAGAGACAGAGGCAGAGCCAGAGACAGAGTCAGAGACGGAGACAGAGGGAGAGACAGGGACAGAGACGGAGACAGAGACAGAGACAGATGCATAGACAGAGACAGTGGCAGAGACAGCGATAGGGACAGGGAGAGGGACAGGGACAGAGACAGAGACAGAGACAGAGACAGAGACAGAGACAGAGACGGAGACAGAGACAGAGACAGAGACTGAGACAGAGACAGAGACAGGGACAGAGACAGAGACAGAGACAGAGACAGAGAGAGAGGCAGAGACAGAGACAGAGATTCAGACTGAGACAGAGACAGAGACAGAGACAGAGACGGAGACAGAGACAGAGACAGAGACTGAGACAGAGACAGAGACAGGGACAGAGACAGAGACAGAGACAGAGACAGAGAGAGAGGCAGAGACAGAGACAGAGACTCAGACTGAGACAGAGACAGAGACAGAGACAGCGACAGAGACAGAGACAGAGACAGAGGCCGAGACAAGAACAGAGACAGGGTCACAGACAGAGACAGGGACAGAGACGGAGACAGAGACAGAGACAGATGCATAGACAGAGACAGTGGCAGAGACAGCGATAGGGACAGGGAGAGGGACAGGGACAGAGACAGAGACAGAGACAGAGACAGAGACGGAGACAGAGACAGAGACAGAGACTGAGACAGAGACAGAGACAGGGACAGAGACAGAGACAGAGACAGAGACAGAGAGAGAGGCAGAGACAGAGACAGAGACTCAGACTGAGACAGAGACAGAGACAGAGACAGAGACAGAGACAGAGACAGAGACAGAGACAGAGACAGAGACAGAGACAGAGACAGAGACGGAGACAGCGACAGAGACAGAGACTCAGACTGAGACAGAGACAGAGACAGAGACAGACACAGAGTCGGAGACAGAGACAGAGGCAGAGCCAGAGACAGAGTCAGAGACGGAGACCGAGGGAGAGACAGCGACAGAGACAGAGACAGAGACAGCGACAGAGACAGAGACAGAGGGAGAGACAGCGACAGAGACAGAGACAGAGACAGAGACAGAGACAGAGACAGAGACAGATACAGAGACAGAGACTCAGACTGAGACAGAGACAGAGACAGAGACAGAGACAGGGGCAGAGACAGAGACAGAGACTCAGACTGAGACAGAGACAGAGACAGAGAGAGACACAGAGTCGGAGACAGAGACAGAGTCAGAGACGGAGACAGAGGGAGAGACAGCGACAGAGACAGAGACAGACATCGACAGAGACAGCGACAGTGTCAGAGGCTGAGATAGACACAGAGACAGAGACAGAGACAGAGACAGAGACAGAGACAGAGACAGAGACAGAGACACAGACAGAGACAGAGACAGAGACAGAGACAGAGACAGAGACAGAGACAGAGACAGAGACAGAGACAGAGACAGAGACAGAGACAGAGACAGAGACAGGGACAGAGACAGAGACAGAGACAGAGACAGAGACAGAGACAGAGGGAGAGACAGCGACAGAGACAGAGACAGAGGGAGAGACAGCGACAGAGGCAGAGACAGAAACAGAGACAGAGACAGAGACAGAGACAGAGACAGAGACAGAGACAGAGACAGAGACAGAGACAGAGACAGAGACAGAGACAGAGACAGAGACAGAGACAGAGACAGAGACAGAGACAGAGACAGAGACAGAGACAGAGACAGAGACAGAGAAAGAGACAGAGACAGAGACAGAGACAGAGACAGAGACAGAGACAGAGACAGAGACAGAGACAGAGACAGAGACAGAGACAGAGACAGAGACAGAGACAGAGACAGAGGCAGAGACAGGGACAGAGACAGAGACAGAGGGAGAGACAGCGACAGAGACAGGGACAGAGACAGAGACAGAGACAGAGACAGAGACAGAGACAGAGACAGAGACAGAGACAGAGACAGGGACAGGGACAGGGACAGGGACAGAGACAGAGACAGAGACAGAGACAGAGACAGAGACAGAGACAGAGACAGAGACAGAGAGAGAGACAGAAACAGAGACAGGGACAGAGACGGAGACAGAGACAGAGACAGCTGCATAGACAGAGAAAGAGACAGAGACAGAGGCAGAGACAGAGACAGAGACAGAGACAGGGACAGAGGCAGAGACAGAGACAGAGACAGGGACAGAGACAGAGACAGAGACAGAGACAGAGACAGAGACAGAGACAGAGACAGAGACAGAGACAGAGACAGAGACAGAGGCAGAGACAGAGACAGAGACAGAGACAGAGACTCAGACTGAGACTGAGACAGAGACAGAGACAGACACAGAGTCGGAGACAGAGACAGAGGCAGAGCTAGAGACAGAGTCAGAGACGGAGACAGAGGGAGAGACAGCGACAGAGACAGAGACAGAGACATCGACAGAGACAGCGACAGAGTCAGAGGCAGAGATAGACACAGAGACAGAGACAGAGACAGAGACAGAGACCGAGGCAGAGATAGACACAGAGACAGAGACAGAGACAGAGACAGAGACAGAGACAGAGACAGAGACAGAGACAGAGACAGAGACGGAGACAGACACAGTGTCGGAGACAGAGACAGAGACAGAGACAGAGACAGAGACAGAGACAGAGACAGAGCCAGGGACAGAGACAGAGACAGAGACAGAGGGAGAGACAGCGACAGAGTCACAGACAGAGACAGGGACAGAGACGGAGACAGAGACAGAGACAGATGCATAGACAGAGACAGTGGCAGAGACAGCGATAGGGACAGGGAGAGGGACAGGGACAGAGACAGAGACAGAGACAGAGACAGAGACAGAGACAGAGACAGAGACAGAGACAGAGACAGAGACAGAGACAGAGACAGAGACAGAGACAGAGACAGAGACAGAGACAGAGACAGAGACAGAGACAGAGACAGAGACAGAGACAGAGACAGAGACAGAGACAGAGACAGAGACAGAGACAGAGACAGAGACAGAGACAGAGACAGAGACAGAGACAGAGACAGAGACAGAGACAGAGACAGAGACAGAGACAGAGACAGAGACAGAGACAGAGACAGAGACAGAGACAGAGACAGAGACAGAGACAGAGACAGAGGCAGAGACAGAGACAGAGACAGAGACAGAGACAGAGACAGAGACAGAGACAGAGACAGAGACAGAGACAGAGACAGAGACAGAGACAGAGACAGAGACAGAGGGAGAGACAGCGACAGAGACAGGGACAGAGACAGAGGGAGAGACAGCGACAGAGACAGAGACAGAGACAGAGGCAGAGACAAGAACAGAGACAGAGTCACAGACAGAGACAGGGACAGAGACGGAGACAGAGACAGAGACAGATGCATAGACAGAGACAGAGACAGAGACAGAGGCAGAGACAGAGACAGAGACAGAGACAGAGACAGAGACAGAGACAGAGACAGAGACAGGGACAGAGACAGAGGGAGGGACAGCGACAGAGACAGAGACAGAGACAGAGGCCGAGACAAGAACAGAGACAGGGTCACAGACAGAGACAGGGACAGAGGCGGAGAGAGAGACAGAGACAGATGCATAGACAGAGACAGTGGCAGAGACAGCGATAGGGACAGGGAGAGGGACAGGGACAGAGACAGAGACAGAGACAGAGGCAGAGACAGAGACAGAGACCGAGACAGAGACAGAGACAGAGACAGAGACAGAGACAGAGACAGAGACAGAGACAGATACAGAGACAGAGACTCAGACTGAGACAGAGACAGAGACAGAGACAGAGACAGAGGCAGAGACAGAGACAGAGACTCAGACTGAGACAGAGACAGAGACAGAGAGAGACACAGAGTCGGAGACAGAGACAGAGGCAGAGCCAGAGACAGAGTCAGAGACGGAGACAGAGGGAGAGACAGGGACAGAGACGGAGACAGAGACAGAGACAGATGCATAGACAGAGACAGTGGCAGAGACAGCGATAGGGACAGGGAGAGGGACAGGGACAGAGACAGAGACAGAGACAGAGACAGAGACAGAGACGGAGACAGAGACAGAGACAGAGACTGAGACAGAGACAGAGACAGGGACAGAGACAGAGACAGAGACAGAGACAGAGAGAGAGGCAGAGACAGAGACAGAGATTCAGACTGAGACAGAGACAGAGACAGTGACAGAGACGGAGACAGAGACAGAGACAGAGACTGAGACAGAGACAGAGACAGGGACAGAGACAGAGACAGAGACAGAGACAGAGAGAGAGGCAGAGACAGAGACAGAGACTCAGACTGAGACAGAGACAGAGGCAGAGACAGCGACAGAGACAGAGACAGAGACAGAGGCCGAGACAAGAACAGAGACAGGGTCACAGACAGAGACAGGGACAGAGACGGAGACAGAGACAGAGACAGATGCATAGACAGAGACAGTGGCAGAGACAGCGATAGGGACAGGGAGAGGGACAGGGACAGAGACAGAGACAGAGACAGAGACAGAGACGGAGACAGAGACAGAGACAGAGACAGAGACTGAGACAGAGACAGAGACAGGGACAGAGACAGAGACAGAGACAGAGACAGAGACAGAGAGAGAGGCAGAGACAGAGACAGAGACTCAGACTGAGACAGAGACAGAGACAGAGACAGAGACAGAGACAGAGACAGAGACAGAGACAGAGACAGAGACAGAGAAGGAGACAGCGACAGAGACAGAGACAGAGACAGAGACAGAGACAGAGACAGAGACAGAGACAGAGACAGAGACAGAGACAGAGACAGAGACAGAGACAGAGACAGGGACAGAGACAGAGACAGAGACAGAGACAGAGACTGCGACAGAGACAGAGACAGAGACAGAGGCAGAGACAAGAACAGAGACAGAGTCACAGACAGAGACAGGGACAGAGACGGAGACAGAGACAGAGACAGATGCATAGACAGAGACAGTGGCAGAGACAGCGATAGGGACAGGGAGAGGGACAGGGGCAGAGACAGAGACAGAAACAGAGACAGAGACAGAGACAGAGACAGAGACAGAGACAGAGACAGAGACAGAGACAGACACAGAGACAGAGGCAGAGAGGGGGTGTCCCACTTGGACGTCGACCGATTGGACGCGTCCCGATTGGACGGTCTCGTTTGGATGCGTCCCGTTTGGACGCGTCCCGATTGGACGTATTCTAATTCGAAGCGGTGCCGATTGAACATTAATTTTGCTTATGGTAGGTTATGTTGGGCTGAGTTAGGCTATGTTAGGTTGAGTTAGGCTATTTTATTGTTCTGTTAGGCCTGGTTAGGTCTTATTTGCACCGTTTCGAGTTGGAACGCGTCCAATCGGGACGCGTCCAATCGGGACTAGTGCAAACAGGACGCGTCCAAACGGGACGTGTCCAAACGGTCGACGTCCAAGTGGGCATCACTCAGGCAGAGACAGAGGCAGAGACAGAGACAGAGACAGAGACAGAGACAGAGACAGAGACAGAGACGGAGATAGAGACAGACACAGAGACAGTGGCAGAGACAGCGATAGGGACAGGGAGAGGGACAGAGACAGAGACAGAGACAGAGACAGAGACAGAGACAGAGACAGAGACAGAGACAGAGACAGAGACTGAGACAGAGACAGAGACAGAGACAGAGACAGAGACAGAGACAGGGATAGAGACAGAGGGAGAGACAGCGACAGAGACAGAGACAGAGACAGAGGCAGAGACAAGAACAGAGACAGAGTCACAGACAGAGACAGGGACAGAGACGGAGACAGTGACGGAGACGGAGACAGAGACAGAGACAGAGACAGAGACAGAGACAGAGACAGAGGCAGAGACAGAGACAGAGACAGAGACAGAGACAGAGACAGAGACAGAGACAGAGACAGAGACAGAGACAGAGGTAGAGACAGAGACAGAGACTCAGACTGAGACAGAGACAGAGACAGAGACAGAGACACAGGCAGAGACAGAGACAGAGACAGAGACAGAGACAGAGACAGAGACAGAGACAGATACAGAGACAGAGACGGAGACAGACACAGTGTCGGAGACAGAGACAGAGACAGAGACAGAGACAGAGACAGAGACAGAGACAGAGACAGAGGGAGAGACAGCGACAGAGACAGGGACAGAGACAGAGGGAGAGACAGCGACAGAGACAGAGACAGAGACAGAGGCAGAGACAAGAACAGAGACAGAGTCACAGACAGAGACAGGGACAGAGACGGAGACAGAGACAGAGACAGATGCATAGACAGAGACAGAGACAGAGACAGAGGCAGAGACAGAGACAGAGACAGAGACAGAGACAGAGACAGAGACAGGGACAGAGACAGAGGGAGGGACAGCGACAGAGACAGAGACAGAGACAGAGGCCGAGACAAGAACAGAGACAGGGTCACAGACAGAGACAGGGACAGAGACGGAGAGAGAGACAGAGACAGATGCATAGACAGAGACAGTGGCAGAGACAGCGATACGGACAGGGAGAGAGACAGGGACAGAGACAGAGACAGAGACAGAGACAGAGACAGAGACAGAGACAGAGACAGAGACAGAGACAGAGACAGAGACAGAGACAGAGACAGAGACAGAGACAGAGACAGAGACAGATACAGAGACAGAGACTCAGACTGAGACAGAGACAGAGACAGAGACAGAGACAGAGGCAGAGACAGAGACAGAGACTCAGACTGAGACAGAGACAGAGACAGAGAGAGACACAGAGTCGGAGACAGAGACAGAGGCAGAGCCAGAGACAGAGTCAGAGACGGAGACAGAGGGAGAGACAGGGACAGAGACGGAGACAGAGACAGAGACAGATGCATAGACAGAGACAGTGGCAGAGACAGCGATAGGGACAGGGAGAGGGACAGGGACAGAGACAGAGACAGAGACAGAGACAGAGACAGAGACGGAGACAGAGACAGAGACAGAGACTGAGACAGAGACAGAGACAGGGACAGAGACAGAGACAGAGACAGAGACAGAGAGAGAGGCAGAGACAGAGACAGAGATTCAGACTGAGACAGAGACAGAGACAGATACAGAGACGGAGACAGAGACAGAGACAGAGACTGAGACAGAGACAGAGACAGGGACAGAGACAGAGACAGAGACAGAGACAGAGAGAGAGGCAGAGACAGAGACAGAGACTCAGACTGAGACAGAGACAGAGACAGAGACAGCGACAGAGACAGAGACAGAGACAGAGGCCGAGACAAGAACAGAGACAGGGTCACAGACAGAGACAGGGACAGAGACGGAGACAGAGACAGAGACAGATGCATAGACAGAGACAGTGGCAGAGACAGCGATAGGGACAGGGAGAGGGACAGGGACAGAGACAGAGACAGAGACAGAGACAGAGACGGAGACAGAGACAGAGACAGAGACTGAGACAGAGACAGAGACAGGGACAGAGACAGAGACAGAGACAGAGACAGAGAGAGAGGCAGAGACAGAGACAGAGACTCAGACTGAGACAGAGACAGAGACAGAGACAGAGACAGAGACAGAGACAGAGACAGAGACAGAGACAGAGACAGAGACAGAGACGGAGACAGCGACAGAGACAGAGACTCAGACTGAGACAGAGACAGAGACAGAGACAGGCACAGAGTCGGAGACAGAGACAGAGGCAGAGCCAGAGACAGAGTCAGAGACGGAGACCGAGGGAGAGACAGCGACAGAGACAGAGACAGAGACAGCGACAGAGACAGAGACAGAGGGAGAGACAGCGACAGAGACAGAGACAGAGACAGAGACAGAGACAGAGACAGATACAGAGACAGAGACTCAGACTGAGACAGAGACAGAGACAGAGACAGAGACAGGGGCAGAGACAGAGACAGAGACTCAGACTGAGACAGAGACAGAGACAGAGAGAGACACAGAGTCGGAGTCAGAGACAGTGGCAGAGCCAGAGACAGAGTCAGAGACGGAGACAGAGGGAGAGACAGCGACAGAGACAGAGACAGACATCGACAGAGACAGCGACAGTGTCAGAGGCTGAGATAGACACAGAGACAGAGACAGAGACAGAGACAGAGACAGAGACAGAGACAGAGACAGAGACACAGACAGAGACAGAGACAGAGACAGAGACAGAGACAGGGACAGAGACAGAGACAGAGACAGAGACAGAGACAGAGACAGAGACAGAGACAGAGACAGGGACAGAGACAGAGACAGAGACAGAGACAGAGACAGAGACAGAGGGAGAGACAGCGACAGAGACAGAGACAGAGGGAGAGACAGCGACAGAGGCAGAGACAGAAACAGAGACAGAGACAGAGACAGAGACAGAGACAGAGACAGAGACAGAGACAGAGACAGAGGGAGAGACAGCGACAGAGGCAGAGACAGAAACAGAGACAGAGACAGAGACAGAGACAGAGACAGAGACAGAGACAGAGACAGAGACGGAGACAGACACAGTGTCGGAGACAGAGACAGAGACAGAGACAGAGACAGAGACAGAGACAGAGACAGAGACAGAGGGAGAGACAGCGACAGAGACAGGGACAGAGACAGAGGGAGAGACAGCGACAGAGACAGAGACAGAGACAGAGGCAGAGACAAGAACAGAGACAGAGTCACAGACAGAGACAGGGACAGAGACGGAGACAGAGACAGAGACAGATGCATAGACAGAGACAGAGACAGAGACAGAGGCAGAGACAGAGACAGAGACAGAGACAGAGACAGAGACAGAGACAGGGACAGAGACAGAGGGAGGGACAGCGACAGAGACAGAGACAGAGACAGAGGCCGAGACAAGAACAGAGACAGGGTCACAGACAGAGACAGGGACAGAGACGGAGAGAGAGACAGAGACAGATGCATAGACAGAGACAGTGGCAGAGACAGCGATACGGACAGGGAGAGGGACAGGGACAGAGACAGAGACAGAGACAGAGACAGAGACAGAGACAGAGACAGAGACAGAGACAGAGACAGAGACAGAGACAGAGACAGAGACAGAGACAGAGACAGAGACAGAGACAGATACAGAGACAGAGACTCAGACTGAGACAGAGACAGAGACAGATACAGAGACAGAGGCAGAGACAGAGACAGAGACTCAGACTGAGACAGAGACAGAGACAGAGAGAGACACAGAGTCGGAGACAGAGACAGAGGCAGAGCCAGAGACAGAGTCAGAGACGGAGACAGAGGGAGAGACAGGGACAGAGACGGAGACAGAGACAGAGACAGATGCATAGACAGAGACAGTGGCAGAGACAGCGATAGGGACAGGGAGAGGGACAGGGACAGAGACAGAGACAGAGACAGAGACAGAGACAGAGACGGAGACAGAGACAGAGACAGAGACTGAGACAGAGACAGAGACAGGGACAGAGACAGAGACAGAGACAGAGACAGAGAGAGAGGCAGAGACAGAGACAGAGATTCAGACTGAGACAGAGACAGAGACAGATACAGAGACGGAGACAGAGACAGAGACAGAGACTGAGACAGAGACAGAGACAGGGACAGAGACAGAGACAGAGACAGAGACAGAGAGAGAGGCAGAGACAGAGACAGAGACTCAGACTGAGACAGAGACAGAGACAGAGACAGCGACAGAGACAGAGACAGAGACAGAGGCCGAGACAAGAACAGAGACAGGGTCACAGACAGAGACAGGGACAGAGACGGAGACAGAGACAGAGACAGATGCATAGACAGAGACAGTGGCAGAGACAGCGATAGGGACAGGGAGAGGGACAGGGACAGAGACAGAGACAGAGACAGAGACAGAGACGGAGACAGAGACAGAGACAGAGACTGAGACAGAGACAGAGACAGGGACAGAGACAGAGACAGAGACAGAGACAGAGAGAGAGGCAGAGACAGAGACAGAGACTCAGACTGAGACACAGACAGAGACAGAGACAGAGACAGAGACAGAGACAGAGACAGAGACAGAGACAGAGACAGAGACAGAGACGGAGACAGCGACAGAGACAGAGACTCAGACTGAGACAGAGACAGAGACAGAGACAGGCACAGAGTCGGAGACAGAGACAGAGGCAGAGCCAGAGACAGAGTCAGAGACGGAGACCGAGGGAGAGACAGCGACAGAGACAGAGACAGAGACAGCGACAGAGACAGAGACAGAGGGAGAGACAGCGACAGAGACAGAGACAGAGACAGAGACAGAGACAGAGACAGATACAGAGACAGAGACTCAGACTGAGACAGAGACAGAGACAGAGACAGAGACAGGGGCAGAGACAGAGACAGAGACTCAGACTGAGACAGAGACAGAGACAGAGAGAGACACAGAGTCGGAGACAGAGACAGTGGCAGAGCCAGAGACAGAGTCAGAGACGGAGACAGAGGGAGAGACAGCGACAGAGACAGAGACAGACATCGACAGAGACAGCGACAGTGTCAGAGGCTGAGATAGACACAGAGACAGAGACAGAGACAGAGACAGAGACAGAGACAGAGACAGAGACAGAGACACAGACAGAGACAGAGACAGAGACAGAGACAGAGACAGAGACAGAGACAGAGACAGAGACAGAGACAGAGACAGAGACAGAGACAGAGACAGAGACAGGGACAGAGACAGAGACAGAGACAGAGACAGAGACAGAGACAGAGGGAGAGACAGCGACAGAGACAGAGACAGAGGGAGAGACAGCGACAGAGGCAGAGACAGAAACAGAGACAGAGACAGAGACAGAGACAGAGACAGAGACAGAGACAGAGACAGAGACAGAGGGAGAGACAGCGACAGAGGCAGAGACAGAAACAGAGACAGAGACAGAGACAGAGACAGAGACAGAGACAGAGACAGAGACAGAGACAGAGACAGAGACAGAGACAGAGACAGAGACAGAGACAGAGACAGAGACAGAGACAGAGAAAGAGACAGAGACAGAGACAGAGACAGAGACAGAGACAGAGACAGAGACAGAGACAGAGACAGAGACAGAGACAGAGACAGAGACAGAGACAGAGACAGAGGCAGAGACAGGGACAGAGACAGAGACAGAGGGAGAGACAGCGACAGAGACAGGGACAGAGACAGAGACAGAGACAGAGACAGAGACAGAGACAGAGACAGAGACAGAGACAGAGACAGAGACAGGGACAGGGACAGGGACAGGGACAGAGACAGAGACAGAGACAGAGACAGAGACAGAGACAGAGACAGAGACAGAGACAGAGACAGAGAGAGAGACAGAAACAGAGACAGGGACAGAGACGGAGACAGAGACAGAGACAGCTGCATAGACAGAGAAAGAGACAGAGACAGAGGCAGAGACAGAGACAGAGACAGAGACAGGGACAGAGGCAGAGACAGAGACAGAGACAGGGACAGAGACAGAGACAGAGACAGAGACAGAGACAGAGACAGAGACAGAGACAGAGACAGAGACAGAGACAGAGACAGAGACAGAGACAGAGACAGAGGCAGAGACAGAGACAGAGACAGAGACTCAGACTGAGACTGAGACAGAGACAGAGACAGACACAGAGTCGGAGACAGAGACAGAGGCAGAGCTAGAGACAGAGTCAGAGACGGAGACAGAGGGAGAGACAGCGACAGAGACAGAGACAGAGACATCGACAGAGACAGCGACAGAGTCAGAGGCAGAGATAGACACAGAGACAGAGACAGAGACAGAGACAGAGACCGAGGCAGAGATAGACACAGAGACAGAGACAGAGACAGAGACAGAGACAGACGCAGAGACAGAGACAGAGACAGAGACAGAGACAGAGACAGAGACAGAGACAGAGACAGAGACAGAGACAGAGACAGAGACAGAGACAGAGACAGAGACAGAGACAGAGCCAGGGACAGAGACAGAGACAGAGACAGAGGGAGAGACAGCGACAGAGACAGAGACAGAGGGAGAGACAGCGATAGAGACAGAGACAGAGACAGAGACAGAGATAGAGACAGAGACGGAGACAGCGACAGAGACAGAGACAGAGACAGAGACAGAGACAGAGACAGAGACAGAGACAGAGACAGAGACAGAGACAGAGACGGAGACAGCGACAGAGACAGAGACAGAGACAGAGACAGAGACAGAGACAGAGACAGAGACAGAGAGGGGGTGTCCCACTTGGACGTCGACCGATTGGACGCGTCCCGATTGGACGGTCCCGTTTGGATGCGTCCCGTTTGGACGCGTCCCGATTGGACGTATTCTAATTCGAAGCGGTGCCGATTGAACATTAATTTAGCTTATGATAGGCTATGTTGGGCTGAGTTAGGCTATGTTAGGTTGAGTTAGGCTATTTTATTGTTCTGTTAGGCCTGGTTAGGTCTTATCTGCATCGTTTCGAGTTGGAACGCGTCCAATCGGGACGCGTCCAATCGGGACTAGTCCAAACAGGACGCGTCCAAACGGGACGTGTCCAAACGGTCGACGTCCAAGTGGGCATCACTCAGGCAGAGACAGAGGCAGAGACAGAGACAGAGACAGAGACAGAGACAGAGACAGAGACAGAGACGGAGATAGAGACAGACACAGAGACAGTGGCAGAGACAGCGATAGGGACAGGGAGAGGGACAGGGACAGAGACAGAGACAGAGACAGAGACAGAGACAGAGACAGAGACAGAGACAGAGACAGAGACAGAGACAGAGCCAGGAACAGGGACAGAGACAGAGGGAGAGACAGCGACAGAGACAGTGACAGAGACAGAGGCAGAGACAAGAACAGAGACAGAGTCACAGACAGAGACAGGGACAGAGACGGAGACAGAGACAGAGACAGATGCATAGACAGATACAGAGACAGAGACAGAGGCAGAGACAGAGACAGAGACAGAGACAGAGACAGAGACAGAGACAGAGACAGAGACAGGGACAGAGGCAGAGGGAGGGACAGCGACAGAGACAGAGACAGAGACAGAGGCCGAGACAAGAACAGAGACAGGGTCACAGACAGAGACAGGGACAGAGACGGAGAGAGAGACAGAGACAGATGCATAGACAGAGACAGTGGCAGAGACAGCGATAGGGACAGGGAGAGGGACAGGGACAGAGACAGAGACAGAGACAGAGACAGAGACAGAGACGGAGACAGCGACAGAGACAGAGACAGAGTCAGAGACAGAGACAGAGACAGAGACAGAGACAGAGACAGAGACAGAGACAGAGACAGAGACAGAGACAGAGACGGAGACAGAGACAGAGACAGAGACAGAGACAGAGACAGAGACAGAGACAGAGACAGTGACAGAGACAGAGACAGAGACAAAGACAGAGACAGAAACAGAGACAGAGACAGAGACAGAGACAGAGGCCGAGACAAGAACAGAGACAGAGTCACAGACAGAGACAGGGACAGAGACGGAGACAGAGACAGAGACAGATGCATAGACAGAGACAGTGGCAGAGACAGCGATAGGGACAGGGAGAGGGACAGGGACAGAGACAGAGACAGAGACAGAGACAGAGACATAGACAGAGACAGAGACAGAGACAGAGACAGAGAAAGAGACAGAGACAGAGACAGAGACAGAGACAGAGACAGAGACAGAGACAGAGACAGGGACAGAGACAGAGACAGAGACAGAGACAGAGACAGAGACAGAGACAGAGACAGAGACAGAGACAGAGACAGAGACAGAGACAGAGACAGAGACAGAGACAGAGACAGAGACAGAGACAGAGACAGAGAGAGACACAGAGTCGGAGACAGAGACAGAGGCAGAGCCAGAGACAGAGTCAGAGACGGAGACAGAGGGAGAGACAGCGACAGAGACAGAGACAGACATCGACAGAGACAGCGACAGTGTCAGAGGCAGAGATAGACACAGAGACAGAGACAGAGACAGAGACAGAGACAGAGACAGAGACAGAGACAGAGACAGAGACAGAGACAGAGACACAGACAGAGACAGAGACAGAGACAGAGACAGAGACAGAGACAGAGACAGAGACAGAGACAGAGACAGAGACAGAGACAGAGACAGGGACAGAGACAGAGACAGAGACAGAGGGAGAGACAGCGACAGAGACAGAGACAGAGGGAGAGACAGCGACAGAGGCAGAGACAGAGACAGAGACAGAGACAGAGACAGAGACAGAGACAGAGACAGAGACAGAGACAGAGACAGAGACAGAGACAGAGACAGAGACAGAGACAGAGACAGAGACAGAGACAGAGACAGAGACAGAGACAGAGACAGAGACAGAGACAGGGACAGAGACAGAGACAGAGGGAGAGACAGCGACAGAGACAGGGACAGAGACAGAGACAGAGACAGAGACAGAGACAGAGACAGAGACAGAGACAGAGACAGAGACAGGGACAGGGACAGGGACAGAGACAGAGACAGAGACAGAGACAGAGACAGAGACAGAGACAGAGACAGAGACAGAGACAGAGACAGAGAGAGAGACAGAAACAGAGACAGGGACAGAGACGGAGACAGAGACAGAGACAGCTGCATAGACAGAGACAGAGACAGAGACAGAGGCAGAGACAGAGACAGAGACAGAGACAGGGACAGAGACAGAGACAGGGACAGGGACAGAGACAGAGACAGAGACAGAGACAGAGACAGAGACAGAGACAGAGACAGAGACAGAGACAGAGACAGAGACAGAGAGGGGGTGTCCCACTTGGACGTCGACCGATTGGACGCGTCCCGATTGGACGGTCCCGTTTGGATGCGTCCCGTTTGGACGCGTCCCGATTGGACGTATTCTAATTCGAAGCGGTGCCGATTGAACATTAATTTAGCTTATGATAGGCTATGTTGGGCTGAGTTAGGCTATGTTAGGTTGAGTTAGGCTATTTTATTGTTCTGTTAGGCCTGGTTAGGTCTTATCTGCATCGTTTCGAGTTGGAACGCGTCCAATCGGGACGCGTCCAATCGGGACTAGTCCAAACAGGACGCGTCCAAACGGGACGTGTCCAAACGGTCGACGTCCAAGTGGGCATCACTCAGGCAGAGACAGAGGCAGAGACAGAGACAGAGACAGAGACAGAGACAGAGACAGAGACAGAGACAGAGACGGAGATAGAGACAGACACAGAGACAGTGGCAGAGACAGCGATAGGGACAGGGAGAGGGACAGGGACAGAGACAGAGACAGAGACAGAGACAGAGACAGAGACAGAGACAGAGACAGAGACAGAGACAGAGACAGAGACAGGGACAGAGACAGAGACAGAGACAGAGGGAGAGACAGCGACAGAGACAGAGACAGAGGGAGAGACAGCGACAGAGGCAGAGACAGAGACAGAGACAGAGACAGAGACAGAGACAGAGACAGAGACAGAGACAGAGACAGAGACAGAGACAGAGACAGAGACAGAGACAGAGACAGAGACAGAGACAGAGACAGAGACAGAGACAGAGACAGAGACAGAGACAGAGAAAGAGACAGAGACAGAGACAGAGACAGAGACAGAGACAGAGACAGAGACAGAGACAGAGACAGAGACAGAGACAGAGACAGAGACAGAGACAGAGACAGAGACAGAGACAGGGACAGAGACAGAGACAGAGGGAGAGACAGCGACAGAGACAGGGACAGAGACAGAGACAGAGACAGAGACAGAGACAGAGACAGAGACAGAGACAGAGACAGAGACAGGGACAGGGACAGGGACAGAGACAGAGACAGAGACAGAGACAGAGACAGAGACAGAGACAGAGACAGAGACAGAGACAGAGACAGAGAGAGAGACAGAAACAGAGACAGGGACAGAGACGGAGACAGAGACAGAGACAGCTGCATAGACAGAGACAGAGACAGAGACAGAGGCAGAGACAGAGACAGAGACAGAGACAGGGACAGAGACAGAGACAGGGACAGGGACAGAGACAGAGACAGAGACAGAGACAGAGACAGAGACAGAGACAGAGACAGAGACAGAGACAGAGACAGAGACAGAGACAGAGAGGGGGTGTCCCACTTGGACGTCGACCGATTGGACGCGTCCCGATTGGACGGTCCCGTTTGGATGCGTCCCGTTTGGACGCGTCCCGATTGGACGTATTCTAATTCGAAGCGGTGCCGATTGAACATTAATTTAGCTTATGATAGGCTATGTTGGGCTGAGTTAGGCTATGTTAGGTTGAGTTAGGCTATTTTATTGTTCTGTTAGGCCTGGTTAGGTCTTATCTGCATCGTTTCGAGTTGGAACGCGTCCAATCGGGACGCGTCCAATCGGGACTAGTCCAAACAGGACGCGTCCAAACGGGACGTGTCCAAACGGTCGACGTCCAAGTGGGCATCACTCAGGCAGAGACAGAGGCAGAGACAGAGACAGAGACAGAGACAGAGACAGAGACAGAGACAGAGACAGAGACGGAGATAGAGACAGACACAGAGACAGTGGCAGAGACAGCGATAGGGACAGGGAGAGGGACAGGGACAGAGACAGAGACAGAGACAGAGACAGAGACAGAGACAGAGACAGAGACAGAGACAGAGACAGAGACAGAGACAGAGACAGAGACAGAGACAGAGACAGAGACAGAGACAGAGACAGGGACAGAGACAGAGGGAGAGACAGCGACAGAGACAGAGACAGATACAGAGGCCGAGACAAGAACAGAGACAGAGTCACAGATAGAGACAGGGACAGAGACGGAGACAGAGACAGAGACAGATGCATAGACAGAGACAGTGGCAGTGACAGCGATAGGGACAGGGAGAGGGACAGGGACAGAGACAGATACAAGAACAGAGACAGAGTCACAGATAGAGACAGGGACAGAGACGGAGACAGAGACAGAGACAGATGCATAGACAGAGACAGTGGCAGAGACAGCGATAGGGACAGGGAGAGGGACAGGGACAGAGACAGAGACAGAGACAGAGACAGAGACAGAGACAGAGACAGAGACGGAGACAGCGACAGAGACAGAGACAGAGACAGAGACAGAGACAGAGACAGAGACAGAGACAGAGACAGAGACAGAGACGGAGACAGCGACAGAGACAGAGACAGAGACAGAGACAGAGACAGAGACAGAGACAGAGACAGAGAGGGGGTGTCCCACTTGGACGTCGACCGATTGGACGCGTCCCGATTGGACGGTCCCGTTTGGATGCGTCCCGTTTGGACGCGTCCCGATTGGACGTATTCTAATTCGAAGCGGTGCCGATTGAACATTAATTTAGCTTATGATAGGCTATGTTGGGCTGAGTTAGGCTATGTTAGGTTGAGTTAGGCTATTTTATTGTTCTGTTAGGCCTGGTTAGGTCTTATCTGCATCGTTTCGAGTTGGAACGCGTCCAATCGGGACGCGTCCAATCGGGACTAGTCCAAACAGGACGCGTCCAAACGGGACGTGTCCAAACGGTCGACGTCCAAGTGGGCATCACTCAGGCAGAGACAGAGGCAGAGACAGAGACAGAGACAGAGACAGAGACAGAGACAGAGACAGAGACAGAGACGGAGATAGAGACAGACACAGAGACAGTGGCAGAGACAGCGATAGGGACAGGGAGAGGGACAGGGACAGAGACAGAGACAGAGACAGAGACAGAGACAGAGACAGAGACAGAGACAGAGACAGAGACAGAGACAGAGACATAGACAGAGCCAGAAACAGGGACAGAGACAGAGGGAGAGACAGCGACAGAGACAGTGACAGAGACAGAGGCAGAGACAAGAACAGAGACAGAGTCACAGACAGAGACAGGGACAGAGACGGAGACAGAGACAGAGACAGAGACAGATGCATAGACAGATACAGAGACAGAGACAGAGGCAGAGACAGAGACAGAGACAGAGACAGAGACAGAGACAGAGACAGAGACAGGGACAGAGACAGAGGGAGGGACAGCGACAGAGACAGAGACAGAGACAGAGGCCGAGACAAGAACAGAGACAGGGTCACAGACAGAGACAGGGACAGAGACGGAGAGAGAGACAGAGACAGATGCATAGACAGAGACAGTGGCAGAGACAGCGATAGGGACAGGGAGAGGGACAGGGACAGAGACAGAGACAGAGACAGAGACAGAGACAGAGACAGAGACAGAGACAGAGACAGAGACAGAGACAGAGACAGAGACGGAGACAGCGACAGAGACAGAGACAGAGTCAGAGACAGAGACAGAGACAGAGACAGAGACAGAGACAGAGACAGAGACAGAGACAGAGACAGAGACAGATGCATAGACAGAGACAGTGGCAGAGACAGCGATAGGGACAGGGAGAGGGACAGGGACAGAGACAGAGACAGAGACAGAGACAGAGACAGAGACAGAGAGAGAGACAGAAACAGAGACAGGGACAGAGACAGAGACAGAGACAGAGACAGAGACAGGGACAGAGACAGAGACAGAGACAGAGACAGAGGCCGAGACAAGAACAGAGACAGGGTCACAGACAGAGACAGAGACAGAGACAAAGACAGAGATAGAAACAGAGACAGAGACAGAGACAGAGACAGAGGCCGAGACAAGAACAGAGACAGAGTCACAGACAGAGACAGGGACAGAGACGGAGACAGAGACAGAGACAGATGCATAGACAGAGACAGTGGCAGAGACAGCGATAGGGACAGGGAGAGGGACAGGGACAGAGACAGAGACAGAGACAGAGACAGAGACATAGACAGAGACAGAGACAGAGACAGAGACAGAGACAGAGAAAGAGACAGAGACAGAGACAGAGACAGAGACAGAGACAGAGACAGAGACAGAGACAGGGACAGAGACAGAGACAGAGACAGAGACAGAGACAGAGACAGAGACAGAGACAGAGACAGAGACAGAGACAGAGACAGAGACAGAGACAGAGACAGAGAGAGACACAGAGTCGGAGACAGAGACAGAGACAGAGACGGAGACAGCGACAGAGACAGAGACAGAGACAGAGACAGAGACAGAGAGGGGGTGTCCCACTTGGACGTCGACCGATTGGACGCGTCCCGATTGGACGGTCCCGTTTGGATGCGTCCCGTTTGGACGCGTCCCGATTGGACGTATTCTAATTCGAAGCGGTGCCGATTGAACATTAATTTAGCTTATGATAGGCTATGTTGGGCTGAGTTAGGCTATGTTAGGTTGAGTTAGGCTATTTTATTGTTCTGTTAGGCCTGGTTAGGTCTTATCTGCATCGTTTCGAGTTGGAACGCGTCCAATGGGGACGCGTCCAATCGGGACTAGTCCAAACAGGACGCGTCCAAACGGGACGTGTCCAAACGGTCGACGTCCAAGTGGGCATCACTCAGGCAGAGACAGAGGCAGAGACAGAGACAGAGACAGAGACAGAGACAGAGACAGAGACAGAGACAGAGACAGAGACAGAGACAGAGACAGAGACAGAGACAGAGACAGAGACAGAGACAGAGAGAGAGACAGAAACAGAGACAGGGACAGAGACGGAGACAGAGACAGAGACAGCTGCATAGACAGAGACAGAGACAGAGACAGAGGCAGAGACAGAGACAGAGACAGAGACAGGGACAGAGACAGAGACAGAGACAGGGACAGGGACAGAGACAGAGACAGAGACAGAGACAGAGACAGAGACAGAGACAGAGACAGAGACAGAGACAGAGACAGAGACAGAGACAGAGACAGAGACAGAGAGAGAGACAGAAACAGAGACAGGGACAGAGACGGAGACAGAGACAGAGACAGCTGCATAGACAGAGACAGAGACAGAGACAGAGGCAGAGACAGAGACAGAGACAGAGACAGGGACAGAGACAGAGACAGGGACAGGGACAGAGACAGAGACAGAGACAGAGACAGAGACAGAGACAGAGACAGAGACAGAGACAGAGACAGAGACAGAGACAGAGACAGAGACAGAGACAGAGACAGAGACAGAGACAGGGACAGAGACAGAGACAGAGGCAGAGACAGAGACAGAGACAGAGACAGAGACAGAGACAGAGACAGAGACAGAGACAGAGACAGAGACAGAGACAGAGACAGACACAGAGACAGAGTCACAGACAGAGACAGGGACAGAGACGGAGAGAGAGACAGAGACAGATGCATAGACAGAGACAGTGGCAGAGACGGAGACAGAGACAGAGACAGAGACAGATGCATAGACAGAGACAGTGGCAGAGACAGCGATAGGGACAG